>OY728145.1:1432866727-1434116727 GCA_963277665.1 Viscum album
TCAAAATCTCATCACTTAAAACCTCAAAAGTGGTGTCTAGGAATTTAAATGTATTACCAAACATAAACTTATAAACCCATAAACATGTTTATAAATATTAATAGAAACTCAAATAAAAATATTCTAATATCAAAAATTATCTAAACCTCACACTGATACCAACTATAAAGACCCCAAACCCACACTCCCAGATCTTGTGCTAAAAATGTAAACTTTTTATTTTTGGATTCGATACCAATAAATGTGACCCAATTTAT
The DNA here is from genome assembly GCA_963277665.1 of Viscum album. Classification (NCBI taxonomy): domain Eukaryota; kingdom Viridiplantae; phylum Streptophyta; class Magnoliopsida; order Santalales; family Viscaceae; genus Viscum; species Viscum album. The sequence goes on from OY728145.1 coordinate 1,432,866,985, forward strand.
TTCTATCCAAAACATAACAAATCAAAATGAGATATTAGATCCCTTACACACATAATGATATTTTAGGTCGAGTTATAGAGAATTAGGAAGAAAACTTACATAAACAACACTCATGAGTTCAAGAGAGAATATTTACCCCTATACCCCGCTTTTAATATTCTATATTAAGTCCTCAATATCTCCAAAAACTTTATTCACATATGGATCCTTTCTAGAATCAAATAATTTATCATAATTATTCATAACTTAGGGAAAATGATACATTAGAAGGGTGATATCAAATTCTCAGTAAGAGTAAAAATAATCATTAGAAATTGAATTTCATTATTGAGAGTTAGATGAACATAACAGTATAATAAAATAATCGAAGTGAATAACATAAGATAATTAATACTCATAAATTCTTGTATTTTCAATCATGAAAAATTGAATGAATCTTTATAAAATCCAAGATTAATAATAATCAATAATCATGAACCATGTGGTGTCAATCTTGATCAAAGGAATTTTTAAAAACCCATATTAAGAAAATAAAATTCCTTTCAGGAATCTTAAATCATAATATAAAAAACTCATTTTAAAACCATTTCAAAAATAAATAGAGATTTTATAGGATAAAATTTACTAGTTAACTCCCTCTTTCTTACCTCTGATGATAAAGAATATAACCTAATGCATGGAAGATCCATAATGGGGCTCACCCTTTGTATAAGCTATATCAGGAACACCCATTTTTCATGAGATATAATAAGTCTCAAAACATCTTATAAGTTATATTGGGATCACCCATTTATCATATATAATTCTTAAGTACAGTATCATGAATAAAATAACATAAACCTATCAAAAAACTCTATTAAATCCATATGAAAAACACTTCTAGATATCAAAATACCCTTTCCTTTTAAAAAAACATTTTCAAAAAATTAATCACCCAAAAAATGGGATTAAGGGATTTTCATTAAATAAAAATGTATTCTTATAATGGAAGACAAACATCAAATAAAGGATACGATGATAGGAAAAGTCATTTTTTCCATATATGTTAAAATCTAAAATTCCTTTCATAACTTGACTAACCCATGGAAAATAAATGGGTTTGATGAAAATATATTTTAAACAATAATAATCCATCCAATGAAACAATGAAGATGTTATCATTAAGAAATATCCACAGTGAAGCCTAAAAAACAACTTAGGTTTTTTTCATTGATGAATGAAAATAAAATTAAAAGATAATAAAAAAATTCTTGGGGAAAATTCCATTTTCACTTTTAAAATTACCTTTAAAAACAATAAGTTCATAAAATATTGTGAAAAAAATTTCATTGAAAATAATATTAGAATATTATAAAGGAAGTTTCAAATCAAATAATGTTCATGATGGCAGAAAAATCTATTCATGTTATAAACCTTTAAAAATTAAATTCTTTTCAACCATTTTGTAAATTTTAGTTTGAATTGAACAATTTGGAAAATGTTAAGAAATTTTTATTTTAAAACCATTTAAAATAAGTTAAAAATCATGTTAAATAGATTTAGAAAACAAATGCTGTTTATAAAAGAACATTTTTGAATATATTTTGGAAAACATGGAAATGTAAAATAAATATTACCAATCTAAAATAAGATATAAGATATATATCACTTACAAACACTACTGGAAAGTTTCCCTATACCCACAGTTTTAAAAAACTTTGGGTATATGGATAATATAGGAACCTATACCCACGGTTCTGAGCAAAATTGTAGGTATAGGGTGTTTTTGAAGACCTTTTCCCACAGTTTTGGAAAACCATGGGGAAAAACACCTATACCCACGGTTTTGACCAAAACCGTGGGTATAAGAGTTTTTTTTTCAAGTCCTAAACCCACAGTTTTGGAAAAACCGTGGGTATAGGGTTCTTTTTGAAGACCTATACCCACAGTTTTTTAAAACCGTGGGTATATATTTCCCACATTATGGATGGGGAAAAAAATTATGCAGGAAAAAAAATATATTGGTGGGAAAACCTAAACCCTTGGTTTTCTCTCCTATACCCACAATTTCAATTAATATATTAAGTTAGATACAAATATATAAACATATAAGATTCGTATGTGGGTTGGTGAGGTGCTGTTTATTAGTATAGCTGATTGCAAGATCAAATTACGTTGACCATTTTTTTTAAATACAGGGATCCAGATTAATATATTATGCTAAATGTAGATATATTTATATGTAAGCAAGGTAGCTGGGCTAGTTAGGCATTGGAAGTTTGAAGAGAAAGACACAGGATCAAAACCCGCTGTGAGGTTTTTTTATAATAGGATTGTATATTAATATATTTAACAATATATATATATATATATAGACACACACACACACATATACATATATATGTGACATATCTTTAGTAGTGAGATTCCTTGACTTAGAAGAGCACGTCGCAGGTTCAACATCAGATGGCCGTTTTTTTGTACTATTTATACCCATCATTTTAAAACCATGGGTATAAGTCTTTGACAATGTGGAAATTGGTTATGAGGATTTGACATGGTGGAAAAAAAAGATATACCCATGGTTTGTAAAACCATGGGTATAGGCCAAGGACCTATCCCGATTACTCAATTTCCCATGGTTCCCAAAACTGTGAGTATATCCTATACCCATAGTTTTGAACTATGAGTATATGTCATTTTTCTAGTAGTGAAATGAATTTATTGATGTGTCTTTAATCAATAAAGGAAGAAATGGAAATTAAAAATGTAATAAAAATTCATAAAAAGAGGAGAATAAAATATTTGTGGTTTATTTAAATAATAGAATATCATTTCTTCTAAAGAACCTTGAACATAAACAATCCCAAAAAGAAAAGATATCATAACATAAAGCCTTTTCCACTTTGGTAACTCTTCAATCATACTCCCTACAATAGAATAATGTCAAATTAAACTCTATATATAATTAAAACAAGGAGTTTAGTGAACTTTTATGTCAAAGGGGAAGTATATATAACTCATTAAAGAAGATAAGTGTAGATCATAAACTTATGTCCCAAGAAAAGAGAAATTGAGACCAATAACCCTTACAAATATTATATCAATGAATTGAGAATTAATAAACTAAGAGATTATGTGTAAAAATGTAAATATACAAAAAAATAGATATAGAATAAATAAATTTAGATATCAATACACACATAATCATGGCATAAAAACACTAATGAAGAATAAATAAAACAAATGAAAGGAAACTGAGTTAAGAATACTTTTACCACTTGTTAACTCTAAATTTGAATACCCTTGGATAAAACAATTCAAACTACTTCTCTAAATATCATGAATTATGAAGGATTCATGATATAGCATGTAAAATGGTAGTTTATACACCTTATAAAAGAAATTGGGTTTGTGATAATAAAATATGCATCAATGAAGGAAAATTTAGATGAAATCTCTTACCCTGAGTCCAAAGTTTCTTGTATGTCCTTTAACTACCATATAATAAACTTAAATAAATTATTTAATTATTTCAAAATATTTTCCATGTTTATTAATTTATAATTAAACCATTTTTCTATTTATTATAATGGAATATTTAATTACAAAATTAGTAAAGTCCATATCGAGTGTCTTGAGGACGCCCGATTCATAATTTAAAAACAAATTTAGAATGTTGAATATGGTCAAAGTGGTAATTATTTCATCATATACATAATAATAACAATGAAATAATTATATTTTTTATAAATCCATTATATTTTTAAAACCAACCATGAAATAAGGGTATAAAAAATGAACTACGTTACAATCACAAAGATTGTAGGCTGGTTTTTACTGCCTCCTATTCCGAGTTCTTCTCAACGAAACTTTATCAATAGATTCTTCATGGGGATATTAAGCTCATATTATGAGGAGATTATCTATGATGCAAGGAGATTACAGAAAAATTCTCCTTACTTCTTTGGCACATCCATAATCAGGGCTTTCCGAATGATGAGATGGTGCGGCGGTGAGGTATTTCTCTAGCCTCCCAATCCTACTGTTACCGTCATCCCAATGAGGAGACCATCAACCATCTCTTCTTCGACAGGGAATGGGAGGTTGTAGTGTGGAGTGGTCTTGGAATTTTTTATTTTATGGATGAATATGAGCTCTCTGGTATTAATTTTATGCATACCTAGTTCCACAATTCACAAAGTAATTCTCATGAGATTAGGGTGTGGGTGATGTTTATAGATGCGAGATACTAGATTTTATTGAATGCCTGCAACAAGTGGAATCATGAGGGAGGATTAGTTTGATCTTGGATATTTTGGTCTTGGTCCATTCCCTTGTGGTTGAATTGTCTCCTCTATTTAAGCACTAGGATTCCTCCACTTCCCTCCGTTGGCTCTTGTATGGCAAGGAAACTCCTTGAATGACTCACGAACCTTCATCATTGGGAAACTTGTTTCGATGTATTACTCATGTTACTAGTATCAAACTGAATATTGATGGTCCCTGTATCAATGGTATCATGATAGGGGTAGTGGTTTTTTGTAACTATAATGGCTCTATCATCCTTTCATTTAGTACTTCTTTTAGTATTGTTAGTTCTCTCATGGCTGAATCTTTGGCCCTCAACAAGGGACTAGACCTGTGCCTCTCTCACAATATCTTGTTAGTAGTGGTGGAAATGGATTCACCCATCCTACAAGGGGCTATCACAAAGGCTATATCAACCACATGGGATATCACATATATTTTTCATAGATGTAGAAACTCATTTCTAGTCACATAAACATTGCCCACACATGATGAGACGGTAATATGGTCATGGACTTCCCTAGCCTACTGTGACTCTCCAGTCAATTCATATACCACCTTTAAAACAATTGGTTCCCTTACCCAATAATGTATGATTATTTTGATAGATGAAGCTCTTGTGTTCCACTATTTTAGCCCCTATGGCCTTTTTAGGATTTCCCCCCATTATTAATAAAATTTCTTAATTTTGGATGGATGGTGTTGAAAAAAGAATCACATTACTTCATAGAGGTGGTAGTCTATGCGTACACACCAATGTTGTTATCATTTTTTTGTTAATTGAATGGTAAGAAATTAAATAGTATATTAAATTTTAAAAATTATAAATATTCCTTGAATATAATATCTATACATTAAATTCATCATTATAAACAGCCGTGGTATATGGTGATGGAAAAAAATACATCGGTTCGTGAGGTGGTAGTCCACTATACACATGAACAATAGATTCCTTTCCCATTTGATGGAGGTTGGAGATGGAAACAGGTTATTCCATTAAAATAACAAAATCTTAGTATATAGAATATGCTAGTGTTATTATTTTATCAGGATTTAATAAGGTTTTGAAGAGGTGTGTGAATAAATTAAAAAAAATGCTCAGTTAAGAACTATACCTCTTATTCAGATAACCTCCTTTCATTTACACCATAACCTATCTAAGGTTGATATTTTTACCAAACCATATATCTATAATGTGGGGAGTTATTTTTGGAAGGTATTTTGGTAGATATTGGCAGAACCAAATGGATTTTTAAGTATGAAGAAAAGAGTAGATGAGGTTCCCATTTCTATGAGAGTGGGGGGAAATTCTGGAATTTCTTAAAATATTAAATTAATATAAATTAATATTCATGTCCAAATGGATAAAAAATTATTTATTTAAAAAAGAGGCTGAGGATGAGTTTAAATACTATTTAAAAAAAAAATTCGACAAAATTGGGTTTTTTTACCCTTATATTTTCATTTTAATATTCATTAACCCTTTTTGACTATTACCATGAAACAATGTTTTTTAATATTTAGGGGTTAATATAGTTACTATAAAAGGAAAAATATCCCATAAATATACCATGGTTTATTTAATCAACAATATACCATTCACTTGGTAAAATATAATATTTTTATGACTTTAAAATCATTTAATAAAACATTATTTAACATAAAATAGAATTAATGTCAATTTTGGAACTATTTAATTAATTTGGATTTTAAAACCACAAAAAAATATATAATTCAAATAAAATGCATCAAAAAACAATATAATATGTCATTTTTCTATAAAAATTGTTTTATAGAAAAAATAACTCAAATAATATTATACTGAATATTTTTAAAATCATTTTATTTATTTTTTACTACTTGCACAAGCACCGTGTTAGTGTTGTATAAGAATTTAAGGAAATTATATCATACCTAAAAATTAAAAATAAATTATAATGATGAAAAAAATAATTTAGATTGAAAATTAATATTTATAACTAAAAATATCCCATGTTTTTCCCTATGTAAAAAATTTAAGGATAATAAAATAAAGAGAATGACATTTTTTTACTTTTCTTTATATAAAACAATATAATGGTTCAAAACCATGGAAAAATGAAAAAGCCATATATTATAATTTTTAAAGAATATGGAAAATATATAACCATAACATAAAATTAAGGAAAGTTTTAGGGTCATTATTTAGTCCTTATTTTTTTTATTTTTTACCTTAACTATTCGATTTACTCTTTATCGTGGCAAAAAAATTATTAAAGTTACTATTCATAATGTCTGAATATAAAAGGAAATTATTTACCAAATTTGGATCAAACAATTATAAATATGTAATACATTTTTCAATATTAAATTTCTAAAATTGGATTAAATTAATTTTAATATAAATGCATAAAACATAATTAAAACACTTTTTAGAAAAAACATTTAAAGCAAAAAAAATGTTCTTCTACAAAAATCAGGCATAATGATGATTAATATGAATTTAATTAGATTATATATAAATAAATAATATTTATGTAATATTGAGAAAAAGTTCAAATAATATTGATACTTTTAATGAAAAGAAAATGATAGTTTTATAAAATTTGGTATTTTTTAGTATTCACTAAAAACCAATATTTTTTGAAAAATAAAAATATTTCAACCAAAGATAGTTTTGATATGTATATTTAAAAAATGATATCATTTTTATAAAATAAAACTTCTAAAATTTCAAGAAATTAATTAGAATTATTTTCTCAGAAAAATAAATAAAAAACATTTTTAAAGAAAACATGTTTGTCGAGAATAAAATGGATTTAATAAAAATTTAGTTCTTATTTACAATGAATAAATCAATAAATTTGTATTTTTTAGCACCTTTATATATATTTCATATATTAGTTAACCTTATTAATACCCACCAGTTTAATGACAAGGTTTTATTGGACATATTTAAACAATAATATTTTATAGTTCATTTAGGCTCGGTGTTGCATGTGGTATAGGATATTGAACATAATTTTATTTTAAAAATATTGGGATATTACATTCTACCCATTTAAAAAATGATGTCCTCTAATTTTAAACTTATACTTAGAATCCAACGGTTTAAAAATTGAAAATACCTTTTTTGAAATCCCGCAACATAAAAATGTTTAATAGAACATTCTCATGAAAAGTGGGAAAAGGAAACATAAAGGTCAACATGCATAACACATAACTAGTTGTAAAAATATGAGAACACAAGTGGGAAGTGAAAATATGGACATTGACGAGAAAAATAATTCCTAATGACTGATAAAGAGTGATAAGTGACATAATATAGATAAATTAAGTGACCAAAAATCATAAATCTATGATGGGTGAAGGGACCATAGATTTATAAAAAATGAAGTTAATCAGATAAAATTTTTGTTTCAAGAACCTTTTTCCTAGAGTTGAGGAATTACATTACCATAGAGAATCAAATAATAAGGAAACATACTGAATTTACTAGTATAATTTAACCCTTTAATCAATTTCTACACAATATCATCTTTTTCTCTAAATAATGTGTATTAAGGATGAATTTTTCATGCATGAAGCACTAGAATCAACTTGTAATGGATCACATCATTCCTTAAAAATATAAAAATCTATTTCTCCCATATTTAGAAATTAACCGAAACAAAAATGGTTAGGATAAGGTAATATAATTCAAAAAATTAATAAACTATCTTATAAATAAATACAACATTAATCACCAATGCCTCAACAAAAACACCCAAAGTTCAATTTAGATTATTTTAAAAAATTATATCCCAAATAACCTCAATAATATCAACATTAAATAACATTTTCATCCCCAAAGGTTATCTTATACCTTTTATCTTACTTCCTTAAAAATGAAATAGAATTTTCTACAAATAACACATAATGTTAAACCTAACGATTTCATATACCACAACCCAATAAAACATCTCTCAAAATATCATTAATCCCCTCAAAATACAACCACTTAAAAACTCAAAAAAGATGTTTAAGACTTTAAAATTATGATAAAACTTAAACTTATAAACACATGATGGTATATATAAATATTAAGATAAACTCACATTAAAACATAATAATCTCCAAAATTATCTAATCCCTACTCTGATACCGACTGTAAAGACACCGAATCCACACTCTCGGATCTAGTGGTGAAAACATAAACCTTACATTTTTTTGTATTTGATGTTGAAAAATGTGACCAGATTTTGTTTTCATCCAAACCATACAATATCAAAATTATATATTGGATCACTTATTCTCCTAAAAAATTTTAGTTTTAGAGTATTAGATAATTAGGAAAAACTATTACATAAAAAACACTCATGACTTCAAGAGAGTATTTTTATCACCATACCCATATTTTCATATTCCATATTAAGTATTCAATATATCTCACAAATTTTTTTAGATATAAAACCTTTATAGACTCAAATAATTTATAATCATTCTTCAAAACTTGGGGAAACATAAACATAATATGGGTGAGATAAAATTCTCAGTAAGGGTAAACATAATCATTAACAATTAAATATCATTAGAGAGAGTAAGATGATCACAAGGGCATGCTAAAATAATTAAATATCATAAAATAAGATAATTAATACTCATAAATACCTATATAATCAATAATGAAACATGGAATTAATATTTTAAAAATTAAATAGTCATAATAATAAATAATCATGGTCAATGTAATATCAATATTGATAAAACGAATTATTAAAAACTGATAGTAGAAAAATAAAAACCCATCCATGAAACTTAGAGAATCTTATTCATAACCCATTTTAAACCCATGTTATAAATAACTAGAGAATAATTAAATCCATTATAGAAACCAGATAGGTTAACTTCTTCCTTTTATTTTATGACATGGAACATAACCCAATGCATTAAGGAGCTATAATGGGGCTCACCTTTCAAGTAAGCTATATCTAGCTGACCCATTTTTCATGAGCTATAGTGGGGCTCAACCCATCGTATAAATTTTTTATTGATCACACATTTGTCATATATAATTATCATCTTCCAATTCATGAATAAAAAATTATAACAATATTGATTTTTTTAAAATCATATGGAAAACACATCTAGATATCAAAATACAATTTCCTTTTAAAAACCAATTTTTAAAACACAAATCACCCAGAACAAGGGAATGAGATTTTTTAATTAAATAAACCATGAATGATTATAAGGTAATACAAACATCAAATAAATCTTATGGTGATGGGGAAAGTTTTTTTCACTGTATTTGTTTAAATAGATCATTCCTTTCATAACTTGATTAATTTGCGGAAAATAAATGAGTTCGATGACAATCTAATTTAAAAAATAATAATCTATCTAGATAAATAATGAGGATGGTATCATTAAAAAATATCCCCATTATAGAATAATAAAAATTGAGGCTTTGTGATGTTTATGATTGTAAATACCATTAAAATATCATAAAAAACATTATTGAAGAAAATAACCTTTTCACTTTAAAGATCATTTTTAAAAACTAAAAATTTTAAAAATATTGTGAAAAAACTTTTATTTGAAAAAAAATAGAGACTTATAAAATAATATTTAAATAAAATAATGGTCATTATATTGGGAAAGTTCATTCATGTTGAAAAAATTAAAATAAAAATTCATTTCAAACATTTTTAAAGGGAGTATAAAGTGACCCATTTAGAAAACATTAAAAAATATCGATTTTAAAAACTTTTAAAAGAAGATAAAATATCATGTTAAATAGATTTAATATAAAATTAATGTTTTAAAAAGAATATTTTGGAAAACATTTTGAAAACATGGATATGGAAGAGAAATATTCCCAATCTAAAAGAAAATACAAGATCAATTTCAATTACAAATGACTTTATTGATGTTTCTTTAATAAACAAAGGAGGAAATGGAAATTAAACATATAAACCACATTCATAACTAAAGGAGAATAAAATATATATTTTCTAAGAAAACAAGAGTATATTATTTCCCTCCAAGTAACCTTAAAGATAAACAAACCCTAAAAGAAAAAAGATTGTAACATAAAGCCTTTTCCACGTTGAAAATTCTTCAATAATAAGCCTTATGAAATAATAACATCAAATAAAGCTTTAACTATCATGAAAATAAGTATATTAATGATATATTATGCCAAATGTTTATTATACAAACCACATAAAATAATATAAGTGTATATCATAAACATATGTCCCAAGGAAAGGGAGTTTGAGATGAATAACCCTTACAAAGATCATATCATTTAATTAAGGATTAATCAATGAACTGATTATGTGTAATAAATGTAAATACACACAAAAAAAGTTTAACTATATAATCAATAAATTTAGAGATCAACCTACACATAATCATGGAATATAATAGTCAATGAAGAAGAGTTATAACCGAATGAAAATGAATTTAGTTAAGAATCCTTTTTCTACTTGGTAACTTTCAAGTCAAATAACTTTGAATAGACTAATTCAAATTGAAAATTAAAATATCACGAATTATTAAAGATTCATGATATAAAATGTAAAATGGTTGTATATTCACCTTATAAAATAAATTATGTGTATAACAATAAAATATGTCGTAATGAAGGAAATTTGACACGAAATCCCTTACCTAGAGTCCAGATATTCCATGTATATCCTCTAACTCCTATATAATAAACTTAAATCAATTATTTATTTGTTTAATAACATTTTTTGGTTTTGTCACTTAATTATTATTTTTTCATTTATTATAGTATCATATTTAATTACTTAATTAGTTATGTTCACATCAGGTATTTTGAGGATGTTTAGGTCATAATTTCAAAACGACTTCGGCATGTTGACCATGGTCAAAGGGGTCATTGTTCCATAATATCCATAATAATAACCATGAAATAATTATCATTTTTATACATAAATAATAATTTTAAATATAAGTATTAAATATGTTTATGAAAAATGAACTACGTTACAATCATGAAGAAGGTAGGATGTATGTATGCACGAGTAACGTTTCCATTATTTAATGAACATTATGGAAAGAAGGTAATTATTATTTTTAATTTATAGAATGATAATAATATCCTAAATACCACATTATTTATTTAAATACACACACACACACACACACATATATATATATATATATATATATATAAATAATCGATGTGATGTGGTGATGAAAAGAAAATCACTTCACTTATTTGAGGTGGAAGTCCACACATACGTTTGAACAATGTTATCATTTTTAGTGAATTTAAAGGTAAGAAATTATATGATATATTAAATTTAAAAAATGATAAATATTTCATGAATATCATATATATACACTAAATCCATCATTATAACCAGCTGTTAGAGGTGATAGTGCAAAACAAATTACATCAGTTCGCGAGGCGGTAGTCCACAATATACACGAATGATGGTTTCCTTTCCTATTTGATTAAGGTTGTAAATGGATGTGGGTTATGAAATTATCATATTTACATATAAGTATGTTTAATATACTGGTGTTATTATTTCTTCATTATTTAACTATTGTGGAGAAATACTATTTTTTACCCTTTATGTGTTAATATAGTTACTATAAATGGAATAAAGGACCTTTAATAGACCATGGATGATGTTACAAACCATATAACATTAACTTTGTTGAATATAATATATTTAGGAATTTTAAATAATTTTATAAAACATTATTTAATATAAGATAACATTAATGTAAATTTTGGATTTTGTTTTAATTTTGGATTTTAAAACTAAAATATAACAATTGAATTTGAATCAAATGAATCCAAAAATCTATAGTATATATATTTTTCATAAAAAATCATGTAAAAAATAACTAAATGAAATAATATTATTTTTATAGTTCGAAGAATCATTTTATTGATTTTTACTCCTTGTACAAACATTGTGTCACTGTTGCATAAGCATTTAATAAAATTATATATTAAATATGAATTAAAAATAAATTATGTTGATGAAAAAAAATTTATTTTTAAATGAATATTTAAAACTTAATTTTTCCTCAGTATATCTCTATTATAAAAATTTAAAGATATTGAAACAAAGAGAATGAAATTTTTTACTTTCTTTATATAAAACAATATAAAGGGTCAAAATCATGGAAAATGAAACTAAATACATATATTAAACTTTTGGATTATTATGGTGGATATATACTCATAAACTAAAATTTAGGAAAGTGTTATGGTCATTATTTAGTCCTTATCATTTTATTTTAACCTTAATTACCCTATTTTCCCATTACAATGGTAATAAAAATTACTGAAGTTACTATTCATAATGTCAAAAAATAAAAGAGAAATATTTATAAAATTTGGAAAAATTTATTCCAAATATGGAATAAATTTTTCAATATTAAATTTCTACAAGTTATAGAAATTACTTTTAATACAAATGCGTAAAACACAATGAAAGATAGTTTTAAAAAAATGCGTTTTAAGACAAAATATGTACTTATTCCAAAATCAGGTATAATGATGATTCATATGAAGTTAATTATATTATATATAAATAGATATTAATTATTTTAATTTGAGGTAAAATTCAAATCATAATGATATTTTTAATAAGAAAAATAACAGTTTTATAAAAATTTGTATTTTTCATTATCCACTGAAAAATAAATATTTTCAAAAAAATACCAAAATTTTACCCCAAGGAAATTTTTGATATGATAATTTATAAAATAATATATATTTTATTAAATAATTTTTTAAAAAATTTGAGATAATAATTATAATCATTTTCTCACAAAAACCACTAAAACTCATTTTTGAAGAAAACATGTTTTTGAAGAATAAAATGGATTTAATAAAAATAAAGTTATTATTTACAAATAATTAATAAATATTTTTTTATTTTTAGGGACTTTATATATATATATATCATAAATTAGTTAATCTTATTCATACCCACCAATTTAACTGCTAGGTTATAATTGACATATTTAAATAATAATATTTTATCGTTCTTTTAGACTTTATGTTTCATGTTTTATATGATATAGAACACAATTTTATTTTAAAAATATTAGGAAATTACACATAAGGAATTGATTTATTAATTGTACCATAGGATGAAATCAATTTATTTCAGTCTTGTTAACTGAATGCTTCATTTTCCTTTGGATGTTTGATTCTGAATTACCCCCTCTTCCACAAGTAAAGAAAATTTCAATCCCCCTATGGAAATCCCCTTGGTTTTTCATTACAAAATTTTAATATATAGTGAATTTAAAATTATTTCATTCATCATATTAATCAATTTATCTTTCATGAAACTCTAGCTTTATCTTCTATGGTGTGTTTGTGGCTTTAACTATGTGCACATTATTAATCATATTTCATGATAGATGGTTTAACATAATTACAAGGTTTCTTATTTGAGATCCCATTCGAATGGTTTGTTCATTGATGTAATATATACATTGTCATTCAAACCCATGGTTCCTTCCAGTTTCCATCCATTACTATAACCAAAATGGTTTACATGAGTGTTAAAGCATTAATAATATGAGGTAATTTTCATAATTATAAAATGAATTTCAACCTTAAAACATCTTGTTCTTTTATATTATCTCATTAGCCTATTGTTAATTTAGTTCGACCTTTATTTATCTTAGTTTAATCTATGTTACATTGAGTTTGGTTGTGTTATAATTATCAACCTAATCCCTCGAATTAACTAGGAAATAAATCATCCATAGTTGTTTGTAAAAAGAATGTGATCAACCAAACCATATACCCCATGAGTGTCAATCCATGTGTATATTCTTAGGGACATTCATCAAGCATCAAGGTGATGATTGAATCATTGCTCAAACTAACCTTTTCAGAGTGATTACCCATAGGTTCATCTATTCCATAACCACATCCACTTTCTAGTATCTAGGTAGGGATGTTTTGATAGGAAATCCACCTACTCAATACATTACCTATATTTTAGGATATCAACCTATATTTAGACTCATATATAGTGTTTTCACTAAGGTTTTATAACCTTAACAAAAAATATAACTAAAATAATCCTAAAAAATAACAAAACCCTACTTTGATACAAACTATAGTGACCCAATCTAAACATACCATTATTTTACAACATTTCTAAAAATTAATAATTATATCTCACAAATAATCCCACAATTCCAAGAACTTAAGGTGTAGTGTCTCTGAGGACTACCCACATAAACATCATAATATAAAATATTTTTTGTATAATAAAACACCTCTGTAATCCCTTATACACTTCCCATAAGTTATACTTATCTTGATAACCCTGGGAAATGAAAAAACATAACATAGGGGTGAGATTAGATACTCAATAAGAGTAAAAAAAATCAATAATAATCAAATATCATTAGTGAATATAAAATTATCATATCAGTATAATTAATATATATAAGAAAATTCATTCACAAAAAATCATAGATCATAAATCATGGAATATGACTTGGAATAACATAATACCTGAATCAAAAGAGGGTAGGAACATGGGCCAATAAACATTATCCATGAGAGATTAAAAAAATCATGATAATAATCACAAAACTATATAACATCATTCAACATTGTCACAAATATTAGTATAGGGAACATTAATTTCACAAGACACACTATAAGTGACCATTATTATGATCAACTAAAATGTACTCATGAATACATATGTCATGAGATATAAGGTTTAAATTAATGTTCTAGAGGGCGATATAAGACCCCACCTACCATCATCCATACTTATGAGTGAAAAACGAAATCAATCACTTATCTCATCATAAAAAACTCATGGAAATAAAATTATTTTATATGGTTTCACATAAGGAAATTATAATTATTTCCATTAATAAACATAACATGATAAACCCATGGAAAATAAATGGGTATCCAATGAGATCAAGTAACATTCTAGGTAAATACCACTCAATCTGGATAATAAAGCATATGGTATTTACATCATATAGATATAGGGTATAAAATTATGTTAATAATTTCTTAAAATCAATGGATATATGAAACCTAGGGGAACACCCTTCAATCAAATGAATAAAAAACTAGATATTAATAAAGGAAAGTTAATGGGTGAAAAGTTATGATCATACATAGAGGATGATTAGGAAGGAAAAATGTAATAATTGATCATTAATCCAAAATATAATGGAATTGAATAGGTCTTCTAGAGAAATAAAGTTTATGGTTACATTAGAATAATATACTTGATCAAGAATAATGTATATTAAATAATGTGGATTTATATGAAAACAATCTTTAGGAGAATTAAAGAAAATAATTTTGGAAATAAGAAACATCCCTTGTATATTTTAAAACATTTTTGATAGAAATATTTTATAAATAATTGAGAACAATATTTTATTTTATAAATAAATAAAATCTTATAAAGGAATTATAAAAAACCTAACAATGATGGTCGAGTGAGGTGTTCACATGGAAAATATTTTAATGAGATTCTTTTTATACTTTGATGAAAAAAACCCAAACATAAAACGTTAAAAAACTATTTAAAACTTTTTTTGAGAATATTAAGTAGTAAAAATGACCTAAATTATTTATTTATTGATAATTGCATTTTAAAAATAATTAAATGAATTAGTACATTGAAAAGGGAGGTTCCCAACTAAAAATAAGAGATGGGGCCAGTTTCACGTACAAGAAACAATTCAAAGAAAATATGATTCAATGGTAAATAAGATACATATGGACATATAAAAACCCATTAATATAGAATATAAATGATGAGAGGTTTTATTAATAATAAAAATCATCATATGGGTTATCTTTCAAAAATAATCTTTATTTGAAAATAAGGCTGGAAAGGAAAACCTTATAATTTGAGTAACATTTTGATAAAAAATTTTGTATTTCAATACCTGTTGAATCAATGAAAATTTAAATAAGGTACATTATATAGATATTAAAACCCCATTAATATGGTAAAATACTTTAATTTGGAATTAATCACACCATATTAAATGTATTATGGTGCACATTATGAAATAAGTTTCAAGAGAAAAAATTTGAGACAAAAATACCGTACCTTTATTACCTCTTACTCAAATGCACTCTAACCTCCACTAAAAAAAACATAATTATCATATTATACTATCTATTAACCATATTAAAATCAAGAAAATCATAATTTTCTCTTGTAATCATTTTCTACATGTACATTAGTTAGTCTTTACCTATTTTCCCACACCAAGTGTTTATATTTTTGACTATTTGTATTAGTTTCGTAGGAATGGTGTCAGTATTAATTATCCTTAAAAATTTAATCATTAAAAGTTAATTAAATTTGATATAATTTTTTAATTATAATTATTTATGAAGTTTAAATTTTCTTTCATGAGTACTTTAGTCTTTATCCTATAAAATGAAATCGATAACAGAATCTTTTCGGTCATTTTCAACCTACGAAGGTATTTTTTATTAAGTAATGAGTTAAATTTTGATTAATCCTTTATTGAAAAAATTATTTTTAAAATATTTATATCATATTATACAATAAATTATGTTTTCATAGTGATCCTTGATATAATTTTATAACATTGTTCAAGTAGGTGGTCAAATTGACCCAAACATGAACATACCATGATTAATGGATGACTATGAGGAGATTTAGTTGAAATATCATTTAAAAAGTATCATAATGATATAATTTAGTATTTATTAGTGTAAAATATCGTAATTATATAGGAATTATAGGAATAAGTAATGTATATAAAACAATAACATAGTATAAATAAATTTTTTCCCTCTTAGTTCGCCTGTTTAAGACAATTAATTTTATAATGACTGTTTATCATTTAAATAATTAATAGGTTAGTAAATTTTTATTAACATAAACCTATTAATATAATAAAATTAATATTTATCCTTTAGACTTAATCTTAGATCCATCTATGAATACAGTAATGTAAAATGGAACACACCATTTCATGGAGGCGGTAGTCCGCACACATGTAAGGATGATCATTTCATTTTCATAGAATAGAATAAAGGAGTGGTATGGTTTATTATTTTATAATAATAAAATTGTTATATATATATATCACTTTTATACATTAAATACATCATTTTATCATCCATGTTAGGTGGTGAAAGAAAACAAACATCTTACTTCTTAGAAGCGGTAGTCTACACAAACCCATGAAACACTTTTTCAATCATCTTAAGGGAAAATGAAAAATGGTGAAGAACTATTATTCCCAAAAAATAATAAAATTAATTATATATACAATAATTATTTCATTACATATATATTTTAAAACTATAATTGTAAAAGAAAAAATAGAAGTGAAATAAGTTAAGTAAAAATGATTACTTAGGTTGAGAACTTTGAGATTTCATTGGAAGATCCCATAGAGATGGATGGATTAGGCTAATTTTTTTAAGAACAGAAGATCAACAGAGTGAAGTAGGATTCTAAGAGAATTAAAAATTTTAGTGTTTCAAGTGGAAACCCTATTTTTAGGATTTCTTTGAATGTTTGGTAAGAGGCCCCTTTTATAAGTTAAAAAGAGTGGCATTTTTTTAAATACATAAAAATTCTAATAAATGGAAATTCACTCTTAATAAAAATGGATAAAAATTAGTAAATAATATAGATGAGAAGAAAAAATTTATATCCATGCCTCAAATAATCAATAAAAACATGTTTTAAAAATGATTGTCCCTTTAACTCTTAGGTGACTCATTGTTTACCATTTTGGTTTTCACAATGGTAACTAGTTTTTACCTAGGTAATTTATCCTCTAAAACCAGAAATAAAATTATACTTATTAGATAATATTTACATAATGATTCAAAATTTTAAATCCATTTTGTTTCATTCAATTTTTTTAAAGTGATAAAAATTAATTTTAAAATACAAAATGTATAATGTATTAATAACATTTTTTTGAAAAATATAACTTAAATTATAAAATGTCAAATACGGGTATATAAATTTAAAAAAACATTTTTAAAATTACTAATTAACTTATAAAATAAAAATTTGGTCTTATAAAAGGGTTTGATGAATTTAAGATTCATAATTATATACTAAAAATGTCATAAAGGTTTTGTTATTAAAAAACAATATTTTTCACTATTAATATAAAAAAAGCATTCATTTTTTTTAAAAATTCATGATAAGTTAGCTTTTACATTATAAATCAAAAAAATAAGTTATTATTATCTAATTTAGATTGTAAAATATAAAAATTTTGTTTTAAAATTAAACTAAAAAAATATAAAGAAGAACAACTTTTATTGAAAAATGATGTTTTTAAACATTAAATATTTTTAATACTATTTCTTATCAATTTACAATTTAAAATATTTTAATACATGAGAACATATATGATGATATTTTAAAAATGTTTAATTTAATCTATTAGGATAAAATATACAATTCTTAACAAAATAGTTCTTTGAAAAAAATAAATATTACTTTATACTAAATATATTTTAACAAATATGATTAAAATTAATTATTCATATTATACAGTTATTTTTACTACTCAATTGATATTATAATATTTATTTTAATATTATATATACATAATATCATATTTTAATAATAATAAAATTAATATTTATATGTTATAGATAAATATGTATATTTATAATATTTTAATATAATACTTTATTTCATTGTGAGTTATAATATTTTAAATTTTATACTTAATAATACATGAATCCCTTATAGATTTTGGATATATGAACAATGAATATTGTTTCAATGATCAAATTTTCATTGTCCATATTTTCAATGTCTATATTTTTGATGACCATATTTATAACGACGAGATTTCATTATTATATATAGACATACTAAATCATTCATTCATTTCACACTTACTTCACAACCAATATTTTTATTTTAAAATTATAGGTTGTAAATAATAATTTATAATTTCATGTTTCTATTAGTAATTATAGTTTTTGTTTGGCTATTAGTGATCATCAAGTTTGGATATGATCCTAGATATTTCCTAGCCGGGATGATTTTATTCTATCCTATTTATTATCCCCTATTAATTTATGAACTTTTAATGGATGTTGTTCATCCATAGTGAGTAATAATCCATGGCATGTGGTACTTAGTTTTTATTTTCTTTTGTTTTAATGTCCCACTTATGAATAAATAATGTATCCTTAGTTTAGTTCATTTCTTATAGGTCACATTTTTCTAATCATGATTTAATCCTTTTAAAAGAATATAAAAACTTTTTTTAAAATTATAGACATAAATAATAATAATAATAATAATAATAATAATGGAACTAAAACCTGGTGTGTTATAGGAATGACAAAGAATCTTCCACTATAAAACTCTGAGCATAAGGCCCACTATTCACCAAAATATTGAGCTACCACTCAGTACTATCACCAATATTGAGATGATACTTACCTACACTAGTATATCCCATGACATGACAATGTAAATCATTAATTCATTCCATGGATCACAGTCCTCCCCATCACAATCCTCTACACATAAAGTCCATTTTCAATCCATAGTGTGCCCCACTATCCAAAATGCATACTAAAAGATACATTCTCTACTGTGTAATGAAACACTTGGTGCATTCTTCATCTCACCATAGCCAGTCAAATGAAAAACATTGGTCAGTCCTCCTCTGGCTGACCATTCCTGAAAACGATCAATGATACCCGCTAAAGTTCCATCACACTATACAATTATGAATCCTTAATTATTATAGGAATCATGAGAATTTACAAAACTCAAAATGAATTCTATACCTCCAAATCAGCATAATTCCATGACTGTATCATCAACCACCCTCACTAGATTTCGTACCCTCAACCCGAGCGCTGACACATAACTAATCCACCTCACCCTTATATCATATCAAACCCATCTTGAGCCTCATGATAATGCACAAACTCTATCCAAAACCATATCCAATACCTTTCCACTGGCATCTTAGTGCTATCTCGACCATTAAATGACCAATTTCATGACACCCATGACCCTACCCACATAGGGTTATACATCCACAACTGATAAAATTATCCCCACCCCAGGTGTGTCCTTTTTTTATCATAAAAACCATAATGGATAAAATCCATGGCCCACACTCTATCCATTACCACTTGTAATGAATGGATGTGGTCATCCTATATATACTTGATCACCAATGTGAATATAAATCATAAAAAATTCCAAGATTTCTAGGAATGTGATCCTCATAATTTTCTAAATTTCCATCCATGATGAGGGTCACACCCTCTAATGAACAATTGCGTACCCCCCCACCATATGAACTGTCACGACCCGTCCTCGGGGCCCGTGCCGTGACTACCCCAAGCCCGCCTTCCATAGGCCAGGGGCTGGCGACTAGCACCAAGGCGTAAATTCCCGGTAAACAGGAAAGGCATTGCCTTTATAAGTAACAACCACACAGAGTCAGCAAGCGGAAAGTAACTACAAGTGCAGAAAAGTAAAGGGGGCCGGAAATACAAGCCCAACTGTAAAGTACAACTGAAAAAGTAAAGTACAGCAACTGAAGAAAAGACGGCGGCCTCGTGTCGTCCACTGGCAATCCCACCTGAAGGGTGGGTACAGATAGCCTCCAGGCTCCTCGGGTCCCACGTCCGCTCCGAGTACGTCCCGCCCAGTGGTCCACCTCCAGGTACCGTCCTGCTCCACGCCCCAACCGTGATCAGCGCTGTCCGTCGTCTGCAACCAACACAACAAGGTGCGGGCATAGCCCGTGCAGGGGTGAGTACAAACTACTCAGTAAGGACCCCGAGACCCCCGAAGGTCTCCCGAAATCCACAAAGGATATAGCACAAAAGAAAGATGCAATCACGAAGTAACATCTGACTCGACTTAGGTATATGCCCATACATATACCTAAGTCCCCAATTCTAGCTCTGCTCACGAGCTCAAGAACAAATCAATCCACAAAGGAAAGCAAGACTCAAATCCACAAGGAGAGTAAACAGTAAATCCACATAGGATAATTCAACACAATCCACAAAGGAGAGTAACATAAGATTCAGCTCAACCAGGTATACTTTTTCAGATGACGTCAAAGATGATCACTGATCCATCTAAGTCGTCGGACCCACGAAGGATCGATAGGTACTAACCCCCGCAAAAGACCCACATAGGATCGGGCTCACACAGAACCTGTAGGCAGTGGCTCACACAGAACCGGTAGTAAGGACCCACGTAGGATCGGGCTCACACAGAACCTGTAGCACTGATCCACGTGGGATCGCTGAGTGCAGTAGTCGACGCAGTCCACTGAGGATCTCTGCACAGTCGTCGCCGCAGTCCACGAAGGATCTCTGCTCTGCCGTCGCCGCAGTCCACGGAGGATCTCTGCTCTGCCGTCGTCGCAGTCCACGGAGGATCTCTGCTCTGTCGTCGAAGTCACAGCCAGCACTAGGGTTCCCGCACGTAGCGAGCTCGTTTAGGAGGGTCCGCTCCACGAGCCGAGAGGCTGATACATCAACTGACACGTAGTCCGAAGTTGATGTATCCAAAAGTTCCGTATCGACAACAGGATCTCAACGCAACAGACGGCGCGTCAATCGGACGCCCGGTCTGAGAGTTATTGGCATTTTCGTCCCAGGGGCCCGGTTGGTTTTTAGGGCAAAACCAACCCGACCGTACTCCGCCTGTGTCCGATCCTCGGGCGGAGTATGCCAAAAGTTCCGTCTCACCTAGAGGAAACTACCACAGCTGACGGTACGTCGATCGGACGTCCGTAGCTCAAGTTATGAGCGTTTCCGCTCCGAGGGCCCGGTTGGTTTCGTGTACGAACCAACCCGGCCGAACCCAAAGTCTTCCGAAACCTTAAGTATAATATACCGAAACGACCGTCTCGATCCAAGGATCGCGTAGCCGCTGACGGTTCGTCAATAGGAGGTCCCAGGCCCAAGATATGGGCGAAAGACCGAAGAAGGCCCGAAACGGGGGTTCTGGGCCCGGGGCGACCCGGCCCGAACCCCCCCCCCCCCCCCTGGGTCGGCCGAACCGGGTCGGCCCGAACCGGGTCGGCCCGACCCGGCCTGGGCGCGGCCCGACCGACCGGACCGGCCGGCTCGGCTTCGGCCGAGCGGCCGAACAAACTGCCGCGGGTTTGACCCGCGGCTTGGAGAGAAACGCGGCCCCGCGGGGGGCCTCCTGTCACGCGGACGTGGCCGGGCCGCCGCGTCCGTTCCCGGTTCCGCGCGGCCGCGGAACCGGCCGCCGCCGCCGCGGCTTCAGCCGCGGCGGAAGTTCTCCACGGCGGCGCGCCGGGCGCCGCCGCCTCCGGCCGCCGGCGCCGCCGCGCCGGCGACCCGCGCCGCCGCCGCCTTCCGCGGGCCGCCGGAGTTGCTCCGGTGGCCCGTTTTACCTCCCGTCTGCGCCGTTGCTCCTCCCGGGGGCCGACCTTCACTGCGGAAACAACAGATCACCCCTGCCGTGCGGTTCGTCGTCGTCCGCCATATCCGCACAACAAAAGAGATCGGCGGAGGGTTGCCGGGTCTTGTTCGTTAGACCCGCACCCTCCGCGTTAGTCATAAACAACGGGAGGAAAAAGATAATAATCAACAACAATTTTAAATAAATTAAAATTTTCGGTGATCATGTTCCTTACTTTAAAAGAAATAAAATCACGGGAAAGGAAAATATTTCAAATCAACCCTTACCTTGTCGTCGTCGTCGGACGAGAGGTCGTCGCGGAATTGCTCGTCGCGGAAGAAGGGGGATCGTCGCGTCGTCGCGGTATCCGGCGTCGCGTCGCCAATCTCCGGATCAAGATCAAACGGATTTAATTAATTTAAATCCGTTGATATCGAAATTAAAAAGGGAGAATTCAAACGATTCGTTTCTCACCTTAGTTGCCGAACGAAGATCGGCTGCGGAGGAAGGGGCGTCGCCGAAGAACGTCGCGGGTAAGGCTCGTCGACGTCGCAGATCTCAGTGTGCGTCGTCGAATTCCGGTCGCCGGCGTTCTTCGCGTTCTTCGCGTTCTTCGCGGGGAGAGTGGAGGTCCAGAGAATCTCGTACAACGAGTAATCCTCCAAAAGAAAGAGTTGGTCTTATTTTATTATTTTGCCAACGAACGCAAACGCGTAAGTAACGACCCATCAGTTCGTTGAATTAATTCAACGAGCGAAACAGCCCAATTAATTCACGAAAGAAACAGCCCATTTAATTCACGAAATAAACCGCCCAATTAAATGGTCTGTTAAGAATTAAAGAAAACACGTCGGTTGACTTTTCAGTTACTTTGACGGGTTTTCGCGGGTGCGTTACTTAGCGAAAGAAACGGCGGGGCTCGTGCGGGCCCCACCGCACAAATATCCTACCAAGGGGGTAGGATATTTTCTGGATAGCATCCTATCCAGTTCAACTCAGTTCAAGCCGCCCTTAAGTGGTTTCAAGTGGCTTCCAAGCAGCTTAAGTGAAATAAAATAAAGTTGTCGCACAAACTTTATTTTATTTCTGACTTAAAGCCGCAAAATTTAAAAACCACGGTTGAGCAAACGCAACTCCGGAAGAAGCGTTTCTAAGCAAATATCGGCGCTGCGATTTCATCGGTGCCCTCAGAATTCGATTCCGGGCACCGGTTCAAAAGATAGAAAAACCCGCTCGTCCGTTCACTGAACGTACCCGAGCCAAACTTCGGAAATTGATTCCGGGCACACCGGGCCTCGGAATCAGGTGCCGTCTGAAGCTGCGCTCTTGTAAAATTCCAAAGAAAATTAAGAAAAAAAAAATTTCCTTGAAATTTGCGGGACTTTACATTACTCCCACCTCAGGGCTTTACGTCCCCGTAAAGATACATCAAAAACTAGGGGAACAAATGGGGTACTGAGCACGCATCTGAGCCTCCCGCTCCCAAGTGCTCTCCTGGAGGTTCCCGTGCTGCCATCTGATGCGCACAAGAGGAATAGACCGCCCACGTAGGACCCGCTCCTGTCGATCCTCTATCTCCACTGGGACCTCCGCAAAAGTCGCCCCATCGTCCACGTCCAGCTCCCCAAAGTCGATGATGTGCGTCGGGTCGTGCACGTATCTCCTCAGCTGAGACACGTGGAAGACGTCGTGCACCCGGTGCAACTGAGGTGGTAGAGCCAGGCGATAAGCCACCTCTCTTATCCTGCTGAGGACCTGGAAAGGCCCGATGAAGCGTGGAGACAACTTGCCGCCTCGGCCAAATCTCCGTAAACCACGTCGAGGTGAGACACGCAAAAAGACGTGGTCGCCATCCTCGAACTCTAGTAGCCTCCGCCTCCTGTCAGCATATGACTTCTGCCGGCTCTGAGCTGTCCTCATCCTCTCCTGGATGATCTGGACCTTCTCTGTCGTGGCTCAGACCATCTCTGGTCCCACGAGTGCTGACTCCCCAGGGTCTGTCCAGCACAACGGTGATCTGCAGGGTCTGCCGTACAACGCCTCGTATGGTGCCATCCCGATGGTGGAGTGGTAGCTGTTGTTGTACGCGAACTCCACCAAGGGTAGGTGGTCCTCCCAGCTGCGACCAAAGTCGAGAACACATGCACGGAGCATGTCCTCGAGTGTCTGTATGGTCCTCTCAGTCTGACCATCCGTCTGAGGGTGGAAGGCTGTGCTCAGATGGAGCCGCGTCCCGAACGCCTCCTGCAACCCCTTCCAAAGCCGGGAAGTGAAACGAGCATCTCGATCGGAGACGATAGACGATGGCACACCGTGAAGCCGTACGATCTCCTGGACGTAAAGACGTCCCAAGCTCTCCACTGAGCCCTGCTCTCTGATGGGTAAGAAGTGTGCCGACTTGGTGAGTCGGTCGACAATCACCCAAATGGAGTCGTGACCTCTGGAAGTGCATGGAAGTCCAGTCACGAAGTCCATAGATATGGCATCCCACTTCCACTCCGGGACCTCCAAGGGCTGTACCAAGCCTGCTGGTACCTGATGTTCTGCCTTCACCTGCTGGCAGGTGAGGCATCGTGAAACGAACTCCGCCACAGCTTTCTTCATGCCCGGCCACCAGTGCTGTCGTCTGAGATCCTGGTACATCTTCGCCACTCCGGGATGCACCGCCAAGGGAGAAGTGTGAAACTCTCTCAGCACCTCCTCTCGTAAAGCGACTGGTACGAAGGTACGTCCTCTGAAAAGGATGTCGTGCTCTGCTCCAAGGGAGAAGCCATCAGGCGCCTGACCTGAGGATATCAGTGCACGCCGGGTCTCACAGTCAGCGTCCTCACGCTGAGCCTCTCTGACCCGCTGTAGAAGTGGAGGAGAGACTGTGAGAGACTGAAGAAAGGCTACTCCGTCTCTATCCACAAAGGATATCTGTAAGGAGGCTAGCTGCTCCGTCGCCTCCTCAAGTAGCTGAATGCCCATCCTCCTGCTGAGGGCATCAGCTACCACGTTACCCTTCCCAGGAGTATAGACTATCTCAAAGTCATAGTCCTGGAGGAACTCAAGCCATCTCCGCTGTCTCAGGTTCAGGTCCTTCTGAGAGAAGATATACCTGAGACTCTGGTGGTCAGAAAAGACTGTGAAGCGCTCGCCCATCAGATAGTGCCTCCAAGTCTTCAGAGCGAAGACCACTGCTGCTAACTCCAGGTCATGAGTGGCGTAGTTCTGCTCATGCGGCCTCAACTGTCGTGATCCGTAGGCGATCACGGCCCGCTCCTGCATCAGGACGCACCCGAGTCCAGTCCCTGATGCGTCGCAGTAAACTACGTACCCAACTCCCTCCTCAGGCAACCTCAAGATAGGTGCGCTGGTCAACCTCTGCCTCAGCTCCTGGAAGCTCTGCTGACATCTGTCTGACCACACGAAGGGTTTCCCCTTCTTCGTCAATGCTGAGAGTGGGGCTGCAACTCTGGAGAAGTCCGGAACAAATCTCCAATAGTATCCGGCTAGGCCCAAGAAGCTCCGCACCTCTGTCACGCTCCTGGGTGGCTCCCAAGCTAGCACTGCCTCGATCTTCGCGGGATCCACTGCAACTCCCGCCTCAGAAATGACGTGCCCCAAGAAATGGACCTCACGTAACCAGAACTGGCATTTTGAGAGCTTTCCATAAAGCTGGTGCTCTCGGAGTGTGTCTAGCACAACTCGCAGGTGGTAGGCATGCTCCTCCTCAGTCGTCGAGTATATCAAAATGTCGTCAATGAAGACCACGACAAATCGGTCGAGGTATGGCTGGAAGATCCTGTTCATGAGGCTCATGAACACTGCTGGAGCATTGGTTACGCCGAACGGCATAACCAAGAACTCATAATGGCCATACCGACACCTGAAGGCCGTCTTCTGCACGTCCTCGTCTCGAACTCTGAGCTGATGATAGCCTGACCGGAGGTCTATCTTCGAGAACCACC
The DNA here is from genome assembly GCA_963277665.1 of Viscum album. NCBI lineage: Eukaryota > Viridiplantae > Streptophyta > Magnoliopsida > Santalales > Viscaceae > Viscum > Viscum album. The sequence continues at coordinate 1,432,893,644 of OY728145.1, forward strand.
GCGCTCCCTTGAGCTGATTGAAGAGGTCATCAATCCGTGGCAGCGGATACTTGTTCCTCACTGTCACCTGGTTCAGGCGACGATAGTCGACACACAGTCGCAAGCTCCCGTCCGCCTTCTTGGCGAACAAAATCGGGGAAGCCCAGGGTGAAACACTGGGTCGGATAAACCCCTTGCTCTGCAAGTCCTCCAACTGTACCCGCAGCTCCCGAAGCTCGGCGGGGGCCATCCGATATGCTGGAGTAGATATCGGGGCTGTCCCGGGGTACAAGTCGATGTAAAAGTCTACCTCTCTACGAGGAGGTAGCCCTGGAACGTCGTCGGGAAAGACGTCCACGTACTGGTCCACCACTGCAGGAAAAACTGGACTCCGCACGTCCACTGCTCCTAGGATGAGGCTAGCCAACTGATGAGAGATGGGCTGCACTCTCCTCCGCGGAAGTCCATCCTGTGCTGCAAAGGTTCCCTTCTCACCGGTGAAGTTAAACCTGCTCCCATCGGTGCGAACACATCGCACCTTGCGCCTAAAACAGTCGATCTGGGCATGAACCGTGGATAGCCAATCCATGCCCAAGATGACGTCGTAAGGCCTCAACGCCGCTACAAGGAGATCCCAGCCGAAGCTCTCGCCTCCTAGAGTAAGCTCACACTGCCGGCACCAGTGCGTAATCGTCGAGTCTGCTCCCGTAGGAGTCTCTAGCCGTAAGGATCGAGCCAACGGCTCAGTCGGAATCTCCGAGCTCCGAACAAGGGCAGAGGCTATGAAAGAGTGACTCGCTCCTGTGTCTATAAGTACTGCAGCAAGGGTGGAATAGACACAGATCGTACCTCGAATCATCTCTGGCATGTCGGGGTCGTAGGCCTCCACTGCCTGGAGCTGGGCCTGTCCCTGCCCGCCAGCTCCCTGTGGTCGAGGTGGCCCTCCTGGTGGTGGTGGGGGTAGAGCCTGGAAGCGTCGCCCACCACCCGCTGCTCGGCCAGCTCCTCTGCCTCGTCCGCCTCCTCCCTGCGGACCGCCATGGTCGACCCTCTGCCTCTGCCTGGGTGGCCCCTCCACCGTCTGCTGCTCCTCTGATCGGCGAGTCGGGCAGTCACGAGCCATGTGACCCTGCCCGCCGCAGGAGTAGCACAGCCTGCCTCTCGGAAGGCTGGCACTCCGCTGTGTGCCTCGCACTGCTGAGCCGGTGTCCTGAGGCCGTCTGCGTGGGGGTCTGGTCTGCCTGGACCCAAGAGTCATCCGTCGGCTACCTGCTGCCGAAGACTCAGCTACCTGCCGCCCAGCGCTAGGTCTCGCCGCTGAAGAAGGCTCTGCCAGGAAGCTCTCGATCAGGAGGGCTCGCTCCAGCACTCCCGCCTGGGTCGGAATGCTGAGGGAGATCAGCGACGCCCGAATCTCCTGTCGCAAGCCTTGCTCGAAGGTCCGGGCCCGGAAGAAGGGGTCCCGTACCATGTCGGTCGAGTAGCGAGATAGGTCAGTGAACCTCGCCGCGTACTGAGCGACCGTCATACTGCCCTGGCGCAGCTGGAGAAGCTCCTGGATGCGCACCGCTCGGAGGGTGGCCGGGAAGAACTCAGAGCGGAAGAGGCTCTCGAAGTCCGCCCAGAGCAAGGATGCCTCATCGTGAACCTGGAGCATCAAGCTCCACCATCGTCCTGCCGCCGCCTGCAGGAGGCTCGCTGCGAGAATCACCATGAGATCCGCTGGTGTCCTCACTAGCCTAAAGATCCGTACCACCGCCTCTAGCCAGTCCTCGGCGGCCTGGGGGTCCGCCTCACCGCGAAACCTGGGCGGTCGCTGGCTCTGAAACTCGTGCAGTGCCCTGAGGCGACGTGCATCGTCAGCGTCTGGTACTGGCAGCATCGGTGGCTCGGCGGGTAAAGCTACCGCCGGTGCCACTGCTGGCAAAGGGCCCTGCACCGAGGCCTCGTCGCTCGGTGGGCTGCCGTCGCGCCCTACACTCGGAACCCTAGCTGGCTGTCGTCGCGGGGCCATCCTGAAAAGGAGAACAAGAGCACCACAGTTAGAACAGTATACCTGGTGAGCTGGCACAAGTAATCACAAGGAAAACTTGAGACTTTCATGAAGCAGATCAGTATACCCGGTGAGCTGACACAAGTAATCACAAAGAAGACTTGAAACACACACGCAATCAATGTTTTCATGCATTAAGTCGGAAATCAGAAGTCAGGGTCCTGGTGTACGGATACGTCGGCCGCCGCACCAACACTGGGCTCCCTGAACTGATAACCACACTCAATACACTAAACACTATTGCTTCACATAGAAAGAAAAGAAAATCAGAGTCTGCGGTAGAACCGACCACCTCTGATACCAATTTGTCACGACCCGTCCTCGGGGCCCGTGCCGTGACTACCCCAAGCCCGCCTTCCATAGGCCAGGGGCTGGCGACTAGCACCAAGGCGTAAATTCCCGGTAAACAGGGAAGGCATTGCCTTTATAAGTAACAACCACACAGAGTCAGCAAGCGGAAAGTAACTACAAGTGCAGAAAAGTAAAGGGGGCCGGAAATACAAGCCCAACTGTAAAGTACAACTGAAAAAGTAAAGTACAGCAACTGAAGAAAAGACGGCGGCCTCGTGTCGTCCACTGGCAATCCCACCTGAAGGGTGGGTACAGATAGCCTCCAGGCTCCTCGGGTCCCACGTCCGCTCCGAGTACGTCCCGCCCAGTGGTCCACCTCCAGGTACCGTCCTGCTCCACGCCCCAACCGTGATCAGCGCTGTCCGTCGTCTGCAACCAACACAACAAGGTGCGGGCATAGCCCGTGCAGGGGTGAGTACAAACTACTCAGTAAGGACCCCGAGACCCCCGAAGGTCTCCCGAAATCCACAAAGGATATAGCACAAAAGAAAGATGCAATCACGAAGTAACATCTGACCCGACTTAGGTATATGCCCATACATATACCTAAGTCCCCAATTCTAGCTCTGCTCACGAGCTCAAGAACAACTCAATCCACAAAGGAAAGCAAGACTCAAATCCACAAGGAGAGTAAACAGTAAATCCACATAGGATAATTCAACACAATCCACAAAGGAGAGTAACATAAGATTCAGCTCAACCAGGTATACTTTTTCAGATGACGTCAAAGATGATCACTGATCCATCTAAGTCGTCGGACCCACGAAGGATCGATAGGTACTAACCCCCGCAAAAGACCCACACAGGATCGGGCTCACACAGAACCTGTAGGCAGTGGCTCACACAGAACCGGTAGTAAGGACCCACGTAGGATCGGGCTCACACAGAACCTGTAGCACTGATCCACGTGGGATCGCTGAGTGCAGTAGTCGACGCAGTCCACTGAGGATCTCTGCACAGTCGTCGCCGCAGTCCACGAAGGATCTCTGCTCTGCCGTCGCCGCAGTCCACGGAGGATCTCTGCTCTGCCGTCGTCGCAGTCCACGGAGGATCTCTGCTCTGTCGTCGAAGTCACAGCCAGCACTAGGGTTCCCGCACGTAGCGAGCTCGTTTAGGAGGGTCCGCTCCACGAGCCGAGATGCTGATACATCAACTGACACGTAGTCCGAAGTTGATGTATCCAAAAGTTCCGTATCGACAACAGGATCTCAACGCAACAGACGGCGCGTCAATCGGACGCCCGGTCTGAGAGTTATTGGCATTTTCGTCCCAGGGGCCCGGTTGGTTTTTAGGAAAAAACCAACCCGACCGTACTCCGCCTGTGTCCGATCCTAGGGCGGAGTATGCCAAAAGTTCCGTCTCACCAAGAGGAAACTACCACAGCTGACGGTACGTCGATCGGACGTCCGTAGCTCAAGTTATGAGCGTTTCCGCTCCGAGGGCCCGGTTGGTTTCGTGTACGAACCAACCCGGTCGAACCCAAAGTCTTCCAAAACCTTGAGTATAATATACCGAAACGACCGTCTCGATCCAAGGATCGCGTATCCGCTGACGGTTCGTCAATCGGAGGTCCCAGGCCCAAGATATGGGCGAAAGACCGAAGAAGGCCCGAAACGGGGGTTCTGGGCCCGGGGCGACCCGGCCCGAACCCCCCCTGGGTCGGCCCGACCCGGATAGGCCGGGTCCGGTCCGGCCTGGGCGCGGCCCGGCCGACCGGACCGGCCGGCTCGGCTTCGGCCGAGCGGCCGAACAAACTGCCGCGGGTTTGACCCGCGGCTTGGAGATAAACGCGGCCCCGCGGGGGGCCGCCTGTCACGCGGACGCGGCCGGGCCGCCGCGTCCGTTCCCGGTTCCGCGCGGCCGCGGAACCGGCCGCCGCCGCCGCGGCTTCAGCCGCGGCGGAAGTTCTCCACGGCGGCGCGCCGGGCGCCGCCGCCTCCGGCCGCCGGCGCCGCCGCCGCCTTCCGCGGGCCGCCGGAGTTGCTCCGGTGGCCCGTTTTACCTCCCGTCTGCGCCGTTGCTCCTCCCGGGGGCCGACCTTCACTGCGGAAACAACAGATCGCCCCTGACGCGCGGTTCTTCGTCGTCCGCCATATCCGCACAACAAAAGAGATCGGCGGAGGGTTGCCGGGTCTTGTTCGTTAGACCCGCACCCTCCGCGTTAGTCATAAACAACGGGAGGAAAAAGATAATAATCAACAACAATTTTAAATAAATTAAAATTGTCGGTGATCATGTTCCTTACTTTAAAAGAAATAAAATCACGGGAAAGGAAAATATTTCAAATCAACCCTTACCTTGTCGTCGTCGTCAGACGAGAGGTCGTCGCGGAATTGCTCGTCGCGGAAGAAGGGGGATCGTCGCGTCGTCGCGGTATCCGGCGTCGCGTCGCCAATCTCCGGATCAAGATCAAACGGATTTAATTAATTTAAATCCATTGATATCGAAATTAAAAAGGGAGAATTCAAACGATTCGTTTCTCACCTTAGTTGCCGAACGAAGATCGGCTGCGGAGGAAGGGGCGTCGCCGAAGAACGTCGCGGGTAAGGCTCGTCGACGTCGCAGATCTCGGTGTGCGTCGTCGAATTCCGGTCGCCGGCGTTCTTCGCGTTCTTCGCGTTCTTCGCATTCTTCGCGGGGAGAGTGGAGGTCCAGAGAATCTCGTACAACGAGTAATCCTCCAAAAGAAAGAGTTGGTCTTATTTTATTATTTTGCCAACGAACGCAAACGCGTAAGTAACGACCCATCAGTTCGTTGAATTAATTCAACGAGCGAAACAGCCCAATTAATTCACGAAAGAAACAGCCCATTTAATTCACGAAATAAACCGCCCAATTAAATGGTCTGTTAAGAATTAAAGAAAACGCGTCGGTTGACTTTTCAGTTACTTTGACGGGTTTTCGCGGGTGCGTTACTTAGCGAAAGAAACGGCGGGGCTCGTGCGGGCCCCACCGCACAAATATCCTACCAAGGGGGTAGGATATTTTCTGGATAGCATCCTATCCAGTTCGACTCAGTTCAAGCCGCCCTTAAGTGGCTTCAAGTGGCTTCCAAGCAGCTTAAGTGAAATAAAATAAAGTTGTCGCACAAACTTTATTTTATTTCTGACTTAAAGCCGCAAAATTTAAAAACCACGGTTGAGCAAACGCAACTCCGGAAGAAGCGTTTCTAAGAAAATACCGGCGCTGCGATTTCATCGGTTCCCTCAGAATTCGATTCCGGGCACCGGTTCAAAAGATAGAAAAACCCGCTCGTCCGTTCACTGAACGTACCCGAGCCAAACTTCGGAAATTGATTCCGGGCACACCGGGCCTCGGAATCAGGTGCCGTCTGAAGCTGCGCTCTTGTAAAATTCCAAAGAAAATTAAGAAAAAAAAAAAAATTTCCTTGAAATTTGCGGGTCTTTACATGAACTCCCTTATATTAACCCCATGTGAAACAAATGATAGATTTACAACAACACGCCTTCCTAAAAATATATGTTAATGATCATCTCTAATTTTCTATTTTACTTATTTCCATGAAATGAAAATAGGTGTGGTTGTTTTTAATCTTGGATAAAACTTCCCCAGAACCATAGATCTTTTCATCTTCTTCCTTTGCACCAAAATCTCTAAAAGTCTATGGAGGAAGATAGTACCCCGATTGAACATCAAGTGATTTATATCTGAACATGGATACAATATGAAGGTTGGAATATTTTGTATTCCACTTTGGTGATCCACATCAAACTTATCAAACCAAGACATCTTCAGTAAATGGTATGATTTTATATTATTTCTTCATTTCATTATTTTTCATTGTTTTTTTATGCAATTGAGATCCTCACACAAGGGTTTAAATCACTTTATCTTGATCTAATAATAATTATTATACTCATTTTAATCCATTCACAAAACTCTCAGGAAAATACGCACACTAGTGTCTCATCAAAATCATTAGTCCTCAGCTTCCCACGCCTACTCAATGATCCATAACTCAATAAGTATGACACATAAATAACATTCAGTTTCTCTTATACATTGAGACTTCCCCCTAAAAATTCATTCCAACACTCACTCTTCTCATCTTGAAGTAGAGTGACCTCCAAAGGACCTCTCATATGTTCCTAGACACTATTCATCCTAATCTCATCCAACCCTAATATGAATACACTTCAGTACCACCTGATCACATACCCCATCTTATGATCCCATTAGTTACATCTCATCAAACGTTGTCTAACACACCCAATAAATGACCATTATACTCATGAATTATTTTATTATCTAATCAGAATAACCTCAATGATCTTTCAAATATTCCTAAGGAATCTACTCATTCCAAGAACAATCACATGACCAACAACCACTCGGGCATCATCTGAAAACATAAAGCTTTTTCCTATTCTCTTCCTATATTAAATCATACCATATAGGATCAAGATACAATATATCATTGGGAACTATTATTGAAACCATTATTTTCAGAAATTATACTAATCCTACCCATCAAAATCAAACTTTAATACCCAAACACCTCAAGTTTGTTACACTATGAAATCCTAAGGCATCTCCATGACCATACCACATACATGGTAGCACCTACCATGAATTGGTCTCATAAAACCAAGAATATACCCATGACTCCAATATCTATGTGAACTAAAAATCTTGGGATAACCCCTCTCTTAGGTTTCCATCAAACATTATAAGGAACTAGGCTCTCCCACACAACCCATAAATCATGCCTCACATAGATCGTAACTTATGGGAAAACACCTCTCTACTCCTACATCAAATATCACAAGGAAACTCATGTGTCAAAATAACCACTCTTTAGGGTTCTCATATATATATATATATATATATATATATATATATATTCAGGCTATGTATCACATGCCATGTCATCAGCCTACTAGGGAATTGATCCTCACTAGTCATCATCATATGAGACTACCCCCTAAAGGACCACGATCTAATCCACATATACATAACTACATCATCATATCATGATATGTTTCTAATATGACACATTCATATAGTTTGGTTAATGAGAATTCCACCAATAATATATATGGGAAAACACTATATAGGTTGTTTTGGAAAAATAAAATAATCAAACCTATTCCTATCAGAACTAATACCAAGGCATGAAGTGCTTATATTAACCCACCTAGGCCCACTATACATTCCTTATATAGAGGGTCTATATATTTATCATCAAGGATTATCCCTATATAAGATCTACATTACCCATTATCAAAGTAAAATATATCATGATTCATATGAGTAGAATTTCATCAACTAGTTTTATAGGGAAACTCTAAATAAGTTTTTATTAACACTTAAAATAGCCATACCCTCTATCATTAGTGATATCAATCGCACACAAAACATTGTATGTCATGTGAATCCTATGTTCCAAAAATTATTCATGTACACTATTATCTTTACAACAATACAAGTGATAAAACCCATAAATCATAAATCTTAACCCCAAGTGCATCACTGTAGGTGAAATCAATAAACTGTAAAAGTGGAAACCAAGAATAATGATACCATGTCCCTAGTAATTTGGAATTACTATTAGAAAAGGTATTCATGACACACCAATATGAGGTCCATCACAAACCCCGACACATTCCTATATCACATTTCTTCCATCTCCCAAAATATCAAGGCAAAATAAAATACTCTAATAACACTATGTATTATCCTCTTTGCTTAGAGACCCCTAACCAGTTCCTCAACTGGGGGTGTCAAAAAACCTTAGGTGAACTTCCTCGCCCTCCAGAGGCTATTGACTAGAAGTTAGGGTTTGGATGTTACCATAGGGGTATTATACCCACATATCATAGGAAAACACAACAAAAATAAAGCAAATAATATCCATAAAAAATAAACAGAGTGTGCATAGGCAAAAAAACATAACATACTATATCAAATGTAATGAAAAAAATATATAAAAAACATCATTCCAAAATACATCAACAATGATTCCTCACTGTGATGATCACATATACAAGATAAATAATAGAATAAAATATATATGGCTTTATATTCATCTTTGATACTCATTAAATCCATCTTCTGACTCTATCTGATCCATCTAATTGGATAATCAAATGATGGGCCTCAGCCATTCCTAAACCTTTGAATAGAAAGATCTTCTCAGTTACCCAAGTTCCATGGCCACTTAAGTAGTGTGTGAGTAAAACTTAGTAGGAACCACTAATAAGGCCATTAAAATAACTAGTAAACATTTTGTATGTATATATGACATGCACCGAAAATAAACAACGAAACCTAAATAAATCATACCATCAATCCCCATGTTTTAGAATGCCCCTTGGGATTGACCATGCATGCTTTATCTAGTTTCATATTATCTATGAGCATGGAAACCCTCATTTCGAACTCGATGTATATGCCCAACCCACCAAAGAAACATATGTAAAGTCATTTGAATCTTGAGGGTATAACCAAACACCACTAGAAAATAATAATCATGTCATTAAGATCCCATGTAATGAAACTCCCTTTAGAGAATCACAAATCCTATAGAAACCCTTGGGTAAGAACTCAATGTATTGGAAATAAATAATATAGAAACCCGATTCAACCACTCCCAACCTAAGAAATAGATTCCACATCAAGAAACTCCATGGTAGAATCTCCCTATCTAAAAACACATATCATCATATGGAACTCAAGAGAAAATCCAAAACTTTCTAGGTAGTAAGTATCATCATTTGAAACTCATGGTAGTGCCCAAACCTTTCTAAAAAATACATGAAAACGACTCACTAGGGGAACCCTCTCTCCCTAGGATCATCATACAACACACATCATCCTCATATGTGTTTTCCAATCACCCAATCCCATCACAAATATCCTAGGTTTTCCTCTCAAGAACATAAACTATACAATCATAGTTGATTCATATGTTTAAAGGTTTCACATGGAATTGACATGAAAATCCCCCCTCCACCACCCCTCTATAGGGTCAACACAACATTGAGTTCCCACCAAGGTCCTCTAGGACATACCATAACATGAAAAACCTACATAGGTTCATTTATCTCAAATTAATTTCTCAGAAAAAACTCATATATTAGAGGGTATAACATTCCTCATTATTATAATGATTAGATTATAGTCTTACTAGCCTCATAAGACAAGACATATTAGAATTTCTCTTAAGATATAACATAAGGACCATCTCACTTCCCAAGTCATAGGTTAGTCCTCTCACCCAACCTAACATAATATACCCAGGGAAAAGACACCTATGTGATCACATGATAGTGGGGATGGAACACTCACTCCACTTTCTAATTGGCTACCCTAATGACTCTAAGGTATCTCAAAATTCCATCATTTCATAGTTGGGACCATCATCTCAGTACAACACCCTCCTCTCTAATGAGGTTTCTAAGGTATCCTATACTGGGCCCACTATGCTTATACAATTCCATTTTCACCCCCTTCAGGGTCTCCATACCACAAGGTATAAATTTTATGAATAATCCATCACTTATAAGTGACTGGGGCATCATTCTAGTTCTTAGGGGTCCGTCATGGCCCTTCACACTTATTCCCAATAATAAGAATTTTACTATAATAAAAAAATTCATTTGAATAAAATGTTGACCGAGCTTAGTGGAGAGACCACATAAAACATGGATTCAAAATAAAAATTCATTTACCATTGGGGTATTCATAAGGGACCACCTACCTTATCCATAAAGTTTCCATCCTTTAAATAACCTTAGTAATCAATTACCAAGACATTTCAAGCCTCATATCATCTCTTGATCACTAATATCAATCCATTACATAAAAAAAATTTATTATAGAGAATTTACAATTAATTTTACACTTTAATTAATCTTAATAATTTATAATATATTTTATAGTTCAATTGAAATATGTATAAATATTAAAATATAATCAGGAACCATACACAACTAAAATCATTAATAAAGGGGATCACACTATCCTCAACATATATATGTACCTTTAACATACCAAAACCCTAATTTAAAATTTCAATAAACCATCTATTTCACCAAAATAAAAAAATTCTCAAGAATATCATGTTAGGGACATACCTCTACAAATATGCACATAAACTAGTGTGATCATCCTTACAAGATATCCTCTATCCAAGACAATACAAATCCCCTAATATTGAGATGATCCCAATGTACTATATTGTAATCACTATGAAATACCTAATCCATTTCACACAACTTAAAAATGAGAAAGAGGAGAAGAAATAAAATAAAAATAGATACAGAGTGATAGATTTACCTCAATATATCCTCTAGATTAAAAAAACTTGACTCTAACAATAATCAAGGGATATAATCCCTTTTAATATACAATAGTCGTGAAAGAACCATTTAGATCAACCCTATATGTGCAGGTAATAAAAGTATCCAAACCCATTTTTAAAAATATTTTAAACAATTCATTTAATATTATTTAAGGCCTAGTGTTTTTGGTGAAAATATATATTCCCTCTATACAGTTGATTGTGGGGTTTCAAATGGTTTCACAATCATTTGGGTTAGGTTCATTATTTTTTAATGACTTCCAATGAGTTTTGTTCATAGATCCTAAAACACCCAATGATTCCCTTATTCGAACTTTTTCCTAAACATGATTTCCAACGTAAGGTGGTCATTGGGGAATTACTCTAGTTATCCTTAGGGACTCACATTAGTTGATAGTATGGGAGGTCTGGCTCATCACATCCTCTTGAGGTATATTATTTCATTCTATGGGACTCTGTTAAAGATTTAAGGAATGTTCCCAAATCCTTTATTAAATCCTAATTATGATGTGGGTTTCCCATAAATTAAAAATCAATTACTAGGATGCATGAATTTTAAAATCATATACATGTATTTAAGGTTCTTCATCGACTGATACATCTGTATTTATCCAAGGTTCTCCATCGATGGAATACTTTTTTCATACAAGTTATATATTCATTGGACAGTTATTATCACGATGTTGATTTTAATCCACATAGTTGGAAGATTTGGAATTTTTCATCATCCAGGCAGTTAGAAGTTGTTTTGATATCGAGATGGGGCCCATGAAATGGTATTCTTACATATCCTTGTGATAAGAATTAGAACCCACATAGTTCGGTGCCACTTAGTAGGACACATCATATATTTTAAGGCCATGTGACAAGGACCAAACTATACAATTTGACATCGTATGATAAGAAAATTCAGGTTAAAGGTGTCTAGTCAATGTTTAGTAGACAAGGAACCTATAAGGGATTTGGGATCCTAGGTTGAATGTTACCCTACATGGAATAAAACCTAGAGGAAATTAGGGCAATTTTGGGGTTTTGGGTTTAGACCTTTGAGAGGCTTCCTATGTATTCCATTTGGATGGGAATCAAAGCCCAGATAGTTCAGTTGTGAAGAATGATTCCTAAATAGGCCCTACAAATATTTTTCGCATAGGAGTTTTTCCCTTTGAGATGGTGATGGTTTGGGATTATACTTTATAAGATATCCATATGTTTCTTCATCATGAAAATGGACCCTTTGAAGGTTAAAGAATGGTTTTGGGGTTTACATCGTATATGAGGATTCTCAGTGAGTTGGATACATGTATTTAAAGACCCACACCCATGGAGGCCCTCTAAAGGAAGGTTATAGGAAGATTTAGAATAAGATTATCTATCAAGACATGCATATGATCATGCTAATTCCATAATTGTTACTAACCTCTAAACCAATGAGATTCATGGGCAGTTTGAGAAAAAATAGAAAGTGGATGATCCCGCAAGACACTAAATATCCTTCATCTACAAGTGAATGAGTATGGGGTGATGAGAGAAGAAGAAAGATATTTGATTTACCCATATTCTCTCTTGTTTCGTAAACAAAATAGTCACATATGACTAACCATATAACTACAACCCATACAGAAGGCCAGGAGATAACTCCAGGAGGGATGGCTGACTCTCTATTTAAAATAAGAGAGGATGATAAGACACTAAACCTAAATGGAAAAGGTAAGAATAATCCCCCTCCTAACCAAATTAAATGGGTGGTCCCTGATCTTAAAGATGATAAGGGGATAGAAAATCCATAACTCTCATTTATGAGAGAAGAAAAAGGGAAGAAAAAATCCCTGGCCCTCGTTTATGATACCAGGAAGTCCCTGGAATGTACCCAAGGATTGGGTCCTTGTTACCAAAGGAATTCATAATTTAACACACCCTGGGGACCCTACCCATCATGTAATACAAGTGTAGGACACATCTTACTAAAGGAATGCATAACCAAATGAAAGACACGGCAGTGTGTCTTTCTCCATGGTTATGTAAGTATGGAGGCTTTGATGGAGGCTTTGATTTTGTCTCCCTCATATGGGAGTCCCAATGATGGAGATACCCTTCCATTGGTGTCATTAAGAGAGGGATCAAAAGGATCTTGTGTAGGGAGAGGTTGGGAGAGCTAAAAGAGGTTTAGGTTGGAAAAGGTTTGTTGAGATAAAGATAGATTGAGGAGGTCAAACCCATGAGAGATGACGAGATATCTGGTTGATGGAAAATCTAGATAAAAAAACTTAGATCAGACCTCACTCTGGACTCCAAGGATCTCTTCAGGTGTATTTGGACGACTGGTGCTTAATTATTGGGCTTGAGAAGGTGAATTTACCCTAGTGTGTTTGGCTTAGGGGAGGTGTACCATGTAGGTGATCTTGTGTTTAGATTACTAAGGGAACTTTAATCCTGCTACTTCTTATAATTCCATATTTTTTAGAGTATTATAACTCTAAATGAATGATTCTGAAGTCTTGGGAGAAGGAATTGAGTGGGAAGTGCATTGAGGATTCTCCATATTTTCCAATTGTTTCAAATGAGGAGCCCCATGGTCCTATTTATAGTCACTCTTGGGACCTTGGGTGAAGGATGTGCCTCACACAACTGGCTTGTGATGGACCATGCATAGGTATGTCCTGTACGATTCTCCAAGGAATGACTATTTGGGTCCTTCATAGTTCTAATGGTGTTTTATATGGACCTGCACAATGATGGTTACTTAGACCCTACGTGGAATGTCTTCGATGAAGTGTGTGACACTTTGCATTCTTCACTTCTCCTTTAATTTAAGTATTTCCCTTTAAAACTTCTTATTTTCACATGAAAAAGGGCGTGTAAACAAATCCCCCCATAGGATTGGATCTAATCATAAGAAGAGGGTATGATCCTTATCTATAGTAAAAGGATATTTATGGAGCCTTCCTTTATTAGACCCTATGCGTTCATGCACATTTATGCTTAAATTTTGATGAATATGATGACTTATATGATGTTCAGGGTTGAAATAAGATGGATATCCATGTAGATATATCACATTTGTGGATTTAATCGGTGGATCACATAGGGGTATCACATGTGTATCCCATGATAGGGTCCCCGTGTCTATAAATAGTGTTGAGGGCCTCAGTGGTTCTTCCTCCTCTCCTTTAAATTATTGCTGTTACCACACTAGTAATCTTTTCATACTAGTCCTTTGAATAAAGTTACATCCATGAATAATCGATATGCTACTACTTGCATGATGCGTACACCTGGGTGAGTGACTTTCATGTGCCTATTACTTTACAAAAAATTTGGAATTTATGATTTTTTAAAAATAAAGATTTATCCCTAATAAAGTCTCAGTACTTCCTTGTAGAGTTCCAATGGTCACTCATAAAGGTAAATTTTCTGATGAACAAGATGGAAATAATATCAAAAAGATGGTTGATGTCATTAGGCCTAATTATTACCAAGTAACCAAGTACGAGAAAATACACTCCCAGACTTGGAAAATCACATGAAGAAACATCATCATGAATATGTGGAGAGTAACTATCTGCCACTCTATGTCCACAACATATTTAACCCAAAGCTAAAGTACTATGTACCTTTATACCAGTTCCAAGATTAAAAGAAATTATCCACTTCAAAAATATCATTCATGGGTGCATACATTAATTAGGTAAGCTTTAAGTCTGAGAAGAAAAATCCCAAAGGTTACATTTAGCAATCGTTTTGAGTGTTTTGATATTGATGCATTGTAACAGGAATCATAGGCAGTTAAGGTGAATGAGGTCCATGTTTCACATGTTGATGGTGAGGACACTCTTCTGGGGTAATATTCATAGGAGGGTGGCCTCAACTTTTATGATTAGTATTCTAACTCCATAAAGATATTTATTATATGACTCAAGACTTTGAAATCATTTAGGTTAGGGACTCTATTGATGGACTAAAGGGTATCCATAAAGAGAGAAAGGATTACTTCTCATTTACTCCTACAATGGAGAGTGGGTCAATGAATAAATCCAAAAATATAGACAAGAAATGTAAGTCAGATGATGCAATTGAGGAATCTTTGGAATTTCTCATGAGATCGGAAGATGAAGTGGTCAGACAGGTTTTGTCTCTCAATGCTACTGAAGAATAAGCCACAAAAATTATAGGGTGATATTTAAGGATTAATCTCAATGAGGAGAAATATACCTAGATTGACAAGAAAGATATGATTTTGGTTGGGGGATTCAATTCTGGGAAGATCAGTCTTGAGGAGTACATCCAATCCTGGGACAAGATGGCCCTTCAGTCAAAGGATCTTATAATGGATGAATTAGACACTTAGGTAAACAATATCTCTTGTAAATTATTTAAGGAGGTTTAATTATGGTAGTCTTAATTTGTACTTTAATGACTCTTTTATCTCCTTTTGTGGTTGAACTCAAGTTTCACACTTTTACTTCAAAAGTGTTTGATAAATAGAAAGTTAATTTTTAGTCATTAATGAGGGAACCTCATCCACAACACTTATCATGAATCACAATAGTTTTACCTCATATTTGAGATAGTATACCCCCAATTAAAATCATTATTTCTACCCTTATATATTACGTGATTCCAAGATAAACTAATCAAACAGATAGAAGGAAGACTGGGATCTTTGTTTGGGAGGGGGTGTCAGACCCGAATGGATTGGTGAATACTAGGTGCACCAAACCTATGATGATTTTGTGATTGAGTTTAAGGTGTTAAGAATCTACGATGTTGTATGGATATCCCAAACCAATGTGTACAAGAATCCCAACTTCATTCCTAATATTCTAAGCTAATATATCTCAAAGAACAATTCCTTTCTTCTGATTCACTATGAAGTTAACATCAATCTATAAGACATATACAATATCTTTAGATATCCCATACTTGGAGAGATTTATAATGAGTTTATCTCACTAATATCCACCTGGGATGATGCATAAAGGACACCTGTTCTTACCAATTATCTATTGAATATATCCCAAGATATCAAGAAAAAATACTCTCGACCAAGGGGGGAAATTCATTAAAAAGCATCAAGGGATTCTTTTTTGGAGAGAAAAGAGGAGGACCCCACATGAAAACACCCCATGGGATGTCACTTAATAGATAAATGGGAAATTATTGGTAAATTTAATCCTAAATTAGAGAAAGATGAGTAAAATTGGTAGTGGTATGAAATCATGTATGATGTACCCTCTAGGAAATGTCTTGCAAGATTCTTAGAAATGTGGCTAAGCATCTACATGATGACAGTCCGTGACTCAAATAGCGATGTGAGGATGGTAAAATTCATTATAGCATAAAATATAGAAGTAGGGAAGAACATAGGGTTGTGAGACCCCATATTAGTGATGATCCATCGGTTCCAACTGCAAGTTCACATAGGGAAGGACCCATTCAGAATTTCTAGGCCATTAGAAGTATTTTGGGGATGGATTTTGGCGCATAATTTTTCTTACATAGCATTGAATAGAATCAAAGTTCCTAGGGGTTGATTACAACCATTTTTTTGGCCATTTATGGAATCTATCCCCTATCCCTGAAGCATGAAAGAGCATTAACATGACTAAATATGTTTAGGGAGTTCAACTTCTTTCAATATGGGGATCCACACACTGGGGAATTCACTGATGATGAAAAAATGGTGGTGATCCAAGGTCATACATGATTTATTTTAGGGATGGTGTTCTAGAGGATCAAATATATGGTGAGGTTATATGTGATGCCTATGATTAATATAGTTTTTCATTCCAATTCAAGTGCCTACATAAAATATCTATATCCCCTCCTATGCACATTCAAATTGATGGTTGTACACTAAGGATTTTATTTCATCATATCCCCAAGGGGTGTTGATGATGATTGTTCCCCATGTCAGAGTTGTAATTGATACTGGGTTGGGGGGGGGGGGGGGTTGAAAGGATCCACCTATTCTAGAGAGTGATAGTGATGAGACCCCAAGCTCACCCAAAGGATGCACACACATTTTAGTCCACCAGTCAAGGTCGAAAGGGATACGATGGTTGAGATTGATCCCAGACGATCTGGTCACTCTCACCATGAGGAAACCCAAGCTCCATTTTCCCACCCTTCGACCTCAATTGAGAGAGTTGGGAAGATAATGATATCAAGGAGTGTTAGGTCTTCTTCAAAATAGGCTGGAACAACCTCATATTTTGTGTAGCTAGAGGCAGTTCAAACATGGAAATATAGACCTTTTGATTCCAAGGACTTGTGGCCAATCCTTCATGTCGAGTTGTGGATTCCACAGATTGGGGATGTTTGATCCCCAAATGACATCCACATTGATGCTAAACCCATAAACTTGTGAATATATATCTAGGATATGAATATGATTATTTATTCCATCAATAATCGGATCCTAGCTAGAAATTAGGTAATTGACATTCTAGAATGGTAGGTCATTAAAGGGGTTGATGATCCATCCACTGATGAATGGTACAACTACATAAATCCTTAAGATGCATGTTTTACCTTTTATCACATTCCAAATTAATCATGTTCCTATTTTTTTGAGTAATATATCATTACAGGAGAAAGGCTGACCATGATTTCCAATAGGTAGAGGGAGGAACATCCAGGATCCCTTCGTCGGAATATGGACCGACATGATCCCCTATGAGGGATGATGAATTAGATCCAAAATCAAGGGATCTATCCTTAATATAGAGTATTATGAAGGAGGATATGTAAGGATATTCATCTAAAATACCACCTATAGTATCTATATTTGTGGAGGCGAGTTCCATCTATCCTCAATCGAAAGTGAAGGAACAAAAAAGAGTTAAGAGCTTGGCCAATAACATCATTATCCAGGTTGATTTTTACCAATTTATTTATACATAATAAATTCTTAATTATGACCATTACTTGTAGTATCTACTGCCCTATCCTCTCCTGAGGGGCTTAGATATGACTCCTCAAGAACTGAGGAGGACCTTCTGGATAAGGCACGAGTTTCTACTAGCGAGTCTATTCCCTCAATAAGAGAATCATCAAAGATTGATGCCACATATTTTCCTATCATTTTAGAGAGGGAAGAGAATCTTGGTAATGTAAAGAATGCCCCATAAGGTGTCATGTTACAATTAATGACTTTTATTCCTTATGATATTTCATATTCATCCTAAATATTGGAGGACCCTATGACTACCATTGGGATTCCTATCACTGCTCTAGAATAGAATAACACAGATAAAAAAATGTCCAATGAGGGTGATGGTGAAAATATTGATTTAGTTGGGACTGAATGTTTTGTTCCAGCTAAAATGACATTTTATGTTGTTGACAATGGTTCCAATATGGGTATTGAGCCTAGTGTCTTCAACACCCTTACTTTTAAGGATTATATGAGACTTTATGCCATATATAATTAAATAATGGACACATTTAATCAATATATTTATATCTGAGGCTCCCTTTATGAGTTTGGGGACTTTAATAGAGAATTGGATGGACATGAATTTTCAATTTCTTATGTTTTCAAACCCAAATAACTTCCTTTCATTTTATGTCTTAAACTAGAGCTTGACTTGTGCATATTTTTCCATAGAAAATATTTCCAAGGAACTTTCGGACCAAGAAAGCCAAGTCCACCCTACTCCCATTGCTAAGGGAGTAACATTTTATGACCTTGAAGTAGGATATTCTCGAGGGAATACCACCCCAATTCATGGGAATATTCAAGAGCATGTTCCTTGTTAGGATTTCCCCACTAAAATAATTGTGATTGAGGATATTATGGAGGCATCAATCGAAACAGTCGATCCCCCAATGAGTGAGTTTTTTTAACTTCTTCAGTTGTTTCATTTCCTTTACTGTCTACTAATATCCTAATGTTAATGATGAGTTTTATCTACTATCTAGTGTGATCTACGTAGACAGTTAATCTAGAGAGGGTATATTCCATTACAACTCATCCAACATTGGTAGATGAAGATAACATTGTTTCAAAGGGCATGGAGTAGGGTGACTCATTTAGTTCACTAATCCCAGAATACATCTCTATCTCTAAAGGTGGTTCCAAGTTAGAATTGGAGACACATGATGGCCAGTCCACCACACAACGTATCATTTGGAGAGATATCTAGAATATATCATCAGAGATGAATTTTTAAGACCTTCCATCAAAAAATTTTCAACTTCCAAACATGCTTACCTTTTTGAGGTATGTAAGGTTTGATTACCGCATGATCCACTATGTTGTAAAGTCAATTATTCAGAAAAAAGAATAGGAGCGATGGTCACAACAGGTTGAGACACAGTTGGTAGTCCAGTTTGAAGATCTCATAGTTATTGTATCCTAGGAAGAGCTTAGCCATTCCAAGTAGGTGGAGGAGTATTGGCATTATCTATATGAGAAATCCCTCTAAATAGTACATTTTTAAGAATAAATAAATTATATACTAGAAGATATTTTCCAAATCCAACATTCATTGAAGAGGGTCTCGACACAAGGCAATGATTCTATGGTTGTGGAGGAGGAGAAACATTATCACACTGAAGAGGCCATCACCATTAAACTGGCTCGGTTTTGGAAAGATAAAAAGAATGATCGATCTACAGTCTAATAGATCAAGGCCTATATTGAGGAACACCTATAAACTTTGATGGAGAGACTCCAACCTATGGAAGCTCCTCCACATTAAAAATATGAATGAAAATTATTTTTTTACTTTATCATCTATTTATATATTTATAAGCTCATTGTATTCATATTACAACACTAAAAACAAATCATTTAATTGAGTTCCAAAGTGTTAAAGTGATATAATTAAAAAGACAAGGATAAGAGAGCTCTATTTTTTTGGCTTAATTCATTTGACCAGGCGAACATAGACTGACTAATTCTCAGTTTATATGACATACCCTATAAACTTTGTGTCTTTTTTAGTATCACCATGATTTTTACCTAACACAAAATGAAAATGACTTAACATGTAAGAATTTGATTCTTATTAGGCCAACCTTTTTGGTGTTTTCATCCTCAAATATTTTGTACCTTTTATTTCATTTCCCATTTTTTTCATAAACCACAAATATTTTAGGTCTAGAGATATGAGACTTGAATTTTACCTAAGGTTCTCTTTTGTGGGTTTTCAACTAGTTAAGTTCTATGCCTCTTTTTTTTGAAGTTTAAATTCTTTTAAACCAAACTAGTATGATTAGTGTTTTAGTTAGAACATATTTCACCATGAGTTATGGAATTACCACCCAAGAAAATCTTATTGAATGAGAATTCTCTAACATTATTCAGATACCTAAAGGGGGATTTTGAGTCATGATTTTGTGAATTTGTGATGTAAAAAATGACATGAGACAAAGATACAAGGAATTTCCATAAACCATATTAGAAAATAAATTTCTAGCACCATGTTGTCATTGGGGATTACAGAGATAGAGAAGGTATCTCTTAGGAAAAATTGTACCTCTGGTTGATATGCCCTTTTTTCAGGTGACTCATGAAAATCCAAACTAGGGTGTATCAATTAAAAGTAAAAAATATCCCCCTAGGAATCTTACATACTTTTATTGATGTCTAGGTAGTTTGTGAAGATTAACATTTCTCAAAAACCATAAAGGGTGGGTTTTCAAGGGAATGTGTCTGAGAATGAAGAGAGAATCTGTATTATAACTTGACCATTAATGTGAAACTACTCCTACATGAATTTGTCTTGTGTAAATGATGGGAAATTCTTTTTGGTGACCAACATTAGGTGGAAATTCCCATCCTTGATAATGGTTAATGTATATTACAGTTTAATATTGTATGACTAGGACAAGAAATGTGAAGTTTAACATATTACGATAAGGATGTTGGGGGATATGGTTTAAGGTTGTTTAGATTTTTCTAATAAATTAATGATCTTACCTTTCATGTTAAACTATACAAGAATGTTTCATAATCTTTAATAATGAAGTGGAATGTTTTGTTATATTTAATCTGGATATTTCTGGATCCGAAGAGTGACATGGGAGAAATTTATTTTTGGGGATTAAAAAGATAGAAGAGGTCTCTACTGGGGATAAATATGCATATAGTTCATAGGACCTTTTGGTGGGAGAATTGTGCAAATAGAATTGGGGCATATCAATACATATCCAAATAATGGAACCCTCTAACTGACATGCCCTTTTGGTAGGTGAATTATGAAAATCCAACTGGGATGTGTTACTACATTGTTAGAAAAAGGTATCCTCAAGAATATGAAATTTTATCACAGATGGAAGAATAATGATTATAGAGATTCATATTTCACCGTACACTGATTTTAGTTTTTGGAGGGAAAGTTCATGAATATGGAAGGATAATTTCATATCAAAACTACCCAGGAATGGGAGGAAATTATTTCCCTATGAAGGTTTGAATCTAACACATGAAATGGGATTTTTTTATTTCATATGGGACCAAGACATAATATTTGGGAATTGTTACAAATCCTGTTTGATCGAGAATCAATACACACATAGTTCTTAGGTATACTACCAAAAATAATTTAATTCTTGTGTGGAAAGGGGTATTTTTTATGGGATCATGAATAGGGTGAGAACCCATGTCAGAACCTCCTATGTAGATCTGACTCATACATAGAAGAGTTGGGGGATTTTTCCATATCATGGTTGGAAACTGACATAAGATCTATGAATCACTATGTATCTAGTCAAAGGGATATTCAATCCAAACTTAGTTCTTGAAATTATTTCATACAAGAGACATATAATTTGTAGTTTAATGTCATGCAGTAAAGATGTTTGGTGTTCCTTTTAAGGTATTTCATCTAGGACCATGATAACCCTAATATGAGATGATATGACTTGATCATGTGGGGAATATTTTACCAAAAATAATAATTGAACGTGATAAATTCTTTTTGTGAGAAACATGGAGTCGAAATGGTTTATTCAAACACAAAAAGGCTATTAAAATAAAGTACATGGTCATTTTGATTTTCTATTGGCTGGATTAAGATGTAGGATCTGGGCATTGCAACATATCTCATGGGAATGATAATAAATCCATACATAGTTCTAGAAAACTATGAAGTTTAGTGTCATGAGGTGAGTACATAAACCATGAAATTTAATGTCATGTAGTAGGGGCAAAGGTGACTTAATGTAAAAGAATAAATATTACGGATGGACCTAATACTAGAGATCTAGGCATCCCTATATATCTTGTAATGGCATAGATCAAGGAACACATATTTCTTGAATTACAATTCCAATTAAGAGGATTTTAACCATTCAATTTAGTGTAATTTGGTAAGGAAGAAGGTCACCTATCATAGAAAATAAGGCATGAATCCTTACAAACATTTTCCGAGCATTTAATGAATCATATCCTGAGAGGCATAAAGTATTTTTGATATGAGGTTTCCTGAGCTAGTTTCCTAGGGAATCCAATGATAGGTACAAGGTGAGAATACATTTTAACATCATGCACTGGATACATTATTGTTTATTTTATCATCATGTGACTATTATTACATGATTTCTTGCAGTTTTAGGTCATATGGATAAGACCATATGTCAAGGAAACGATGAGTGATATCCGGCTTACCGGACCAAGGATATTCCATAACACTTTTGAAATGAGGGAGGGAATTGTAAACCATGATCTTGGGGGTTATCAGATAATAAGGACTGAGATGAAAAAAAGACAAGGATTGAATACTGGACAAGTTTGAAAAGCAGTTCATAGCATGATGTTGTTAAGGACTACATAGATAGAAGAGGTCTCTCCTGGGGACCAATGTGCCTATGGTTGACATGCCATTTTTGTGGGTGACTTATGAAAAGATAACCGTGGTCATGTAAATGCATATTCATACAATATAATCCTCTTTTTTATAGACCTATAGGTTTTAAAATTATGAAAATCCAACTAGGGAGTATTAATGCATAGTTTGACAAAGGTGTCTTAAAGAATCTAACATTCTACCACCGATGGTTAGATAAATCTTATGAAGGTACACAATTTACCAGGAAAATGGGTATGATTTGTGGAAGGAATATTTCCAAAAATAAAAGAAACATTTGGATTGGAATAATCCACATAGTGTGAATCCTTTTACATAGATCTTCGATATACAGGAGAGGGATGTTTTTTTTCCATAATTGGATCTTAAATGAGGGAACCTAAATTAATGTCTCCTACATTGATTTTGTTTATATGAAGGAGAGGGTAATTTCATTTGTGTTTATGGTTGGGCCCATGACGTAAGATCCTTGTGTCAGTACATATCTCGTTATGGTGAGAATCAAGCCACCCATAGATCTCGTATGAAATTTCCATGTGCAAGTTTAACTTTTACACAATGAAGGGGGTGAATTTTTAGGTTTTATTTTTACCTATTATTAGATATCTAGGTGTCACTATGTATCATGCGATTGCAAGAATCAAGACAAACATAGTTATAGAACATAGGTGTGGTAAGATACCATCACCAAAGTTTGTGATCTGATCAAGCATGGACCAAAATGTTATGTTTTTTTATGTTGTGTAAAAAGGATGCAAATCATGTAGCTTTAAATCATGCAGTGAGGAATTCGTCATACAATTTAATATATTATTACTAGGATGTTAGGATGTGTAGTTTATAGTCCTATATCTTAGATAATGGTGTCTAATAGTTTTGGTTCATATGAATGGGACCATTATTATGCCTTTTAAGGTCATAAATACATGATAATGATTCAATATAGTTTATCTTCATGTAGCAGAGACGAGGAAACCATGTGGTTTAGTGTCATATTTCCTGGAAGATGGTGGAATAAATTTTATCATCTTACAACATGGGTTATGGTGTCTTTATCACATAAAGTATTTCATTAGAAATATTTCATTGTTAGGGGATTAATTAGGCTCTCCATCCACTAGTGTTAGGGAATAATCTCCATTAGAGTGAACCTTGTGTATTGAGTAAGGTCTCTCCCACTTTGGCTCAAGATTTGTAGGATTATTCCCTGGTATAATCAGAGTCCTAAGGATAAGTACCATTTTCATTAGAGAAATGATAGTATGTATAATTCCTTGTTAAAATCCCATGCTATCTTATTTTGATGGAACTCTAAGTGACAAAAGGTGTTCATTACTTTATCATCAAATTTTTCCAATCCATCTTATAATTTTTGGGATTGGAAATCTATTGATAGTTGATCAAAAATGGAAATGTGAAGAAAGGGAAATTGGACCTTAATGTGTAGGACTTATTCTATCCCGTATACAAGTACATATGGGGCCACTCATGTGGTGGTATGGGTTGTATCCTAATAGGACCACAAGGAATGAAATATCTTTTCAGGCCAAGACTTGTTATCTTTATCTGCCATCTTCTAGAGTATGTTTTATAGGGTCTTATTGAAGACCTCTATATTTCCATTGGCTATGTGATGATAGCTGGACAAATGGTTGGATTTGATATTATACTCCCGATACATCTTCTCAAACTCACCAGAATAGAAATTGGTTCCATTTTCTATCATGATTTTATGAGGGACACCAATTCTTGTAATGAAGTTGGATTTCATGAAGATGAAAATGATTTTTGTTTTGATATCTTTGAGGGGTATTTAATAATCCCATTTGGAGAAGAATTCGGTATCATTGAGGATTTTTTTGAACTTCTTGGATATAGATGGAGGATATGACCCCACAACATCCATTCTCCATATGGTAAATGTCCAAAAATAGTTGGTTGTGTGTATAAAATCAAGGTGTTGATGGATGAAGTTGGTGTGAACTTGGTAGGAATGAAACTTCTTGGTGAATTTTGTGAAGTCCTGCATCATTGAAGGCCAAAAATATCCAAGCCTTCAAATTTGATTTAAAATCTTGAACCCAGAATGATGGGAAATAAAGGATCTTATATATAACTCTTTAAAGATAACATCATTCTCTTATACTTTGATGCACCTAAGAAGGGCTCCATCAAATCCTCATTTATATATATATTTTTTGGTTATTTGGGCCATCATAAAGAATAATGTTGATCACTCATCATCTGGTCTTTTCTTTTATGGATCTATTTGTTGAGAGAACTCTATTTTAGAGGTATTCCACAATGGTTATCATCTAACCAGTTGTAGGACAATCTAGTTCCGGGATGGAGCTAACCACTTTGATTTCTTCTGTACAAACATGAAAAAAATGCAATACCATTCAATGATGCGCATTGCTGATGACTATTTAATCCTGATCCGGATCTTATATAGTCATGGATATATTCTCCAATGAATCATTCTAAGAATTATATGATTGTTTGACATGATTCAATGTTAGTTTCAAGGTGAATTATTCCATTTGTCCTCAGATATAGTCAAATATAGGGATTATGTCTTCTTTTATAATGGTATAATCACCATTGATCTACTTGATTTCCCAATATGAATTTCCTTTCACCTTTATATTATCTCGGATAATTTGATGTTACAATTCTTTCCCTACAATGAGAACTTGATATTTTTCATCATTGTTTGTACAACCTTTTGAGAATTGGAATTAGTAAAGAAAGACTTCCTTTACTGGAGATATGAAAACAATTCCCAACCCAACTTTTTTGAGCTTGGGGTATTCCATTATCTTCCTTATTGGGATTATTGATGTGCTGTAAAAATACATATATCATATCTAGGGGCCATCTTTAACAGAAAAGATATCCTGATCAGAAAATTTAGCATTCAACAGAGTTTTTTCTGCAGATGAATGTTATTTAAGAAGTTTTCAAAATCCTATCCTTTCACCTATTTCTAGGAAACAATCCAAATTTCAAATAGCTGTAAGATATTATCCCACTATTCCAAACATCCAGTGAATATAGGATGGATGAGTATATATTTTAGTGGGTTGTTGAAATTGACAAAAAGGACCTCATGGTGCTGCAGACAATGCCTCAGATTCTATACCATGAAGATTAACACCAATTAGCTCTTCTAGATATCTAAATAATGAATCTCAGTGTCAAGCATGGTACGACTGAGATAATATAGGATATTTTCATTCATTGTATCATTTTTGTATGCGTGGAAAGAATTTAGTGATCGTTCTAGGGTAGTTACATAAAAAATGAGTGGTTTCCCCTTAATTGGTGGCATTAACATTTGTGGAATCAAGAGATATTTCTTATGAATTTTAAACTATTCTTGACAGTCATTGGTCCACTGATATGTGACCCCTTTCTTCATCAACTTGGTGAAGGGAAAGCACTTTTCTGTGAGGTTTTCTATAAAGTAACGAATGTAGGAAAGGTTTCCCTATAAATTCATTAAATATTTGAGGTAATGAGGTGGTAAAATGTAAAGGATATCCTTTGTATTATAAGGTTAAAATTTGATTACATGATGTAATATGATGAAGTTGAAAAATTTACCAATGGTGACCCCGAAACCACACTTCAAGCGGTTTATCTTTAGGGGGTGTTATCACAGTTTGTTGAAGATAGTCTCAAGACCATCCAGGTGTTCAGAACTCAATTGAGACTTAACCACCAGGTCAATGATGTTGTATTTGAAAAACCTTCCCAAGATAGATTTGAATATGAGATGCATTATATGTTGATATGTAACACCAATATTATTCAATACAAAGGGAATTACCTGATAGAAAAACAACTCTCTAGGGGAATGATGGTAGTGGATTATTTATCTTATTAGGCCATTAAGATTTGATTATACCTTGAATGTGCATCCATGAATAAAAGGGACTAATATCTATACACACCATCAATAATAATTTTAATAATAGGAACCCAAAAATAATCTTTTGGACAATGATGGTTAAGATATATGAATTCGATGTAGACTATGATTTTCCCATTATTATTCTTTAACATGATGATATTGGATATCCATTTCAAATACTAGATTTTCTGACTAATATTGGATCTTATAATCTTGTTACCATCGACCTCAATTTTGGTGGTATGAGTCGGGTGTGTAGTTCTAGCCTCCTTTTTGTGACCTTGGTGGTTCTTTGGAAAACCTAGGTGGTGGGTGGCCACCTTGGGACTGAGGTATGGAATCTCTATGTAATTATAGATGAACATGTCCCAATTCTACATTATAAAGGAGTTATATACCTATAATTATTTAGAAGTAATGACCACACTGAGCAAAGTGGGTTATGGATCCTCTTATTTACCTAGATTTATTTTTATGAGTTTATCAATGGTGGTAGCTACACCTTCCTCAGATGCTAGAGGGGTATACCTAAGGTCCTATGCCTCTTCCTATTCATCATATTCCTCTTCTTCTATACTCTTAGGGGAAGTAGTTAATGAAGGAATCTCTTAATATTTAAGAGAGGATTCAACATTTTGACATCTGAAAGATGAAGATAGTTCCTCAGACCCGACTGATGATGTGGGGGCTATTTGAAGTTATGAAGGGGATGGACTAAGGGATATAAAAGGATAATATTTATCCTATTTTGAATAATCTAACGAGGCATGGACCATTTGAAGCTATATGGATAGAATGAGGGAATCTTTATCCAAGATTATACCACTGTATGAAGAGTCAGTGACCTTTTCAGCACTGTTAGACTCACTTTTCAAGACTGAAATCATGAATGTTGTTGAATACACACATGAATTTGGGACCATTCCATTAATATGATGGATTAGAAGCACATATTATTCACTAAGATATTTAAAGGGATTAGTAAAGTTTATTTATAGACCATTCAGTGCCATGACCTGAGCAAAAATATCAATCATGGGTTGTTTCCATTCCCTCTAATAGAATCGTGCATCAATATACTATGTTTCATAAGATTATATGGGGATTTATCGCCATACAATGTCTCAATTTGGCCATTAATTCACTATTTGAGGCATTGGTGGTATGAAAAGTGGATTTACACATGCATATGAAACCAAGGAATTTCCAGCAGAATATTGAAAGCCATGTATTTTGGAATGACCAAAAATCCCTAGTCAAATATGAGGTACCCGAAATGAGACCCGATCTTGATTCTGATAAGTGGATTTTGTTCTCTCTTATCATAAAATTGTAGCATGAGATAATAAGGGGACAAGGGATCATTGCTGTAACCTATTTTGTGGAGTGTTTAGATCAGAATAAGGTTGACCCCTGATCAATTTTCAATAAAATATCATCATATATCAACATTGTTTATCCCACTAGAAACATACAAGGGTTTGAAGTGTCCCTATATAATGAAATCTTTGTACCACATCTTCAAAGATATGGTCATGTGGAATTCGGTGGGATTGATCAATACATGATATACTTTAGCAGTTGAAACTTCATCTTCAAATTCTGGAGGTCTTAGAAAGAACTCTATGAGTGCTTCCAAGAGGTCTGTTGATAAAATTAGATCATCCAGTATTGAAAACTTGGCTGGAATCAAATCCAATTTCTTTAAAATGTCATAAAGGATAAATTTAGATACTTCTTAATGCAAGGTTCCTCCATCATGGGAACATTAGAAACTAAAGTACTTGATGTGGTCAGATCCATCATTAGGATTAGTGTTAAAGGTGATTCTTTCCTTGATGGGTTCGGTCGACTAGGTCTACCTGTGCACTGAGGTTGGTTTGATGATGCTGACCTTTATAATCAATCATATAAGATAATAGGCTATGGATACTATAGGCACATGTGGGTGAGATTTACTTATCCTGCTGTATTCAATGGAGGGATATCCCACTAGTTTCGACCACATAGACAGTCCAAGTGGGGATATGGTCAGAGTATTGATTTCTGTAACAACTGTATCTTTCCCTATATCCTTGACCCTAGTGGTATATTCTCATAATTTACCAATCATATAGTGGGAACTCAAGTTCATATCCATATTCATCATTATAGAAGGTATCCATTAAGTGAATGAAATTAATTTAACCAATGATCAATTTCTCAAATGATGAGTATCCCATCTTTCTAGTCAACTATTGTGGCACAATTTAGTGGGGATGTGTTTGTGCTTTTGGGAGTGGAGGCATGAATTTTGAGAGAGTCAAATGCAACTTTGGTATTGGTATAAGTTTATATTTAAGTGTTTGTTTCCCTACCTTATAAACATTTTGTTTTTTAAAAGACTGTCCCTTAAAGGACTACAATATCAATGGAGTCGATTATGACACATTAGAAGTAGCTAAGGGCATGGTTGGCTATTTCAACTGTTCTCAGAGGATAACATGAGTCTAATTTATTATCTTTCTATCCATCCAATCACTAAAATTATACATATCTTTTTTAGTATGACAACCCATACTTTTTATACATAGATATGAAATATAAATAAAATAATATTTATTAGATAACATAACAAAACCAGACCAGAATTATATAGGTTTAGTGTCTTGGAAGCTAGGAAACATAAACAAATGATTCATAAAAAATTTATGTCATCTCACACTTATTTCTTCATAACTAGAACCCTTTTTTGACACATCTTACTTAATATCTTTCTTTATATCCTTGTGAAAAGAAACCTAAGAAAAGGGTGATATAAGATGCTCAGTAAGAGTAATAAATGGAAATAACATATAAATAAGTGAACAAGAACATTAAAATAACTTTTTGAAAATTATATCTTTCATAATAAAGATCATGATATCATATCATGGAATAAATCATATAAGTTCATAATGAATCAAAGAACATATTCCATGATAGAATAACATAAGACATAGAATTGTGGCATACACATAAGCATAGAAAATTATTTCCATATTATTCAAGGATTATTTCCAATACCATAATATTGGAAAAAGTTCTTTACTAAACTATGTTCACTTCCCGTTCAAGCCATGTATTTATGAACTGAGTTCATTACTCATTCTAGTCCTATTTATCTCATGAGATATAAATCCTTACCAAATGCATTAGAGGGAGATAAAGGTACCACATGTTACATAATAAAAACCATAAATATGTGTGTCACAAGATAATAAATCATATCATAACCCATAAATAAAGTTGGTTTTATAAACATTTCATCATAACATAACTCATAGAAAAGAACCAACATTCATAAGTATCAGTCTATCATAAACATAAAACTTATATGGAAAGAATAAGAATGGAAGAAATGAATAATATCCCCAGTAAAACATCAGTAACATCAAATAACATTATCTTTGATGAAAAATAATTTTGAGTGATCACTTGAAATAATTATCAAGGAAAATATCCTTTCTATTTTGAAAACATTTTTTTTCTTAAAATGCCATGTAATTTTAAAAGAAAACACTTTACTTAAAATAAACTTATAATATTATAATGTAATATTCAAGGCCTTAAGTAATCATAAAGGTGTAAAAATACATTCATTCCTTATAAGTTAAAAAAAATTCCTTTTTCACTTTTTCCAAAAAATTCATAAAGAACATAATTTGGAAAATGAAAAAAATATTCCTTTTAAACCATTTAGAAAAATTCCCACATATGTAAAAATGACTTTAAAAAACTATATAATAATAGAAAAAATATTTTTGAAAACATTATTAAAAAACATAGAAATGGAATATAAATATTCCCTTGCAAATACTTATATATAAATAATCCCAAATAATAATGATATTGTGAAATTAACCCCTACCTTATGTCTGATTTCCTTAATATGTATCCAAAACTATTGTATAATGGTATAAATAATGTTATTAATTTATACTAGAATAATATTAATACTTATTACATAATATACAATCCTTTTATATTATCTTTTCACTATATTGTTAACAATATTTCATTATTACCCTTCTCTCAGGTATTAACTGCTTCATTCTCATATGCATGTTTTGTGTTATAAGTCTCATTTCTTGTGTATAAGATATAGTAATGTCATATCTAGAATGATATTAAGTTTATATATATCATATTTAATCATTATATACATTTATATAATCATTATTTAATTATGAACATGGAAAATTTATTACATCGCATCGTGGAGACGATAGGCCTTACGTATGCACGAGCAATGATATCATTCCTTTAATGGTAAAAAGGGATAGGAAGTTAATGGTGTATATTATTTACAGAATAAATATAATGTTCTAATTATTATATATATCTATTATTTATATCCTTATACCCATTCAAATAAATTGGTGATGAAAAATAGATTTGACCATGATATAGAGATGGTAAGTCGTACTCACGCACGCTCGATGCTTTTGTTTTTCGTATGATGGATAAAAGGAGAAATATGGTTGTTACATAATAATAACCTCAAAAAATATAACAGATATTTTATTTATTACATTATAATTGAAAAAAACATGAATATGTAGTATAAAAAGAAATAATCTTGAAAGAGTTGGCAAAAATGATTACCTCTTATTTGGAGAACTTTCTTTAGATCTCATTTTAGGAAAACTAGGGTTGGTGTTTTGAGAAGAAAAGAACATATATAATGTGTGTAGGGAAGTTTTAAAGAGAAATTTTTAGGGGGTCGTAGATATTGAATTTTCAATGTGATGTGAAGAAGTGAGAGATAAGATTTCTTTTTATAATTAAGGTGAGGGGCAAATTTAAAATTTCTAACAATATTAATTTATAATGAATTAAATATCAATAAAAATACCTAAAAATGAAATTTATTAAAATATAATATGATATAAGGTTTTAATATATTAAAATAAAATATTTTAGACTTATTTTGGTTTTATTTTAAACCGTATCACATTGATTAACCCTTAGTTAATCTATTTTAATTTTAAGTAAGGTAAAAAAATTCATTATTAAAAGGTTTTAATTACCCCTTATGTGATCTAAATTAAAACATAAATAAAGAATTTATAATATTTAAACTATATTATAAGTTCTTTATATTTTTAAATATGTCTTATGATTGTTAAATAATTTAATAATATATTTTAGTTATAAAATATCATTAGTGTCAATTTTTACCCTATTCATTACTTGGACTTTTAAAAATATCAATATGGCAAGTAAAATTCGAAAAAATATTGTATTATATCCTAAATAAGTAAATATATTCTAGAAAATTTGTTGAACATATTAATTATCTCAAATTATATTCATTTTAATATTTTTAATAATATTTATTTGATATTTCGTTTCATAAAATAATTAAGGCAGCTGCATTGTGTAATTATTTAATATAACTATTTGTTCCCCAAAAATTAAAAATAAAATACTATTATGAAGAAAAATATTCTATATTTCATAATTAATTTTATAGTCGAATATATATTTTGTTTAACCCTATATTACAAATGATATAATATTTAAAAAATGAATGTGACATCCTTGATTTTTTTATTGAATAAAATATTATAAATATCATAATAATATATAAGTATTAAAAATAGTAAAAAATAAAGTTATATAATGAAAATATGTTTATTAAATTTAAAAGTTACATCTAGATTCATTCATAACACACATTTTCCCCCATGTGGACACATAAGGGATATTTAAGACAAATAAAGTGACATTTTGTGACTTTCTTTGATTTAAATATTATATAAGTCATTTTCAAGGAAAAGTTTCCAGTAAAAAACTTAATTTAAGTCCTTATATGTTATTTTTCAAATTATTTTCATCCAGAAAAATTTGGGTATGATTTAGGGTCATTTGATAGTCTTTGTTGTTTTATTTTTAACCTAAATGACCTAATTTACCCTTTACCGTGGTAACAAAATTTACCAAGGTTATTAGTCATATTTCCTAGAAATAAAAGGGGCCTATTAAATAAATTTAGATCTTATGAATCTAAATTTTAAATCCATTTTTCGAAATTTAAAACATAGAATTTTGAAAATTTATTTAAAATAAAACTAGTAAAGTTCTATGAAAAATAGTTTTTTAGAAAAATATCCTTTTAAAATATACAATATTTTTATAATAAATTCATGTATAAAATCTTTTTGAAAAACTATAATTGTATTGTTTTAAACTAAAATTTAAAACTAATCCAAAACATAATTTTACCTGTTAATGAATTTAAAATAAAATACAATTTTTAAAAAAATCAGTATATTCATTATTCCTTCAAAAATAAATATTTTCAAAAAATAAAATTTTAATAAAATTTGGGTATGATGAAATTAATTTAGTAAAATCCATTTTCTATAAATTCTAAAAATTAATATCCACCTATAAATATAAAATAAAATCTTTTTTTGAATAAAATGTATTTTTGAAAAATAAATTGATTTTACTAAAAAATGTGTGATTATTTTCTAAGCACTTACCAGTACATTTATATTGATTTTCACCTTTTTTTATTTCATAAATTATTTATTCATATTTATTCCATCCAATTCAACTTCTAGGTTATAATGGTCATTTTATAGTGTCTCATGTATTTTTTAACTCACAGTGTGTGCAACATAAGCTATTAAATAATTAAAATTATTTAAAGATAAATATTTCATAAAAATATCTGGTTTTTACATTCTACCCCCTTAAAATGAATTTATTTTGTGAAATTTGTTACTTGAAAACAAATATATTAGAATATATATGCCTCATCACAAGATCAGGTTCCTACACAACTTCATCAAATTAGTAGTTCCACCATAAAACCTTAACCAATAAAGTGGTCTTATTCCGTAGATTTTTTTTTCAATCAAAAATCTATATTGGTTGTTCTTCATATAAAATATCTTGATAAAATGGTATCAATTATTAGTTTTGTACATTTTAAGTATCTGGTATGTACTTTTTCTTAAGATATAAATGGAACACATCATAAACTTAAGAGAGATTTAGTGGTAGTGCTAATCTATAAGATACCTTCCCAAAATGATCAAGAATTTAAAAAGGACTAATATACATAGGTATTAGCTTTCCCTTATTTCCAAATATCATCACTCTATTCCAGGGTGATATTTATAGAAATACCTTATCACCCACTTCAAACTCTAGGTCTTTTCATCGATTTCCATCATAATTTTTTATTAACTCTGAGCTGCTCTTATGTGATATTGAATAAATATGACCTTATATGCTATATAATAAACTAGATCAAGTCCCAATAGTTTTCTTTCCCCAAATTAATTCCATCATGTCAGATTTATGAATTTTATACCATAGAGGGATTCATAAAGAGCCATCAGAATACTTGAGTGAAATATATTTTTGTAAGAATATTATACCAAAGATACATGTTGATCCCAACCACTATTAAAATCTATAGAAAAATATCTCAGCATGTCTTCAAGAGTTTGAATTTTCCTCTCAGAATAAACATATTTTTGAGGATGGTAAGTTTTGGTGAAACTTGAATCTATATCCAGAGTTTGTTGAAATCTTATCCAGAACATCGAGGTAAACCTCAGGTCTCGATCAGATATAATATAAAGTGGTACTTCACGAAATATAACCACTTTATTAATATATATTCTATAAATCTAATAAAGAGATAAATCTTCTCGGATATTAATGATGTTTTAAAAATTCATAATGTGATCAACTATAACCCATATAACATTATGGTTTTTAGGTGTTTTGGGAAGTCCAATAAAAAAACCATGGTGATGTTTTCCCATTTCCATTTTGTTATAGGTAATGGTTATAAAACCCCCTTAGAATTATATCTCTCATCCTTAAATTATTGAAAAACCATGCACCAAGAAACAAACTCTGTAATATCTCTCTTTATTCCATCCCACCAGAAATGCCCTTTTATGTCTCTATACATCTTTGTGCTTCTTGGATGAATAGAGAATGATGAAAAATGATTCTCATCCAACAAATACTTATTTAAATCTGGTATGGGAGGGACATAGACAAGGTTCATGAAACTTATTATTCCATAATAATCAAGGTTGAACTCAGGATCATTCTCACCTTATTTTGTAGCTCTACATCATTCTTTTACACCTACTTAATATTCACTTGTATATGTGGTTGAAAATTCATTTAAGTTAGATAAAATTTATACCATTTCTTTAATATTTACGAATCCATCCCTTTAAAATCCATTAATATTGTATTTTTTGTGATCCTAATCATAGATATGTTAGTATAGTCCTTTTGAAAAAAACAATCTTCCACTTTTTTTGCTTTCCCAGAGTGGTAATGTATTGAGTAGTTATAAATTTTTATCAACTCTAACTATATTCTTTAGCGCATATTCACTAATTTTGAGTGAAAATATACTTTAATCTTTTATTATAAGTACATACATCATACCTTTATCCATAAAGATAACACGTCCATATCTTTAATGAAAAAATTACCACAACTAAATCCAAATCATGAGTTGGGTAATTTAACTCATGGATTTTCAACTATCACAAGGCATAATCTATCACTATATAATTTTTAATGAGAAAACATCCATTCCCTTACTTTGTTTCATCACTATAGATAAAAAACCTTTCTCCACTATAGGTTATTATGAGAACAGGTGCAATTACTAACCTTCTTTTCATCTCCTTGAAATTCTCTTTACATTCCTCCATCTATATAAACTTAACTCCTTTCGTAATCAACTTAGTGAGTGTATTAGATAGTTATGAGAAATATTTCACAAAACATTGATAATATCCATCCAAACCAAGAAAACTATGGATATCAATTATGGTTGTTGGTCTTGGTCAATGTTCAATAACTTCAGTTATTTTTGGATCTACAAATATCCCCTCCCCTGTGATTATATGACCCAAAAATGAACCTTTTTGAAGCCAAAATTCACACTTGGTAAATTGTTCATAAAGATTATCCTTTATGTAGGACTTTAGTATAATCCGCAAGTGATCTTCATGTTATTACTTATTATTTGAATATATATGAATATATTCTATAAATAATACCACAAACTAATTAAAGTAGTATCTAAAGACTTTATTCATTAAATCCAAGAATATAGAAGAGATTAGTAAGACCAAAAGGAATCAATATAAATTTATAGTGTCCATACCTTGTAAAAAATGACGTCTTGTGTATATCCTCCTTCTTAACCCACAATTGATAATATCTGGAATGAATATAAATCTTAAAAATGTATTGAGCTATATGTAGTTGATAAAATAAGTCATAAATATGGGGGAGATGATATTTGTTCTTGATAGTAATCTTGTTAATCTCTTAATAATCAATAAAGAGCCGCATTGATTCATTATTCTTCTTAATAAACAGAATAGGTGCACCCCCAGGTGAGATAATAGGTCATATGAATCCCTTTTTAAGATTATCTTGGAGTTTCTTCTTCAATTCTTGCAACTCAATTGGAGATATTCTATAAAGAGTATTTAAAATAGAAATAACACCTGATATGAGTTTTATAAAAAACTCAATTTCCTGATTTAGTGCAAGACTTGGAAATTATTTCAGAAAAACATCAGAAAACTCCCATAAAATAGGTGTATCTTTAATGGTGAGTTTCTCCCAAACTATATGATATAGATAACCTTTATATATAGTGATTAAGACCCATAATATGGAAATAATTTAAACTATAAGTTCATATTTATCCTTGCACTGATAGTTGATCAAAGATTCATTCAGAATATGAAACGTGACTTTCCTTCCATGACAATTGATATGATCTCTATATAGAGAAATCCAATCTATTCCAAGAATCACATAAAATTAAACTAAAGGAAGGATCAAAATATTTTTAGGAATTAGTTTCCCAAAAACTTCTTCCGAAGAATAATTATATACTTGTACTGGAACCATTATGCCCTTAAGAGTTTTCACAACTAACTCAACATCTAATTGTTGATATAATATGGATATACCTGTAGAAAATTCTTTAGAAATAAAAGAGTGGGTGGACCCCAAAATCAAATAAAGCCTTATCTTCTTTAGAGTGGATGATAAGTGTACCTTTCACCGCTTCATTTTCACTATACACATCTCCCATAACATTGACATGTGATTTTACTTTATATTCGGCCTTAATAAGTTTCTAAGTTTGATCATCATCAATAACCCTTAGATTTGGGAATTGGTTGGCATAATTACCATTTTCCTTGAACTTGAAGCATCGAAGTGTGGGAGGTTTATTTTGTGTAGACTTTTCTTTATTCACATCATTATCTATCTTTCTCTCATCAATTTGGTAGTCAATTTCCCGATGACCTTCTTCCCCACACTTAAAAAATTTACTATCCCCCTTAAGATAGTTTCCTCCATGTTTATTTCCACACTTTGAGCATAAATTAAAGCTCATCTTCTTTTAACTATATTTTTTTATATTTTTCCTTGAATTCCATTTTCTCTTCTTATCAAACCCAAAAGATTAATGGGTGATCCAATCTCTATCTCAACCTTGAGATCACATTGAGTGATGCCCTAAAATCAACTGAAGTCTCTTATGGATAATACCCTTCAGAGACTTGGGTTAAGCCACTAAAGGATCTTGTAACCTTAAATTCCAGTTGGATGATAATTCTAGAAGTTTACGTTGTAAGTCTTTTAAAATTTTCTTCATAGGTACCAAAAAATTCATCATCCTTTTTTTAAGCTCAAAGAACTCCTTCCCCATTATTATATGAAGAATACAATGAAATTAATTATTTAAAAGAATGTTATTGAACTCATCCTATTCCATGGATTCAATTTCATATCATTTCCTCATATTATTGATGAGGTTCCACCATTGATCCATTTCACCTTCCAAAAAATAGACTGCCAAAATTACTTTCTCTTGTTCTAAACATTGGATAACTGTAAATGTATTTTAAGAGGTATTGATCCATTGTTCAGTCACTTATGGATCATAAGACCCATTGGAATAAGGTGGACACTACCTCATAAAGGACTCAATGAAATATTGTTCCCTCCTTTTCTCATTTGGAAGTATTGCATGATTCATTGATTGAGAAAGTTGCATGATCCTAGAAACATGATTTTTCATTCCATCTCCCATAACATTCGGTTTCTCAGGAGGACAATCATTTCATTAGTCATCTCATTCAATATTAACATGGTTAGTTAATGTTCCATCCATTGACTAAAACAAAAAATAATAGTGTAGCCAACACTAATCATAGTGGGAAAACCACATAATCATGGGAAATTACTTATAAAATTTCAATTCAGAAAACCTTAGGTTCTATCATAGGTTATTTATGATCATCATAAAAACTATAAGATTTTATTCTATACTTACACTTACCATTAGGGTTATTTCTAAGGTTTTATCATCCTAGTTTCGAAAGGCTAACTAAACATTTCTATGATACCAACTATAACGACCCATACATTTCATACATAGATATTACACATAAATAGAATAATATTCATTACATAACATAAAAAACCATACCATAACCATATTATATTAGTGTCTTTAGAAATTGGGAAATATAAATAACTGATTCATAAAATATCAATATCATCTCCTGCTTATCCCTTCATAACTATAACCATTTTTTGACACATCTTACTTAATATCTTTTTTCATATCTTGGGGAAAAGAAAAATGATAAAAGGGAAAGATCAGATTCTCAATAAGGGTAATAAAAAGAGTTAAAATAATATTAAGGGTATAAGAACATGAAAATAAATTTTGAAAATTGTACCATGCATCTCAAAGATCATGATATCATGTCACATAATAAATCATAGTTGTTAAAAAAGAAACAAAGAAAATATTACCTGAGACTATAACAAAATACATTGAATTGTGGCATAAAAATAATAATTGTAAATCATTTATATATTATTCAGTTCTCATTTACAAGACCATAATAGTGGAAAAAGTCCGTTACAGAACTAGGTTCACATCTTATTCTAATCCTATATTTCTAAACCTAGTTCACTTATTATTACAGTACTATCTATCTCATGAGATATAAATAATTACCCAAATAATTAGAGGGAGATATAGGTCCCACCCATCACATAATGAAAACCATATATATGTGTTCCATAAGAATATAAATTAAATCTTAACTGATTAAAAAAGATGGTTTCATAAATGTTTCATCATAACATAACTCATGGAAAAGAAACCAAATTCATAAGTATCAATCCATCATAAAAAAATTTAGATAAAGAATAATAATGTTATCATTGAATAATATCCCCAATTAAAAATAATTAACATAAAATAACAACATCTTAGATGGAAAATAATTTTGAGAGATCACTTGAAATGATTCTTGAGGAAAATATCATTTCTATTTTGAAAATATTTTTTTAAATTACATGAACTTTTAAAAGAAAAACTTTTCTTTGAAAATAAAATTGTAAGATTTTAAGGGAAGCTTCAAGGAATTAAGGCATCGAGAAATTTTTAAAAATCAGTTCATTCCATACAATTTAAAAAAATATTCCTTTTGAACTTTTGGGGGAAAAGTCACAAAGAGCCTCATTTGGAAAATGACAAAAATAATACTTTCAAACATTTTAGTAAAACATAAAACATGTGTAAAAACGACTTTACAAAATTGTAGAGAAATAGTAAAAATATATTAGAAAACACTTTTAAGAAACATGTACATGGAAGATTAATAATCCCTATCAGATACTTATATATAAATAATCCCAAATAATAATGAGATTGTGAAATTAAAAATTACTTTAGGTATGATTTCCTTAGTGTGTATCCAAACCTCCTGTATAGTGTTTTAAATAATGTTATTAATTTATATTAAAATCATTCATTATTGTGAGTGAGGAATATAGGTATAAGAAATCTGTGGTGTTTGAGTCGTGGCTTGAGTACTGCTCCCGGTGTCTCAAAGTTGGGATTTAGATGAATGTTTCCAAGGGTATAAGGGTGGATTCTTAGGTAGCATCAGATGGACTGGTTTCGGGGAACTTGCAACATCGGTAAGGGAAACAGGTCTTGGATCCTGTTAATGAGACGACTGTGCATTGAGTCCATTTGAAGTTGGTGGAGGTGTCTCTTATTCTAAGGGTGGATGTGGTGGTTGGAAGGTTGATGAGTGATCTTGGGGTGCTTAATACATGAAGTCTAGTGGATAATGTCCAAGCTTCAATACAACCAGTTGGGACAAATGGGGAAGTTCTTGAGGTTAAAAAAATAAGAGATATGGTGGATGTTGTGATCCCAGTAGTTGAACCTGATGGGAATAATGTTGCAGTGAGGGGCATCCCTTTTGTGGGTATTCAGGTAGGTATGCCTTTGGATGAAAATAGAGGATTGGTGAAGGTTTCAGCTGGGATAAAGCCGCAACTAGGAAACCAAGTGACCAGCATTGAACTTGGCAATTGCTTTGCGGGTTTGATGAATGGTGGTTTGAAATTGTTTCAGGATCAGGCTATGGTGGAACAAGCTATATCTTCTATGTATTCTAGCCAAACACAGGTTGAATTTGTTGATGATTTTAATGGTAGTGAGACTCAGAATCTGGGAAGAGAATGTAATCACGGGAGGCATTCTCATGTTCTTAAGGAAATGCAATGGAGTGATAGTGACAAAATACAGTCCGATTTTCAGTCCCTAAATGTTGTATGTGAAGAAGATATTTTTCAGAAGGAGGTGTATGGTGATCTTGAAATTATGGAGCATCCGAAATACTTATATATGGTTGATGCTAACAGTCTCATCGGGCAAGAACAAGGAGTGAATGATGTCTCCAGGGGTTGATTATCTCTGAAAATTGGGGAGATACATCTAAAAGTGAAAAGGAGAATGCAGGCAGGATGGTTAGAACTTATTATAGTGATATTGTTCAGGGTGGAGAGAAGAATGTGTCAGGGAATGAAGAAGTTATGAACAATCCAATAAGAAGAAGGCAAAGGAAATATTACTCTTCTATGCCAAATCCAATGCTCACTAGGTCCTCCGATAACAAAGGCAAAGGTGATCAACCTTATGAGGAGTTTTTATATCTGGAAAAGTTAAATCTTAGGAGAATGTATGTTTAGACTCTGAAGCATTATAAAATCTCAGAATGGGATTTGTCCACTGCGGATGAAGCACTTGATTATAGAAATGATGATGGGTATGGTTTTTATGACATGTAGTTGTGTTTCATGGCTTGTGATACTTGCTTGCTGTACTTTTATTTTATTTTACTAAATGGTCAGAGACCTTGTCTATGGATGAGATTTATGGGTATATTAGAATCATTTTCATACTCATGACAACATATATCATCCTCTTATATCATCTTATCACCAGTTTTATAAAAATATTTCATTATTATCCTTGTCTCATGTGTTAACTAATTCAGTTTCCTATGCATGTTTTGTCATATAAGTACCCATTCTTGTGCATAGGATATATTTCTATCATATAAATATTGATATTAAGGTAATATATATCATATTTAATCATTATATACATTTATATAATCATTATTGAATGGATAACATGGAAAATTAATTGCATCACATAATGGAGATGGTAGATCGTATGTATGCACGAGCGATGACATCAATCCCTTAATGGTAAAATGGTAGAGAAGATTATGGTGAATTTTTTTTCAGAATTAATATAATTTTATAATTATTATATATATCTATTATTTATATCATTATGCACATCCAAATAAAGTGGTGATGAAAAAAAGATTACACCATGATGTAGAGATGACAAGCCATACGTACGCATGCACAATGATTTTGTTTCTTGTAGGATGGATAAAAGGTGGAATATTTCTATTCCATAATAATAAAAAGTATCATAATATATGTGATACTATAGGTTTTACTTTATAAGGGAAACACAACATAAAGAGTAAGTAGAAGAAGAAATAATCTTGAAAGAGTTGGTAAAGACAATTAACTCTTCTCTGGATAAATTCCTTTATATCTCCTCTTAGGGATACTAGGGTTGGTATTTTGAGAATAAGAAACCTCTATAATGTGAATAGGGAAGCTGAGAAGGGAAATTTTTTGGGGGTTGGAAATATTTAAGGTTTAATTTTATGTCAATAAGTGAGGGATGGGGTGCCTTTTTATAATTGAGGTGAGGGGAACTTTTGAAGTTTCCAAATATATTAATTTATTATAAATTAAATCTCAATCCAAATACCTCAAAAATGGTATGGATTATAATATTATATGAGATAAGTTTGTAATAACATGAACCAAAATATTTTAGAAATGTTTTGGTATTATTTTAAACCATATCATTTTTATTAATGCTTAGTTAACCCATTTTAATTTGAACTAAGGTAATAATGTTTTTCAATATTAAAAGTTTTTAATTTTCCCTTATGTGATTTCAATTAAATCACAAATTAAGAATTTATAATATTTTAGATCATATATATATATATATATATTATTTTTAATGGTGTTTTTTATATTTTTAAATAATTTAACAACATATTATTTTTATAAAATATCATTACTGTCAATTTTGACACTATTCACTACTTGGGATTTTTAAAATATCAAGACGAAAAGTTAAATTCTAAAAAAATATTTTATTATATTATTAAGAGGAAAAGGTAATCTAGAATGTTCTTTTATCACATCATTATCTCAAATTTTATTTATTTTAATATTTTTAATAACATTTATCTAA
Source organism: Viscum album (assembly GCA_963277665.1). NCBI lineage: Eukaryota > Viridiplantae > Streptophyta > Magnoliopsida > Santalales > Viscaceae > Viscum > Viscum album. The sequence goes on from OY728145.1 coordinate 1,432,935,812, forward strand.
TAATTACCATAATAAAATAATTACTCCATCAATGATGTGAAATTATTTAATATAATTATTTTTTAACTAAAAATTTAAAAATAAAATGCCATGATAAAGATAAAACTTATACATTTTATAATAATATTTATAGTCAAATATATATTTCGGGTAACCCTATATTAAAAATGATATAGTAATTAAAAATTAATGTGGCATTTTATTTTTTATTTAATAAAATATTATAAATATCATAATATTATCTAAGTGGCCCAAAAAGAAAAAAATAAATTTATATAATGAAAATATGTTTATTAATTAAAAAATTTACATTTATATGCATTCATTGTAGACTTTTTCCCCATGTGGACACACATGATATTTAAGATAAATAAAGTGTCATTTTTTTGACTTTATTTGATTTAAATATTATATAACTCACTTTTATAGAAAAGTATTTGTAAAACAGATTAATTTTTATACTTATGTGTTAAGGGTATAATTATTGTAAACTTATAAAATTTTGGCATGTGTTATAGTCATTTTATAGTCTTTATCATTTTATTTTTAACATAAATCACTTAATTTACCTTTTACCATGGTAACCAAATTTACGAAGGTTACAATTCATATTGGCCAAAAATAAACGGGACCAATTCAATAAATTTACACCTTATTAATGTAAATTAGGCATCCATTTTTCTAAATTTAAAACACATAAATTTCAGAATTTAATTTAAAATAAAATCAGAAAAGAGCCATGAAAAGCAATTTTTTTTTGGAGAAATGCCATTTTAAAACATAAAATGTTTGTATAATAAATTCGTGTATAAAATACTTTTCAAAAACTATAATTTTATTATTTAAAATTAAAATTTAAAACTAATCCAAAAAAATAATTTTTCCTAATAAATAATTTAAAAGATAATAAAATTTTCAATAAAAATATGTATTTTTACTACCCTTTCAAAAATAAATATTTTCAGAAAAAAATAATTTTAAGATAATTTTGACATGTTGAAATTAGTTTTCTCAAATCCATTTTTTATGAATTATAAAATATAATATCCATTCATAAAAATAAAATAATCTTTTTCTTTTAAGAAAACATATTTTTAAGAATAAAGTTATTTTACTAAAAATTGTGTGATTATTTACCATGCACTTACCAATGAATTCATATTGATTTGGAACTTTATTTTTATTTCATAAACTAGTTATTCAAATTTATTCCCTCTAATTTAATATCTTGGTTATAATGGTCATTTTATAGTGTCTCACTGTTCATTTAAACTCAGGGATGTGTGCAACGCAAGCTATTGAAGAATTAAAATTAATCAAATAGAAATACTTCTTAAAAATATCCATGTGTTATTAACTTCCTTCCATTCATCCTCTACCTATGGGGATGTAGTGGAAACACACACCACTTATTTTGGTGGCTTTCACATCTTCACTTTCCCAAAGTCTACCATTTTTATAGGATATCTTTGAAAATGAAACATTCTTGGATGGTGTGACCCAAAATTTGATGAAAATGGAAATAGTTCAGGGGATCTTCAAGACCATCTTGATCTGGATTCTTGAGTTTTGGTAACTTGATATTGTTGTTTTCCAAGGCTATGATGAATTATCTAGGGACTTGGTCATCTCAGAATGATTATTATTATTTATTTTTCACCTCAAACTATTTTTTCCTCTTCCTCCTTCACTCATCCTAGCTTGGAGGGTGTTATTGTTGATACTCATAAGGGGGTGTCATACGATAAGGAATGAGTTTTGGATATAGATCTAGTGTAGTGGATAAATTAAGAATGACAGTAGAAGCATCTACTTTCCCTATTCTCTTCCCTTGAGATAATGGAATTACTCAAGACTTCTCCTTCGTATAAAAGATGGAATCTTTTATTTTTTTGAGAAACCATAGAGAGATCCCAAAAACCTCATGTATATTTCATAGGGATTAGTGGTGTGCATAACTCATAGTATAGATTCTCTTTACCAATAAAAAAATATTCTTAGGGAAGATGAAGTTTCAAGGAGTAGGTCAACCCATTCCATTGAGAAATAAAATATGATACCCTCTCATTATCCCACTATTTTTAGTTTTATAGGTGAAGGAATATCATATTATGTATAATTGAGTTGAATTGAAAGACAAACTGCCAACATTGAACTCCCCATCCCATGATTGACTGAGCCAGTAAACTGGTGTACAATACGAAGGATTTCCATTTCGGTTTTTGTATGAAGCATCTAGGATTCCATGATTATTGTTGTGAAGGGGTCTCTATCATGGGATTATAGTAGGACATGAAATTCATCAAATGCTACTTCGGATCCCCCGATCCATTATAAATTAGAAATGTAGGGTTCCTAAAATTTGGCAAGGGAGTGGTTGGATAAGCCCATTCAGGCTAAAGATTCCATTATAACTATAGTGGTACTTTCCATTATTCCATATATTCCAATCAAAATGTCAATAAATCAATATTATTGATGTTCCCTTGAGGGATATCTAGTTTAATATAGGATTGAAAAGGGGAAGTAATAAGTAAATCCATCTACGAAGGCTCTATTTGTACCTGCAGTGGATAACCCATTGGGGCTAGTCCATGAGGGTGTGTCTAATCCATCTTTGGTTGTTTTCCCAATGGAGGTAACTACTAATATATCTCTATTGTGAGGTATACATATATTGGTCTTTCATCCTGCATTTTGATAAGATGTTCTTATTCTATTTCACTTGCTGGGGTGGACCCTATTTATTAAGGTACCCCAGTTTGGAGTTCGAGTTGAGGCATTTTTTTAGAATATACCTAGTAGGAATTTTTACATAGAGAAATTCTGTGTTGAGTCTTCTCAACTCTTTCATCTCTTCCACCTGCTGAGCGAATCATTCATCAAGCTTGAGGGGTTTAATCATTTTGGGAGGTGGGAAAGGCACAACCTTTCCTATAACAATTTCTTTTTTACTACTCCTCCAAATTAAATTTTTATTTCATTTTCAAAGATCCCACTTGGGGTAAATCGTTATACCTATCAAAATAAACAAGACAATGCAGCAAAAAAACAACCAAAAGACCAATAGAAAAGCATACCTCACTTGATTGGTTGCCCGAATGGATCATCCCAATACTTACATGCTAATTCTTTGATGTTGGTATCTGGGTGTGAGGTGATGAAACCCTCTAAATTGATTTCAATAAAATCCATCAACTCCCGGAATGAGTCCATATCAACCAGAGAGACAAAATCCAGGAACAAGACATCAAATTGAGATGTGTACCACACCATCTATTCTAGGATGAGATTCTCTGGATACCTCCCCTGCTCGAGTCTCTCCCACTCCTCCGCTATCAAGGCATCATCCCCGAGTCTTGACCTACTGATCTCTTATTTTTTAGCCTTCCAGAATTTACTGAATACCGCTATCATCTTTCCATTAAGAACCATGGGTATCACGGTATCTCCATTATGATCACCCAAAGATGCACCCACCTACGAGGGGATGGAGTCTGAGAGAGCTTCTGAAGTAAAGGTTCCCTAAAAAATTTGGCCCATGGCCCCTTGAAAAATTCCATTCCTTCCCGCTGCTCTAGTCAGCATTGGTTTAGGAAGGTAGGAAATGTCTTTCCTTTTTTTGGTCTTCTTCTTTGCAGGTGCTGTAAAGTCAGACAGCATAAAACAACACAGACTTACACATCATAATAATCAGACTCATCTCTGCATCCCAAGAAGGAGTCCTCTTCACCAGTAGTCGATTCCCATTCCGTATGCCTCCAAAAACTTCCACTTTGAACCCGACTCCTAAGTTGTTCAAGAACAGATTGATTTGGGTATACCTTCTTGGTCATGCTACCCTTTTTAAAATCCAAAGTCACCTCATTATTCCTCTTTGATGAAGATCTAGTCCGCATTGGCCTCAGGAGAAATGAGTAGTCCTTCCTTTGTCTTCTTCTTGTTGTAGAAGACAAAGGTCCGTCAGCTGTAGCCATCATATGATTCCCAATTTTAACAACATCACTGAATGAGCGACCAACTGGACCGCTCACATTCTCTTTTGCTCCCCCGAAATCCTCCCTTCCAATTCCATCTCGCCCCCTTAAAGTAGCAGCAGCAAACTCTGAGTTGTTCCTCGGATTCTGGACTGGAGTATTACACTCCATCAGAGGGGGGCGAAAATCCTTAGTAGTAGCATTTTCCACAGGTGGTTTGACATTATCTCCCAGCCTCTGGTCCGTGTTATCCACCAAAGGGCCGCGCCTTGCACCATTATGATTGTATCCACATTCAAGACATTAAAAATTTCTTTAGTATATTCTCACTGATGAATTAATAATGGAGTGGTTTATAGAATCCCCAACTTTGGGTAAATCCTATGGTTTTGAGTACACACACCTCCTTCAATCATTTTGGTGTGGACCTCATTATGAAGTGAAACTTCCTACTCATTATCATATGTATTGTCCTTGATTTCTATAGCATTTTTAGGGGTGGTGTTAACAATTTTCAACAATGCGTAACACAATGTAGGCATTTTTTGAATCTCTTTAAGATTATTCCATTTTTTCCCTCCATGAGGTCTCATCCTCTCTTGTACTGGCCCTCTTGGAATCATTTGGGGGATAGTGATCCCAAGGGAATCTCCATACAAATTTTTCATGCATATCCACCATGAGGACAACAGATACAAGAATGGGATAAACTGGGATGAGCCATTTTATGGTGTTTCTCCTAGTTGAGATAAGACTTATTTACCTTAAGGAAGAAGATATTGAGGTATAAAAGACTCCAGTCCAATGGGATGGGGCTATTCCCTTTCATTTTTGAGATCATTTGATCCTGTTTTTTATAACCTTGAGGGTTGTGTTAAAAAATCACCTATTCCTATAGGCTAGGTTTTCTCTTGGATTTCCATGATTTTTTCTACTGAAGTTTCTTTTTTTTTATTTTACAGAGGCATGTTCGAACATGGGTTGGGTGCATTACATGACTTGTACTTGATCCGTCTGATTCTAAGTACATTGGAACATTTTTGGTATCCAAATATTGACTTCCCTTAAGTGAGAGGCCTACTCAAAATTTTTATACACTTAATTAAATAGTCTTTTAATGAATCACTCTCTTATGAATTGATGTTTCCAGGAGTCAGTCACATTTGGATTTTTCTGAGGGAACCATCTGTTGTGAACAAATCCCATTTCTGGAAGCCAATATGAGGTTATGACATTGCATGATGTCCCTTTTTGTGGTATTTATAGATTGGGGGAATGATAAAATGAAATGGTTCATGTTTTCCCCATCCTCTAATATGAACACTAGAAGAGGCATCGATGATATGTTGATGAATCCCTTTTAACACATTGCGATAAGAATTTTAAAGGGATCCTTACAGCTTTCCCACATTCAGGTGCCATGAAATTAAGAGGGATGAAAATTTGATTTGTTGGTGTATCCCTTCTATTACCTTGATGCGAGTATGATATTTTTTTAAGTTAATACTATTTTTAAGGTGAATTGGAGTGTTCCATAAATTTAAGAGTATATCATGCATAAAATCTTCCAACAATGCTTCTGGAATGCTATATTGGGGAGTGGCTAGTGGCTAGAACATGATTGGTTTATCATCTATAGCCAACTAACTCCTCATTTTCAACATGTATTCTTCATCTTTATCCAGAGGCTTATTAACATAGTGGTCCCAAAGTGGATGTTACCCTACTTCTTTATCATAAAAAATATTGGGAGTGACTTCCTCTGGCATATTGGAAGGTATGAGATCAATGAATGGTTTAGAGAGTGACTATTATCTCGGGATATCTTCTAGATGAGAATGTATTTCACTTGTAAATGATTAGGAATAGGGCATTATTGGCCTCATTTTCCCAAGATCTTCATAGTAAGAGGGATTTCTTATCATTAAATCGCTAATGGGATGGCCTCCCTGATGAAGTAATGTGTCACTGGGAGGAGGACCTTCGAGTGAATTCCATCATAGAGAAAACTATCATTATATCTTGACATCTGACTCAGAAGGGAGTTTTGTGTTGGGTCGGAACAAAACGGGAGTGATGGCAAGAGGGGGGGTGAATTGCCTTTTAAAAAATTGATTAACAAATTAAAATCAAAGTAAAGAATGCAGCGGAAATAAAAGAGGCAAGACACACAAAATTGATAACGGAGCTCGGCTAAAACCCGGCCTACATCTCCGCTCCCAACTCAACCGTTGAGAGATTCCTACCGCTTGCTTTTCAATGGTTTTAGCAAGAAACCCACTAGGCTTTGAGGTAGCACTAGGACCTATTACAGCTTGCTTTTATTGGTTTAGCAAGAACCCACTTGCTTTTGATGGTTTAGCAAGAACCCACTAGCCTTTTTAACGGGTGAAGGCTAGCTCACCGGTGACACAAGCCTTTTAAAAGGAAAGGCTTGAAGAAACCTCTTCACACCTTAATGGTGGTGTGAAACCCAAAAGAGAGAGGGGATGAGAAAAGTTTGGGGTTTGTAGGCACAAACCCAATTTTAAGCTCAAAATAAATAAAACACTAAAAACCGTATTGGAGGAAGACTTGGGCGCCAATTGGATGATGGAGTTGATGTAGCGTGCTCTCCCAAGCTTCTTGAGGTGCTCCTTGGATTGGAATTTGGTTGGAGCACTTGAGGATCCTTGAAGGTGGAGCGCCGAAGGTTCGCCAAATGTGCAACAATGTGTCCGGGCGCTTGGTATATGATCCGATAGATGTCCGGGGCTTCCTTGGCCTTTATTTATAGGCATGGAACCCATTGGGGGCCTTCGGAGCCGTTGGAGAAGTCCTCGGAGCCGTTGGAGGCCAAAAGAGGGTTGACTGGTCAAACCCAACGGCTAGTTTGGCTGGGCTACCGGCTGGCCGGTACAGGGCCACCGGCTGGCCGGTGCCTTGGCAGAGGAGATGAAACTTGGTCCAGGCTCCACCGGCTGACCGGTGGAGGAGCCACCGGCTGGCCGGTGGGGAGACAGTAGCAAACACTATTTCACAGGGTGCCACCGGCTGGCCGGTGACAGAGCCACCGGCTGACCGGTGGAACCTGGCAGTGGGCAAAGCCTCTGCCAGGTCCACCGGCTGGCCGGTGCCATCACACCGGTTGGCCGGTGGACTGCAATTCAGTCCATTTGCCAGCTTTCTTGGGCCAATCCTTTGGCAATCTTTTGCCTATTATCCACAACACTTAAAAACAATGTTAGACAAAAATGAAAGTGATTGTGATCATGAAAATCAAACAATGAGGGGAACGAGATGTACAACAATCTCCCCCTATTTTGATGATCACAATCACCAAAACAATTAAAGTGAAAAACTGAAATTGAAAGGAAATGCTAAGTATGATGAAAAGGATTCTCCCCCAATCAATCAAGAAATTTCTACCCCTTTGTGATTATCAAAATAGAATGGGGCATAAAACTTGATTGAGGGAAGAGAGATTTGAAACACAAGATTTGAGTTTTGAAAATCAAATGAAATTTTGGAAATTGAAAGATTGAAAAACAGTTTGAATTGAAAGTTTTGAATCAAAAACCAATTGAATTTTGAAATTTGAAACCAAATGAAATTTTTGAAATTGAGAATTTTGAAAATGAAATCAAACCTAACTCCCCCTAAATAAAAACAATAAATCACCGGGGAGCGGTATTTTGAAAAGAGATGATTTTAGGCCCGGAGAGACTCGCTAGAAGGGATTTTTCAATCCACACTTGTCTCATGGCGGGTCTTCTCCTATAAAATTCGTCCGAAAAGAAAATACTTTTGGGTTGACCATACCGGGCGTTTTTACAATTACATTCATAAATAAGGTGCCCGGTCTTCTTGCAATAATTACAAAATTTGTAAGCGGAGCTTCCCCTTACAAAAACAGTGGGTGCATGGGAGGAGGAGGCTTGGTTGGTATAGCCAAGTCCTTGAGTGGTCCTAGAAATTCGTTGGGAACCTAGGAGATTGTTCAAATTTTGTTCCCCTTGGGTGAACTTGGCTAGAGTTTCTCTAAGGTCCTTGATGGTTGATTCCAAAGAATCAACATTGGGAAAATTTTGGATTTTTAGGGAGAGTTCCTCCTTCTCTTTGAGAAGTTGTTCTTTTTCGGAGGAAAGTTTTTTGAAATTCTTTTTCAAAGAAACAAATTTAGAAGAAAGTTCATGAAAACCATTTTCTAATTGGTCTCTAGCATGTTGGAGTTCTTCATAAGACAAATGATTGAAAGAATTTGAAGAACTAGAAGAAGAAGAGGAGGAAGAGGAGGAAGATACCTCATGTTTTGCCATTAGGCAATTATTACCATTGACACTCGAGGAGAAGGAAGAGAAGGAGGAGCTATCACTCCATGTTTTCTTTAAAGCCTTCTTCTTCTTCTTCTTGGCCCTTTTCTTGTGAGGTGGGCAAACGGGCTTGATCTTTTCGTCGGGTTCTTGCTTTTGATCGGATTCTCGCTTTTGATCGGATTCTTGCTTTGGAGCCTCGCTAGTACCTTCATAGGTTAGTTCTAAAAATTTCCAAATATCATGCGAAGTAGAGCAAAAAGAAATGCAATTAAAAACATTACGGTCAAGACCACAATGAAGAGCGTTCATGGCTTTGCCATCAAGCTCAAAATAAGCAATGTCATTGGGGGTCCATTTAGACTCATCGGGAGAGGAAAGCGTAAAACCATGCATAACAATTCTATAAATTGGATAGCCAATACTTTTAAGAAAAGTTGACATGCGGGTTTTCCAAAAAGTATAATCGGCTCCATCAAAGAATGGAGCACGATCCAAAGAATGTCCTTCGGGGGATTGAGAGGAAGAAGCGGTAGAAGCCATCAAAAAAATAGGATCTTTAATTTGAAACCGGTTAAGGAATTATTCAAATACGTCCTCTGATACCAATTGTTGGGTCGGAACAAAACGGGAGTGATGGCAAGAGGGGGGGTGAATTGCCTTTTAAAAAATTGATTAACAAATTAAAATCAAAGTAAAGAATGCAGCGGAAATAAAAGAGGCAAGACACACAAAATTGATAACGGAGTTCGGCCAAAACCCGGCCTACGTCTCCGCTCCCAACTCAACCGTTGAGAGATTGCTACCGCTTGCTTTTCAATGGTTTTAGCAAGAAACCCACTAGGCTTTGAGGTATCACTAGGACCTATTACAGCTTGCTTTTATTGGTTTAGCAAGAACCCACTTGCTTTTGATGGTTTAGCAAGAACCCACTAGCCTTTTTAACGGGTGAAGGCTAGCTCACCGGTGACACAAGCCTTTTAAAAGGAAAGGCTTGAAGAAACCTCTTCACACCTTAATGGTGGTGTGAAACCCAAAAGAGAGAGGGGATGAGAAAAGTTTGGGGTTTGTAGGCACAAACCCAATTTTAAGCTCAAAATAAATAAAACACTAAAAACCGTATTGGAGGAAGACTTGGGCGCCAATTGGATGATGGAGTTGATGTAGCGTGCTCTCCCAAGCTTCTTGAGGTGCTCCTTGGATTGGAATTTGGTTGGAGCACTTGAGGATCCTTGAAGGTGGAGCGCCGAAGGTTCGCCAAATGTGCAACAATGTGTCCGGGCGCTTGGTATATGATCCGATAGATGTCTGGGGCTTCCTTGGCCTTTATTTATAGGCATGGAACCCATTGGGGGCCTTCGGAGCCGTTGGAGAAGTCCTCGGAGCCGTTGGAGGCCAAAAGAGGGTTGACTGGTCAAACCCAACGACTAGTTTGACTGGGCTACCGGCTGGTCGGTACAGGGCCACCGGCTGGCCGGTGCCTTGGCAGAGGAGATGAAACTTGGTCCAGGCTCCACCGGCTGACCGGTGGAGGAGCCACCGGCTGGCCGGTGGGGAGACAGTAGCAAACACTATTTCACAGGGTGCCACCGGCTGGCCGGTGACAGAGCCACCGGCTGACCGGTGGAACCTGGCAGTGGGCAAAGCCTCTGCCAGGTCCACCGGCTGGCCGGTGCCATCACACCGGTTGGCCGGTGGACTGCAATTCAGTCCATTTGCCAGCTTTCTTGGGCCAATCCTTTGGCAATCTTTTGCCTATTATCCACAACACTTAAAAACAATGTTAGACAAAAATGAAAGTGATTGTGATCATGAAAATCAAACAATGAGGGGAACGAGATGTACAACATTTTGAAAACATAAACATCGAAGAGTACCTTCCAAGTGTATGATATAAAGAAGAGGACCTTCTTTCTTTTTGAAATTCTAGCCACGTGGAGGGCTTCTGAGGTGCTAATTAGGAGGTGGGATCTCGAGATCGATTGTATTCTAGACATGAAGCAATCTTTTATGGTAATATTTTCGAGTAGGACCTTTAGAAATACTTAAACGATTTCCATAATTTGGTAATGGAAGAGTAGGATCCTAAGCCTCCATAGATAAACGTCTAAGGACTTGAAGGACTCCAGTATTAAATAGACATGATCGTAGAATATATCTTCATTTTTCATTCAATTTTAGTGAGGTTTCTTTCTATATTACTTATTGTGGACAATTGGGAATGCTTTCTAGGGAAAGCGTTTTTATTAAAGAATCTTGTTTTATTAGCTACCATGTCACTGTCGTTATTTTCTGACAGGTTTCTGGATTTTTGGCAGGGGCTTGTGCCTTCCCTAGAGTGGCCATTGGCATAGATCGGTTACCTATATTTGGAACATGGATATAGTTCTAATCCATTTTTCTATATATTATAGCATAATTTTTCCCAAAACCCTCCTAGATAAGAGAATAATTGTTTGTATGATTTGGAGTGACCCTTTCTTTATGTTGGGGAGTCACCCCATTTGTGGGATGGAGTTGTGTGTCTATACCTTTTCCACTACCACTTTCATTATTATCTATTGATAGGTTTGTAGGATTGTGAGTGATTTTTTATTCCCTTTAACCACTTTCAGGATGTTCTTGGTAACTTCAATGGATGGAATGAGATAAATTCACACTCCATGGATGGATGAGGGGTGTGTTATATCTCTTATCCTCCATTTACTACCTATTTCTAATGATAGTACTTAGGTGTGGTGGTAGAGATATGGTTCTACCCCTATTTATCATTGGTATTTCTTGACTAATTTCTTTGAGTGATTCTAGGTTAGGATGGAATTCTTGATAGAGGCGGTAAGGTGTGTGTGCTCGATTAGGGATCATCATCGAATTTTACTGGAAGGTATGATTCATGTGGGAAGGTGTTTGTTCCTTCTCACAGATTGACACCATATTTGATTGATGGTCTTATCTGGATGCTATCGAACTGTGCTAGAAGGCTTGGATGGTGCGATAATGTGTTTGTTCCTGCTCATAGTTGACCACTATATTTTACTAAAAACATTATTTGGTGAGAACAGAGGTGCATCCCTACTCCCTATTATCCGATCACTACCCTTGGTGGTCCATATTTCATGTCTGGGTCTGGATGACCTAAACACGACTCCTGATTAAAACACCCCCATCATGCTAAGGATTTTTTATCATGCGACATTGGTTGTTACTTATAGGATCCATTTTGAGGGACCCCTATTTTCTATGGATAAGTCCATAAATGGCATCTTAATCTACCTCCCTAAGATATGGTAGGATATTATTATCATATTCCATGGATAGGATCCTAAATGGTTTAAGATAGAAATTGGTGTCATCTTCTTCTAGGCCACCAACCGTCATTGATTTAGAAACTGGTGGGGCTTAATGAGTTAGAGGGATTTTCAAGAAACCTATAGGGTTTGTACAATACCATTTAGGTGGTAATCTTAAACCAGTGAATTTAAGACCCAACATCAGAGACACTAGATTGGTGATGGAATCCTCTGTTTAGTGGGGAAACCAACTTTTGTGGAAGATGATGTGAATATCTACTGGAACAGGTATACCACTATTTGGATTGAAGGGTGACTTGGATGAAAGTTCTTGAATTTTTTTTGGAAAATAAAAATAAGAAAACCCCATTAAATAATAATCAAAATAAATTAGAACATGAATTATTAATATTTTGGTTTGTCCCTCTTTCATTTTGGGTGGGAAAGGGGCATGGCATGTGGGTGACACAGTCATCTTGGTAAAGGATTTATTTTGGGTTCCCCATTTTTTGTTTTCGATGAAAATAATAATTCCCTCTCTATGGTTGATTTTATAGTTTTGAATGATTTCACAATCAATAATATTAGGTTCACCATTTTTGAATAGATTTCAATAGGTTTTGTTCACAAATATTGAAACACCCAAATTTTCCCTTGTTCAAGATGTTTCATGGACCTTCTTTCCAAAGGTACGTGGTCATCGGGGAATGTCTTAAATTACTCTTAGGGACTGAAATTGATTGATAGGATGGGATTTTGGGCTTATCACACCATTTTAGGAGAAATTATTGCCTACTTATGGACTCTCTTAATTATTTAAGACAAGTTTATTATTCCTTTATTAAATATCAAGTATTACATAGGTCTCCTATAAATTAAAAATTAATTCTTATCATTCATGAATTTTTGAATCATCTATATGTATCTATGGTTCATAATTTATAGAGACATATTTATGTATCTAAGGTTTTCCATTGATTGTATTGTTTTGTATATAAGTTAGAGATTCTTTGGTCATTTGTTATTATCATGCCAATTTTAAGCCACATAGTGGGGTGATTTGAAATCTATCATCATCCAAGGATACTGAAGTTTGTTTATATTAATATCGGACCCATAAAATGGGATTCCTACATATCATTGTGAAAGGAATAAAAAACCACATTTTTTAGGGCCACTTAATGGGAGATATCATACCTTTTAAGGTCATATGATGAGGACCAAACCATGTAGTTTAACCTCATGTTGAAAGGAAGTCCAGGTGAAAGGTTCCTAGTCAATGTTTGGGGTGGGAATTATTCCAAAGAGGCATATGAAACTTGGAATGGATGTCAAATCCCAGGTTGGATGTGACCATACTAGGAATATGTCCTAGAGGAAATTAGGGTTATTTTGGGGTGTTAGAGTTGGACCTCAAATAGGCTTCCTACATTTCTCATTTAGATAGGAATAAGATCCCTTGTAGTTTGGTTGTGAGGTACCACACCTATGGTGACCCTATGAAGATTTATGTAGTATAGGATTTGTCCCTTGGATATGGTGAGGGTTGCACATTATACTAGATATAGGGACCATAGGTTTCTTCATTGTTAATATAGAGAATTTAAAGGTTGGAGAATGGTCTTGATGCTTAAAATATATAGGAAGATATATGGTGGGTTGTATACATAGATTTGAGGACCCATGCCTATGGAGATCCTCAAAAGGAAGGAAACAGGAAGTTCTAAAAAAAGATTCTCCACTGGGACAAGCATCCGATCATGTGGATTTCATGACCATCACTAACCTATAAGCCCACACAATTCATGATCAGTGTGAGAAACTAGAGTATGACTAATATTTATCAAAATTCCCAATCTCCTCCATCTATTAGTGGATGAGTCTGGGGTGATGGGAGCTGAGGAAAGGGATTTGATGTGCCCATATACTCTATTGTTTTATGATCATGAGATTCATATATGGATACCCATCTAGATATGAATCATAATAATGTCTAGGGGATTACTCTAAGAGGGATTCCATACTCCTAGATCCAGATAATATAGGAGGAAAATCCACTAACCCTCAAATGGAAAGGCATGCATGACCCCCTCCTCATTGTCTGAAATAAGAGGTATTTAGTATTAGAGAAAAGAAGTGGGGGGGGGGGATCTCTTGACCTCATGTATGAGAGATGAATAAAGGATAAAAAATTACTATACCTTATTTATGAGACCTGGAGGTCCCTAGAACTACCCCTAAGTTTTGGGGCCTCGTTACTGAAGGGATTCAAAATTACCCACACCCCGATGACCCTACCCATCAGGTAGGACAAGTGTGGGAAACCTGTTACTGAAGGAATGGATAAGTGAATGTGATACACATTAGAGTGTCTTTATTTATAATCTCCGTAGTATTAATTATATGTTTTTATTTGGTATCCCTTATAATGGATTCCTAATAAATGTGATTTCTTAACATTGGTGGCATGAATAGAGGCCTCAAAGGGAGCTCGTGTAGGGGGAGAGTGGGTGAGTTGAAGGAGTCTCGTGCAGGTGAGGGATGGTCAAGTTGAAGATAGATCACACCAAGAAGACCTAGTTGAGCTGACGAGATCTCTCTATGATGGAAAACCAAGTTGATAACACCTGGGAGAGACCTCACTCTAGGATCCAAGTGTCTCCTTGGGTGTCTTTAGAGGATGAACACTTAAGTCTTGGGCTTGAGAATGGGACTTCAACCTAGTGTGTTTGGATTACGGTAGGTGTCCTTAATAAGTTATTTAGTGTTTAGAACACTAATAAATCTTTAATCCTACTATCCCTCTTAATCCCATCTTCCTTTGAGGCATAGAAATCTACCTAAAAGTTTTTGAAGGCTTGAGGAAAGGACTAGGGAGAGAAGAGCTTCGAGGCTTCTCTAGGGTTTTCTTGTCATTTAAATGAGGATAACTAGGGTCTTATTTATAAGAAATATTAGGACCCTGGTAAATGGATATGCCTCATACAGGTGGTCCATGTGTAGGTATGTGTTGTGTGATTATCATGGTCGCACCTTTCAAGGGAATGCACGGTGCCGATGGCATGAAGGACAACCCTGTGTGGTGACAGTGATTTAGGCCCAGTGCGACATATATTTGGAGGAGTGTATGACCCTTATCATTCTTAAATTATCCTTTCATTGAAGTATTTCAATTGGGAACTTCTAATTTTCACATGAAAAAGGGAGGGTCAACACCTGGAAATACTGTTCAGGAAAGGTTCATCGCGTAAGGATCATTAATTGTAAGGATGACCTTATAAAGGTCATCTAACAAAAGGATGACTGATAATATTGATCTTTATAAAGATGAACCTTATATGTAATGAAGACCTTGAAAGGTCTATCCTCTATAAGGATGGTCTATAAGGATTGTTCGTGTAAGTATTATGGTGCCCCATACCCTCACTACTGGACCTGGTGCTAAAAATACATTATTTAAACATTGGGTTTTATATAAAGTGAGATTAAACTATATATATTTTAACATTAATATAATTTAAAATTTACCTCTCATAAATAATCACACAATCCCAAGAATGTATTTTTTGGTGTCTTTTAAGATTATCTACATAAGTAAATCATTTTACAACATGTGTGAATATTTTTCCATAATTGAAACATACTAGACCCCCTTATATACTTCTAATAAGTTATACTCATATTCATAACGTAGGGAATGAAAACATAATGATGGGGTGAGCTTAAAGTCTCAATAAGGGATAATAGTTCAATATTTCATCAAGGTTTAGTTTGTAATCACGTGAGAAAACACGAGAAGTGGGGAAATAAATTATTAAAATGAACATGAAACAATAAGAAATATCCATAATCTATGATATAAGGACATGTGATCTGAAAAGAGAAAACATATACCAAGGAATATAGGTACAGAAACATGAGACAATAAAAATTATCCTTGAATCATAATAATAGGCATAAAGATATAGAATTTCATGGAAATGAAGACTAATAATAAACTAAAATAGTAACATATGAATTAAAATCATAAATTAGTGGAGTGGGAATAACTATGAATTTCCCAGAACATGGTGAATCAGAAATAAATACTTGGTTCCCATAGTGAAGTAGAAATCACTGTCTGATTCCCATAAATATAGTGGAGGAGAAACCACTGTATGATTCACATAATATAGTGGAGAAGGAATCACTTATTAATTCCCTAGTAGAGTGATCATAGATTAACATAAATGTATTATGATATATAAATCCTTAATCAATGAATTAGAGGGAAATATAAGTCCCCAAAATTCATAATAATAATCATCTATACATTTTTGTTCCATTAGAACATGAAAACATTCATACTTCATATATAACTTAATTAACCCATAGAAAAGAGGCGAGCTTCATGAAAAAATTTCCTAGAACATTCTATAATTTATAAAAATAAATAAGTTGGATGGTGTATTAAAAATATCCCCAATGTAACATAAATAGTACTAAGTATGTTTTCATAGATGAAAAATAAGATCCTTAGATAAATCACTTGAAAAATAATAGGTAATATCCATTTTTTAAAGTCTTGGAAACTCTATAAAATTATTTTATTTAAAATTAAATAATTGAGGTTGATAAATCATCTAAAAATAATCCATTAAAACTAAAGAAGTGAGTATTTAGAAAAAAAAATTATAAGAGAAATATTATTTGAAAAAACTTTCCCTGAGAAGACATAAAAAACACTAAATATTGCTTTCTTAATAAATACACAAGCCCTTACAATTACTTTAGAAATAAATAATCCCTTTTTAAAATCAAATATTTACTTCTGAATAATATAAGAACATTTCATTTTATTTTATTATTAATCAAGAGATAAAATTATTAGGAAAATAATTTTTAATATATAATGGAATCTTTGTAAATAAGAAGGCTCAATCAACAAGTGAAACTATAAAAGAGTTTTGAGAAAATATTTTAACCATTATCATAAAATATGAAGTTACAGGTCAAATTTAAAATTAAAATTTAAAAAATTTAATTGAATACTTTAAAAAAAAATACTTAAGGATATTCAATAATGTATCCTTGAAAACTATATAAAGGTTTTTATAGGGGATGTGGCATGTCAGGAAACCCTATATCATACCTATGAAAAGGGAATCATTCCTACTGCTAGAACTGGTGGAATATAAGGAAGATTAAGATGCAGTACATGATATAGAAGGGAAGCGAGAAAAGTGGAAATATACAACGAGAAGAACTTACATACACCGAGAGCACTACAAGAAGAACAATCCTGAACAAGAAAGAGATCGCCAGACCTTTAAAGAATTCTCATGAATGCAATCCAACACCACTGAATAACACACGACGAATCAAGAGATCTTTTTCATATCTGTAAAAGACAAGCTGACTATGATACTCTTTTTTTCAATAGAAAAACCAGAGAAGGACTCCGAAGCATTCCTGCTGAATCCAACGAGTCCAGAAGTTTCATTGATAACCACTAGAGCTTTCTAAACTCTTATCTCCTCTCTCTAAGTGATTTCTTTATTAACTTTAGAGCAGTGTGGTGTACTCTGTATTTCTTATACACACACTGTCTCCTGCACTGAACTTGAGGATATCAAAATCCTCAAACCACAATTGTTTACTCTTGTTTACCCACTTCAACTGTGGAAGAGGTCCTTGTGTGGCCTGGTCTGTTTGTTTCCCACGAAGAACAGTGGTAGAGGTACCTGTGTGGCCTGGACAGTTTTGTAAACTGTTGTAAACCCCGATCCAGGGTGTGGATAAAATTCATATAAATTTGAGAGGACTAAGTCTCGGCTTGAGACTGAACCTCTTGTTATATTTTCTGCGCATCTTTAGTTTAAGTTTATAGTATACTACATATATCTTATTTATTACACTGCTATTACTTTGAAATACAAAACTATTTTAAAGATACTTTGATAGTTAAATTAGAAAGTGTTTACACTTATTGTAAATCAGTAGGTTAGTTTCAAAAGTTAGTTTAATCTTGTGGTTAAATTAACTGAGACCTAATCAATCTTTGAGAAGCTAAGTGAACATTTACAATCTGTATAAATTCACTAAAATTTAACTTGTTTTATAAATTGGGGCATTTTAAATAGAAAATATTTTAACAGAAATTTTAATTAGAACTCAATTCACCCCCCTCTTGAGTATCCACTCCGACCAACATTTGGTATCAGAGGATTTTTTGAAATACTCTATTTTTCAACTGTGATTTTAGTTGCATCTTTAATGATCTTAAATTTCTGTTAGTTCTAAATTTTATCTCTTTAAATTATCTTTCTAAAATCTAGTTATGGATAACAGACTTGAGGGTTCTGCTACTAACATTCCACCTTTCTTGAATGGTACAAACTATGCTCAGTGGAAACTTAAAATGAAAATTCATTTAGAAAGCATGGGTTTTAATATTTGGACTTCTATAGAATCAGAACATCAAATTCCCACTAATGTTAGATCCACTTGGGATGAACCTACAAATACAACTTACAATAATAATTTTAAAGCTATGAATTCCCTGTACTATGCTCTAGGAGATGAGAAGTTTAACAGAATTTCTGCTAGAAAAACTTCTTTTGAAATTTGGGATACTTTGGGTGTTTCTCATGTAGGAACAACCAATGTTAAAGAAATGAGATTAAATACTTATACTATTAAATATGATAATTTTAAGATGAAGACTGATGAACCTATTTATGATATGTATCTCAGGTTCAATGAGATAGTAAATACAATGAATTCACTTGGTAAAGCTGTTCTAGCAAAGGAAAAAATTATGAGAATCTTGAGATGTCTACCAGACCAATGGAGGGGAACTTCTGTTTCAATCAGAGAATCTCATGATATTGGTAAACTGCCAGTCAAGGAACTTATTGGTAAGTTAATGATGTATGAAGAAGAACTTAAGGTAAACAAAGAAGAAGTAGATGAACCAAAAAGGAAGTCAGTGGCTTTCAAGACTACTACTTCGAATAATAAAGATAAGGAGAAGCTTCATGTAAGTGATAGCTCAAGCTGTAAAGAAAGTGAAAGTGCATCTGACAGTGATGTAGAAATGGCTCACATAGCCAGAAGATTTAAGAAGTTTTATAGGAATAAGAAGTTTTTCAGAAAATCAAATTACAAAGGTAAGTATAACAACAAGGGACACTGGAAAAAGGACTGGAAGAAATCTGAAAAATATGAGGAAGTTGTCTGCTATGAATGCAAAAGAAAAGGACATATAAAAGAAGACTGTCCGAAGATGAAATACAAGAAGACATATGAGTATAAGGACAATAAGTATAAGAAAGCCATGAAGGCTACATGGAGTGCTTCTGAGGATAGCTCCAGTGAATCTGAATCTTATGAGACTGAAAACAGAAATAAGGAAAACATGTGTTTTATGACAAACACTTCTGAGGTAACATCTAAAACTCCTGCTTTAAATTATTACTATTCTGGAGATGATTATGATTCTGAAAATATGTCAAAATATGAACTATTTGAATACTGTGATATGTCGGAGAAAACCTGCAATGAGATGAAATACAAATAAAAAGGTCTAAAGAAACAGTATACTTTAACTGTTAAACATAAATCTGATCTTGACATAGAAATGGAAAAGAATTCTCAGTTTCTTAAAGAAAACACTGAACTGAAATTATCAAATGAGAAACTTAGAAAGGACTTAGAAAAATTCACAAATGGAAAAGATACTCTTACTCAAATGATAGGTAAGCAGATTGCACCTAGATATACTAATAGTATAGGATACTAACCTGGACAAAGACAGATTACTAAGAATATATTTATTCCTAAATCTGGACAGAATACTGCAAGTTCTAGTTCTGGACATTTGTATGCTTCGACTAGTTATTCACTTAGTTATAAATCTAATAGAGTTTATCTTTCAAAATATTTTGATTCTGTAAATTATATGAAACCCATAAGACAAATGTGGGTACCGAAAGCTTTTATTGCTAACCTATCTGGACCCAAGAATATTTGGGTACCAAAATCATTTCCTATTTACATTTGTTTTATAGGAAACCTGCTTGGAGAGTTCCCACAAGAAGACATGGTATCTGGACAGTGGATGTTCAAGACATATGTTTGGGGATTACTCATGTTTCAAAAGTTTAATAAAGGTTGATAGAGAACATGTCACCTTTGGTGATAATTATAAAGGAAAGATCATCGGCCTAGGCCAAATTGGTAACACTGATTCAGTTTTAATTTCCAAAGTTTTATTTGTTGATGGACTTAATTATAATCTGTTAAGTATTTCTCAATTATGTGATGATGGTTTTAATGTCAAATTTGAAAATTATTCTTGTAATGTTTTTAATTCTAAAAACGTTTTAGTCTTTTCTGCTCTAAGAAATGAAAATGTTTATGCTGTTGATTTAAATTCCTTAGCTAAGCAAAATGTTACATGTCTAAATGCTTTTCATAAAGAGTCCTGGTTATGGCATAAAAGATTAGGACACTGCAATGTACACTCAATTAGAAAACTTACTAGGAAGGACTTAGTTAGAGACCTTCCTAAACTTGATTTTCCAAATGACAAAGTTTGTAATCCCTGTCAAAAGGGAAAGCAACGTAAGGTTTCTTTTAAATCAAAGAAAGAAGTTTCAACTTCTCAACCTCTTGAGTTGGTTCACATGGATTTGTTTGGACCATCTAGTGTTTCTAGCTTAAATGGGAAGCACTATGTCTATGTCCTAGTAGATGACTTTTCTAGATATACTTGGGTATACTTCTTAGCTCACAAAAGTGAAGCTTGTTCTTACTTTTTCAAATACTCCAAATCTGTAGAAAATCTTAGTGGACTTAAGATTAAAACCCTAAGAAGTGATCATGGCCGTGAGTTTGAAAATCATGAGTTTTAATCCTATTTCTCACACAATGGCTATAGTCATAACTTTTCTGCTCCTAGGACACCTCAGTAGAATGGTGTAGTAGAAAGAAGGAATAGAACCCTGCAAGAAATTTCTAGAACTATGATTAATGAATATGACCTGCCTATTTACTTTTGGGCTGAAGCTTTCAATACATCTTTTTACATTATCAACAGAGTCTTGATCAGACCTATTCTTAAGAAGACCCATTATGAGTTGTGGAACAATAGAAAACATAAAGTTAGTTACTTTAGAGTTTTTGGCTGTAAAGTTTTTATTCTTAATACAAAGGATAATCTTGATAAGTTAGCTTCTAAAAGTGATGAAGGAATTTTCTTGGTTATTCCTTAACTATCAAATCCTATAGAGTCTTTAATAAGAGAACCAAATGTGTGGAAGAATCTGTTCACATCAAGTTTGATGAAACTGATCCACATGAGCCTAAAACCTCTCTTGAAAATCTTGAAGAAGATTTATCTCTTTTGGACCTTAATGACAAATCCAATGACCCTGCTATAAAGACAACCAGTTCTGGACTTATTCCAGAATCTGTTCCTAATGAACCCGAACCTAGAGAAGAACCTGAAATTTCTAGTCCTACCTTTACTAGATCAACTAGAATTCTAATGAATCATCCTTTAGATGTTGTTGTAGGAAATCTTGATAGAGGGACACAGACTAGAGCTTCTCTTAGAAATCAGGTTGAACATCAAGCCTTCTTGTCACAGCTTGAAACTAAAAAAATTGTTGATGCTATTAATGATGAATTTTGGATAATTTCTATGCAAGAAGAACCCAATCAATTTGAAAGAAATAATGTTTGGAATCTTGTTAAAAGACCTAAGGACACTTTCACAATAGGCACTAAATGGGTGTTTAGAAACAAAGTTGATGAGTCTGGAAACATAGTTAGAAATAAATCTAGGATAGTTGCACAAGGTTATAGTCAAGAAGAAGGTATAGACTATGATGAGACTTTTTCTCCAGTAGCCAGATTAGAAGCTATTAGGATTTTACTTACTTATGCTGCACATCTAAATTTTAAACTATATAAAATGGAAGTCAAGAGTGAATTCTTGGATGGATATATTGCTGAGGATGTTTTTGTTGAACAACCACCTGGATTTTCGAACCCCCATTTTCCAAATCATATTTTCAAATTATCAAAAGCTTTATATGGTTTAAAGAAATCTCCAAGAGCTTGGTATGATAGATTAAGTACTTTTCTAATTTCTAAAGGTTTTACAAAAGGAATAACTGATCCTACTCTGTTTATAAAACAAATTTCTAAAGATGTTTTAGTTGTACAAATTTATGTAGATGATATTATTTTTGGATCTTCAAAAACTACATTATGTACTGATTTTTCTAAAATGGTGAAAAATGAATTTGAAATGAGTTTAATGGGTGAACTTAAATTCTTTCTTGGATTTCAAATATTTCAAAATGATAATGGAATTATTTTAACTCAAAGTAAATATACTAGAGATCTTTTAAAAAGTTTTGGATTGGTTAGAACAAAAAGTAGTGACACTCCCATGAGTACCACCTGTAAGATGGATCTTGATGAAAATGGTAAATCTGTTGATCAAACCACTTATAGAGGAATGATTGGAAGTATACTCTACCTGACTGCTAGTCGTCCTGATATTATGTTTAGTGTGTGTATGTGTTCTAATTTTCAAGAAAACCCTAAAGAGTCACATTTAAATGCTGTAAAGAGAATTTTCAAATACCTCAAGCATACTCCCAATTTAGGACTGTTCTATCCCAAAGGATAATCATTTGAATTAGTTAGTTATTCTGATGCTGATTTTGCTGGATGTAAGTTAGATAGAAAAAGCACGTCTGGAACGTGTCACCTTTTAGGAAAGTCACTAGTATCATGGTGTAGTAAGAAACAAAATTCTGTTGCATTATCTACTGCAGAAGCTGAATGCATAGCTGCTGGCAGTTGTTGTGCACAAAATTTGTGGATGAAACACACATTACTAGACTATGGATATCAATTCAGACATGTCCCAATAAATTGTGACAACACAAGTTCTATTAACATTTCTAAGAATCCTGTTTCTCATTCTAGGACAAAACGTATTGATGTAAGACATCACTTTTTGAGGGATCATTATCAAAAAGGTGATATCACTTTGGAATTCATTGGTACTGAATATAAACCTGCTGATATATTCACTAAACCATTAAATTCTAAAAGATTAGACTACATCATACATGATCTTGGTATGATTAATCATAAGTGAATATCTTACTGATCTTAATGTTTAATACTCTATTGTATTTTACTTTACGGTTTCATAATCAATATTTCTAAGTTACTGTTTTATGTTCACAGTCTCACCATCAAGACTTTATGCTCACGGTCTGTCAATTTACTATCTCACCGTGACTACACAGAATGCTCACTGTCTCACCGTGATGACTATCAACTGTCTCACCGTGATGACTATTTTTCATCACACCATAACGCCTGCTCACAGTCTCACCACGAAAATTATTATTTTTATTCTTTTTTTAACCCGTATCGCATAATTTTTTATTTCAACGCTATTTGATTTCCCGCGTTTTTGTTTTTATGATGTTTGACATTCCCAAATGATAAGACTTAAGGGTTTCATTCGATTCCTTACCTGAACTCTCTCTTGAACCTTCTCTTCTCTCTCGCCCGAACCATCAGTGGATTCCAAGGATGAAGCGTCCATCTTCACCCTCATCTAAGAAGCGCCGCTCTAAGAAACAGAAGAGGATACCGAGGATAGCTCCCGAAGGACCTCTAAACCCAAACCTGGTAAGCCGTATAGTTATATCTGAAAAAGAGGTTTGTCCAGATTGGTTTCTATCTAGAAGATCTTTAGTTTTAAATGTTTTAATAGATCAAGGATGGCTTGGATGGTTCACTGGACAGAATAGACCAATCTACCCAAGATTGGTATCTGAATTTTATCAGTATGTAAAGTTTTCTTTTGAGTTTGGAGAAAGCTTTATGGTGACAAGATGGATAAATGGTCAAAAGTGCTCTTTCTCTTCGAGGATGTGGGCTGTATGCCTAGGGATTCCCCACGAAGGAGTTTGTGAGGATTACCAAAGAGACCCTCCTCCAACAACCGACATCTTTGACCTGGAGACTACTTTGGAAAACCTGACTGGAAATGGAACCAAGCGAAGGGACATAGTTGCTAAATTAGATGGGGAGACTAGACTTCTGTTCAAATTTGTTCAAAATTTGATTAGTCCAAGAAAAGGAGATTTTGCAGTGATGAAGTATCAGGATGTGTTCTTGATTCATCTTTTGAAGAATGGCCATAAGATCAACCTATGCAAGTATGTTATCAATCATATCTATGAGATGATAAAAGTCACTTCCAAATACACCTCCCTGTTTTACTCAAGGATGATTTAGGCTATGTTAGTTTCCAAAGGGATGGTTGGACCGAATGAAGAAAAGTTAGAGGACCTTGATTTCTGCCTATCATCAGAAGAATGAAGATTAGCTAGAAACCCTAGAAGAAGCAGTGGGTTGAGGATAATGATCAAGTGTATAAAAAGTTTAATCCTATTGACTATCCAATAAGGCCTAAAAATCTATCTAATCCTGGTTTGGAACCATATGAAGTGGCTGAGTTTTCAGAAGATAAATAAGAGGAAGTAACAGTTGAAGTATCTCCAAGAGAAGAAGCTAGAAGACCTCAAATGGAAACATATCCTATTGAAAAAGAAAGTAATGTTGTCCCTGCTGTTATCCCTGCTGAAATACCTCAAGAAGAGGAAGTTGGTGCTAGTTTGAGAGAAGAGGAAGCTCCTATTTCTAGTGCGGATGTAAATCCATAAGCTCATCCTAATGCTGCAAGGAAGTTGGTTTTTCCTGATTCAGAACAGCAAGCAACCTTTGAGGCAGATCCTATTGAAGAGGATCTTTCTGTTAAAAATGAAGCAAGTCTGGAAGTTCAACCAGTGGAACAGTCAGTTCCTGAGATAATTCCCTCTGCTGAAGAGAGGATGGAAATTGCCTTCCAGTTGGCAAGGCAATAATTTGCTGAAGAGATCAGGGATGATCCTATGGATCTTTTCCATGTTCCCGAGCCTCAAGAATCTTAAAGGGAAGCACAATTTGAGGGGGAGGAACCTCAAAATATTGAGATTATAGAAGCTGGATCTGCTAAAGATTCTCAACCTTCTGTCTCATACTCTGTGCACACCCGATTTGTTTTCCCAAGCTTTTATGATGTGAATGAGTCAGAGAAAGTGTCTACAACTGGAATGGATCTTTCTTCTCTATTTCAACTGAAGTCTGTAGCTCATCGAGAACCAGAACCAGAGCCCCAACCTCAATCTGAATCAGAATCTATGTCTGAAGATGACTCTGAGCCTCAACCAGAATCTGAATCACTACCTTTACCTGCACCCTTACCCGAGCATCACTCCTTTGTGACCAAAGAGGATATGAAAGTTTTTGGAGAAACTTTGTTAGCTAGAGTTGAGAAAATTGTCTCCACTCAACCTCGTCCAGTAACTCAGTTAAGTCAAGAAGATGCATCAATTATCTTGGAAAATATTATCTTGCATATTCAACCACGGATGATCCAAGAAATTCAAGAAGTCAGAGTTGAGAATAAGATGCTGAGTGATGATGTTGAAAATCTGAAAATTATGATAGAAAGTTTGCAGAATGAGTTATCCTTGAGATCAGAACCTGCTCCTGTTTCTGCTCCTACACCAGTTTCTACTTCTCCTGAGCCATCTGATTCCCTCCTTGCTAGGGAAATTGTGTCTGAAGTTCATCCATACCTCATTTATTTTGATTAAAAGATTGGAAAAAGACACACCAAGATGCTGGAACGCATGAGAGAGCTTGTGGAAAATCTGAATAAGCATACAGATGAATACACTGGATGCCTGCAAAAAGTGTTGAAACAGCTCAAAGTTCTAACCAAAGCTGTCAAGGCTTCACCTGCTTCTGGTCAGACATCCACATCTTCTTTGGATGATTATATGCTGAGATCCATAATCAAGGAAGAAATTCAGAGTGCCTTCAGTGGATTGGATCTATCTTCTTTGATAGAAGTGGTTAAGAACAGTGATAGAGCATTGGACTTTGTTAGGATTCATTCTAAGACAACCAATGATGCTCAACTAGAGATCACCAAGAAAATAGATCTTTATCTATCCCGGATTTTCTCTAAAAGTGATATGACAGATCACTTTAGATATCTTGTGGAGAATTTGATAATCTCTCCGGTGACTCAAGCTTTTAAAACTCAAGTTCAGAAACTTACAGAGTTCACCAGATTGTTGGACAGATTTCTGGAGAATAAGGTTGATTTTGAAAATGCTGTGCAATATGGTGGTGAAATCATTACTGATTTCCTCAATCTTTTGAAGTCGTATCTTCATTTGTAGAGTACTGCTATAGTTTCTCCAGCTGCTGCACCCCTTCGACCTGCTCTACCTACCTTAGCCTCAACTTCCATGTCAGTCAGCCAAGCTCTTTCCCAGATCCGGCCAGTCATTCTTGACCAACCTAAGCCTAGATCTTCTACTACCCCCACTTTGACTCCATCTGTTTTTGAAGGTCTAACCTTACCCTCTATATCTACTGCAACTATGAATTCTTCTACTTCAGCACCAGCTCCTGCTGCTGATAAAGGCAAGGAAAAGATGGATCCTTGAAGAGTCTCGAGACTGTTTTCTTTTTGATGGGATGTCATTTCTTGTTTACTGTTTTTAGTTCTCCTATATGTTGTATTCTGAACCCTTTGTTTAATGAAAACTGCCGAAGTTTCATTTCATTTTCTCTACTTTTTTATAATCCCAAAAGGGGGCGAAAAATCCACAAGTATAAATGGGGGATAAAATCTACAAGTGTCAGTTCTAATTTTTTTTGCTATTCTATTTTCTTTAATGTTAAATTTCATTTATATTCTACCTATATATGATTTATGATCATAAAAAAGGGGGATATTGTTGGACTACTCATATGTTAATCATGTTTTAATGATCAAAAATCCTTCTAATGTTAATTAATCTCAATCTTCATTGCACATATTGCTAATGCTCTTCAATCTCAATAATAACTACTCATCATGGTTTAATGATAACAGATCTTATGGATGTTAATTACTCTCTTTATTATTTACAAGTCTTATGAATAATAACAAATCTCACATATATTATCAAGCCGTTATGTTTATGATTCAAGTTCTCTTAATCTCTAATGATTAAACTTAATCCATATTCTGTGTATTCTGTCTAAGTAAAAATACATATATTTGCCTAAGTATGGACTCACTGTGACCCAGACACCGTGAAGGACTCACCGTGACCCAGACACCATGAAAGACTCACCGTGACCCAGACACCATGACCCAGACACCGTGACCCAGACACAGTGACCCAGACACCATGACCCATACACTGTGACCCAGACGCCGTGACCCAGACACCATGAAGGACAAACTGTGACCTTGACACCGTGAGCTAGACACTGTGACATGAACATACCATGAAGCTCATACTGTGAATCTCATACCGTGAAGCTCATACCGTGAACCTCATACCGTGAAGAAGACACCGTTTACATAATCACTATGACACCATTCCTTAACTTTTTGTGAATATTTTTTAAATAATACTAATGGTCATATTTGATGTTTTTAATGCAATTAATGTTATTTAATATAGTTGTTGGAATGTCAGGAAACCGTATCTCGTACCTATTAAAAGGGAATCATTCCTACTGCCAGAACTGGTGGAATATAAGGAATATTAAGATGTAGTACACGATATAGAAGGGAAGCAAGAAAAGTGGAAATATACAATGAGAAGAAATTACATACACTGAGAGCACTACAAGAAGAACAATCTTGAAAAATAAAGAGATCGCCAAACCTTCAAATAATTCTCATGAATGCAATCCAACACCACTGAATAACACACGATGAATCAAGAGATCTTTTTCATATTTGTAAAAGACAAGCTGAATACGACACTCTGTTTTTCAACAGAAAAACCAGAGAAGGAATCCGAAGCATTCCTGCTAAATCCAACGAGTCCAGAAGCTTCATTGATAATCACTAGAGATTTCTAAACTCTTATCTCCTCTCTCTAAGGGATTTCTTTATTAACTTTCGAGTAGTGTGGTGTACTCTGTATTTCTTATACACACACTGTCTCCTGTACTGAACTGGAGGATATAAAAATCCTCAAACCATAATTGTTTACTCTTGTTTACCCACGTCAACTGTGGAAGAGGTCCTTGTGTGGCCTGTTCTGTTTGTTTCCCACAAAGAACAGTGGTAAATTGCGTGGCCTGGATAGTTTTGTAAACTATTGTTAACCCCCATCCAGGGTGTGGATCAAATTTATATAAATTTGAGAGGACTAAGTCTCGGATTGAGACTGAACCTCTTGTTATATTTTCTGTGCATCTTTAGTTTAAGTTTATAGTATACTACATATATCTTTTTTATTATGCTGCTATTACTTTGAAATACAAAACTATTTTAAAGCTACTTTGATAGTTAAATTAGCAAGTGTTTACACTTATTGTAAATCATTAGGTTAGTTTCAAAAGTTAGTTTAATCTTGTGGTTAAATTAACTGAGACCTAATAAATCTTTGAGAATCTAAGTGAACATTTACAATCTGTATAAATTCACTACAGTTTAACTTGTTTTATAAATTGGGGGATTTTAAATAGACAATATTTTAACAGAAATTTTAATTGGAACTCAATTCACCCCCCTCTTGAGTATCCACTCCGACCAACAATTCCCATAGTGATGTATAAATCATTACCTTATTCCAAAAAACAAAGTGGAGTAGGAATGACTTCCTTATTTCCATAACATAGTAGAGCATGAATCACTTCATTATTTCCATAGTGGAGTGAGCATAAATACTTGATTCAAAAAATTATACCACGAGAAATCAATCCTTAACTAATTCATTATAGGGTAATATAGAACCCCAAAACTAATAATAATAACCATTCATATGCTTGTGTTCCATCAGAACATGAAAACCTTTATACTTCATAGATTACTTAATTAACCCATGGAAAAGTGATGAGTTTCATTAAAAAGTTTCCTATAATATTCAATTAGACATCCAAATAAATAAGTTGTATAAAATCTTATAAACCTCTCAATTGTAACATAAAAAACATTAAAGATGTTTTTGTTGAGGAAAAATAACTTTTTAAGATATTTCGATAAATCACTAGAAATGTAATAGGGAATACCATTTTTTTGAATGTCTTGAAAACTCCTTAAAAATATATTATTTAAAATGAAATAATTAATATTGATAAAAAATTTAATGATTATTATATAAAACCAAAGAATAGGGTTTTTAGAAAATAAATTTTGTAATTAAATGATTCTTTTAGAATACATAAAAACACGAAATATTTCTTTCTTTAGAAAAATAAAAATACTTTAAAATAACATAAAAAATAAAAAAAAATCCAATTTTAAAATCAAGATTTTACTTTTGGAAAATATAATAAGATTTAATTTTATTTTAAAAATCATCAATAGTTAAAATCATTTGGAATTTGTTTTTGAAACTTGTAAAGGAAGCTTCATAAAGATAAAGGCTCATACAATGAGAGAAACTGTAATATATTTTTCACAAAACACTTTCACGATAATCATAAAAAACAATGTTATCAGTTACATTAAAAATTCATTTTCAAAACTATAAAGAGAATAATTTTTAAAAATTTTAATTTTAAAAAGTATTTTCAATAATGGATCCTTGAAAACTATATAAATATTTTTAATGGAAACGTATAGTGGAATATAAAACAAATGATCATGAATGTAACAACTTTTGAATTCTTTAAAATAAATTTTTTGAAAAATCACATCATAAATAGGGTTAATATAAATTAATTTTGGTAATATAATATGGGAGAGATTAAGTTCACATGAGATAACACATAATTAAGTTTCCAAATATAAAGAAAACCATTAACAGGAAAGAAAAAATATAGATATGGAGGGGAAACCATCGTTAAGGAGGATGATAATTCTCCTCAACAATGATATATTTTTGAAAAATAAATTCATTAACATAAATATTTTAATAAATAATTTCATTTTCGATAGATATAAATGGTATTATAGTATCATCATAGAATATAATAAAACTTTATTTTAAAACCATAGTCAAAATGGAATCATAACGACCTAGGAAAATAAGTTGACTCAAGAATAACCCATTACCTTAAATATTGCTCAGTTAAACATTATCTAATATATTTTATAATGAAAATAACTCTATTAATGTATAATTTTATATCATTATTCAAATATATTAACTTTTATACACATAATTTATAACCATCTATCACAAATATGATACTTGATTATAGTTTATTTTCATCCTTTGTATTTTTCAATTGTTTATTTCTTACAAGTTTCTTAATAAAGAGGTTGATTATCACTTATTGGTTCGAAGATAAAATTTAAAATATTATTCCAGATAGAATAATAATTTTTTACAATGATTTTGCAAGTCCCATTTTAGTATGTGAAAGGCACGAATATGGTTTGTAAAAAAGGAAATTGCGATGAACTAGTTTTATCATGTTTAGCTATCAAAAGGTTGTATATTAATAAATATATTAAGTTTTAATAAAGACAATTTATAACTATTAGAATATAGTAAATAAATTATTATTAAATGATATAAAAATTTATAACATTTCTTAATTATTTATGATATAAATATTATAACATCATTCACATAGGTGGTAAAATTGAACAAAACGCAACCGTGTTATAATGATTTAAAAATTATGGAAATGTTTTTATATAATGTAAATATATAATTTAAATAATATTTATAATTTCACCAATATAATTTAATTTTATTAAATTTATTATTATAACCATCCTTGTGGGGTGGTGATGAAAAATGAAATTCATCGTTCATGGATGTAGTAGTCCACACACACAAATGATTAACAATTCCATTTCACAAAAAAAGAGATGGAATGATGGTATGTAATAAATTATCATTTAATAATTATAATTTTTTAATATGAAAAATATTAATTTATCAAATTCATCCTTATTATCATCCATCCAAGTTGATGATGAATAATGAACCTCATCACTTCGTGGAGGCAATAGTATTCACGTACACATGATCAGGGTTTTTTTTAATAGTGGATAAATAAGATTGTCTAATAGTGGATAAGTCAATATAATAACATTATATTATATTAATTATTTTTATTTTATTATATTAATATTTTTATAAAGTGTTTGGAATATAAATATTTAGAAGAAAATACTACGGAGTAAGAAATACTCACATTGATAACATGAGATTTCTCTTGGAAATATCCTTATAAATGGTGGAATTAGGATATATAATTGATAATAGGGGATTATTAAAATGATATAGTATTATAATAGGGTAGAAATGGTATGGTTTAAGGATAAATTTAGAAGGTATAGGTCTAGAATCAAGTGGTGGAAGTGATCTTATTAAATAAGTGAAGAGAAGGCTAATTTTGGAAGAACCTATTACATTTCAATAATGGTATATTAATATTAATGGGTCAGAGGAACTAAAATTTTAAAATACTAAAGGGGAGAAGTTATTTTTAAGAAAAATATAATAAAAATGGTTAAAGTTTTTTTTTAATTTTTTTTGGTATTTTACATTTTGTAAAACTCTTTTACCCTTTTTTATTTTTACTCTCCTAACTTATTTATTAACCGTGGTAATAAATTTTAATGAGAAAAATTAATATTGATCGTATTACATAATTTGAAAATTATAATTTAAAATATGAAAATAATGTTTTTAAATAATATTTCTAAATTCTAGAAAATTTAATTTTAACATTATCAAACATAACATATTAAAATTGTTTTGTAGTAAAAGAGTGTTTTAAGGTGAAAATTTATGCGTAGTATAAATTTTTCAATGTCATTAAATTTAAGGATATAAATTGTATTGTTATAAATAAAATAAAAGTTATATGACTTTAAAATAAATCCAAAATCTAATATCACCATTGAAATATTTAATTAAAATAAAAGGCCAAAAATAAATTTTAAATTACAGTGAAATATTAGATATGTTACAAAATGTTGAACATAGGTTTTGTAGGGTTACAATATTATTTTAAAATATATAATTTTACACCTTAAAAACTTATTTTATCAATTAAAATGTTTTATAAACTTCTAGGTTTTACTTATATAATAATAAATTAATAAAATTTAAGATTTTGGTAAAAACTATATTTTCACTATTTATCTAAAGATTAATTTTTTTTAAAAGTCAAAATTTTTTATTCAATGATAATTTTGAATTTTTAAAACCAGAAATGGGATTTAATTAATCATATTCAAATTATAAAATTACTATATTTAGTTTTTAAAAGAAAATAAAAAATATTAATAAAAACTGTTTTTTAAATAACCTTTTTAAACATTAAGTGTTTTTGGTACTATTTCATACCAATCACTAAATTAAATAATTTTAATATATTAGTTCATATATTGAATTATTATATATTATTTAAATAAAAATTTAAAAGTGTTTAATTTAAAATACTAGGGTAAAATACACAACACTTAAAATATAGTTATTTGAGAATGAATAATCTTTAATATTAAATCATATTTATTATTTATCCCCTAAATGTTAGAAATTTTATTTTAGTAATATATTATTATTTATGAATTTTATTATTATTATTAAATTTTCTTACTAATATTCATCTAATCTGTTATGGCTCATTTTAGTTCTATATTGTGTGTGGAGCAAGGTATTAAACACATTAGGTTTATTTAAAGGAGTTGCATAGAGTAAATATCAGGGCATTATAAGTTCTCTCCTTATATATAAGGATGGACTATAAGGGTACTTAGGGTGAAATTATGATCCCATAAGGGTATTACTTCATATGGGGGACCCATGTAAATTTCACCACATAAGGTTCTTTTAGGACCCCTTCACCTACATAAGACATTATTTTTTTTTGGAAAAGTATCAGCCACTTAACGGGCTTCCCATTATACAAGGATAACACATGGAATGGTATAAAATACATTCCCAAGTACTAGAGTCATCACCCAATCCTCTAATTATATCCAAAAACATTATCTAGGGAAACCCCAACTTTTTAATTCTCGATCAAAAACCCTGTTATCAAAATGACCCCCTCACAAAGACCAAAAATTCATATTCCCTAAGAAATTCATAACCAGGAAAGATATGGATATTTACAATAATAATAATCTAGATTAGTAATTTATATTTTTTATAACATCCTTTTGATACACTTATCTTTCTACTATAAAAAATACAGTAATTCAAAGATCTCTTTAAATAATTGAATACTCTTTTAACCGCATACCATTATGAATAACTTTGATTACTTATTCACCAACTCAAATTTAAAATATCTTATGAAATATCAGGTCTTTTACTATTCTATTCATATATAAGACACATAATAACCCTTTTTTATTCTAGTTGATGAATTACCCTACCTGGATTTGGTATCATGCCACTACCAAAAGTATATGGGGTATAAATAGGTAAACAATCAAATTTATCTAACCAATTTAAGACCTTTTAAATTTAATGATATTTAGAATAAAATATAAAATTATCATTCTTAATGATTTTAATTATTAATATAATATTTTCTCCACCTAATTTTATAATATCAAATTTTATAGACAAGACAATCTTAGCTCATTTACTTGTTTTACATCACTTCCAAATATTAACGTGTTATCAACATAAAAAAACAATATCATGGTTATTATAGAACCTATTATAAAAAAATCTAAAATATTGATTAACTACACAACTATTTGATAAAATTACTTCTTTACATTTCTCATACCATTGTTTTGGATCTTGTTTTAAACCATATAGAGATTATACCAATTTTAATACCTTATTTTATTTTATAGGTACTATGAATACTTTTGGTTGTAAAATATATATTTATTTTTCTAATTCACCATTTAATAATTATATTTTAAAATTTATTTATTGAATTTCCAAATTATATATATAAGATATTTAATGAAGGATTATAATAGAATAATTCCTAGAAATGGTAGTGTAGGTATCAATATAATGAATTCCTTCCGTTTGAGTAATCCCCTTAGCTACCAATCAAACATTATATTTTTCAAACATACTATCACATTTTCTTTTCCTTGTAAATATCCATTTCAAACCTATTCATCATGAACCTTGTGAATGATCAACTAATATCCATGTATTTTTCCTAATTAGTGCATCCATTTCATTACTTATAAGTTCTTTCAAAAAAGACAAATCCAAAGATGATATAAATTATTTAAAAGTTTTTTGGATCAGACTCTATATTAAGAACAACTAGAGTTTTTATTAGCATACTATCATCTATTCCATACAACAAATACATATAGAAACCAAATCCATATTAATTGGGTATCCGATGTTATTTACTTTTACAAACCTCATCAACCATATCTTCTTGTGATACTATTATATTTTAGCTAGATTAATCAATTTGGACTTTCTTAGGTAAACTGGTAAACATTGATTCATCAAATACATAATCTATTGATCCAATAAATTTATTAATTACTACTAAATCATTATATTATACAACCATAAATCTATAATCTCTTTAATGCTTCATATATACATCAAATATTAAATCAATACATATTTTACCAAAAAATTTCCTTTTAGGTTCTGGTATAATTAGAGCTAGGTGACAAAACCAAACCTTTGAATAATTTTGGTTTGGTTTCTAATGATTAAAACATTATTATAAAGTCATATACTTCCTATTATGGGAACCCTGTTTTAGATGTGACACACAGTAAATAATTCCTCTCCCCAAAATACTCTTGAGGGACTCGGGATAAGAATAATCTAATTAACTATTTACATTAATGTTATATTATTTTTTTCAGACAAAGAGTTCTATTGAGTTTCATAGGGATTCATCACTTCACATAGGATCCATTGGGATTCAAAAAATAAAGGGCTATAATATTTTACACCTCTTTAAGATATGAGGGATTTAATTATAACCCCACATTAGTTTTCAAATTTATTTTCATCAATATAAAACCTATCTATAACATCATCTTTAACATGTAAAATATAAAAATAATTTTTTTGAACAATCAATAATGAAAGTTACAAGGTAATTTATATTTCCTATGGTGGGTGAATTATGAATAATCACATACATCACTATATATTAATTCTAATAAATTATATTTCTTTTCTATTGTTGGAAATGGTTTCATAACTATTTTAGTTTTCATGAAAAATAACACATTTATGGTCAATTTTATCCATAGTAGGTAATAAATCCATATTTATCTTTCCATTCATATTATATATCCCAAATTATTATTACATATATCAAAAACATGCACCCATATTTAAGGATAGTTGAGAAATTCCACTTTGAGAGTTGATTGGTGTAATTTCAACCTTTCTTTAGACCTACTGAAAAATTTACAATGAATTTGTATACCATTATAAAGTTTTTTAGTAATTCCATATCCATGTTGTCATATTATTCTTTTAATATTGTTGGTGGGGGGTATAGCTGTGTATGAATATAGAATATACTTCCTTTCATGTTAGTAAATTGATCGCACCAAGGCATGTTATGATCTCACTCTCCTTAAAGTTGATTCTATTAAATTTCTTCACCTTAATCACATTTTTGAGTTATTTTATATCTATGATGTCATATTATACTCATAATATTTTTAGGTATATAGTTGGGATT
Organism: Viscum album; assembly: GCA_963277665.1. Classification (NCBI taxonomy): domain Eukaryota; kingdom Viridiplantae; phylum Streptophyta; class Magnoliopsida; order Santalales; family Viscaceae; genus Viscum; species Viscum album. The sequence continues at coordinate 1,432,971,083 of OY728145.1, forward strand.
GGTTATATAATGGAATCCCTTGAATGATAGTATATAGATCCCACTGAGGCTTGTTAGGATGTATGTATCCTCTTAGATTCCCACATCGTTGAAAGTATATCAATTTTATTCTATAATATATGATCATGATAAAGTTCCTTCTCACTAAGTGATTGCAATATATTCAAAATAGTCATAAAATATAATTGCATCTATGTAACTAACTCTCCTTGTTGAAAATAAAACTGTGGTTAATCAACTCTCAATATATCTCTCCTTATCACTAATACATTAAAAGTTCTGAAAATATTAATTTAAAGCTTCTTATAAATACCATTATCTATTTCATAGGAAGATGTATAATTATAGACATTTTGAGTCATCAAATAAAGAATCATTTTTCAAAATTTACAATTTTCCTAACATTCAACTTTTCCTTCACGAGTGAAGTTTGGTATCTCATTATCAAGAATCTTATAATTTCTGATCAACTATGATAATAATAAAATCTAGTATTGATTATAAAATTCTTTATACTATCCCCCATTACACATAATTATATCCATCAAATATGGGTTTCTGAATAGAATTAATATTATCCAAAGTTTCAATAGGAACCTATGTCATATAGAAAATGATATTTTCTTTAATGCATGTCAGTATAAGAACAAAAAGACTCTCTCTATTACCAAATGTTATCCCCAAATTGAATCTTCAAGAGAGGTGAACTAAAGTAAATATAAACTTAAAAATTTATCCCATTTTGGATAATAATTAGTCTAGAAGTTGTAATTTCCTAACTAAATATAGAAACAACTGATAATTGACACAATAGAAATAAACAATTTAGAAGATAACACTTAACCAAATTCAAAAAAGTCAAAATAAACAAGTATTCAAATAATAAAACATAATGAAAAATTTAACCGAGTTTCATATTACTATTCATAAACCCCTTTAAAATATATTATTAAATGTTATTCAGTTCAAATAACAAAAACTATTCTTCTTTAATCCAAAGTGATAAGAAGATCAATACCCATATCCAAATGATACAAGTTCTGAAACCCTAGAACACCCTCAATCTAAAATATCAGAAGAAAAATTACTATCACTATATTTCTTTAAAAATGATAGGCATTAGAAAGTTCTTAAACCAAAGATCCTCTTTGATTTGATTATCATAATAAACCACATCCTCACCCCCTATAAATTTTCTAATATTGAGATAATAAGAAATAAGTAGTATCTCCAGAAATATTCAATCACAATTTAATCAAAATAAAACAATTAAAATGGAAAACTTAGATCTCTTATAAATTAAATGCACAAAATATAATATTTATTTTCACACTGATATTGAGGTAGTGTATATCTCTTGAAAGACAATACTTTATCATGAGACAATATCTTACCATCAAATCAATAGTATTATATTTATATACATTGAGTGTAACAAAATCAAAATGGTAAATTGTAATATCTTTATATAAAAATATCACTATAAAAAACACTCTCTAACTTGATATTCAATTTATATGACGTTTTAAGTGATTTCATGATGTTTTGGAAAGTAAATAGTTTAGAACCAGCTCATCCAGAACCTTTGATCCATAAGTTCAACTATTATAAAAAATAGAACTAATAAACACTTCAACTTAACATAAGTAGTATAAAGATTGTGTTGTGATTCATAAAAATAATAGATCCAAAAGGTATCATTTTAGGAAAATTACTCAATGGATTCACTCCTACAAAAAATGATAGTATAATTTGTTTCAATAAAATCCTATTTTGGATAAAATAAGGGATCATTATGCTATACTTGTAATTAGTTGAGTCTGACCATGGATGTGTATTTTTAATCAAGATATTTTTAAAGGAGTTTTCTTTTCTATGCAGCAACAAAGTCTCTTTGATGATTATATAAGATAGAGATATAAATCACAAATTTTTTGAGTGATTTTGAGTGCTTGGTAATTTAGTTAATTTATTTTTTCCATACAATGGAGAATTCATTTTATTGGAATGGAATAATTATATAGATATGTCATATTACACCTTAAAATTGGGTAGACACATACTCTGGAAAGGGATGTCTTTTTGAGATTTAAATCAATCTTTCAGATTATACATGCTAAAATATGTGGCACAAATCACACCCATTAAGTGAATGAATGTTTCCATTTGATCACACCTAATTATATAAATGGTCTAGATTGCACCCATTTGGTGAACTAGTTCGATAGATCTAACATAACCATTCAGACTTGGTCTAGAATAGGTTCAACCAACCAATACTTCAAAAAAATTAAGATGTGTAACAAACCGGTTCAGGCTTCCATTCGAGACCACAGTCAAACCAATCCACCACAAGGTATAAAGGTCATTACTGATCCCCATGGCCTTGTAATTAGTTCCTAGGTGTTAATAAAGTCTAAATTGGGAACAATTTCACCCTCTAGAAATAATTAGCTGAACTAGGACCCCATCATGAAAATTTTACATGAACTATCCAAGTAATTGATGTTCACACCAATGAAATAAAAGATAAGATATACAATTAAGAAATTAATTAGAGTAGCTATAAGTAGAAATTATGAGAAAAAATCATACATGTAATTAATTCATACATTGTATATAAGAATCCATCCATATATAACATAAACCAGAAGAACACCCTGAGACTACGAGGTTTATACATGACAACCCCAACAATAATAAAACAAATATGACCAAGATTTTATCCAAGAACCTCTTTATGAGCTATAGTCACTCGCAATCATCCAAATAACTATCATTATGTAACTCAAAACAATGTCATTCAAGGACCAAACCATATCCAAGGTACCTAAAAGAAAACATGAGAGCTATATACACAAAATGATGTATGCTGGGTGTGAGAAAGAAGATCCTAATAGGATTTAAACAAATATTTCATGATGTTTAATTTCAAAATATAATTTCCTTCATGGTAGTTTAAGAAATAAATTTATAAATAGGGATTTCATAAATACCTTGGATGAAACCAAAAAACACAATATAAATTCCTTTTATAAATCATTCCCTTATTTAAAAGAAGAAAAGAAGGTAAAAACCAAGACTGTTTCCAAAAAACCAAGGTAAAACCTTTAAAAAAGAAAATTAGGCCCATCTAAAACAAAACCATAGTTTTTAACCCAAACCATAAATCAATTTATTTATTTTAAAACTCATTTGAACCATTAAAATAGGAAATTTAACTCCATATTTAAAACAAACCATTTCTCCTCTTTTATCTATACATTAATCAAAATTAATTCTTTAAAACAACATCACTTTTACTTTAGAAAAACCACACATTAAAAATAATTTCACAATAAAATTTTAAAAGTAAACCAAATCTAGAACCAAAATGGATAATTTATAGGAGGCACTCCATTATAACCATACACTCCAATGTGTCAAAACGAAACAAAATGTTTAAATATTAAATAAATGGGCAGGGGATGAAATTTAAGTATTAAATGAAATAACCTAGGTCATCCTAAAAGGGATATAAGACTTATAAATACCATTCTAAGACTCAAGTATATAACTCATGGATTGGTGATGAGGAACCTAGACCGACACTGCTGAACCTATCATGTCTCTATAGGATTTCAGAACTAAATAGGCTCCATCCTGATTAGGTAGAAAACATAAAACTTAGAACCATCCAATACATTCCATGAATATGAAAAATATCATGTCTGATCACTCAGTCTAAACAGGTCCTTACCCTAGGAAGAACACTCTATACACTAGGTATTTCACTTATCTAGATCCCAACTAGTCCACCATGAATTCCCATGATAACCATAAAATGGAAGTGAGAAATAAAATATCCCATATAAGAAAAATAAAGAATTTTTGAATAACCCACACCTCACCTCCTATACCCTTGAAAAAAAATTATTTTTTCTCTACTATTAATAGGTATAAATAATGATAGAATGATATAAACATCCCCTAAGGGGTCACAAATCATTCCAATAAATAAAATAAATGGGCAAAATTTATGGTCTTACACAGTTTGAAAATATTTATAAAATTCTAGAAGGGAATTTAAAATATAATTCTTGGGATATCAATACATTTCATCTACATTTTCAAATGTTTATACAATATCATTTCAAACTTCCTTTAAAATAAACTATCTCAAAGTACATTTCAAACCATAACTACTAAAAAATACCCTATACCAACGGTTTGGAACCATTGGAATATGCCTCTAAACCATTGGTATAGTCTATACCAATGGTTTGGAGAACTGTTTCCAAGTAAGCCGTGAAGATAGGTCTATACCAACGGTTTTGGGAAAACCGTTGGCATAGACCTATACCAACGGTTTTGAAAACTTTTGGTATATGTAATATGAAAAGCTATATCAACGGTTCCATAAACAGTTGGTATATGTAATTCAAAAAATAATCATCTGGTTGGTTTTGATCCCAGCGCCTCCCGTTTGTGATTGAACGACCTAACCACTAACCTAACTTACTTTTGTGAACATAATTTCATATATATATATATATATATGTATTATCATATGTATTTTAAATTTTGATTTATTTAATGTCTGCTGTAAGAAGATTCCATTAAAAATACATGTACCTATACAAACGGTTATCAAAATCGTTGGTACATACCTATACCAACGGTTTTGGCCAAACCTTTGGTATAGGTCCAAATTAGTGAACCTATACCAACTATTTGGACAAACTGCTGGTATAGGTCCCCCCAATACCAACAGTCTATCCAAAACCATTGGTATAGGTCTATATAAGTGACCTATACCAACAGTTTTGGCCAAACTGTTGGTATAGGTCCAAATTAGTGAACTATACCAACGGTTTTCCCAAAACTGTTGGTATAGATCATATTTCCAGTAGTTCATTTAGGACACACATACCATTTTTACAGACCCAAATTGGGTTTAACACCTCAAACCATTTCATACAATTTAAATAATCCTCATATACCTCATTTAAAAGCACTTGAAAATCAAACCATTCTTTAAAAGACATGAAAAAACATTTTAAACCATTATTCCAAGTATTCCACCCTTTTAAAATAATTACAAAATCCACCAAAACTATTACATATAGGAAAAATTAATTAATTTTTTTTAAATCAAAAAACATTAAAAGTAGTTGGATTTAAAATAAACACACAATAACACCTACCTTGAATGGGTGGAACCATTTCAAAATCATTTGAAATGCATTGCCTATGATGATGAATGCTAAATTGAGAAATAAAACTTCCTCTATAATCCCGAATTGACATGGTTTGTTTTATTACCCACATTGGACCCTAGACATAGACGAACAACCATATCAGGGTTCACATGAGTCAACTTGTTCAAGAGAAAAGGGAGAAATATGAAACATTAAGAGAAAAAAGAAGAAGAAGTAGGGATTACTAGAGATAAATCCCTTGGAAATAAGGGATGAATCCCTCAAAATGAATAATTAAGGTGGTAGACAACATCACATATGTGTTCCAGGTTTGAACAGGAAATGTGAGTATATAAATGGGGAAAAACCTAATAATATCGAAGGGAAGAAGTGTTCTTTTACCGAAATAAATTAAATCTAGACATCACACATGGTTTAGAAAATTATGTTCTGACAACGTAAATACCTTTGTATAAAAATAGTATCTCATGAGTTGGATACACATTTTCCGAATAATGCCACAACCATGAAAATCTACTCCATTAAAATTATAGAGCCTCCCATATTCTTATCGCATGGTTTACAATAACTGTGTAGTAACTGTGCACCAGTACCATATGTATCAAAGTTCCTACATGATTTATATTTGTTTTATCATGGTTTAGACCTAACCATGCACTACCCATAAAGATAAAACATGTATTGAACAAAATGAACTAAAAAATATCTTGCATAAGGGTAACCATATAGGTTCTCGGTGTAGTGAAAGCACCTCTGGTGGGATTGAAATTAAAATTTATTTTAATTTAGAGTTTTCTAAAACCCCAATAAAGGATATTTTAAGTAAAATTTATAATTAATTTAGTTATATATGAAGAAATTGTAACCTTATCTTATGATATTTCTTCATAGAAGGTGTTGATCTTCCAGAATACCCTTTCCAGATTACATTCATTGATCTATGAGGATCTGAGTGTAAAATCCCTCAAGTGGTGATCCACATTCCCTCATTTGATTTCTAAATAAATCATATTGTTTTTTGGGTGTGACTGAGGCAAATTCATCATCTTTCATTGTTCATCTTGATCTCTCAAGTTCCTTTGGGATTGAAATATTTCTTCTCATTCTTAAGAGGAAGAGAGGATGAAAATTTGAGAGAGGGAGAGAGAAGTCTATTTTTTACAATGATTCTCAACTCTTAATTTTCAATTAACCCTACACGATATACATATCCATCTATTAATAAAGATAGGTTTTAGGTTAAAAAATTATTTAATTACATACCAACCCTTAAAATAATATTATAATAATTATTAAACCCCATGAAATATAAGAGGAATGAGAATAATAATAATAATAATAATAATAATAATAATAATAATATTTTATGGTGCATACACTAACTAGGGAAATAAAAAACATTATTTTACCAGCTTTTAAATTAATATTTATCATCGTATTCAGTCATGGACCATTCAAATTCCTTGAAATTTATTTAATACTCAAATAAAATTTTTATTTATAAATAAATATTTTTATCCACGTACTAGTGAATAAACATTTATTTAATATTAAAATAAATAAATAAATAAATTTTATTCATAATCCAGTGAATATATATTTATTTAACTTATGAGATAAAAAATGAAAAAAATTAATCATCAGTATTAAGAGTAATATTTACTCAATTAATTAAATTCAATTAATTAAATTCAAATATAATTTAATTGAGATAAATGTAAACACTTTGTGTGTGACCTTATAGGATTCTTACTTATTGGCATTAGGAAGGCTTGTCTGAAGCCTAATATTTCTATCTTGTAATGGGTCAAGGAACCCAAGAGAATGAACTTAATTTAATAACTTTGATAACCACATACAAACAATCACCATGTAATATAATCCATTTATCTCAATATCCTATCAAGTAGGTTTCACATATGTGCCATCAACTTATATGCTTGATATGTATGTCTTTGATTATCTGAAATAAAAGTTGTTACACCATAACCATGGAATTTTATGGGATAGTTATAATTTAATCAAAGGGATGAGATATCAGCTTCTATAGAGATAGAAGGAAAAAATATCCATCCTTAACTTATTCATTAATAACACGTCATTCGTGATGTACCCAACATACCCCATTTTTTACCAATATATGGAATAACCGTTTTTGTCATAAAATATTTTTGAATGAGTCTTGACATTAATTAGTTATAATATTAAAGTCTACGGACCATTACACACACTCATAGATAAGAATATTTTATGACACAAAACATGAATAATTCTTACCGGTGAGTCTGTTCTCATAATTTTCTATTATAGAGATTATAAAGTTTGAAATTCATTAAAAGAAGTCTCATTCGCTTATGATTATTCACGCCTAATAGTCTATATACAATGTTCCCTTTTACAGTATTTTACCCAACCATATAACTATTTTAAGAAAAGTTTTATGTACTTTCAAGGTTCACATCATAGTAGGGAACTGTTATGACCTTATCAATGGGAAAGTTACTCTAGGACATTATCACACCAATTTTATGAAGAAGAATAATCAATTTTTGAAAAGATATTTATATTAATATTCAATACTTTGTGTGTGTGTATATATATACACAATATTACGTATGAAGTAGTTAGTTATGGGGAACCAACTCTAATAGAATCCCACATGCACTAGATCCAACTGCTAGCAACTGGTTAGTTATCACATGTTTAACATAATTCCACTAAGTATGGATAAATATTTTGGTTCTATCATATTTCCATGACTAGGGTTTGTAAATTCACATGTATTTGTGGTAGATATAATTACCGGAACATTACTACGTTCCGAAAATACTATAAGTAGTGATAAAACCACATGTCCATATTTGTTCTATGTCAAAGTCTTGACATCCTAACTAACACAATAGTTAGAGCTTATCAAAAAGATAAGACTCTTTCTTTATGTATAACCCAAAATCATAAAAGGGTGTTGCTAAATCGCTTCTTATGATTCATCAGAATCCACAATATACTAGGATATTATAGATATGGAAACCAATGGATTCAATATGTTTTTCATGTATATTACTATAGGATTATCAGTGATACTAGATCAAATTGAAGTAAATGAAGATAAGTGTTCAATTCCCTTGATCAGTAGTATTCTCACTTCCCTAGGCACCAAGAACTCATCTATTTATACTTTTTAAAGTACTATTATATAGTTCTAACTATAAGTCAATGAAATTATGTTGAATCTATTTTAAATTAACCTATTATACTTTATGAATCAGTAATATCAAACATTAGTACATATCATGTCACGTGAGATGGATTCCTATCACTTAAGCTTGTGAAATTATTTTAATTTTTATAATCTCTTCCTATGAATATGCATGTTCTACTGGATGAATTATATTCCAACAACAAATTGGTCTTAATTTGTTTCAACTTTTTTTCTTTAATACTTTGTTAATATAAGTACTGTGACTTTATTTAGGAAACCCATGGCTCTATTTTGTAGATATTATTATATATAACATAGTTTCTACTCTTAGTCATATTTAGATAAATGTCATTCCTTTGTTGATGATTTTCGTGTTTCAGTTGATTCGGTGATGATTTTTGGATTCGTTGCTGTTGGTGTGGTGCTGTGTGGATCGCGGGTCAGGCGATAGTGGTGTGAACTCCAGTGTTAGATGGTCACTGGTGTGTTGTTTTTGTGTTTGAGTTTGTAATTCTCTTGTTGTTGTTCGCTGTATCCTTCGACGGCGACGGTGAAGATGAAGCTCATCGGCAATCTGGCTCATGAGGATAAGTCAGAAACCAAGTGGTGCTTGTTTCGAGGTAGGTTGTGGGTCGAGGCGGCTCATAAATCGAGAGGACCTGTGCTTCGAGGCCGTCGGTCTATGGCTCAAGGTGCGCGGTTGATTTTTTTTGAAGGTTTGAATTTTGAAATTGAGATGCGGTGGATTTTGTATGGGTGATGTTTTGGATCTTTGTATGGTTACCACATTCCAAAAGTGGCTTTTATAAAATACCAAAAAAAAGTTTTCTAGCAAAATCTGGTATGACATATATTTTTTCATATGTTATCAACATACTTATATTGAGAAATTATAGTTCTACCACTAACCTATTTGAGACACATGTCAATCAATCATTTCTTAATGAATATTCTATGATCAATATGCATGATTTTTATACTAATGAATTTATGTAATCTGAAAATTTTATTAGTATTTATTAATGTCAAAATTCCTTTTAGTTATTCCAAGTATAAATATAGTGCTAAGACCCATTTTGGTTGCATTATATAGTCATCTTCCATAATGAATCCTCTAAATAAGGTGGAATTGATAATTAATAGCCCAATATAATGATCATTGGAATATGATTTGGAAAGTGGAATTAAAAAAGTATTTTAGTCATGATGAGTGGGGAATAAGTTTTATCATAGACTAAATATTTCAATAATATATATTGCTATATTGGTACCATCTTATACAATCCATGTCTAGTTTCTCTTGAATACTCACCAATAGTATCAATCCTTAGAAATATTAAAAATATGTATTCCCAGAATCTTGATACATAGAGTCATTAATTGAATTTATAGACATTTATCAACCTTAGAATATTACCATTTATGGATTCTTTGAAAGAACATTTATTATGAAATAATAATACATGTATCACCCACCGTGGTAAATATAAACCACCTATTCAGTTATAAATTCAAAAATAGTATGTGAACTACTCCTCCCACTAAGCTCACTAGATTCCAATATTCTTATTCAAAATCATGTGCATTTAAATCCTTAACTATTAAAAGTTAAGTCTTCTCCCACTATCTTCAAAGAGATAATATTATTTTATGAAAATATAATAGATCTTTACTAGACATTAATATCCTTAGTAGATATAGGATCATTATGTCAATTGTACCTTAGTGACTTTTATGTTTTTTATCTATTTCCATCATTTAACAAACGTTTTTCAATGAACACTTTTTGTAATGTCCTAATAGATTCTTATCATATCGTAATTATTATGATATCTATTAGATAATATAGTTATCATATGATTATTTTTTTAACTTCTATTTCCAAAAATATACCTTGGAATGAATAATGGAATGTTTTCAATATATATATAAGACTCATCATTGATTTTCCTTTTAATACCATCATTAAATTGATGAATATAAGGATATGTGAGTTTTAGATAACCTTTACTCTGAATAAATGGTCAATAATTACATGGATAAGATGTTCTATGACAATCCAGCTAAAATATTCCTCAATATTTACCAAGTAAACTCATTTTCTTCACTGATTATTTCAAAAATTTCTTAGAGGAATCTTCTAAAGTATATGATGTTTCATTTATCTTTGAAATGGTTTGTGTGTCTAAGTTGAACCAACTCTAAAAATATTTGTGACATAACTTTATTTAAAATGTTTCTTTGTAATGCCCCGACCCCAGTTACCTAGAGTCAGTGTATTATTACATAACATTGTCATGATCACAAAAGATCAAGTCTCGAAAGGCCGATTAGTTTAGTAGCCTTGGAATCACTATATACATTAATAAGTATTGTATTACATCATAAAATGAAAACTACAACAACATAGTCTCCATAGTCCACACTCATATCCCCTAAAACTATCCCTGTAGGTCAGTCATAAAATACTTCTTCACATCCTGGGAAAAATAAAACATAGAAAGGGGTGAGCTCAGATGCTCAGTAAGAATAACAATATAGCAGAAACTTTTATAAATAAGAATAAACATTTAAGGCCATGTATAAATAAAACAAAATCCTTTTAAACTTGAACTTTAGCATAATATGGTAAAAATAAAATGAAATAATTCTATTTAGTTATTCACATGGATATTCTACTAGTCTAATAATCACATGCAATATCAACAACAACTTTCATAATGATGGAATGCATAATTCTAGACTATCATAACCAGATAGTCAAGGCCTTGTGCCAAGACTACAAATAATATTTTGTCAAGGCCTTGTGCCAAGACACTAGTTTGTCTCATGAGACCTACCGATGCATCGAGGAGCTATAGAGGGCTCCACCCGTCACTTACTAAGTCCAATGCATTCCTCATATGAACAGGTTTAAACATAACATAAACATTCATATTAAAACTAGCATACGAAATGTCAATACTTTAACCATAAACCATGAATGGTATAAAAATAACACATCCAAATTCAAACATATCACAAAACCTTCAATACTATATGGATATTCTGTATCATAATAAATCAACTTCAAATAAGCTTAAAATCCCTCAAAGGATGTTGACATAGATAAAATCAAAACTTTTTAAGAGAAATATATAATTTTTTTAAATCATTTGAAAATATTCTTATAAGATTTTAAGGGAATCTTTGACGATTTTATAATGGAGGAAAATATTCATACCTGCCGTATAAGTTAAAAAATACATTCTTACCTTAATTTTGTCGAAAAGGTTAAAAAGACCTTGTTTGGAAAACGATAGAAAGATTCCTTTGAAAAAATCTTATAAAAAGTCAAAAAGTGTATAAATTAATTTAACCCATAGTCTATAAAATATTAATAATGATTTGAAATATGTTTTTAAGAAACATGGATGTGGATGATAAAGAGGTCCCAATAGATAATTACGTATAAACAACCTCAGATTATGAAGAGATTGTAAAATAAACCCTTACCTTGTAATTTTACTTGGTTTAGGGTAGGTGAAACTCCTATATAATGGTGAAATAATTGTTATTAAATTATAAAAGAGTCATATACATTAATATGATATCATATACCATCTTTTAACATTGATTTGTTAATAATATCTTAGTATTTTCGTCCTTTCGGGTGTTAACTTAATCATTTTATTTTATATGTTTTGTTACATAAGCCATGTTTTTTATTGATAGTTTGTATATTATTCATATCCATAATGATATAAAGTCCTTAAAAATTATTTTTAATCATCAAATTAGAATTATTCTTGAATGGATACGATGGGGAATGAATCTCATCGCGTTTGTGGAGACGGTAGTCCGTACGTACGCACGAGCAACAATATCATTATTTTGATATTAAAATCATATATAATTGGATGGTATATCATATATACATAATAATTATAATGTTATATTTATTATTTACTTCAATTACACATCATTATCATACCCATAAAAATAATAATGTTTTTAATAACAATTACACCACGACGTGGAGACGGTAAGCTGTACGTATGCACATATGGCGACATGTCATTCAAAGGATGGATAGAATACTGAATATGGTTTTATCATATTTATAATAACATCATAGTATATAGAAGATACTGGAGTTATTATTTTAGAATGTAAATAACAATGAAAGAATAAGTGGAAGAAGAAAGGAACTTGAAAGAGGGTGGTGAAAACATTACCTCTTCTTCGGGTTCTTCCTTTTGATTTGATCAAAATGGATCCTTATGTTGGATTTATGATCCAACTATGGCATCTAGGTTGAATTTAGTGAATTTGAGAGAATATTTGGTTAGGTTTTAGCCGATCCCAAAGGATTTGAAGGTATGAATTTGAGAAAAGGGGGGGGGTGCCCTTTTATAAGAGGGGTGAGGGGAACCTTTGGAAAAACTAGAAATATTATTTTATAATAAATTCATATTCGGTTTCTAATGGCTCTAAAGTAGATTATTTAAATTTTAAGGTAGATATAGGTCTAAAACCACTCATCCAATAGGTTTTAGACAGGTTTGGGTCACTATATTAACTTTATCATTTTGATTTAACTCTTAGTTAAATAGTTTGATATTTACCATGTCTCTTTGTATTTTTATATTATATTGTTAATAAACTTACTATATAATTCCAAGTGACCCCCAAGTGGTACATTAATGATACACCTATAATTATATAAGTCCCTTTTCAGAACCTCATATTTTTAGGAATATAATATCAATTAATAATATAATATTGGTTTTAAAAACTCTTTTATGTCAATTTTGACACTATTTGTTATTTTGTTTTTGTTAAATTTATAAAAGCATTATTACTTCGAAAAAAATTCATCTAACCAACCATAATATGTTATATTAACCTATAAAATTATTTTGATTCATAAAAAGTATTAAATTACATTTATTTGGATATTTATAATATCAATTATTTTAATATTTCATTAATTAGGTAATTACTGCATCACCATTGTTTCATAAATAAATTAAATTATTTAATGTAAAAAAATTATAAATAAAATTCAATTATGTATTAAATATTTTTAGCTTTATAATTAATATTTATAATCAAATTTATCTTATGTATAACCTTATATTAATTTTTTTTAGTTATTTAACTTTGATTTTATCTCTTTTAACTCTTCTTTGAATTAAATAATAATAAATGTCATAATCTAATCCAAGTGGACCAAAGAGGTTCATATTTTATTCCTAAGGTTGTTTTTGGTTGAATTATACTTATCCAATAAAATTTGGACATTTTTTAGGGTAATAATAATATCAATTTTACCCTTAATTACCCTATTTACTTTTAACTCTGGTAAATAAAAGTAAAAAGTTACGATTCACCAAAAATTATTTTTATCTTATTGAACCACATTTTACTCCTTGATATTAACCGCGTCTCTCAGATTTTTTAAATCCCACTCACAGATGCGGTAAAATTAAGTTTTATGTAAATTTGCAAATTCTCCTAGGAGATGGGTAAAAGACGGTGAAAAGTTCAATAAAATTCTTATATATCTAAAATTATTATAAACTGACTCCAATGGATTACATTGAACTTATATAGGTATTATGTATCTATTTTGACCTAAAATAAATAAAATAAATAATTATTTAAATAAAAAATTTGGTTTTAAACTATAACTCAGTGTTTTTCCCTATTCATCAAAAATTGAACATTTTCAGAAAATTACCAAAAATTCACCCTAGGATAATTTCTATATTCTAAATCTAAAAATGAAGTCCATTTTGAAAGATAATATTTATAAAATTTCAAAAAGTGGGTATTAATATTCATAACTACTAGTTTGATTGGTTGTGGTGTGTGTTAGAACTCGAAGTTGTGTACAATGCAAGCTATTGCATTATTCCAAGGGAAGCGTACCGTGGAAGCTTGGGGTGTTACATTATTTATTTAAAATTTTTATTTATTTAAAACACGTTAATTAGTTCATTTTTATGTCTAGTATCTTATCTCAATTGATATTAAAAACAATTATTGGTATAAATTTTTTTATCTACCTTCAGTTTTATTTGATAAAGAATTATCTTTCCACAATCATGTAACAACCTTATATTTTTTATTCATCATTCATTGAAATGGATATTTTTTTATTCAAGAGTTACCAAACCATTAGTTTAGTATTAAAGTACCATAATAAAATTTATTTCCAAAATCAAATAATGTATTGCTATGTCGAGACATAAACTAAGATAATTTTTTTTGTAACACTTACTACAAACATGAATCAATACACTAGGAAATAAGAAATAGTGAACTCCCCATGGTTGATATAGGAATAAAATTTTCTCATCTCCTTTGAAGTTCACTCTACAACCTTTATATTCTTACTCATTTAATTTATTTGAATAAATGTATAATGTACGTATATTGTATTTAACACATAAGTAGAGAATAGATACTTGATGAATATACTCGGAGTGGATGAAAATTATTTCTTCTTCTATTCATTGCAATATCTTTTCAAGTTTCCATTATTTTTATTTAAGAATAAAAGAGTCTCATATTCATTCTTTTACCTTTGAATCTTTTGTCTCTTTGAATGAAAACTATAAAGGATCATATTCCTTTATACTATACATGGAATATTCACCATTTTGTTTCAAAAATTTCACCATAAGGGGTTGAGAAATAGGATTCAACTAGTCCTCATCCTCTTGGTGAAGTATGAAAAAAGTTTCTTAAGAAATTTATCTATTTTTTATCTAGGATTATAAAAAAAAGGATAACCACAGTTTTAAGGATAATAAGATAATATTAATGGATAATTTCATATCCAAGTGGGATCCCAATTTTTCTAACTGATTAATATATCATAGCATTTTGAATTCAAGATCAATAGCTATATTTTCTTCTTCTTCTTCTAGTTTACACTAATATAATGGATTGAAAATCTTATTTATTTCATGAATTTATTTATCATTCTCTAGAGAAATAATATGATATATTAGGTTGTAAATATTAATGTACTTATATTGTATAATAAAACCTTTTTTACATAGTTGATAATATAATACAATATACATACCAAGAATCCTCAACATATATCTGGAATAAATCCTTTTCACATTCTCTAACCTATCAAGTTGGAAGAACAAGAGTAGAGGATTCCAATAGATAATACACACTTTTTTGATAATAATTCATTACATAAATAATTATACCATATCTATAAATTTATATTTGTAAGTACATACCCTGATTTAAATAACGAACACTGCATTTTTATGGGTTTCTTTCAATCTTATACATTAATTAAAATAAATGATTAGTACTTTACTTGATTGAAAATAATGTGAGAATTTATAATAATTAATTTTATTAATTCTACCAACACATTATCAAGTTTCAACGTCCCTCACCATTGATCTTATAATGTATATATTCTTATGGAAAAGATCCATATTCCCCCTTTACATAAGCCTAACATTGGTTAGTCAAGCTACTTGAATATATTTATGTGGGTAGGTCTTTGTCAACTATGGGATTGCAACTTTTTGATTCATTGAGTGGATTCCCCAATCATGAAATCCAAAATGGCATTTCATTAACACTTTCCTCTAAATCACACCAACTATAGCAAGGGATACTCCTCTTAATGTAAAATGGTTATGTTAACCCAAAACCTCTATATGACCTCCCCTTATAAAATTAAGTGTCCCAATAAGTGTTGGTAAAAAATTTAGTTATATTGGTTTAAGTAATAATCAAGTAATTGGAGGACAAGTCTAAATTAATATATATATATATATATTATAGGTTTTATTTATTTTGGGTAAATTTTATATTGTTAGATTTTTTACATGACCTATTAATATCAAATGTATTTTACTTAATTGATTTTCCATATTTGATTAAAAATTTATGTATAAACCATTTATTAAAATTCAATATTTTCAAATTAATTCATTTATTTATGTGATCATGGTCTTACATCAAAATAAATAATGCAAATAACAAAAATAAATAAATAAATTACCTGATCATGATCTTATCTGATGGTTTATTTAATGAGTGGACATAAAATAATCCTTTTACCTAGGGGAAATAACTCATTGTTCCACTCTTGGCATGAGTTACAACATTCCACCTGTACACTTGTGTATCACTGGAGTTTCCATTATCTTGGTTCCATCTTGAACGACCACCATGTTCCTTATGATACTCCATTAATTATATATATTTATAACTCACATGTAGATGAGGGTAGCCAAATGATAGGTTAAGGGGGATTATATAAATAATAATGGACATGTTGGTCCTATAGAATAATGGATGGAGGGATGACACAAAAACCGTCATTTTAGTTTAATAATTAATAATTGTAAGCCCATGCAATAAATAAAATAAAATAAATCCAACCCACACAAGGATCTTAGTCAATATCAGGAATAATTATACCCATGTAATGAATAAGAAGAAGTAAATATAGTTAAAATTCACGTATTTTTAATTATTTACTATTAAGATAAACATTCTTTCATTAATTAATTAATTTCCTTTTATCTGAACAAACATCCAAATTCTCTTGGATATACCCATCATAAATTCATTCATCTAAAATAAATGGCTAAACCAATAATTTTAGATTATTATAATAAATTAATTTACCATTTAATAATTCATTAAAACCATTATTAAATTGTCAAACACAGTATGTGACAATCAATATAATAAGGTTTTAATGCAATAATTATAAATTTAATGTAATTTAATTCTATCTTTATCTTGGATAATACATGAAATATACTTTAAATTTACACACCATGTATCTCAGTTTCTGTGTATTTAGGATACATACCGTGTGGCCATGATAAATGACTGGGTCTTCAGCATGCATCTCCATAGATTAAATGATGTGATTACATGTTGCATGTTCCAAATTTCGTGTGTTCGTGCAATGATCGGAAGGACTAGGCATGTTCATATGACATAGGAATACACAATATTTACAATCCATCCACATGCCATGTATCTCATATGTTTTGTGTCTGCACAACTCACCAAGGAACTCGACATGTATTTCAGACACAAGAATTAATGAACTACACATGGTGTACACTAACTACACTTTGTGTACTTAATTAATTCTCAAGGATGTTAGTATCATATGATTTTGACCTTATATTTTACCATACAATTTTTGTGAATTTCACCACTAAATTATGTATACTACACAACATGTAATACAACTACATACCATGTAATCTAATATTTTTTGCAATAGGTTGGACTTGTATATATATAGTGTACAATAAATGTATTATGTGTAGTAACTTCTTGGAATGTCGTTTATTCAATGGAATGTATAGATACACTATAATTGGTTTAAAAAATGTACTTCGGAAACACGTCATGTAACCTAATATTACCTGCCAAAATTCTTGGGACTTTTCATTTGAATGTTGGATTATTATTCATATATTATTTGACCATAAATAAAATGAAATCATGAAAAGTGATAATTAGAATGTTGAAGTATGTAAATTAAATAGTTAGATTAAAGAATGAATAATCTTGAAATGAAATATCAAACCACTGTTGTCCATATAGATAAAAAACAAAATAAATAATTATAAATTTGAAATGTGACTTCTCTTATACAACTTGTAGGTTCTAGGTGCAATTGAAGTGCCTTTGGTGGGAATGAAATAAAAATTTCTTTTAATATTTAGTTTCCTAAAACCCCAATAAAGTACTATGTATGTTATAAATATAATTAATTTATTTAGATATGAAGAAATTTTTATCTAATCTTAGAATATCTTATCATAGATGGTGTTGATATTGTAAAATACCCTTTCTGAGTCACCTTTATTGCACCGTAAGGATCCACATGTAAAATACCTCTAGCTGCGATCCACACATGATCCTTTGATCTTTGAATGGAATTGATTGATTCTTGAGTACTAGCCTGATAAATCAACCATCTTGTATTGTTTTTCTTTATTTCTTAAGTTCCATCAAGAATAAAGGATTTCTTCTAATTCATGATAATAAGGGAAGAGGAAAATTTAGAAGAGAGATAAATATATTATGCTCAACGATTCTCAATTCTCAATTTTCAATTAACCCTACATAGTAGACATAACCGTCTATTTATAGATCCAGAGATTTGGATAAAATATTATTTAATTCTATACCAACACTTAAAAAAATATTATAATATTTATTAATCACCATTCCATATAATAGTAATAATAATAATATTATTTTATGGTGTGCACACTAACTTGTACAATAAAAAATATTATTTAACCAACTTTTAATTTAATATTTATCACCAGATGTAGTCTTGATCCATTTGAACTCTTCAACATATATTTAATACTTGAATAAAAATTTATCTATAAATAATTTTTTTACCCAAAAACTAGTGAATAAATATTTTTTAAATATTCAATAAAATGAATAAATATATTTTATTCATATTACAGAGAATAAATATTTATTAAATTTATGTAATAAATAAAAAATTAATAAAACTATTCCTTGGTATTGATAATAATATTTATTCCATTAATTAAATCCAAGTATAATTTAATCGAGATCAACAGAGACTCTTAGTATGTGACCCTATAGGGATTCTATCTAGTTTTCATTATGCAGACTTGCATGAAGTCCAAGATTACTATCTAGAAATGGGTCAAGGCACCCAATACAAATAACTTAATGTCGCAATGTTAAATTTGAAATTTGAATCTCACTATGTAATATAGACCATTTTTTTTCAATATTTCATCAAGAAGGTTTTACATATGTGTCATCAACCTATATGCTTGATACATATTTTTTTAAATATGTAAAATAAATGTCGTTACATCATGAACTTGAAATTTTATGTGACAAATATAATTCAATTAATATGATAAGATACTATCATGAATCATCACAATGGGTACCATGATGCGACTACCCCAATCCCCCTCCAATTTTCTAGGGTCTAGAAACCATTGTTGAGTAGGCATATCATGTACATGGGAGGTCTTTCCCTAGTGTAACTACACACAGACACACATCCCTAAGACCATACAATGATGAAATGTAAAAAAACAAATATACATTCATGGATACATCTAAAATACCCCATTAGAGTACAAAAACAATGTACTAGAGATAATATAAAAAATACAATCCCACCAAATGAAATTGAAAACAGGCCCAACATTTCTAGTAGGAGTGGATTGCTGTCAAAAAAACCACTAGAACACACCTTAATCTGTCTAGATATAATGACCCCGACCTTAGTATCCCATAGCGGGTGCCTTACTTTAGTACATTGGCATACAATATAAGGAATCTCCCCTAAAGGACCGAAAAGTTTTGTATTTTTGGAAAACTAGACACATAATTGAATTTTACATTATAATTGAAAACATAAAATAAAATATATCAGCTTTTTTGAGAAGACCATTAATCCCGTAGATTATCCCTTCATATCAATCATAATAAAATTCTTAGAAACCTAATAAAAATAAAACATAAGAAAGGGGTGGGATCAAATTCTCATTAAGAGTTTTTATATAGAGGAATATATCATGAATAAGTAATAACAATTATAGAAAGGTAGATAACTTAAACACATTCCTTTTAATTGATAACTTGAGTAGAATATGGCTGGAATAAAAGATGATCAAATAATGACATATAAATAATCACACGAGCTATAAAACATAACCATGGATCTTCTAATAATTTAATCATCACATGAAATTCAATAGATAATCTCATAATGATGGAATTCATAATGTTAGACATATGAAACTTTAAATGGAGGCTTCATTCCAAGAATCTAATATCATCAAAGCCTCATGCAAAGAATCTAATACCATCAAGGATTCTTGCTAATAATCTAAAAAATGGGTACAGACTCAGCCAAAATCAAGTATAAATCATCTCAGGAGACCTACCGATGCATCGATGGTCTATAGTTTAACCCACCCATCACTTACGATGTCCAATGTATTCCACATATGAATAAATAATACAACTGAAAAATCATGCCTTCACAAAATCATTAACTATCCATATTAGAAGAACTAGTCATATAATATATCAATACTTCCCCATCCAAACTGATCATAAACTATCCAAAGGAATATGGTGAATGTAATTATTAGAGAATATCCTCAAAAAAATATTTTACAAAGTAGTTTTACATATATATAAATAATTAAAATAGAATATTTAAATATTTCATGAGTAAAATACCATTTTTTTACTTTGAAAATAATTCTTTAAATTCCAAAAACAATTTATGTAATAAAGAAATAAATTTCATTGAAAATAACCTTGTAGAATTATAAAGGAAACTTCAATGTCTAAAGGAGACTAAAAATTAAGGAATTCTATTCAGGCTATATATGTAAAAAACATTTTTTTGAAAAAAGATCTTTAAAAGATGGTTTTTATAGAAATTCAATTAAAAATAACATTTCTTTGAAGTGAGTATTAATCAAATGAATATATTATGTGTATTATTTGTAAAAAAACATAGAAAAACTGGAAATAAAAAAAAGATAAACAAAAGTATTTCCTCATATAATCTTATCATGACATAATCAAGAAGTAGAAGTTTAACCCAATAAATGGTAATTGAGCTAAGAAATGACTTACAATTTTGTAATCTGTTGAATGATATGCCCCAAAAAAGTAAAAAATTATCAATTGAAAAATTTAATATCATGAAGAAAATGATATTCCTGATATGATATATCTAAGGGAAGTATATATAAAAAACCCACAAGATAAGTGGTGAATAAGTCATATATCTCACAAAAGTAAAAGTGAGATAAGAAAACCCTTACCTCATACTTACCTTTAGTGTAGCTTTATTTAACCTCATGTATAATGGTTTAAAGAATATTATTAATTAATTATTGAACTATATTCATATTTATAATATCTTAAATGATATTTTTATAACATATTACTATTTTTTCATTAATAATATTTAATTATTCTTATTGTTTAATGGTAGTTGGGGTTTGGCTTATTGGTAAGCACCTCATAATCCTACTTAAAAAATGGGGGTTCAAAACCCATTGGGAGCAGGTACTGTAGTAGTGACAACACTGTAGCAGTGGAAGCACTGTAGAAATGGTGGGAATTGTAGCAGAGGTAAGGCAATGTAGTGGTGGTAGGGCATTGTAGTAGCAGTGGGTACTGTGCAGTATAGTAGTAGGCGGGTACTGTAATATAACTATTCATAGAATGGGCCTTGGGCCAAAAAATTGGGCCTACGAGCCATGTAATGGGCTAAATTCCCATGGGACTTCGGGCTATATAACGAGTCTCTCTATAATCAGTTAAAAGAGGTCTTTTATTTTCTTTAATAATAAATGAGGCTTCGACCCCAACCCTTAAAAAATCTTATTGTTTCAGCTGAGTTCGTTTCATGTTTTCATGGTCGGTTCATTTGCGTATACTTATGGATTTTATTGTAAAATAGAAATAAAAAATACATAAGTGAAATAAAATGGTATTAAATAACTTAAAAAATTTTAAATTATCCCATTTATAATTTTTATTTCATATATGATGATGGTCCATTTGATACAATGTTAACTATACATGTTTAGTTTATTTTTGGCGGGTTTTTCGAACATCATGAACTACATTAATTTTATTTAATATTATATCTATATATTAGTTAAAAAATAATAAATAAGTTATAATATGATTATTAAAATATTATATATCCATAATAATAGTTTTATGACCATCCATTATGGAGGTAATGGAAAATTAACAACATAATTATTCATAGAGGCGATTAATCGACATAATTTGGACAATAGTTTCATTTATTTCAATAAGAGGAGGTAATAAAAGAGATAGATATAATATATTACATTATTAACATAAAATTATAGTATGTATATGATTATGAAGTTATTATTCTATGATGTATGAAGGAGGTGAGGATAATTTAAAGGAATAAAATAAAATAACAGAGGTGGTTTGAGAAAATTACCTCTTGAATATCACCTCTAAGAAGTAACCCTTAAAGACCTCAAAATTGGTCACTGGGTGATACCAGAAGCACTTGGACGTGGGTAGAGTACATAAGAGTGGTTTTGGAATATATTTTGAGAGTTTTAAGTCTTTTTACGAGAAATGGGGTTGTGAGGGGTGACATTTATACTTGAGGAAGTGTGGTTTTAAGTGATTAAATATTGATTATTTTCTAATTAAAGTCATCGACAATGAGGTAGAAGTAATTTAAATGAATTTGGATGATAATTAATGTTTTAAAGGCTATTTAGGGTCTTGAAACACATAAAAAAACTTCAAGTGTTTCATTTTCTATGTATTTTTTTCTTTTACCATTTAACTTCAACCTGTTTCATTATTTTACCAATACCACGGTAAATATTTTTTTACCATTATAAATTTTTTATGAATAAAATTTAAAATGATCTTAAATACTAATTTATAAATTATTATTTAAAATATGGAATCCATTTCTTTAAAATAAAGTCTTATATTTGAGATATTTATATTAAAAATTAACCCCACAGACATAACACGTAAGCAAGTTTTTAAAGTTAAAAAGTTCAAATGTTTAAAATGTTTGTATATCCAATTTCTTTGTGAAATTGTTTACAATGACATAAATAGGTTTTATATTTTTTTAATTGAACTATTTATGTTTTAAATACAATTTAAAATATAATGTAAATATATAAATTAATTAGATGAAAAGTCAGTTTTCAATTAAAATGTATCATTTTTCACTTTTCATCAAAAAATGAAACTTATTAAAAAAATTAAAAAAATTCACCCTAAGATAATATTGATATACAAATTTCAAGAAAAAAATTTTATTTAATAAAATAAAATTTATAAAATTGTCAAATTTTAGTTTTAAAATAGGTTCTCCATTAAAGGGCTACAAAATTGCCTTTTAGAAAAATATATCTTTTATGCTTAAAATTAGAATTAATCTAATCTTAAGTCTAACAGAAATAATGGATGAATTATAAAAATGTTGGATATAAAAAAAATAAATATCATTAATAATTTTCAATAATAGTTATTAATTTAATTTATTAAGATAAAATTCTATTATAGGTATAAAAATATTTTTTTAATAAAAACACATCATTATATTCAATTGGTTTCATATTTTCATTTATAATTAATTGATAACCAATGTATTAATTTAATATACATGTGTAAACTATATTTTTATAATTTAGATAATAATATTCACAACCTCTAATATAACAACTAGTTTATAATGATCGTGTTAAAATAATAATATTTAATAGTATATCACAATTCATTTAAGTTTGGTGTTGTGTGAAACATATGATATCAAGAAATTGAATTTATTTAAAAAGATACATACCATAAAATATAACAGTGTAATATTTTACCCGCCTTCAATAAGTTACATCCTCACAATTTTAAATTACACATAAAAAATCAAAGGTTGATACTTGAAAGCTCATTTGTGGTAAACCAACATAATAAATAGGGTTAATAAAACATCCCCTTAATAAGAGGGAATGAGAAATGTGAAGGTCACTACAAAATTAGTCTTTAAAATAGGATAACATTAGTGAGAAGTGAATAAATGTTCATAGAAGATAAATCTAACTATCAAGTACTAATGGAGAATGATAGATGACATGGTAATTATAATGTTTATAACCAGAAAACCATAGACAAAATAGGTCTGAAAAATGACATTGATATCATAAAAAATGAAGTTAATGGGATAAAATTTTATTTCAAAATCATTTGAGAGTGTATAATTACTTTATTTCAACTCATAATTACAATCTCACTCTTTTTTTGTGCTTCAATATATCTCCACATTATTTCATAAACCAAGATATGGATATTCAAGATGAATTTTTATGCTTGTTTCACTTTTATAAAAATATCTATAAGTTAGTCCTTTAAACTTTGAATATTTACTAAAATAAAACTGGTTAAAACATTTTATCCAATATGATAAATTATTCTTTATAATAAAACAATAATATCCAGGGTTCAACATAATTCATTTCATAAGTAATTAATCTTAATACTCATCCAAAATATGTATGTCCAAATTCAATGTCCAAATTTTTAGGAGGAAGGTCACAAAATTTCCAAAATATACTTATCATCTTATTCTCCTAACAACATAATGTAGATCATATTGCCACATACCAAATATATGAATACAATTATCACATTTAAACCTTAATGAAAACATGTATGCTTCCAAAAATAAGATCTCGGGTTTTTTAATATATTCCTTAAATCCAAATATGCAACGAACCTAAAATAAACCATAAAATAACTAACCACTTTCATGGTCACAAATACAATCCCATAAATATATATTTATCATTATTATCTTTAAAAAAACACATATTAAGGTTATATTCTCCAAATAATGGGTTCTCTAAATGTTCAAATTGCAGTAGAATAAATTCTCTTAGTTATTGGTACTATTCATCTTATGCTTAGAAATACTTGATAAAAAGAACTATAATACAATACATATATATACCTTGACTATTAAAACCATAAAATATTTTATAAATTTACAACATAATTATTTAATCCTAAAATAAAAGCATAATAATCACTCCAGTTAGGTTGTATTAGTGGCACTAGCTCAACCTTGTTCCATTTTTTCATTTGAGGTATATTACCTTGATGCTTGGGGTATTCATTTTCATAATTTCTCATATCCTAGAAATTATAACACTGAATAGTATTTTTATTATCCTTTGATTTATATTCTTTTTCCATGTGACCCTTGTCTATTCATTTATAACAAACTCTTAATCCCATCAATCACTTCCCAAGGTGACTTTTTCCACAATTATTACATAAGGGAAAATCCTTCTTTCCCTTGTTCCCATTATTCATCTTTTCCCCAACTATCCTCTTTTTCTTATGCGTTCCTCAAAAGCCATAATAATTAGGTAATTTTTCTTCATTATTGATATAAAAAGTTAATATTTCCTCATATGATGAGAATGTATGGGAGACTAGTTCCCTTTGAAAGATTGGTTTAAACATATCAATGAATTTATCATTCTTACTATTTGGATTAAATACATTAATGTGGTTCCCAATAATTCTCCTAGGGGAAATTTATAAATGATGGAATACATTATATTAGATCATAACCTTATGAAACACAATGTATAATCTTTAAACTAGTGAAACACTTAATATAAATTGAAAATATAGGTTTAAATAATATCTAAATCATAACCTTAGTTTATTTGGATATATTTCCAAATTATATCATAGGTATTTCTTATCTAAACTAAGTTCTCCTAAATCTAGTTCTCAAGGTTTCTACTAAACTTTCTCTAATACCAATTGTAATAACCCAGACCCTGTAACTTGGAACTGATGCTTACTTTATTACATTGTAATAAGATATAAGGAGTGTCATCCTAAAGGACTGAAAAGTTTAGCAATTTTGGAAAACTAGATAAATATTTTAATATTAAATTATATTTGAAAACATAAAATAAAATATATCAATTCCTTTGAGAACACCATTAATCCCATAGGTTATCACTACTATCAATCATCATAAAGTTCTTAAAAACATGGGGAAAAATTAAACATAAGGAAGGGGTGAGATTAAATGATCAGTAATGGTATGTATATAAAACAATATATCATAAATTAGAAATAAAAATTATTACTAGGTAAATAACTAAAATACAAGACATTTAATCAATAACATAATCATAATATGGATGGAATAAAATATGATCAAATAACACTATATAAATAATCACATAAGCTGGAAAACATAACCATAGATATTCTATTAATAGAATAATCACATGGAAATCAATAAATAATCTCATAATGAAGGAATGCATAATGTTATACATATGAAACTTACCATCAAGGCTTTATTCCAGGAATCTAATATCATCAAAGATTCATGACAAGAATCTAATACCATCAAGGATTCATGCCAAAAATATAATAAATGGGAAATGACTCAGCCAAAACATAGTCTAGTTTCTCTAATGAGATATAACAATGCATCAAGGAGATATAGAGGGTCTCAACCATATCTTAATATGTCCTATAAATTCCTCACATGAATAAATAATACAATTGAATCAACATGCCTTAACACAATCATTAACTATCTATATTGGAAGAACAAGTCATACAGAATATCAATACAACCCCAGTCAAAATGATCATAAACTATCCAAAATAACATGAATAAGGTAATTATTTAAGTACATCCTCACTAAGATATTCAAAAAATTATGTTAACATAGACGAAAATAATTTAAATATACTACTAAAATATTTCTTAAGTAAAATGCTCTTTTTTTACTTTGAGAATAATTTGTAAAATTTAACAAATCTACACAAAATAAAGAAATCATTTTCTTTGAAAATAACATTGTAAACATGTAATGGAAGATTCAAATCATTAAAGAGATATTAATTTATGTAATTACATTAAATCCATATATGTAAAAAACATTCTTTTTGAAAAAGGATCTTTAAAAGATGATTTTTTAAAATAAAGTCCGTTACAAATAACATATCATTGAAGTGATCATTAATAAAATGAATCTATTATGTTTATTATCTATAAATATTCATAAAACAAGTGGAACTACAAAAAAATATAATAAAAATTCATTTATAACATAATATTATAATGACATAATCAAGAAGTAGTAGTTTAACCCAATGAATGGAAATTGAGTTAAGAAATCACTTATAAATTTGTAATCAGTCGAATTATTTACCACATAAAAGTAATAAATATCAAATTAAATATTAAATATATTAAATATAACAAGAATCATTATATGATATATCAAATGGAAGTATATATTAAAAACACACAATAAATAAGTGTTTAGTACAACATATATCGCATGGAAGTAATAATGAGATGAGAAAACTCTTCCCTCACACTTTCATTTAGTTTATAATTATATAACATATTATATAAGGATGTAAAGAATGTTATCAAATAATTTAATAATTATATTAATATTTATAATACCTTATATGATCATTTTATAACATCTTACCACCTCTTCATTAATAATATTTCATTATTTTTATTGATCCGGGTGCGTTCGTTTCATGGTTTTGTGGTCAGTTCATTTGCGTATAATTATGAATTTACTTCTCAAAGGGAAATAAAAACTCCATAAGTGAAATTAAATTGTATTATGAGATTCCAGAATTATAAATTATACAATTTATCATTTTTATTTCATATATGAGGCTGATTTATTTGATAAAATGTTAGCGATAAATGTGTAGTTTATTTATAATGGGTTTTCCAAACATCACATACTAGTTTCATTTTATTTAATAGTATGTCTATATATTAGTTCTAGAATATCAAATAATTCATAATATAATTATTTATATCTTATTTATCCTGGATATTAATTTTTTTACCAACCATGAAGGCATTAATGGAAAATAAACAAAATCATTATTCACAGAGGCGATTAACCGACATAATTTGGACAGTATTTTAATTTATTTGAATAAGAGGAGGTAATAAAAGGATGCAAAAAAGATATTCCATTAGAAAAATAAAATTACTATATTTAAATTATTCTTTTATTATTATTACATGATAGATGAAGGATTTTTTTAGAAATTAATATAAGAAATAAAAATAAGAGAGGTGGCTTGAGAAAATTACATTTGGAATATCACATCCTTGAAGGATCCCTTAAAGACCTCAAAATTGGTCATTGGGTAATAAAAACATCAATTGGACATGGTGAGAGTAAATAAGAGAGGTTTTGATAGATATTTAGAGACATTTAAGTCATTTTAAGAGAAATGGGGTAGTGAGGGTTGATATTTATACTTGAGGAGGTGTGGTTTTAAGTGATTAAAAATGATAATTTTATAGTTAAAGAAAACAATATTGTGGTGAAATTAATTTACACGAACTTTTATGATTATTATTATTTTAATGGATGTTTAGGGTCGATAAAAACATTAACCCACCATTAAATTTTGTATGTTTGAGGTATTTTAAGCCTTTACCTTTTAACTTAAACATGTTTCATTATTTTATCCATACCGCGGTAAATCTTTCTTTTAATTTTAGAAATTTTTTTCTGACTAAAAATGTTAAGGAACATAAAATATAAATTTTAACTTATAATTCCAAAAATTAAATTGATTTTATGAAATTAAATTCAAATATTTGGGAAAAATATATTTAAAATTAATCTTGTAGACATAACGGGAAATTGGGATTTTAAAGTGAAAAAGCTCAAAAGCTTGAAATGTTTTTATTTCCAATTTCAATGTGAAATTGATTCCAATTACCTAAATTGGTTTTATTGATGTATAATTTAACTAATTACACTTTATAGACAATTTAAAATATAACTTAAATATATTAATTATTTAGATGAAAAGTCAGTTTTCAATTAAAATGAAATATTTTTCTCTTTTCATCAAAAAATAAAACTTATCAGAAAAATAGAAAAAATTCACCATAATCTAATTTTTATATAACTCTTTTAAAAATTAAGTTTATTTTATGAAATAATTTTTTTAAATGTTTGAAAAGTTAGTTTTAAAATAAGTTCACCATTAAAAGACGACAAAACTTACCTTTTAGAAAAGTATAGCTTTTTTTGCTCAAAATTGGATTTATTCTTATCTTAAGCCTAATAAAAATATTGGATGAATTTAAAAAATTATTGGATATAAAAAATATAAATTTCATTAATATATTTCAATAATAGTGATTAATTTATTTTATTAAGATGAAATGCCATTGTAGGCATAAAAATATTTTTTAAATAAAAACACATCCTTTATATTCAATTTTTTATTTTAATTTCTAATTAATTGGAAAAAAATGAATTAATTTGTTAATTATATGTATAGTATATTTTTATAATTTAGTTAATCCTATTCACACCTGTCAATTTAACAACTAGTTTATAAGAGTCAAGTTAAAATAATAATATTTAATATTATATCACGGTTTGATTAAGCTCAGTGTTGCATGAAACATAAGATATCGATGAAATTGAATTTATTTAAAAAGATACACACAAAAAAATATTAGGTTATTACAGTGGATTTTTAATCTTTTCCAAGTACTGGTCCCTCTAGGACTCCTTAAAAAGGTTATTTGTCAGTATAAGACACAACACATGTAGGTAAATACCATGCATGGGTGAGTATAACAATACCCAATATGATGACTTAAAATCTATAATCATATAGAATCAATAATAATAGTTAGATCATTACAGGTATATGTAAACAAAATATGTAACAAGGGAGTCCTTGTATACTCATATTAGACATACAATTTCAAGATAATGCCACTACAATCTTTTCCATCCTAGGATTCCTATCTAGAGGTTCCATATAACACTCATTTAGGAGAACACACTCCATGAGTCAGATAGTATTGATGTCATGATCATCATGTCTCGCTATAAGAAGTACACACTAGAAGTAAGAAGAGATTGATACATATTTGAGGATTAAACCCAAGGCCATGGGGTGTACCAAAAACCCAATCTAGATTAACCTACTAAGTATGGGATCAATTCCTATATAGTGTTGGTATTGTTGATTCCATGAACCCCACCTAAGGTAATGCGAATGATATAGAATCTTGCTCAGGGCCTCATGAAGGGATTCCAACAACTATATCTGAGACAAAAGTTCCACAGAGGGTATTACCATCCTATACATAGGATGTGAGTCCATAAAAAATCTCAAGGAAAGGATCAAGGGAACATACCCTAATGAAACTTCTCCACTCTTAATTGGAAAAGAGATCCAATCCATCTTTGATGAAGTAAGTTATATATACCGATAATAGACAGTGTATCCCTTCATCACCAATTTCTACCTGTATAACATAGTCCATTCCTATGTTCAATTCTGAATACACAACATGTAGAACACCACACATGGAATGTGGGGACACACGATATCCTAGGTGTGTATCCCCTATACACATGTATACGTCTTCTAGAGTGTACACGATATGTAGCATGGTCCACATGATGTGTAATGCTACCTAGATTCCATGGCATGAACCTCCTGTATACACTGAATTGTCCATATATGGTTCACACAACTTCACCCATGCCTCATATGTTCTTGGATACTCCACCAAACCCATCAAAGAATATAAATATATATCCAACTAATCCCATTGTCATCACTGGCCAGATCTTGGCCAATCCCACTGCTTAGGAAATGGCCACCAATACTTCTGCATTCCACACTCAAATAAGGGGTCTCCAATCCATCCCTAACCAACCATCCTTCATTTTCATGGACCTAAATGCAACCTAAATTCCATACATACCCATGGTATTTATTTTTTGTACTAATGAATAACCATGAAACAACCAATTACCTGTTATTTTTCGAACCATGGGCCAAAGGAATTGATCGTAATGAACATGTGAAGAACATGAACAGAAATGAACATAACCTAAACTTGAGTAATTTACCTCAAACAATGATCATGATAGGCTCAATTAATTACCATTATAATGAAAAAATAAAAGGTTAAAATCATTATAACTAATATAAATTCCCAATCCTGGATAAATCTAACCCGTACTCCCAATAAGACGGATCCATGAATCAATTCAATAGTATATCTATTCATGTACATTATAGGAAAATAAAATAGGTATAATTAAAAGAAATACCCTACCTTGATATGGATTGATCAACAAAAAATAATGATTCTATGTTGTTCTCGTGGGAGATATCCTCAAATTCCAATGGCACAATAATCCTCGATCTTGATTCAATCCGATGTATTCCACCAAGACCAGTCTCCTCCAACACTCCTCTAGGTCTCTAGGGATCTGTAGCCAACTAGAAGATCTACTCATAACTGTATATTTAGATAGGAAAAATAGGTTTCTGTCACAAAAATAATAAAATAAATAAATAAATTTATTTATTTTATTATTTATGCCCACAATTTCTTTTAACTACAAGTCTAAAACCAATACATTTTATGTCGCACCTAGGGTAAATCGCATGATCTGAGATAAAAAAGGTCCTCATATTTTTATTCCTAGTATCCATTTAATTTTTATTCAAATTTTTCATAAAAATTGCACACATGTGATATTTAATATATTTAACGTATTTCAAAAATTAATTCCCACATCACCAAGCCTCAGAATCTCATTCCTTCTCCATTATTAGATCTGAAAATATTACATATAATTACCAAATGTAATACCTAGAAAAATTAGAGTCATTACATTATCCCCAACATGGGTATTTACATCCCATACAGAAAAAAACGAGTACCCAAAGTGATGAGGGTATTGAGATCTCGTCTGGGTCTCTCACTCCCAGGTGTTCGCCTGAAGATTCCCATGCTACCACTAGTCACGCACTAGGAGAATAGATCACCCATAGAGGTTCCCATCCTTCTGATCCTTTATCTTCATCAAGTAATCAACAATGGCATCCCCATCCTTGATGTCCATCTTACCACAATTGATAACATGCACCTGGTCATGCACATACCCTATCAAATACAACACATGGGAGATGTTGTGTACCTAGTTTTACTATGGAGGTAGAGCTCAGAAATATGAAA
This sequence comes from Viscum album, assembly GCA_963277665.1. Taxonomy (NCBI): domain Eukaryota; kingdom Viridiplantae; phylum Streptophyta; class Magnoliopsida; order Santalales; family Viscaceae; genus Viscum; species Viscum album. Next base: position 1,433,003,148 of record OY728145.1, read on the forward strand.
CCTCTACAACTCTACGTATTATTTGGAAGGTTCCAATGTCTCATGGAGATATGCTTCTTCCCTAGAAAAATCTACGCAATCCACGTCAAGGTTAAACCCATAAGAACACATGGTCTCCCTCCTCAAACTCCATGGGCCTCCATATCCAGACCGCATAAGACATTTAATGGCTTTATATAGTCCTCATATTCTCTCAGATTATCTAAAAATTCTCTATAATGGCTCTCACCAACTATGGGCCCATAATTTCTAAATCTTTTGGGTTGGTCCAGTGTAGTGGTGACCTACATGATCTCTTGTACAAGACCTTTAATGGTTCCATACCAATGGTGAAATCAAAGCTGTTGTTATATAAAAACTCCACCAATGTTAGGTGATCCTCCCAACTATGACTAAAATGTTGCATGAAATCTCACAATGTTTCCTCCAATACCTGAATGGCCCATTCAATATATCCATCAGACTGGGGGTGAAAAACCATGTTCAAATGCAACTAAGTCTCAAATGCCTCCTAAAATACCTTCAACAATTTAGATGTGAAGTGGTCATCATAGTTATAAATGATCAATAAAGGAACTCTATGGAGTTAGAATACCCCCTACATGTAAAAGAATCATAATATATCTACTAAACACTACTATTGAATAACCAGGAAGTGGTCTAACATGGTGTTTTGGTGTACAATTACCCAGATGGAATCGCATCCCATGGAGGTACATGGTAACCCGATCTTGAAGTCCATGGATATACCATCCCAAATCCTCTATGTCACCTTTAGGGGTTAAGCTAAACACATGGTAAACTAGTGCCCATCCTTCACATTCTGAAAATTAAGGCCTCAAGAGAAAAATTCTATAACTCCTTTATTCATCCATAGCCATGATACTGCAACTAACGGTCTTGATACATATTTTCCACACCTAGATGTACTACTAAGGTGAGGTATGAAAGTCCATAAACATCTTCTTTTTTAGCACAACTGATACCATCATCCATCCTCTAAAAATAATGAAATGATCCCCACATTCATAAAATCCATTAAGATAATGTCCAGTGGATATATGAGTACGTTGGGTCTCACAATTTCTATATCCTCAAGATGTGCCTCCCTAACTCGTGGTAAAAGGGGAGGGGTAAAAACTATCTACTATATGTAAGATAAAAATACCCATACACTAAATATAATAATAATAAGACCAAATGATCTAACACCTTGATTAGTAACTACAATTAGGATCTCCTAATGAGGGCATTTTATACCATGTTCCCCTTCACAGGAGTATAGACAATGTCAAAGTCATATTCCTAGAGGAACTCTATCCATCAAATCTGTCTGAAGTTATGATCATTCTAAGAGAAGATATAATTGACACACTTATGTTTTTAATATATGATAAACTGCACACCCATAAGGTAGTGTCTCCATATATTTAGTGCAAAGACAACCATTGTTAGCTCAAGGTCATGGGTCTCATAGTTATACTAATGTTGTCTCAACTGATATGAACCACAGAAAATCACTACCTACCTCTACATTAGAACAAAAACCAGACCGAATAGTGATGAATCACAAAACACTATGTACTCAATACCATCCTTCAACAATCTCATGATTGGAGCAATCATCAATCTCTGTCTTAACTCCTAGAAAGCCTACTAGAGCCACTCTATCCATAGGAAAGGATTCCCATTTCAGGTCAAAGCTATCGATGGGGTTGATATCCTGGATAAATTGGGTATAAATATCTAATAGTAGAATACAAACCTAAGAAAGTTATGAACCACCATCATTATCTTGGGTGACTCCTGGGCTGACACTTCCTCAACCTTCCCCAGGTCCACTTTTACACCATCTATTGAGATAACACCCCCCAAAGTCAACCATCTAAATCAAAATCTAAAAATTTTATATTTTCTCATAAAAATTGTGCTATTGGAGTTTGTATAAGACCATAATAAAGTGTTTCACATGCTTCTCCTCAGATGTAGAGTACACTAGGATATCGTTAATGAAGACTAGCACAAAAAAATCTAAGAAAGGTTGAAAGATATAGTTTATGAGTCCCATAAACACTATTGGGACATTCTTCAAACAAACCATAATAAATTAGTACTCATAGTGATTATAAAAACATCATAAATCCATAAATGATATATTTTTATCCCATACTCACATCTAGTGATAACATTATCTGAGGTCATTCTTTAAGAGTCATCATGACCCTCTCAACCGATCAAAAAGATCATTGATCCTCAGTAGTGGATACTTGTTATTCACAGTCACCTAGTTGAGGATATGGTAATCCATAGAAAACCTCAATCTCCTATCCTATTTCTTGGAGAAAAATACTGGGGATGCCCATGATAAAACACTAGGTCAGACAAATCTATTCCTCTACATGATATTCAACTACACTCTCAGCTCTCGATGATCTGTGGGAGCCATCTGGGTATGTAAATCAATAAAAAAGTATATCTTTCGATGGGGAGGTAATACTGGAATGTATCCAAGATAGACATCCTCATACTATTCCACTTCTATAAGAAACTATAATATTATTGAATCTACTACTCCAAGAGTTATTATAGCCAACTGATGAGTAATATGCTACACTCTACTATTCCTGATCTCGGCCTACTCCGCTAGGGTTTCCTTCTCACCCATAACGTAAGACCACATCCTATAAATGTGAACATACTACATCCACTATCCGAAACAGTCTATCTGGGCATGAATTATAGATAACCAGTCCATACCTATGATGAAATCATAAAGCCTTATCACAACTACAAAGAGATCCCAAAAATAAACTCTCACCTCCATGAGCCAGGGCACACCATTTGAAGAAGTGTGTGATTCCTGAGTCATATCTATTAGGTTTCTCCATGCAAAAGGGTTGAGCTAAAGGCACAACTAGAATATCCATTTTTTTAAATAGGTTAGTGGAAAGAAAGGGGTTTATTGCATCCATTTCTATCCAAACTATAGCTAAATTAGTGAATACAAAGATCTTACCTAATATCATCCCTAGATCCTCTGGTTCATATTCCTCAACCACCTCCACCTAACCTCTCCCCATACCACCATCTCCCTAAGCCTGACAGGGACCACCTAGGGGTGGTGGTTGGAATTGGTCAAATTGTTTGCCAACTCCATCTGCTCTCTCATCTTCATTTCCATGTCTTCCATCCCGCATACCTAGCTACTCATTCCAATGCCTCTACCTAGGCATCCCATCTACCACCTCTCTATCATCTACACATAAAATCAAAAAAATCTCAAGAAATATTTACACAATTGTCACAAGAGTATCACTGAATCTACTTAAGATGACTAAACCATCCTGTGAGCCCAAAACCATAGAACATTATTCTTGAGACCACATCCTAAAATGTTGCTTAGTTCTAGGACCTTGTGTCTGTTGTCAGCTTCCTTTTACTAAAGTATCTACTCTTGTGTTCCCACTACTGGAACCAAGTGTCTATTTCTACTCAACCAGAGTACTCTTGACCAACAAAGAAATCTCTAACACCCTAACATAGGTAGGAATTCATATAGGTATCACAGTGGAACATATTTCTCTTTGGAGTCCTATCTCAAAGGTATGAGACCAAAATAAATGATCTTGACCCATATATATTAAGTATCGAGAGGTTCGGTGAACCTCAATGAATAATCAGTCAAATATATACTAATAAACCAAATCTCTAGAATATTCTAGATGCCCATAGACCTCAATGTAGATGGAGTAAACTAATCTCTAAAAATGCCCTCAGACTTTGACCATGCAAGAGTCACATAATCGTAGGACTGTTTCACTAAGCTATACCATCATCCTGCAGATCCATGGTGAAGGCTCGCTCCTAGGAACACCATCTAGTCTATAGTTTTTGTAAAAAAGAAAAATACTCATTCCACCACCTCAAGCTAGTCCTCATCCACCTAGGTGTGTATCTCACTTCAGAACCTGAGGGGTCATTGATGTTGAAACTCATGAAGCTTTCTCATCTTGTGCACCTCATCTTCTTTTATTAAAAGTACCATATTTATAGAGTTGATATTTTCCAAAATTTATATATAAATTTAAATTATTTTAAACCTCCCAGTTTTTCAATTTGATATTATTTAAATCAAATTTTTATTTATGATGTGTTTTGATAAAAAATATAAAAATTTCTAAATTCTGAAATTTTAACAGATTTTAATCATAAGGGTGTTTTGGGCAGAACATTTAAATTATTATTCCAATTTGAGTGATTATTATTTTTAGTATATGTTGGTTAATTTTATTCAATTTTTTATTTAGGAACAAGAGCTTATTTGAAAATATAGAGGCTTGAAAATATCAATGAATTTGTAAAATCTTTGGGGTAGATAGCGTGGAACCTACCTCCATAACGAAAGCAATAATCGGTATACACACATCCAATTAAGAAGATCCCAACTGGATATGAAAAAGGACACATTTAACTATTTCTAAAATTATTTTTATAGAATTTTTAATTCATTAAGGGGGGCCATTGGATGTTATGCATTTAAGGATGAATTTTGAAATTTTCATCCAGAAAAGTCAATCTTAATATTTATTTCATAAATCCTTCATTCAGTCACCAATTAGGATAGAATTTTTAGGATAAACACATAATACATTTATTAACAAATTTTTTGTAAGAAGAAATGCATTAATAATCTCTTTAGTGGTCTATAAAACATGAAATATATTTGAGGAAAAATTATATCCTATAAAAGGAGGAGAGCTCCTCCTTCCCAAATCAATCCATTCCACTATATTCCATTCCATCCATGGAACTAAGGAGGATATCTACACCAAGGGTGGCTGACTGCAAATCTACCCTTTTATTATTTTTCATTTATTTATTTTAGTTTTAGTTTTCAATTTGTATTTATATTTCTAATAAATTCATGAATTGTTTTTATTTTTATGTCTATATTCTTCAACATTATTTTTCTTCCGTTTTTCTTCTTCTTTACTTTTTTTCTTATTATCTTACCATCATGAAATAAAATACTCATGATCATGAGTAACTGAACTGAGGAATTTCCTACGGGAGTAATCAGGTTCTTGAACATGATACCATATTTTTAATATTCTTTAAGTTAATTATAAGGATAATTTATAGTGTTTGTTATCCTCATTGTGGTTGTCTAAAGTTTAACTTCTAAATATAAAATCATTTTACCTCAATTGAGGAGGTGGGTGAAGGGTGTGCTTGGGGATCGCTCAGTAGAATTTTCATTTAGAAATGGGGTAGATTGAGGTGTGAACACATAATATGGAGTCTGTTAACTAAAAATATTGGATGTTGGTCAATGAATGTGCTCCCTAATAATTATCTTGGGAGAACTTCCATTCTTCTCTAATTCCATTATATTTAGAATTTCATGTTATTTAGAAATTCCATAAATTTCATAAAAACTAAAATAGAAAAAAAATTGTTATTAGGTGAATTTGATTAAGTAGGTGAACAAACTGAGAAAGATCCTCAAATGAGACGACCCTAGTCATCCACTGTGCTATAGTAGGAAAACATAATTATATGCTTTTACCATGCCCTATGATAGGAATGTGTCAAAACTAGCACCATTGTTGGGAATCCAATTTTTAGTTTACTTATATATATACATATATTATATTATATTTTCACATTGTAAATATATTTTATTTTTTTATTAAAAAACCATATTTTTTCCAATGATGTATTCAAATTAAAATTATTATGCATGTGAATATTACTCGTTGGTGAAATATCAAGAACTAGAAGTTGATTATAAATATCTAAATGACCAAGTGGAATGGATGAGAAATACTCTGGAAGTCTTGGGGTGAAAAATGGAAAGATCATTTTACTATGTTCATGCATTGAGGGATCAACCCGACCATGATCCAGAGCAAGAACCTTATGTAATGGTGGAATAAATTTCACCACTCTTTATTGAAATTGAATAACTAGAGGAGGTAAATATATAGGTACCTAAAGATTCACACATCCTCACTCAACCATTTCTACGAGAGATAGATGATATGGACTACCCTGCTGAGCTACATGGTGGATATCAGCAAGAATTGGATAAATTCTAGAATGAATGTGAGAAACTACTTGATCTTCCCAAACCCAGCAAAGAAGAAGATCCAGCATCCTCAAATGAAGACACCACCCAAGTGATGGAATTTTAAGTTAATATGGGGGATCTTGATTACCAACCTACATCTAGTGATAATCAACTCCAAGAGGCACTTTCTATCAAATAAGAGATTCAAGCCGGACCAACTTAGGGAGATGATAATTTATTGAACTCAAAGTCATTTAATTTTTTTAAAACTAAATTGAATATTAATCCCAACATTTTTTAATTTTCAGAAATAGATAGATATTATTATACCCTGGATGATGAAGAGGAAATATAAATTTCACTTTTTTAGAACACTTGGAGCTCCTTAAGGAAGTTTAAAATTTACCAGAGGGAGTAAAACGAATTATCCCAATAGATCTTCATGAAGAACCAAATATAAAATCTTCCTATATTAAAAGGGAATATTTTGAAATTAATACTTCAAATTTAAATTTTGAATCTCCCATTGGTTATTATTTTTATGTAGAACATCTAGAGAAACCAATGGATTTTAAGAAGATGTTACACTAGTAACAACGAAGGAGGAGGATGTTCCATACTTCATCCTACACCCTCTATGAAAGTTATAACACATTAAAAAGAGGGTAGTTTTGGTGTAATATATCAATAGAGTCCTCCTCAATAAGAACAAAAAAGTGGATTCAGAGAAAATACACATGTGGTGGTTCATTTCAAATTAGCCCCAACCACCATCAGACTTTGGATAACTGTTGGTACTGCCCATTAGAGGCAATAAAAATTCAGTCCCACTTAGGGGATCATAAAAAGATTTATCATTAAATGTTTTTTAGGAATTTATATTTCAATTTAATTTCTTTTTAAGTAATTTACCTTTAATCCCCTTCCCTTATATCATTTTTATATTTAATTACATGATCCTTGTGATTAATTGAGTTGTTTTATTTTATAGGTTCATGATGGCAGAAGGAATCCTCCGACATTGGCGAAAGAGCATTAAAAATTTATTTCAAAAGGGAGTCCACTTTTTATTATTATATTTTAAACTCCTTACATTTTTTGGTCCAAAACATGTTTTGTTATTTATTGATAGGAATTTCATTCCCACACTTAGATTATTATTTATGTAACTTATCAAGGATACACGAGTTTATTAGGAATCCCAGGATTCCATGTTTTAGATTTCAATGTTAATGAAATTGAATGAGTGAGATAGAGAGTTGGATGATTAATATAAAGCATGAATATTGAAATGAGGACTCATGATTTGAGGTAATTGATTGATTCATGTAAATGAAATTTACCAACCATTTTTCATGATTTGAATTTCTAAAATTTATTTGAATTGATTTTTTATTATGAATCATGCATTTAGTGATTGACCAATATCATATACCTCATTCATGAGAGGATTTATTGACCAAGTAGTTCCTATTTATCTGGACTATATTTCTTGTGTGTTCTTAGGACATGTCACTAACCATAAATTTTATTGGAACTTGTCCAAGCTATGACTGTGCAAAAACACATTTAAAATGATTAAAGAATCATTAAAAAAACACTTATACTTAAAATACCACATTTACAAAAATCCTTCTTTACTCCATATATACCATGAATGACCTTTATAGGGATGAGCCATGTTTCAATCCAGTTTTATCCATTTCCACCATACTATTGGTATTTACATGATATTTTAAAGTTGAAGTGTGGGGGTAAATGGAATCATGGTGGAAGGTATGATATACATTGTATGTAAGTAGTGTGGGGGTTATATTTTGGGAAATGATAAAGGTTATTTGATTCATTCATTGTGCTCTTTATTTTTTCTCATTTTGAAAAATATATTTAAGAAAACAAAAAAAAAAGAAATAAAAAAGGTTTTTGATTTTGGAAAACTAAAAATCACCATTATTAGACTAATGATTTTTATCATTTTTTGTTAGGTGATAGATGTGAGGTTTATTTTAATCCTAAATTTCAAAAATAATAAAACAATATTTAAAAAAATTCAAGAGGTTGCACAAATCGTTCATCATGCTTTACATTGATTGTGACCATACATTGAGTTTGAGGGTAGTCAGAGTTGATACTTTGAAGGGGAGAATTTACTTACAATTTTAATTTTAATATCATTAATTGTACTTAAGAGATAAGCTTCATCCTTAAGCATTATTTTTAAAGCATCAAATCCTACCAACTTGAAGCCTCAGAGTCATTTGAACCTTTATTGCAAGTCCTCAGGATTTTATGTGCCTTTTGTCTTTACAAAGTAAAGGAAGTACTTCATTTAAAATATTATGGATATGGATCATGTTTTCATGATATGAGCATAGCTACACCTGAATTTTATCATGAGAGATGAGATAAAATATTCAAGTGATTTAAACCATGATTTGAAAAGTTTAATAATAATGAATTGAGGAGCATGAATAAATGAAAAGAAAAGTTCCATCATTTTTCAAAGGGAAAAAGTAAAATGCATGAGTAGATTGTTTCTTTGGAAAATGAGAAATTAAACTTATATTTTATCTGTATTTTTGAAAGTTTTATTTTAAATTGAAAACTGTTGGATTTTATTACATTGGAATTTGAATATTGGTATCATTGGTGTCCTCAAAATTCAGTATTAAGATTTTGTGATTGAGGACATGCATGGTTTAAAAGTGGGGAAATTGATAGAGATAAAATTTTATTCACTTTATATATGAATTTAAATTATTTTAAAGCTCCTAATTTATCAATTTGTGCTTATTTGTATCAATTTTGGATTTGTGGTGTGTTTTGAGAAAAAATGTGAATTTTTTTTAATTATTGAATTTTAAAAAATTTTAATCACAAGGGTATTTTGGGAATAAAATTTAATTTTTTTTTCCAATTTCAGTGATTTTTTTCTTTTAATAATAATTTATTAATTTTATTCAACTCTGTATTTAGGACCAAGAGCTGATTCGAACATATAGTGTCCTTAAAAAATCATTGAAGTTGTAAAATCTTTCGGGTAGACAACATGCACCCCACCTCTGTAATATAATCAGTAATCAGTCTACAAACCTCCAATTAATCTAATTATACTTATATATAAAATATGACATATTTAAGCATTTATAAAATGATTTAATGGAGTTTTGAACTCATTAAGGGGGCCATTGGACATTATACAGTTAAAGAAGAATTCTGAAATTCTCATCTAGAAAAATTCCATCATATTATTTATTCCATAACTCCTTCATCCGGACAAATATTCTAAATTTTTAGGATTAATGAAAATTCATTTACCAATTAATTTTATGAATGATATAATGCAATAATTGTTCATTTATTTGGCCAAAAACATGAACACTTTTGGAGTACAGATTCTAGCCTATAAAAGGAGGAGTGCTCATCCTTCCCAAATCATTCCATTCCACTCCATCCCATTCCCTATGAGGAACCAAGGAGGATATCTATATTTAGGGATTCTAGCTTCAAATATCCCTCTTTTATTATTTTTCATTTATTTTTATTTTTATTTTTGTTTTAGTTTTCAATTGTAATTTATTTTTCTAAAAAATTCATTCAATGTTTTTTGTGTCCATCTTGATTCTTCTTATCTTACCACTGTGATATAAAATAATTAGGATCATGACTAATTGACCTGAGGAATATCCCAGAGTAGTAATCGGGTTCTTGAACCCCATAACATATTTTTTATCTTCTTTGAGTTAATTATATGGATAATTTATAGTGGGTGTAATCGTCATTGTGGTTTTTTAATGTTTAACTTCTAAATCCGCAACCATTTTACCTTGATTGAGGAGGTGGATGGAGGTTGTTCTTGGAAATCTCTAAGTAGACATTTCATTCATAACCAAGGTATATTTAGATGTATACACATATGATGGAATTTTTTCATTAAGAATATTTGATGTTGGTCAATGAAGGTGCTCCCTAGAAATTCTCTCAGGAGAACTTCTTTTCTTCTCTAATTCCATTCTATTTATAAATGTATGTTATTTAGAATTAGAATTAAAATTTTATTTATTTTATTAAATTCCATTAATTTCATAAAACCTAAAATAAAAAAAAATTAGTTCTTAGGTGAATTAGATTGTGTAGGTGAACAAACTGAGAAATCTCCTCAAGTGAGACAACCTTGGTCAGTCACTGCACTAAACTAGGAAAACATAAAAATGTACCTTTTCTATGCCCTATGAAAGGCATGAATCACATATTATGCTCAATAGGTGATGGTAAGACTGGTACACCACCTATAGGTAACACCTTGACAACAAGTCCCTATATCGATGCATCACTGCTAAGGGGATCATCCTCATGATCTTACTGTTAAATCATAGCTTGTAAACATCATAGAGGAATCTTGAAATAAAAAAGTCGTGCCATGGTCAATGAGTATATTTAGAGAGATGTCTCAAGAATGATATGGAATCCCCAAACCATTTCAATATAATTCATGTACCAATGTTTTCACATCAACTAACATAGAAATATATTGAGTTGAATGGAAGGTGATCAGACTCCTGGTGAATGGATACGTCATATACAACACCAAAATTAGAGTCCCTAGCCTAATATCTAAATTAAAAACACCTAGACATATTTACATAAAACCCAAACCACTATCATAGAATCTATTCCTAAGGTAGAACCATCTCCTCTGATACCACTCTATCACGACCCAGCCAAACAGACTTCATCTAACGACTACCCCAATCCCACCTCCAATATATTTGGGGTAGCAAACAGTGACAAGTAGACATATCACCCAAATGAGAGGCCTTATACTAATTTACCTATACATATGCAGACATCTCTATGACCATATAATGCTAAATGCATGAATACATCTAAAATCCCACCATCATAGTATGAAAAAACTACCAAAAAGAATGGTCCAAATACAATCCCACTAAACAAAGCTAAAAAAAAGTCCAGCTTATGATGTAGGAGTGGATTTATATCAAAGAAAGCACTAGATCACACATCGATCTATCCAGATCACTAAGATCTACCTGGTCTTTATGCCTCTAGGAATCTATCAAAATGCCAATCTTCTTCATAAGACATGACACATATGGGAAAATCCCATGCCTGGGAGAATATAACAATACTCAGTAGGACACCCATAATCACTAAGCATATAACTTCAAGAATAATAGTATGATAATTATAGGTTTATGTCAACATCATATTCAACAAGAACAACTAGTTATACTCATAGTATACACACAATATCAAGGTAAGGTCTTAATCATATTTCCTAGACTAGTATTCTTATCTGAAGCTTCCATATAACACTTGTCCAGGATAACACACTCCATGAGTTGGATATTAATGATGTAATCTATTCGAGATGTTGTGCTCATCGGGTCTCTCCATAATAAGTACACCATGAATGTTCAAAGAGTTCAATATATAAATGGGGATCACACCCAAGACCATTGGGTATAACAATAACCATATATGGATTAAATCGCTAAGTAAGAGACCAAAACCTACATAGTTTTGGTTACGATGATTCCAAGAACCATACCTAGGGAAATGATGATGATAGAGGCTATTTATCTAGGCCTCATAAAGATATTCCAACAACTCTATCTGACATAGAAGTTCTTTATAGGGGATCACCATCCCTTGTACATGACAAGATTCCATAACAATAATCAAGGAAAGGATCAAGGGAACATACCCTAATGAAAATTGTCCAAGATGAAGAGGAAAAGATCTACAAGCCATCTTTGAAGAAGTACACAATCTAAAATGGATGTACATGAAGTGTCTTTTCGACACTGGGTTTTACCCATGAAATATGGACCATTCCCTTGCCTGTGTCTGAGTACATGGTGTGTGGCCTACTACACACAACATTTGGAGACACATGATATCTTGAGTGTGTACCCCCTATACACACTGATATCTTTTCTAGGGTGTACATGACATGTGGAATGGCCCACATGGCATGTAACTCCACATGAATTCTTGGTCATGTAAATTATGTATACACCAATCTAGCTAGCTAGGGGTTAGATGACATGTGGTAGGGACCAAAAAATGTGCGATCCTTAACTCTCTATGGAAACCCTAGCCTCCGCATTGATGAAAATACACAACATGTTGTCTTAATGCACACACTATGTATATATCATTTGTCTATAAATAAATATCTCTTCATGTAGCATCCCCCACACCTATTGTTTTACTGAATCTACGCCGAACCTCACCAAATAACATAGATCTTTATTTTTTTGAACTCTACATCATCATTGGAAGGATTCAGGCCAATCCCACTACACGAGACATGACCACTGTCACATCTCTCCACTGTTGTACGCCACACTCAAATCAAGGATCTCTAATACACCTCTGATCAATCATCTTCCATTATCATGGTCTAAAAATCATACTTTTATCAAATCCATACCCACGGTATTTATTTATTTCATTGAAGAACAATCACGCAACAACCAATTACTATGTATTCATCGAATCACAAGCTAAAGGAATTTCCTTGATGAACGTGCAGAGAATGAGGGAAGAATTAAAAAACACACAAAAATAAGGAATAGAACTCAACCAATATTCTTTTTTCTATGATTCATTTACATTATAATGTTGATAAATGGGATATAATTATAATCAACAATATAAATCTCCAATCTCGGATAAATCTAACCCATACCCACAATATGCTCGATCTGTAAAAAAATTCATTAGTTGATTGATTTGAGTTCTTTTTAGGAAAATAAAATGATAATAAATCCCCATAAAAAATTCATACCTTTATATGTATCAATCACTGAAGAAGAAATAATACATGTCATTTTTTTTTGTGATATCCTCAAATTTCGATGGCATAGTGATCCTCAATCTTGATTCAATCAGATGTAGTTCACAAAGAGCTCTCTCTTCCAATAGACGTCTAGGTCTCCATGTTTAAATAGTAAAACTTGATATCTCCTCATAACCATATATTTATAGTGGAAAAATATCTAACTACATAAACATAATATAATAAATAGAAAAATAAATTTAATTTTTTACCCCCACGATGGTTTTTAACCATACATATGACACCAACAAAGTTTATGTCTCTCCTAGGGTAAAACCAATTCTATGATCTCAATGAAGAACTTAGATATATGATTCAAGCATTATTTTTGGAGTTATTAATTTTTTTAAGGAAAACTATAAACACATGAAGTTTAATATATTTCATATATTTAAAATATTAATTATGGGCTCACCGGGCCTTGGAATCTCATGCCTTCTCAGTGCCTAGAGTTGTAAATAATCTATATAATATCCAAAAGTAATATATGAAAAAATATATTGTGTATCATATGTCAACATATATTAATATGGAAGGGATAAATACGTCCTCTATTTATCCATTAATAACATTTCATTTGTGATACGCCCAACATACCCTACTTTCCTCCAACATATGGTGTTATGTTTTTTGTCTATAAATCTATGTGTGTGAGTCATGACATGAATTAGTGATAATATTAAAGTATAATAACCATTACACATGATTTTAGATAATAATTTATGATGACACCAAAACATGTAGAATTCAGACTGCCAGGCCTTTTATCATAATCTCTCATCTTGGAGATTATCAAGTACAAACTTCATGAGAATAAGTATCATACAGTTATGAGTAGTCACAACTTACAATTTATATACTATGTTCATTATCATAGTATTTTATCCAACAATATAACTATTTTAACAATATCTTCATGGAATTTCAAGGTTCTCATCATAGTGGGGAACTGCTCCAACCATTTCAATGCTACAGATACTATAGGACATCATCACATCAATGTTAAATAGAATAACAATCAGCATGTGATAAGGAGTTTATATTAGTATTCAATTATTTTAATAAACATATATTCTAAATTATAAATTAATCTATTTTAGGGAACTAACTTCAAAAAAAAACACAATGTTTTCTCTAGAATGTGTATGTAAACCAGGAAGAGATAATATTTTTATAATTTCTAAAATTTCAAATGAAAATATTCCAAATTTTAATTGCCCTAAATTATGATAAAATAACATGAAATAATAGACAATTGCGACATAAAACTATCATAATTATCTCCAAAATGAATATTTATACTCATAAAAATTCATTGATGGATGTGTAAGAAAGGGAAAAGGCTCATAAAGCACTTACAATAAGTAAAACACTTCACACAGATGCTTTCTCAAACAAGAAAATGAATTTATCAAACTTTCATGAACATCTCCAAACATAACCAGATCATCCCCCAAAAAATCTCATAGAAGACAAATAATTGTTAGAGGTTTCCCAACTATTTAAAATCTATCTAATGTGGTGGAAGTAGTGGAAAACCATTCATTAGAACCCCAACAAGAATGTTACCCAAAAACCCTAATTCCTTAAATTATTCCTATAGGAAACACCAAACACCATCAACCATTACTTCCTACCAAGAAAACAAATCACATCCAAAAAAGATATAAAACCCAAAAAACCACCAAACGTTACTAAAAATGGGAACCTAACATGACTAAAATTCCACAAATCAACAAAGTCGAAAATCAAATTCTATCAACCACAAATATATACATAGTTATCTCAACTATATAATAAAAGCACAATCCAAGAAATATATAAAAGTACTTTAAACTGAGAGACACCAAGACCTTATGATTAATTCATTAAAATAATCAATAATCTATTTTTGAAAAAATACACCCCATTTCCTCTTACCTCATATCACCAAAAAAAGGATATGCTATCCTTAACCAAAACATCCCTCAATATAGAAAATGACATTGGTTCAAGTCATGAGTCACTAAATTGAATGGAATGGGAGATCTAGAACGATATACTTGGGTCTCCATCTAATGTTGAACCCAATAAGTTCAAAATCATCATTAGAAAATGTTTAATATCAACTGGTGGCATGTCTATCTTATCCAACCAAATCCCACATTCATGACTGACACATATCTAAACCATTAACATCCATTAGGAGGAAGCATCACACACAACCCCCATTAAAAAATAGTAAATATAGAGGCATAATATAACTATTATATTCAATACATCACTAATATGAACTAAAAGAACAAAACAAATCATGATAAGAAAATAAATATAAAGAAAATAACCTACAAGGATTTCAATATATTCCAAACTCAATGAATACCAATTAAAAAAATTATCAATCACCCTTAAACAACTCCAAAAACCTCAAACTACATTATTTTTGAAGACAAATTAGAAAAAAATACCCTAAAAATGACATTGGAAACCATAAAATAGAGGATCATGATCCAATAATTCATGATGAAATGGATATTTAGGCTCCATAACTCTATTCAAAGTATGGTAAATCCATAAACTAGAAGATATACACCTAAGGTTAATATGACTTAACCAAGGTCCATAGCTTAGAAACAGACTTCCTACCTTATCTTAAAAACTTTATAGGAGGCATAATCAAGAGTTACAAAACATGAGCCTAACCCCTAACATTTCTCAGGTAAACAAAAAATTCCCAAAGCACAATTAGGGAAAAATACAAATACACAAGATATCAAGAAACAATTATAACAAAAAATATTTCAAAATTTTATTCCCTATTACCACTCTCCTTTATCAGGGAATTTAAAATTAATTTTTTAAATATCTTCATGCTTTTAAAATAAACCATGTCTCCATTGGAACCATTTCACATTATTTATAAAAATTCACACAATCACTTAAAATAATAACTTTTCAATGGTAAAAAATTTCAACTTGCAAAGCACACACATGATTTAAAAAAACTCAACTAATTTTGAAAATGATTGAATCTAACTTGAAAATCCATAAAACCATATTACTCACAAAAAAAATATTTAAAAGGTGTTTCATAACCCACCCATTTCCTTTTAAAGAATCCAAATTTTTTATAATAGTGATTTAAAAAAAGGATTTCATCAAAAACCCATAATGAATTTATCCACTTTTAAAAAAAATAAAATTATATAAAATTATCTATCTATGTAAATAAACTACTTAGTTTAGAAAATTCACACATTTCAAAAACAAAATATATTTTATTCTTTTACCGATTTTTATTTTGAAAACAATTTACTGTACAAAATCACACTTTTCATTCAAAAATAATTATCTCATGAATGAATTTTTTTTTAGTATAAATAAAAAGAACAAGTAATTAATAAATAACCTAACCTAATAACATTAAATCACAATAAACACCTATAATTTCCCCTATAATAATGGTAAGCACCATGAATGTTAATTCATAAACAAGGGAACCTAAAAAATAAAATTAGGGGTGAAATAAGAACTATGAATGTTTTGGTTGAATGGTTTGGTGAACCATGGAAAAATCATAAAAATTTTCTCTATTGTAATTTCAGTCCAATCCACACAAGATTTGTAATGTTTTTCAAACCGTGTGGCTATGGTTATATTCCCATTTTCACCCTAAAATCCTCAAGTGACCCCCAAAATCACTTGTGTACTTAATGGGGAAAAAATGCCACAATAATATATCAAAATACATTGAAAATATTTAAAATAAATATCTAATTAAAGATCAAAACATGCACTATTCATGGAGACTCAAATATTAGGATGATAAATAGTTCATAACACACTCTCTAGGCCTACCTCTCGAGTCCTGATAGTCCTATATCCTTCCTACCATATATCCCAAATAACTCAACAGATCCAATCGAACCTAGTAAATTAAGAATAATTTTATTAGATAACATTTTGTTATGAATTTTCCAAGGCATCCGCTAGATCCGACACATGAACCGATATGTTATAAGGCCTAAAGAGAATTCATGATCCCCATAGACTGAAAACTAGTTCTTGGGTATCAATAAAGTGTTCCTTGGGAGTAATTTAACCCTCTAGAAACAATTATACATATAAATACCCAATATAAACATATGCATATTTTATATATTTTCATCATACAAATAGTAAAAATCACAAATCCTCTCACAATACCAAAAATGGATGGTTTAGTTTCTTTAAGAACTAGCTATATAAGTAAATTATTTTACAAAAGTTAATATTCCTATATAATTGAGACACTGTATTCTCCATTCTAGAGTTCTTATAAGATATAATCATATTTATAACCTATGGAATGGAAACATAAGAAAGGGGTGATCTCAAATGAGGATTAAGTAAAAAAATAATCAATATGGTATCAAGGGTTAGATCATAATAATGAGAGAAAACCTGATCATGAGAGAAATAAATTGTTAAAAAGAACACATAACAATAATATTTTTCTATAATCCATGATATCAAGACATATAATCTCAAAAGAGACAACATAATACATGGAATAAGAGTGGTCCAAATTGATAAAATATACACGATACATAGAGAATAATCATAAACATGAATATATGGAATGTCATGGAAATGAAGCATAATAGTAAAATATGAAACTAATATAAGCATAGAAATCATAAAATATTGGAGCAGGAATCACTACCAATTTCCCATAACATGGTAGAGAAGATATCACTAATTGATTACCATAGTTGAGAAGAAATTAATACCTAATTCCCATCAACACAGCGAATAAAGAATCACTAAATTATTCCCATAAACATAGTATAGAAGGAATTACTACCTAATTTCCATAACATAGCAGAGAAGAAATCATTTCCTGATTCTCATAATTGAGTGGGAATTAATACTTGATTATGATAATTATCTCATGAGATATAAATCCTAAACCAATGAATTTAAGGGTCATATGTGGATATAAACTTCATAATAATAACCATTCATACATATTTGTGCCATTAGATTATGAAAACATTTATACTTCAGACATCACATAATTAAAACATGGAAAAGAGAATTATTTCGTAAAAAACATTTTTTGAACATTCCCAAAGTCATCCTTAGAAATAAGTTTAATGGTAGATTGAAAACATATCTAGTGTAAAATAAAGATCATTAAGGATGTTGAAAAAGATGAAAAAATACCTTTTAAGATCATTGGATAAATCACTTGAAAAATGAGATGGAATTCCCCTTTTTTGAATGTCTAGACAACTCCTTAAATATGTTTTATTTAAAATGAAATATTTAGGATTGATAAAACATTTAAATATTATCCATTAACACCAAATAAGATTTTTTCATAAAACAAATATTGAAGATAAATATTCTCTAAAATATTTTCATTTAGAATACATAAAACCACTAAATATTTACTTTTATGTAAAAAACAAATGCCATTGAGATTTATTTAAAATTTAAGAATCCATTTTCGAAATAATGTTTTACTTTTAGAAAGTATAAGAAAATTTTATTTTTCTTTTCAAAATCATAAAGAGTAAAAATCATATAGAAAACCATTTAAAAATATGTAAAGGAATATTTGTAAAAAATAATTCTCATATGATTAGAGAAACCATAAAAATATATTTTAGAAAAAAAATCAGCATACTTATAAGAGATGAAGTTACAAGCGACAATCAATATTTTTTTTAAAAGTTAAAGTGAATAATTTTTAAAAAATTTAATTTTAAAAATGATATTAAATAATGGATCCTTGAAAATTATAATATATCTTTTATAGGATATGTGAAGTGGAAGATAAAAAAAATTCATTTTGAATTTATGGAATACCATTTGAATACTCTAAAATACCTTTATTAAAAACCCACATCATAAAAAGAGTAAAATGATTCCAATTGAAATTTGGAGAATAGAAATATGAAAATAACATGATAAAAAATGTAATTGGGTTTCAAAATATAAAGGATAACATTAGAGGTAATGGGAAATATAGGTAAGGAGGTGAAACAATCATTAAAGCGGATATGAATTATTCTCAACAATGATATACATTTGAGAATGAAATTAATAAATTTGAAGATTTTAATTAATATTTTCACTCTCCCTAGATATATAATAAATTATAGTATCATCATAGTACAAAATAAAACTATTTTTTAAAACCATATTAAGAAAGGAATCATTATGAACCAAGAATATAAGTTGAGTAAAAAATAATCCCTTACAACCTTAGTATCCTTTCAATACATTTAGAGAAAGAAAATGATATGTATATTCAAACCCGATTAATTATATGAATATGGTAAAATGAAACTTTTTAGATAGTAATCACACCATATTAAACATATCAGGGTTCACAATATGAAATATGTCTCCAGAAATTATATTTGAGATAAAGAAACCCTTACGGTAGTGGTAATATATGAATCAAAAGTACGTAAGAGGGTTTTTATGAAATGGACATTAAAATATCATGAAATTAAATATATTAATTATAATTTAAGATAATAGGGTAGTGAAAATATCATATAATATAAATTATGGCATGCAATATCAAACATGTCTTATGGAATTGAAGATTGAGATGAATGACCCTTACCTCAAATCCCACTTTTTTAAATGGGATCAAACCTCATGTACATTGAACATAATTATCTTAATCACTATATTATTATATATATTTTAAATATATTACCTTTTATACATGTGATTTATAACCATCTATCCGAAATATGTTACCCGATTATAGTTTATTCATCACGAGATGTTAATATTTTTTGATGTTTTGTTTTATAAACGTTTGATAGTGACGAGCTCAATTATCACTTATTGGTTCAAAGTTCATCATTCCTAAATTATTCAAGATATAATAATCAATATTTTTCAATGAATCATTAAGTATGATTTAATTATGTGAAATACATGAATATGGTTCATGAAAAAGGAAACTATGATGAATAGGTTTCGATGTTTTTAACGATCAAACGGTGGTATATTAATATATATATATATATATATATTAAATATTAACACTATATTTTTATAATTGTTAAAAAAACTCAATTAAAATATTATTATATGATATTACAATTACATAAAAAACCTTAATAATTCATTATATAAACATTATGAAATCATTTACGTAGGTGGTAAAACCAACCTATACAAGAGCATGTTATAATGATTTAATGAGTAAGGAAATGTTTTTATATAATGTGAAAATAAATTTCACAGAATATTAAACATTTTAAAAATATAATTTACCTTAAATAAATCCATTCCTAGAACCATCCATGTATGGTGGTGATGAAAAATGATGTTTTGCATCCGTGGTGGTGGTAGTCTCCATTCACGCACAATTAATGATTATATTTCTAAACAAATGTGATGGAATAAAGGTTTATGATAAATCATAATCTAGGAATTATATTTTTTAAATATAAAACATATTATTTCATTAAATCCATACTTATAACAAACTATTAATGACGATGATGAAAAATAGACCACAACGCTTTGTGGAGGCGGTAGTCCGCACATACCCACGTTTGATGCTATTTTTTAATTAGTTAATGGAAGAGATTGAATATTTGTTGAAAAATTAATATAATAAAATTATGATATATTTTTAGTACTTATTTAACTATATTAGTGTGGCTATAAAATGATTGTAAGAGGAATATTAAAAATAAGAGGCCATAGATTAAGAGACACCCAAGTTGAGAGCATGATATTTTTCTTGGAAGTTTCCTTAAAAATGGAGCCCTTGTGCTATCTAATTGAGAGTAGAGGCTTGTGAAAATGAGAGATGATTCTCAAAATATAAAAAATATAGAGTTTAATTATACAATTTGAATGTACAGGCATAACATAAATTAGTCAAAGTGACCCCTTTCATATCTTAAGAGAATAGTAATTTTGGAAGCACCCATTACGTTTTACTAATGGTATGTCACTATTCATGGGTCAAAGGCTCGAACAATGTAAAATAATGGAGTGAAGGAGGTTTAAATGAACAACCTCTTATAAACACACTTGTATGAACATTTTTTAAATTCTTTATGCCCTTTACACAAAAATAAAACTCTTTTTATCCTTTTTATTTTTATCATAGTAACTAATGTTTTTGACCTCGATAATTAATTTTAATGACCAAAATTAAAATTGACATTATTGAATAATTTGAACATGATGAATTAAAATGTTAAAAAAATTTCATAAAAAATTCTCCATATTTTATAATATTTAAATTCATAATTAACATACATGTTCTATTAAAACAATTTTTAGAAAAAGTGTGCTTTTAAGATTATAATTTATGTTTAGATTAAGATTATCAATTTTATTAATTTCCATGAAATTATTTTTTTGATTTTATGAATTTTTTTGGACTCAAAATCAATTCAAATAATAATTTAAATAAAAAAATTAATTGAAAGAAAATTACAAAAAATCCTTTTAAATTAAATTAAATTGTTAATTATGTTTTAAAATGATGAACATCGGTTTTATAAGAATAAAATTTATTTTAAAATATATAATTTTACTCCTTAAATTAATTTTTTATCAATTAAAATGCGTTATAAAATTTTAATATAAGGATTTTTATATTCAAAAACACATAATTAGAAGTTTAATAGTAATTATAAGATTATATTACATTCTTATGATCTTTTAATTTTAGTGTTTTATATAATTAAGAAAAACTATTTCATATCAAAACCTAACAAAACAAAGTGGAAATTTACAGTAAAAAATGTTCAATTAATTTAATAAAACCCCCATCCCAAAAAGATAGATTTGGCTATAGTTCCTACCCATTCTTAATTCCTATGATGTTTTAAAGAAAAGAAGAATTAACATAAAATGATCAGTAAGGTATAAAAAAAGAAACATGTAAGTACATTTTGAAAATTATAATATCCTATTGAAAAGTTTTCTTTTATATAATTAACCTTTTGCTCAAAATAATAATTTACTTAAGAAATAAACTTCACATACTAATGAATTTCATAAAACATTTCATAAGAAATATTAAAGGAAAAATAATAATCATGAGGGTTTCTCATATAAAAAGTGTACTCCTGAAAACTTTATCTTGAAAAACATGGTTTTTACTATTAAAATGGGAATAAACATTCTTCTAAACATAATATCATGAGATTACCTTATGAAATAAAAATAATTCATGGAAAAACATTTTAAAGCATAGAAAATTCATATAAGTACCTTGGGACATAATCCCCATATCAATATTAAAATTACTCTTATAAATGTAATATACTAGTTGGTTAATTTCAATATATATTTCCCTAAGAATCACACAATTGCCCAATGCATTTAAGAGATATTTTGGGCTCACCCATCATCATAAAAATTGTAAAAGGACTATAACATAAAAAAATCATTAAATTTTACATTTATATCATAAAAAATCTTAAATTATTCAGTTTAACACATTTTCAAAAGCACTTCCAGGATTCACATAAAAATAATAATAATAACCCATTTTATTTGAAAAATATTAAAAAGAATATTTCACAAAATAACGAAAAATTACGTTTTCTTTAAAAAAAATAATATTTTATATAAATATTCATAAATAATAATGGTAATTATGGTAAAAAAATCCACTCATGCAGTGTATGTAAAAAAGAATATTCCTTTCACACTTTTGTAGAAATTTAAAAAATGAACCATTTAGAAAATGGTAAAAAGTATTATTTTAAATCCTTCATAAATAAAGTTAAACATGGTTTAAATGGATTTTGAACATAAATGTAAGTATATTATTAAAATAAATAGTACATTTTAAAGTACATGTATATGAATAAAAAATATAAGAAAAACTTTAAAACTTTTTAAATAAGGTTTTTAAGAAAAACATCTTACCTCGAGTCCGACTCACCACACATGTTATTTAAATCATGTATAACAACATTTATTAATTTCTTAATTAGTTAAGAACCTTTTAAAAGTTTGTTACATTATTATTATAAAATTAATTTAATTTATCACCATGTTTTATATAGTTACTAAATCAGTTATGTTTATGTCGAATGTTGTGATATCGTTCGGTTTGAAATCCCACAACAACATCCATAGTATGACCATGGTCAAAGGTGTCATGATTCAATAATATATATAATATTAATCATTAAATAATTATAATTTTCATATACTAAATACACTTTTATAACCATCCATGAAAAGATGAAAATAAAAATTAATTGCATCACTTTGGGGAGGTGGTTGTCCACACAAACGTACGAGCGATGTTGTCATTTTCTAAACAATGGATGGGTAAGAAGGTAATAATTATATTACCTTTAAATAATCATTATTATTTCACTAATATCATTTATATTCATTAAATTCATCATAATAACCAACCATATGAGGTGGTGATGAAAAAAGAAATGCATTGCTTCTTGGAGGTGGTAGACCACATGTACGCCCAAGCGATGTTTTCATTTCCCATAGGATGGAAAATGATAAAAAAGGGATGTACAATAAAAATAATAACCCTAATTTATATTTTAGATACTAATGTTATTATACTATCATGTTTATGATAGTATTTAAGGATATAAAAGAAGAAATAAACTTTAATAAAATCAGTTAAAACTTATTCTTCCTCTTTTGATATCTTCTTCTCAATTGAGCTTGAAAACATTGAATGAGAGGTTTATAGTCAGTATATAGGATTTTGGATATAGGAATCAATTTTTATAAGTGGATTTTGGTAGAGGTTTTATAGAAAACTAAATTTGTGTTTGTTTTTGAAAAGGTTTAAGTGAGTCTCTTTTTAAAATCCAAAAATATATGGGATTCTCTCAAATTTTCCATCTTTAATGGTCATGAAAGCATTTTAAAAATTTAAAAGTTGAAAATTCATGGATAATTCATGATAGTGTTAATAAGTTCCAATAAAATCCAGTTAATTTATGATTTAATAGTGTTATAATGATTTAAAAATAAATTACAAAAAACCATTTAAATTAATTTTCATGAATATTCACATATATTTACTTTTAAGGCATCAAAATAAAAATGTAATTTGAATATAATAACTTTAAAGACCAATTATACATTAAAATAATACAATAAATTCAGGAAATACTATAATTTATCTGAAATATTTTACTTTTTTATGTTTTTTAAATAATTTACTTGATTTTTCTTTTGATTTCACAAGCGGGGCAACAACGTTGCATAAATATTATTGGAAATTATAAAATGAATAAAAAAATTACTATAATAAAAAATAGTCATAATAATACTAATCATTTATGACCATTCATAAATCCTTTTATCCCAATGAAAATATATTAGAGATATAAAAATAAAGAGAGTGACATCTTATTATTATTCACTACTTAAAATAATATAAACTCATAATCAAAGGAAAATGGAAAAACATTTAAATATTTTTTATGATAAGTTGATATAATTTGACGTAATTTTACCCAATAATATTTAAGTTTATGTTTTTCAAATGTATCACAAATTCTTAACACAAATTAACCAGTTCACTCCTCATTATGGTGATAAACTTTTTCTATTATTACTATTCATTATGAATGAAAAGGAAAAATTCTTTATTAAATAGTTACACTATGATGATTAAAAATAAATAATCCATTTTAAAATATTTAATTTCAGTAAGTGGTAAAAAATATCTTTAATATTATTATTATAAACACAATGAAAAACAGTTTTTAGAAACATACTCATTTTAAGCATAAAAGTGATTTTATTGAAAAATCATGTATATTATTGATTAACATGGAATTAATTGGATTATTTATAATAAAATGATAATTATGTGACTCTAAAATAAATATGTAAAAAAATTTAACATTTAAATTACTTTTATTAAATAAAATAAATCACAATTTTTGAAAAAATTGGCAATTTTCACTATTCACCAAAAATAATCCTTTTCCAAGAATTTATGAAAATGTATCATATGATTATATTGAAATTATTATTTCAATAATTTAATCTATTTTTTTAAAAAAAATTGGTAGAAAATAATCATAATATTTTTAAACAATATGCAATAAAAACATTTTTTGATGAAAATTTATTTTAGAGGCATAAAAGGAATTTATTCCCATTCATTATCTAGTAACCACTATTTGATGATTTTTAACTTATTTTATTAAATATACTATCTATTATATTCATTAGATACATTAATCTATAATGATTAACTTAATTTGTTTTGATAAAATTACATAGCACTTATAGATGATTTTTCTAAAATATATCTCCTTTAATCTTATATGATATTTTTTAAAATCTGGTTATCATTTCCTTATCATTAATAAATTAATTTTTATTAAGAGAAAATTACCTACATATATTTCATATTGATATTAATCTTATTAATAGCTCTCAATCGAATGACTATGTTATAACTATCATATTTAAATAATAACATTTTAATAGTATATCACAGTTCATTCTAAACTCAGTATTGTGTATGTTATACACTATCAAACATAATATTCATTTAAAATAATATAAAATAAAATATTGGGGTGTTACCTTTTTCCACACTTTAATAATCCATTTCCTCACAATTTTATTTTGTGTCCAATAAACAAAGGATTGAAAAAATCAGGATCAATTCCAAGGTGGGGAAGATAAATAAACATAAGTGGGAAGAAATAAATGTTAATCCAAATTATTAAAATTTCATTTTGAAAAGAACTTTAATGTCTATGTTAATACTAAAAAACTTATAATTTCCTAAATATTTCTTAAATCATGCACTTACCAAATGATATTTTTTCTAGTGGAAGAGTTTCATAAAGAATACCCTCATAGTTGAGTGATGTTTTTCATATAACATGTGATAGATTTATCTTCCTCTTTCTTTTGTAGAGGAATTATTTTTCATCAAGATAAATAATCATATAAAATATACTTACTTGTTTTCATTTTATACGATATTCATAATTTCATCATTTAGTTATATTTGTAGAATTTTTTCACCTATGCTTCATCAAATATTCTAAATGATAAGTAATGATTTTGATTTTGTCTTGATAGAATTAATAAAACTAAAATTAAATGGGAAAAAATATCCCCAAAAGTATAACAAGTTATTTGTTTTTTAATTTATATTTTAACCAAAAGAGTTTTTTTATTATAAGTTAATATAATATCCAATTTGAATAAACCTCCATACATGGATCTCTAAAACCTCCACAATAACTCCCAAATAACAACATAAATCATTCCATAAGTAACTAACCAAAAAACTCTTGAAAACAAGTCTGAATAAAAGTGAGACCAACAAATTAGGAAGATTTGATCACATGTTATTCCAATTTCAATTTAAAATTTACCTCTAAACTACATTAATCACTCATAAAGTCACATAACAAAAATGTATATTCTATAATAATGTAATATCCCAAGAATTAGAACCTTTTCCATAAATAACATGAATAACCATAAAGCTAAAATAAAATGATATTTTATTTTAAAATATAATTTAACCTTAATTACTCAAATAAACATCCATAATAGAAAAAATTACTTTGATTTACCTTAATCATATAATTTTCAAAATACATTTATTTTCTTCAAAAAAACATTAACCGCTTAGTCACTAAATCAATTTTCAATCCCATGGTTATATATAAGATAAATTATATGTCTTCCAAATGTAACAACCATATTATCTTAATTAACCACAATTACCTAAACATAAAAAATAATAATAAACTTAAAGGTTATCAATAAAATTTAACTTATGTCCATAAAATATAAAGTATTCTTACTTAAATAACCCCTTTCACTAAATGAAACTTTAAAATTAAGGGCTAAACATACCTAAACAAATCAATAAATTTATCCTATCACATAAAACATCAAAAGGGAATCAATGCATCTAAACTTATGATATTTATTAAATATTATAAATTATTAAATAAAATTTTAGAGAATCATAACTATTCAAACCCTATATGTAGAAACTTCAGACATTGAAATTTGTTTATAAACCATTATCCATGCTTTCCTATACTATTACTTAATACTTTCATCCAAAAATTTAAATATGAATCATGTATTAAGATTCATTAATCTCAATATAATAATTTTTTATACTTTAAACATAAGAAAAACTATTAAAATAACACATAACTTTTATATGATATACATTGTTTCTTCATATTCATCATATGACCTTGCTAAAACTATATTCAAACAATATTTTTGATCTCAATCATGAGATTTTCTCTAAGGAAATTTATTTTCATAATTCCAATATTACTCAAATTTGAAATATCTTCTTGTTCCTTTAAGAAATTTCTTTGGGTGATTCTTCCCAAATTATTTACATATAGAGAGATCTATATTTTTATCTTTATGGTATTTATCACATAAAATTCCATGAAACACCATTTTTATTTTATTTGGTGTGTCACGAAACTTTCATAGTTTTAGGTTCTTAATTATATATCAAGATAAATGGTTATGATAATCACAAGAGTTTTCAATCCACCCCCTATCCTATTTGTTTTCTCATTTGGAAACCACTAGACTTTCCTTCACATCCATTATTAACTTGGTTCTTACTTATTTCAACCATTTTCTAACACCAAAATTATTAGTGTGAGTTTATAAAATAAAATCACAATAAACCATCTTATGAAATAGAAAAATACTAAGATATCCTTATCCATATCACCATTTATTCAACTATTTTGATTCTATAAAAAATAATCCTAATTCTCCTTATCATACAAAAATTTAAAGTTATAGAATACTTTTAACTAATGATCCTGATCCAATATATAACCCCTTAAATATTTCTCATCAAACAACATCCTAATTATGAGTTTGATAGAAAGTATTGAATTTTTTTACATTCCCATAATATTTTAAGCTTATAGTTTATGATAATTTGAAAAAACTCTTACATATCAAAAACCAAGAAATAAATTTACACTTCCACTAAATTTCCATTTTTCTACAAAATCATCATTCTTAAATTTGAAATACTACTTTATTCAATTAAAATTATCATAATTGTAGATGAATTCCCACAGAGGAAAGGTATACCCATTTATAGTTCATAATCATCCTTATGAACTGTGAAAAACATTTGAAATTGTGGAATGAGAAAAAATATCTGTAAGGGATACAAAAAGAAAGAAACCTTTTATTCTATATATAACATTTTCCTTCTATATAATTAACAGTGAGTTCAAAATAAGAATTTAGTTACTCAATAAATAAACTTAAATTCATAAATATTTTCATAAAATATTTCATATAAAATATTAAAGGGAAAATGATAATCAAAAGGTTTTTTGTAAAACATGACTAATAATGAAAAAATTATCTTGAAAAACATACTTTTCACCCAGAAAAGGGGAAGCACTTTTTTTAAACGTAAACTCATTATCTTACCTTATGAAATAAAAATACTTCCATGAATTATTTATTCATGCATATAATATTCATATAGGTACCTTGGCACATCATATTTTTTTTTACACTTACAATCACTCCTATCAGCACTCTTAAAAATGGAATAACCTACTTAGATAATTCCAACAAATATTCCCTAGAGAATAAAATCATTAGATAATGAATTGGGGATATATATTGAGATCACTCTTCATTGTGAAAAATGTACAAGGAATATAACATACTTAAAAGGAATGAAATATTAAATTTTCATCAATAAATATCACAAATTATTATGTTTAACACATATGGATAAGAACATTTGGACTTCATGTAAAATTATGATAAAAATAAATTTTATTTGAAATCTATTAAATGGAAAATTTCCCATAATAATGGGAAATAATATCTAATTTTAAAAAACATATAAACTTATAGAGAAATATTCTTAAAGAATAAAAATTATTATTATAAGAAATATCTATCATTCCATATAGGTTAACAAATCATTCCTTTCACACTTTTTTAAAAGTTTAAAAGATAACCTCTTTAGAAAATGCTAAAAGACATATTTCAAAACCATTGTGAAAAATTAAAATATGGTTTAAAATAACATTGAATATAAATTTTCATATACTAATAAAAAATCTAAAACATTTTAAGGTACATGGATATGTAGGAAGAACAAAAGAAAAACTTTAAAAATTTTAAAATAAGGTTTCAAGGAAAATCACTTTCCTCAAACCTAACTTTCAATGTAAATTCTTTATCCCTTGTATAATAAAATTATATAAATTATTTAATTTCTCAAGAAAAATTTATTGGTTTATTAACTTGTTATTATCCATTTTTTCCATTTATATCCATGTCTTATATTGTTACTAAATAATTTAAGTTCATGTTAGAGATTCGGTTCATAATCCAAAAACCATCTTGGTAGGTTGAACATGGTCAAAGGGGTCATGGTTCTATAATATCCATAATATTAATCAGGAGATAATTATATTTTTTATACATTAAGTAGAATTTTATAATGATCCATTAAAGGAATATATGAACAATGATTCACATTAATTCCTGGAGGTGCAAGTCCATATGTACGCATGAGCAAAATTATCATTTTCCAACAGATGGAAGAATAAGAAGATAAGTAACATATTATCATCATAAAATCATAATTATGTCATTAATATTGTATATATTCATTAAATATATCATTATAACCATACATGTGAGGTGGTGATGAAAAAAGAAACACATAACTTCATGGAGGTTGTATTCCACATATATGGACGAGAAATGTTTTCATTTCCCATAGGATGGAAAAAGAGATGAAAATGGGTTTTACCATCCAATAGCTCGAAAGCCTTCAATTTTTTTATTTTGATAAAACCACCTTTTAAGGGAGAAAGTGGAAACCCACACATATATCATGAACATAATACAAATCACACCTGAAAGATAAGAAATTAAAAACCATACTGAAAACATGGAGATCCCCTCCCTAGCATTTAAAAGTGATGAAGCTATCTACTAGTGCAAGGCAGTTCGGAAATAAAGTGTCCTATGTTAAAGCACATTCTCGTTCTGATGGAAAATTTCATACCCTCTCAAACAACCAAATCCGTAAAGCTTAAAAAAGAAAAACCACCATCTCTAAATCCTTTTTTAGGGCATGTTCTATGTGGTCAATTTGGCTACACTATCTTCCCACCATTAGGATAATTGGAAAGATCATATAAATAAGCTTCAAAAACCCTTTCACTATTCACAGGATAACCTCTATCATGACACGACGAACCCCACCACACTCCATAAGACTCCTTCCACACTGTAGTCACTGAAGCAGCCGGAAGATAATCCCGGGAATGCGAAGCCAATCCTTCATTACCTAGGACTGGATGTCTCAACACTACACCAAAGGAACGTTGCCAATGAGGGGGTATGTACCATTATGAACTAGAAATTCCACTAGGGGCATTAATCCACTCCAATTGGAACCACAAATGGGTTTTACCATATTCATAATAATACTTCAATGTACACTACAGAAAAAACATTGATTTAGCGACAGTTTTTTCACAGGGGTTTTTAAAACCGTCATTAAATGTTCTTCGGGATAAAATTTAGTAGCATTTTTAAAAACCTCCGCTAAATGTTCTTAATTTTTTTTTTATATTTTTTATATTTTTTTTCAAAAGCAAAACATTTTTTTGAAGTGGTTTTTAAAAAACAACCGCAAAATAGAAGGAAAAAAATTAATTATTAATTATTAATTACTATAATTTATATTTTATTAATTATAATTTTAATTAATTATAATTTTATTAATTAATAAATATTTATAAATATTAGCTAATAATAATTTTAAAGTGAAAACAAATCTTCAATAAGTTGAAAATCACATTTTGACATCAAATAACAACAAATTTTGATCCGAGAGTTAGTTTTAGCTTGACAACCAGTCAAATAAATGATTACGAAATGAGAAAAATCCACATAATATTTAAATCTTGTGATAATAAATGGAATAAAATATATTATATTTTAAAAAATGTCATAAATTGAACTTGAACCTCAAATGACCACAACTTTTGATCCGGGTGTCTGTTTGGGCTCTACCACATATTAAATTGAATCATGTGATGAGATCTATACCATAAATGGTCTCAAACTAAGGCTGAAAAGATATATCCAATTTTTTATCCCTGGAAATTTCTAAAAGCCTCCAAAATTGAGTTTTTTTGTCACCGACCCCAATTTATTAAAATTTAAACGGTTATAACTTCTAATCCGGGTGTCCATTCAGTATATACCACATATAATATCAAATGTAATTTCATGATATTTGATTTGAATGGTTGTAAAGCTAAAAAAGACTCTCGGATAAGAATTTATGGTTATTTAAAGGTTTTTAGGGGTTTTTAGGGTTTTCAGAGTTTCTTAACGTTTCTATCTGTTTTAAGGGTAACCCAATTGTTTAACATTCTATGTATTTTCAACGTCGTTTAAGAAGGTCTTATTCCTTTTTTTGGCGAGGAAACAATTTATTCTTAGGGATTACATTCATATTGACATTATGGTTTTGAAATAATATCATTTTTTACAATGTAGTTTAATTTATAATTAAATATATGCACATTTTCCTATATTTACTTATAAAATCACTTGTATAAATACATATTTATATAGAAATTTATTTTTAACCATACAAACCAAATGAAAACAAATAATTTTTATTCATTCTGTTTAAAATAAAAAATTATTGATTTTATATACATTTGTAAATATTTATACATATTTATGTTTATATATATTTATATCGTATATGTGTAGATATATATATAGAGATATTTATATTTACTTGTGTTTATAAATATATTTATATTAATATAAAATTATAAATCTGAGTTTTTTTATATATATTTATGTAATTTTTTTATAAATATATATATTTATAGATATTTATATCCATTTATTATTTTATTGTATTATTATTTTATTATTTTATTATTATATTTTATTTTCTAAAATTTAAAATTTAAAATTTAAAATTTAAAATTTATTATTTATTCAATTATTATGTATTATGTATTACGTATTATTTATTATTGATTTATTATTTATGGATTTATTTTTATTTATATATTATTTATTTATTTATTATTATTTATTTATTATAATTTATTACTCATTATTTATTATTTATTATTTATTATTAGTTATTTATTTATTATTTAATAATTAATAATTAATAATTAATATTTCATATTTTAATATTTAATATTTCAATATTTCAATATTTTAATATTTTAATATTTTAATATTTTATTTTCATAATTTTATTATTTTATTATCTAATTTCATAATTTCATAATTTATTTATTTATTTATTTATAATTAATTAATTATTATTTATTTATGATTTATTTACTATTTATGTATTTTTAATTTATTATTTATTTACTTATTTATTATTATTTGTTAATTATTTATTGTTTTTTTTCAATTAATATATATAAGTGTATTAAATTCTATTTATTCACCGCATGAAGAGCCTGTTGGAGTGGTAGTCTTTAAGGAAAATGCAAGAGGTAAGGGGTTCAAATCTCACCCAATTCAGAATTTCTATATATAGCACATCTATATGCATGTGCATGACAACAAACAGTAAAAATTATAATAAATAATAAATATTAAAAAATAAAAAATAAAAAATAAATAAGAAAATTACAAAAATAAAATAACAAAATAAGAAAATAATAAATAATAATAAAGTAATAAATAATTAAAAATTAAAAATTAAAAATAATGTAATTAATATTAAATAAATAAATTATCAAAATAAAAAAATAAAATAAAAAATTAATAAAATAAATTTAAAAACATTAAAAAATTTAAAAATGTAAAAATTAAAAAAAAATTTAAAAAACATCACTAAATCATTTAGTGGTATCTTAAATAGCTGTACAAAAACTATCTCTAAATCGTTCTACAATGGTTTTAAAAAGCCACCATTATTTGATTGCCGACACCCGATTTATGAATGGTTTTTCAGAATCATCATAGATTGAATTAGCGATGGTTTAAAACATCGTTAAACTCAAATTTGGCATAGTGGTATTTGAGATACTCAGTTTGTTATACTAGCATGGTTATGAGAGGTTATAAGAAGACAAAAGAATAAATAAACATAAAAGAAATTAGTTAAGACTTATACGTCCTCTCTTGATATCCTCCTTTAAATTCAGGTTAAGGCTATTTAATGAGAGGTTTATGGTCACCAAAAAGGTTTAGGGATATGGGATTGGAAATTTATAGAGGTATATTGGAATATGTTTTAGGGAAAATCAAATTTGAGTTGTGTTTTGAAAAGGACGAAGTGAGTTCCTTTTATAGGCAATAATCAATGGCATTTTCATATTTTTTCAATCTTTTAGGGACATGAAAGTAATTTTAAAAATTATAAAGTGGAAAATGCACTGAAAATTATTGATATCATTGATATATTATCACAAACTTGAGAAAAATATAGGTTTGTATGATTTTAATATGATTTAAAAATAATTTTTAAACATTAAATAACATTTAAAGTCATTTTCTAGACTATTCAAGCATTTTTTACTATAAAGGAATCAGGATAAAACCATATTCTTAATATAAAAAATATAAAAATAACTTATAATTTATAATTATCCATTAAATCAATGGAACAACAAAATTTTTCCAAAACATATTTCTTTCCCTATTTTTAAAATAATTTACATGATTTTCTACTGTTTTCACAAGTACTACATCGACAATACATAAAATGTTATTGGTAATTATACCATCGACTTTTTTAAAATAAATTAAGATAATAAAAATAATTTATTTATATTCAAAATAATGATTTATTCCCATTTACAACTTCTTTTTATGCCTATGAAATTCTATTAGAGATATTAAAAAACAAGGGTGGTAATTTATAATAATTCTTAAAATAAGATAAAGGTCATAATCAAAGTAAAGAGGCCCACAATTTTGATATATTTGAAGATAAGGTGATAAGGCTCTAATGAACCTTATCTAACAATATTTAAGATGGTATTTTGTGAAATTATCACCATGTTTTTAGATAAATTAACCAGTTTTACCCCTTATCGTGGTGATAAACATTGAATATGGTTACTATTAATTATAAATACAAATTAAAGTACATTATTATGTAATTTAAATATTATGACTCTAAATTTTGAATTCAATTTGAGATAAAATTTATATAAGTGATAAAAATTAATTTTAATATAAATGTGTGAAACATAATGAAACATAGTTTTTTAGAAAAATACATGTTTTAAACATAATCCTGATTTTATACCAAAATCATGTATAATATTGATTCCCATGGAAATAATTAAATTATGTTAAATAAAATTAAATTTATATGGATTTAATTAAATCCAAAAAAAATTGAATATTGAAATTACTTTTATTAAAAGAAAATAAATGATAGTTTTTGCAAAGAATTTGGATTTTTCACTATACTCCCCGAAATAATCCTTTTTCTGAAAAATGTACATTTTTCATAATATTATGTTGAAATGATTATTTAAAAAATCATGTTCATTTTATAAAATAAAATTTCTAGAAGTTTTATAAATTAATCAAAATATCAATACACAAAATGAAACAAATACATTTTTTTGAAGGAAATGATTTATGAAGTATAAAATGAATTAATACTCATTACTATCTTTTAACTACCATTAGAAGAATATAAGTTTGTTTTATTAAATATATGATCTATACATTTCTTTAAATCTTTCATCTATAGTGATTAACTTAATTTATTTTAATAAAAATTCTTTGCACAAATAAAATAGTTTTCTGAATATATCTTCTTTAATATTATATGTTATTATTTAGAATAGTGTTATTATTTCCTTGGATCAATAAATTTATATTAAGAAAATATTACCTATATATATATTTTATATTACGGTAACTTTTATTCAAACCCTCCAATTCAGACACTAGGTTATAAATATGATATTTAAATAATAACGTTTTAATAGAGAAACCAAATCTTTTGTGGGGTAGTTTTATCCCCTTAAGGTCCCTTTGATCTCTTGGATCCATTGGAAGTTCATTCTTACCTTTGGTATAGAAAATGATCCATTGAAAACATTAAAAATTACTAGTATAACTTTTCTAGAAACTATATCATATAGATGATGGGAAGCTACTGGGTAGCTAGTGTTCACTAGGGTTCCACCAGGTAGCTAGTAAAATACCACCAAGTAGCTAGTAGGAAAAACACATGAACCTACTTCCTGGAATCGTCTAACTGGTACCAGGTATAACCTAAATAGGTACCTAGTTGTTTGGGTCCCCGAAAGCCTTCCAAAATATCCTAATAACCTATATCAAATCCTTTAATTTATTTAAAACATTATAAATTCATAATAAAAACATAAAATATAAAATAAAATCAATTTAATCTATTAATATAATAAATAAAATAAAAGTAGAAAATTCTGCAACAGAAAAAGTGCAAAACCTTTGGGCCAACTTTTGCATACTAAAATAGACAAACCAAGCTTGGATACAGTTATAAAAGCTTTATATAATTTCAATTGATTTACAATTATTTAAATAACACCTTAATATGACATATATAGATTAAGATATCATTAGAATATAGAAGTAAAACACTTTGTAAAACTTTAGTTGTAGCAAAAAAACTCCAATGCCTTACGGACATTTTTTTGAATATCTAAACAATCAAACCTGATTTTGTTTCTAGATGAAAATTATTTATAAAATTGTGTAATATTTAAAATTAACAGTATTACATATAAATATTTCATCTATAGCTCATGATACAATCAAAATATAGTAGGTAACATAACATGAAAATCTCTAGAATTGACAGAAAGGTTACCATGAATATAGGGAAACTATCAGACATCTAAATGATTGATTCAGTCTTTCTCATAGTTGAATTATTTTGAGCTGCTTTTTTCATATTTATGAATCTATAATAAACACTTAATTACATACACATTAGCTCAATATATGATTTAAAATCATACAGAATGTAAAACTAAAATGTGAGGAACATAAAACTGTAACACATAATATTTTAGGGGTTTCATTGGAAATTTTGATAAAAAAAGTCATCCTATTATATAACATGTAAATCATTATATGAAAGTGGTATAAAATATATAATTAAGTGTATATAAATAATTTAAATAGTGATCACATGTACAAAATATTTAAAACTAATAGAAAACCATTTTCTAAAAACATAAAACACAAACCAATAATAAAAGTGTTTTGTAATTATTAAAAAATAATATAAATTCCAAGAATCCAACATGATATTTATCACTCAATCATAGAGGACCAATTTCATATAGTATTTTATAATTATCCCTAGTAAGGGGGTTTAGTATAGTTCATTTCACTTAATTATTTTTTATCCATTTAATTTTTTTCTTTTACGATATTTTACCATAGTGTATCACATGAGTTCGTACAAGGTGGATACATATGTTACATCCTCAAGATATGGATGGTTATGATTCCCTGTATTAGTGAGAATCTCACCCAAATATTCCTTTTCTATTTCTTACATTCTCAAGTTTCTATTTTTTGTATTCCTTTTTCATAGTGAAATTTTGTTTCCCCTACCTTGGGAACGTTGGTCAATTTGACCAAAGCATAAAAACCACTATATTTATTTTTTTAATTTTCTTTACCACTTTCATGACTAATATGTTGTGTTAATGGATTACCAATAACCTACTTGAACTTGTACTTTTTTATTACCACAACATGTGAGTTTTCAATTATTGGTACTTTCCATGACAATAACACAATTTGTGCGTATGGTATATATGGTAATTTCCTTAGATTACTTGCATTATAAAAAGGTTATTAAAATTAAAATATAATGATAACATGTTAATATATGACTCTAATATCAAAAATATACTCTCTCTTCTAGATAAATCAATCTTACATGACACACATGATGTTTGAAAATCAGGTTTTGGTGGGCTCAAAAGTACTGAGACTTCTTCTCATGATTTTCACCCATGGTGGTATCATGTTTTGGTGATCATGTTTGGGGTGTTATTTGATTCTCATGTCTACATGAATGCTTATTTTTCTCTCAAATTTTAATCATTTTTAATGTATCTCATTCAATCATATATCTTGATTCACGATTAAAACCATGACAATTTATGTTAGTAGTGAGTTAACTTGCGCCATGTATGTCATTATGGGTATAACGTTAACTGAATGATCAATATATGATTTATTGATTATGAGTATTTTAAGAATATTTCTCTTTCACTTTTATGATTCTCCAAAGGATCAATATAGTCACCTGAGTGGGGGGTGAATCAAGGGTTGTCTCTTTCTGTTACTAAATTCCAATTTATTGATTAAATATTTACCCCATTGGAATTTAAACCTCTATTATCCGTTAGGATAATAGTTATTTGTTGAGTATTTACTAATCACATATGCCATAAGAAATGCAGGCAATAAAGTAAAGGATGACACACTATTTACACTACTTTTCCCACAAGGATTAAAAGTTTGATAGAAAATTGGCTCAAATAAAGAGAGGAGGTAATGGAATACATGATACGAAATACCATTCTACTAAATCCCAAGGAGTCCTCCCAGATGAATCATTCATGGTATAGTTTCATGATATAATTGCATTATTTAAAACCTATTGAAAGTTCAATTTTCATAGCCCACTTGCATGGAATACTTTCACAAACAAATTCTTAACCCAAGGTATGAATTTATAATAAATAGACCATATGAGATCCTAATATAATACCATTTGAAGAAATATATATATATATATATATATTGGATCATCTCACCTAATTATAATTCCTATGTTTCCAAAAACATCATCCATTTTTCTTAGATTACAAAATAAGAGGGAATTAATAAAAGGAAAAAGGTACTAGAGTTCTCCAAAGGTATAAAAAACTGAGGACCTACATGCCGAACCACTTTACACATAGTATAAACACAATAGTTTTAATGGCCCCAACCTATCTAAAAACATACATTCTACCCTTCCAATAGAATTCGAATAGACCCCTTAACATTGAGGTAAATTACCATCCAAGCCATGTCACCTGAATGAATCTGTTTTCCCAAGTATCACTTAGGTGAGATCCCTTATGAATAACTTGGTATCACTTTGGAGAAGTCCAATCTGACCACCCATGAATTACTTAATAGAAT
This sequence comes from Viscum album, assembly GCA_963277665.1. Taxonomy (NCBI): domain Eukaryota; kingdom Viridiplantae; phylum Streptophyta; class Magnoliopsida; order Santalales; family Viscaceae; genus Viscum; species Viscum album. Next base: position 1,433,041,301 of record OY728145.1, read on the forward strand.
TATAATTTTACTACCATTTTATCACTTGTGAGAAGTCTAATCTAACTACCTAGGTATCATATGGGATAATCCCAATATAACCTCTTCGGTATCACTTGGGTGATTTCTAATATGTTCGACCATGTATTACCTAAGATAATCCCCTTATAGTCACCCATGTACCTCATGAAATAACCCCCTTCCACTCACCCAAAATTTACCTAGGTGATTTACTCTTCATTTACCCATTGAATAATTTTATTTTGAAGGCCTCCCCCAAAACCATCAGATCTATATAGTTGGGGTATGTACATACTAGAGTGTCCTTTCAATAATGCATTATCATGGTAAAGGAAATATTGAACTTAACCTCCACAATATATTATGTCCTTAGAATGATCACAATAATGTATTCCTTTGGTAATACAGATCCCATACTTGGGGATAATAGAAGTGGATTTGGAAGTGACATTAATTCCCCACATGTTACTTTAAATGTAATGTGAATTTTGAAGTACCCATGTGTTCACCAGATGCATAATCCTTAACTTGGGGTTTAGAAACATGCAAGGATATGAGAATATTCATTCCCTATATTTGTTCCTGGCCACCCTACCATAGCCTCACCCTCATCCACCTATAGAAAAAGAGAAACATTATCCCATAGAAATCCCACCTGGAGTAAACCACTAGAATTTATTAAAGGGAATCAACTTCCTTTCATATCTCCACCCTTATCCATCAGTAATCATGGACGAAATATCCCTGTGGGATTCAAATTTAGGTGTAAGTCACTTCCCAGACACAATCATGTAACATGAAAATATTCAAATATCTATTATTTATCATAATGAACATGACTCACATGAGATTAGATATTAGTGATGACCATGTCACTATCATGGTCAAGAAATTTTTAATGGGACTCCCCCATAAGTGTAAGTCCCAAACCGTCTGAACTACATGGTGTTTGATTCATGTTCCAACAAGATACATAAGAATCCTCCCAAAGGTTCAAATACAACAACTTAAATCACTACTAAACACATTGCGATATACTATCTATAAGATCATGCCCCTACTTAGGAGGTCGTATTCCTTCAAGGTCATCTTTACCTATTCCTCATTGACTAAATTCATAGAGAAATATATCTTTTCAGGCCATATTCCATACAGGTTCATCCATAAAGGGATGATCATTCATAAGCCTCACACCAACATTTACTAGGAACCTTATTTATAAACGTTCTCATCGAATTATATTAAACTATATGGTCTGGTCCTTTATCGCATGACCTTAAAACACATGATGTGTCTCATTAGGCAGCATTGAACTACATGGGTTTTGATATAATTTATGATGATACATAGGAATTCTTTCTAATGGCCATGATCCCAACTGTAAAAGACCAACTATCTACATGGATGTTGATAAATTCTGGAGTGACTCACTATATGGATTAAAACTAGCATAGAAAAATAATGAAACACAAATAGAGAACCATTAATAAATACAGATGGTACCATTGATGGTTAACCTATAATATATATAAATGGCATATTAAATGGAGAACTTATGACACATACAGATTTTACCATTTATTGACAAACTCTAATACATATAGATGGTACCACTGATAGAGAACATTCGGTACATAAATATGTTACCATTGATGGAGATACTTTAATACACATTGATGGTACAATTGATGGAGAACCCATAATACATATAGATGATATTATTGATGAAGAACCTATAATACATATAGATTCTATCGTTGATGGAGAAAATTATATACATACTAATATTTTTTCATCAATACATGAAAATATCTGATTTTTGGCATAAGGGTGACCATTCCCAACCTTGAGATTTGGGAAAGATTCATGAACATGTATTAAATATTTAAGAGAGTCCCAGATTTAGAAATAATTCCCACAAAAGTGTGTTATTAGATCTAAATTCCATCCTCTCAACTAATGCGAGTTCTTAAGAATCATTGGAAAAACACTCAGCAACCACCTTCCTTTGGAAAGTAGGTCTGTGAAACATATCTAATATGGGAACTATTGGGTGTTTTTAGTTCAAAGAATAAACCCAATTAGAAACTACACAAAATATATGTAAAAAATGGTAAAACTAATATAAATACATTCATTAACCATAATAACTATGTTACTCACATTTCATGCTGTTTCATATCAGGTACTCATACAATACAAAAGTATGCCAAATATGGGTTTTTCAAATTAATCAATCAATATGTGTTTTCATACTTGTGATGCACCTTTGACGAGTCCCATTGTTCATGGTTTTTTACTTGATTTGGGAACTTTAAACAGAACTCCCGTTGATCAAAAATGGAATCCTATCAAGTTAAACTGACATATAAATCATTATTCACATGAACCAAGTCCTAATCAAACAAGTGGACATTGTTTTTACCCACTCACTACCTTCATCACTGAATATGAAACTTAATTATAAAAGTGTTACACTTGAATGGTTCTATCCCAATTTTTTAGGTTGTGTGTGAAGCCCTTTGGGACATGATTCCCCATCAACCATACACCCAATAATGGTTGGGGAAAAAAGTGACACCCATCACCATTCAAAATTGCTTCAGGAGCCTCTCTCTAGAATATAGAAACGAGTCTCTCCCTTATCTCGGGGAGGTAGATCTCAAGTCAACAAAGACCACATCACCTAAGTGTAGAAGTCAATATAAAGGGATATTAAAAGTAATCACTTCCCCTAATGTCTAAATGTTTCATGTCACTAGTATGATGAAGATTCCACCCCATGGGCCCTAGTTCAGGACACCTAGGCTCAGGTTCCTAGTATGACCCAAATAGGGTAAAAATCAATCAACTAGGAGCGTGAAAATAACCCCATCCCTTCCATGGAAGAATGAAAATATACTCCAATAAAAAAATTGAGCATGAATATATCCATTACTACACCCAACAAGATTATTAGCATAAACTGATAGCACATTCAGATGTTTTTCAATATACCCCAAAAATAAATAAAGGGTAGACCCATATCTCTACCCCATAACATGATGAATATTACTATATCCCAATAGGGAATATATGACATGATTAGACATATATCTATGAACCGACAACAAGATGGGAATATATTTCCATTATAGCCATGGATGTCACTGAAAATATCCTGGAAATAATAGAAGGGAGAATTTTATCCCTGAACATATTCTACAGTACTTACAAGATATATTGGAAGCATCAAAATTAGTTAAAGTAATAGAACACAACCCATCCCCTTAATTTGGGAATCTCATCATCACCATGATAAGGCTACTCAGGATTAGGAATTCAGTCTTATTCTCATCTAGGTGGTTATTGGCATGTTCCCATAATAAAGGGATGATATGATCTAGCACACATATGCATTCCAATAAGATATTATCGGTCTATTTCAATGACCACTCCAAAGTACACACATATTCATGCCAAAACCCCCATAAAACTATCAACATATTCTGTTAGTTGTATGAGAGTCACTTAGGTGGGATCCCATTTAAAAAATTCATTTTCTATAACATATGATTTTGACCACTCTTTAGAGAAAATCTAAAAATAATTCTCACCAATGGAAATTAAAAATCTAGAAGCAGATCCAAAATCCCACTCTACTCGATGATGGTGTTCTAGAGACCCTCAAACATCTATCAATAAAGTCCCAAGATACTATTAAATTTTTGCCAATTCAAGGAAGAATAAATTGCAAATTTGAAGGTTCTCCCATCAACTTTACTACCAGAATATCTAGATTTCCACCCTAGAATATTCACCAAGAGGATCTCCTTTATTCCCACACTAAGATCGATCATAAATTTTTTTTGGATGAGTAACAAAGAAATCCTCTCAATGGTTAGAAGATCAAATAAAGAGAAGGTACTGCCCATGACAATGACTACCATAAAGGTACTCCCCATGTTATAAACTATAGTAATTCTACCTATAGTCAGACATTAAGCAATAATGGTGGAATTCCCCATGATTATGTGCTATATGAAGGCCATCCCCATAATGATGTTTCATTTTTACATGAAGGTCCTACCCCTACAGAATCAACGGGGAGGAATACCTCATATTTTGATATTATTAGGAAGAGAAGTCCAACCATTTTTAATGCCTTTTCCTTGAAAAGTGACATTGTTTATCTATGGGAAGAACACCCAAGGAAACATTCATTCTACAAACCAATCTTGGATTGCCTGGATTCTAGAACAGTATAAAAGATTCCTACCAATACTACCAATTATAATAAGACAGGTGGGAAATTCACACTTTGGTCAGATCAAGTGGAGGAATATACCATAAAATATGAATAGAATATGTTTCTCAGGAGGAAAAAACTTTCCAAAGATATTGTAATAGAGATATTTTTGCCCATGGATATTCCTCAGTATGATATTGAAAAAACATTTTCAGAGGGATGAATACATCAATTACATTTGAATCTATGAATTAATAGTCAGTATTTAAAAAAAATTATTGCCTTATGAAGGATATAAAGATCATGTTTTAGAAATAGAATAACATCATCATTATATTGACTCGATACCCCTTTTAGCTATGAAACACCCAAAATTGGAAAAATAGAATGAGAGACTTTAATGCGCATTTCTGGATGTTTTTCATAAACTACGCCTATTTATTACTGAAAAACCTTCTAATGACCATATTATAATATGGGGTGAGCACCGATAACTATGTTTCACTTTTTTATCAGGTAAAAAAATCCAACCAGAAGTGGATTAATGTAATTTCATTCCTTTGAGATGACTCTTGAATGTGGGCTCTGACTAAAATAGAGGGTATGTGAAAAAAGATTCATCTATGAATAAATCTCAAAATCATAAGGAATTGTGAGAAAAATCCATCAAAATACTATTTCATGAGGCATATGAAAAGATTAAGAAGGCCTATTTCTTCAAGAAAATAAAATCATTGGTTAATAATGGTTTATTAAAAAACAAGAAGCTCATGTGCATATCTTAAATTTATTCTAGCTCATCTTTGAATAAAGGATCGAAAAATCAAGAGACAAGATTCAATAGATGCAACCATGATGATACATGAGCAGCACCAACCCAAATGGATAGTGGAGTTTTTACCACAAGAGCCTTATTTAATATCATTGAATATGGTTCAAATTGATATAGATATGGATCATGGTTAACTCCATACCATTGGAATGTAGGCATTATTATTCCAATTATCTCACCCATGAAGGTCTATATTTTCTTAGCTAGGAGGTGCATTACAAATTGGGCCCACATAGTGTGCTTTATATATTTCCCCACATTCCTCTAGAAAAATGCATAAAATGAGGTTCTTCGGGGGATGTCTTTGAGTTACCCTTTATAATATAGCCACAATAGAATCCTCATGATAAATGATGAGTCCCCAAAAGGCCAAAATTCAATGTGATCTTCTAAGGGATAACTTCTTCTAAAGATCAAAATCTCTCTTAAATCTATACTGAAGGAAATAACCCCTCCTATTATCCCATTAGTGATGTAATAACCCTAATGCATTGTGCATTGGTAAAATTCATTACCACTATCCCTATGGATGCCACATAACATGAAACCAATAAAGGATAATAGAAGAAGGATGTTTCTATTTGAAACATGGTCCACACAAAATAGATCAAGGAATGTGAGCATAATAGAAATAAAAGGATTGAAAAAAATTGAAGGATCCCATAAATTTCATACTACCACTCCCTTGGAATGTTTCAACCAATGAAAATAGTATGGGAATGTACACCTCCCATACCATTCCTAATTAAGTAGAACCACTTACACTTGGGGAAAGATACACTCATTAGAATTATAAAATGAAATATTTAATGTGAATTAATATAGAACTAATCAAAGGAAATATCATTGCTAGGAATTTTATTTAAGAAAATCCTCATCTTAACCTCCCAGCTAACATCCCATGACAAGAATATATCATCATTCCATCAATATTAGAGCCAGAACATCCGATCCACCTGGGATCCAAACAACCAAAATATTTGGACCTAATAATAGTTGGATTTTAAAATTTCCCTCCACTAGGAAAAAAAAACACATATCAAATAAATTATCATAGGTTATCCCATTTTGGTTTTAAATCACATTTACAAGTATAGTGGACACATCAGGACCTACTCGTCGCTACCCCTATTTAACCTCGCATTTATCTAGCTATCCCCCAGAGCTCTTCGAAACTATTGAGTGATTGAAAGATCTATTAAAATATATATAAGTATTATATGAACTAGTACACCTATAGTATATGCATTACTTAAAATGGGTATATGTTAATCTTCCCCCTACTAACTTTAAAAATACTATGTTTCCAGCATTCAATGGTTCAAAGGATATATAACAACATTTGATGCAATTCATGTCCCATTGCAGTACCATAATGGTGAAACTTAAATAAATATAACATGCTAAAATAAAATTATTTCAAGAATATTACAAGGACCCACCTTCATATGGTATACCATTTTAATATCATGGATAATAAAATAATGAGAACATATTTTTCACTAATTTATTTATCAATTAAACTCAATGCTGTGAAATACAACAATCCTCAACTACTAAAATTGATATCAGTGGGAGAATGAGAGAGTATCATATTTCATTATTAGGATGAAGTTAATTATATTCTTTTTAAACTTTCAACTTCCTCAGAATGATTTCTTATCTCTATATACAAATAACCTCCAAGAAAAGTTATAGATGATGCTCATTCCTCTGAAATTACAAGGGGGATTCAAGACCTTTCCATAGTTGGTCAAAATTGTAGGACTCCATATTGGGAACCAAATACAAGTCTCAAACAATCTGAGAAACTCAAGAAAGTCAATGGGTAAATTTGAATCTATGAATTTCACACTTAAACAAACTCCACACTAGAGCCAACTTCAAAGACCACACCCTATCACATGACACCTCCTCCCAAATGAAAAAATAAATAGGATTATCTTTATTAAGAAGAGAAAAGGGAGTATATGAAAAATAAATATAAGGAATAGAAAAATAAATTTTATTCTTTTCAAGATGAACAATTCCCTGAATACTTTACAGTATCTATAGACAATAACATGTTAAAATCTTATGAGACCAAGAGGCTTGATCAAGATGACCTTAGAGACCACCCAAATTATTACTCCTTCCATAAAATATTGAGACTCACCATTCAATATTGTTTTATATTTGAATATTTCTCTATAAAATGTTTGGTTCAAGGAAGGCAAAATTAGGCAATCTAACAATGCATCTGGTATGCTTTTATACTACATCCACAAAGAAGGAAGATGAATGGAAAGAGTTTACTAGAAAGGGTGAATATAAGTTCAATTATTATATAACTAAAAAATGATCAGTATAGCTCATATTATTCTTAAAGAATAGTTTAAAAAACCAATTATACACCTAGTCACTTCTGTCGTAGTGTGACCACCCTTGTTATCACTGCAATCCTTTAAGATCTAACCACATCAATGATAGTATAATTGGAAATTTTCATTTCTAAAATGAATAGTAATCCCTATTTCAATTGAATCTAACTATAACCCTTTTATACTTTATATCTCTAGTTTTTCCACATCAGGAACTACCCAATCAAACTAAATCCCTATAAGATGAAGAATTATTCTTCGGATTAATTAATTTCATTCACATAATGGACCCTTTTTATGAATATGAGTATGGTTATGAACCTAAGTTCCCTGTGTATGATTTGGGAGATAGGGTTGGAGGACACAAAATCCAAGGGGGAAGGGGAATCGATATCTATAGATGAACCCAATCATCTATACATGACCCCACTGGAGATATTCATACCACTAGAACTTGTGGGAAATTACTTTATGAAGCTCAATGATAGTAGGAAAACACACCCATATTTGATAAGAGTCATATATAAATGATTGTTTTGGAATACTGGTTAGAGGGGGTGTAATGGTCCCATCTCCCCATGAAGACATGCATACTAATTCAGCCTAATTTACCAATGACATGGGTGACTTAAACTTCTTTTTAATGGTACGATCTACCTACCTCAAGTGATTCATTCCTTAAATAATATTTTTAGGACTATCCTCACATCAAGAAGCTCAAAAATATAAACCAAAAGTATGAAATCTTGAAGAAAGTGGACCTTATGTCAACCAAGCTATCAATCGTAGATGATATCAATTTATCAAAATCCCTATGGGAATCCCTCATAAAGGACTTTATAAGTCCTCAAGAGTTTAAATATATGGCCACCACTAATAAAGTTTATTTTTCATAGATCAATCCTATGGAATTCCACAAGATTATATCTTTCACAAATAAAGACAAGGATGTTGTTATATAAGGGAACATCAGACCCTTGTATGTTTATAGAAAGTTATATGCTATTAACATAAAATGAGACTTCATTAATAATTAATTAGTAGAAAAACTAATTCAAGTATCAATGCTTCATCTATTGGGTTATAGTGAAGTCAATTTGTTCCCGTCCAACCTGTCACTCTTGGGTTCTAAGAAGAGAGAACAAAATCCCCTCTGTCAGGTCAAGCTTAGAACTCAATTTTGTAACCTAGTATCCGACATACAATTCCTGGTACTATAGCTGGATATATCATTTAACATCTTACTAGGAAGGACTTGGATGCATCAACATGTGGTAATCCTTTCATCATACCAAATATTTCTCAAATATTGTATCAATGGATAGATCATCACATTACATGATGATAATTCTCTATTTGAGTCTTCAAAAATCAATACATCGATACATGATATTACTAGATTGAGGTAAGACAACCCATAGTTAATAACATAACTTGGTCCACTACCAAAAATGGTTTATAGATGACCTCGTCTAACCCATTCAAAGAGATTCATGATGAATACATACTTCTAATTATCCATGTCAGAATTAGAAGTTCATATCTGGGTGTGTGTTCATCAAATCTAGTGATATCATTTGTATCAACCGAACTCGATTACACTAAATAAATATTGATTCTCCTTAATTAAAATGTAACCCCAATTGAAGATACCCCCATTTTTACCTAGAGCTTCAGAAATCCCCTACATCTAAGGGTGAATTAGGTGGAACTCTCACACCACCCATAGGGGGTGGGGGAATCCCTACTTCATATTTTAAACATCATGATTTTGAAACATCCTATACCTTATAAGATACAACTTTGTCAATTAGTACCCATAAGGGTGAAGAGGAAGAGGAAGAAGAAGGGTAAGGGGAAGAGGATATCAAAGATACCCCTAAAGGACCTCATAGATGACCATCCAACAATGAAGAAAGGTGTCTCTACTACTATTAATGAACTCTGGTAGATAAAACTAGATATAAAAGAAGATCCCACACCTAATATGATTAGTGATTCCATTTATTACAAATATAAATGGGTGTACACATATTTTCTAAAACAAAAATAGGATGTGTTCTATAAAAACAACCTTGAAATTCCATGCCATGATTCTTATATAGCTGACCACCTCGTAGGACATACATAAGACTACTATAGTTACACGTAGGATATCATAATAATTAACCCAAATTAGGTAAACAAATTTGAAGCTGGAGTTGACAATTTCATCAATTCCAAATTTTTGAGGATGTCTAGTAGCCAGAGTGGCCTGCCAATATCATCCTATTCAAAAATAAAAATGGGTATAATAGATTTTTCATTGATTTATGGGATCTTATCTTGCATTGTTTGAAAAAAAATTCTTCACCCCCATAATACAACTTCCCTTTAACTCCACTACTAGATATAAAGTACACTCCTTCATAGATGACTATTCATGGTATAAAAAACTTGAATGACCCCTTATGATGATGAAGCCACTACATTTAATTCACCATAAGGGACATACTATTATTGGTTAATGCCCTTCAATTTAAAGAATGATGGTACCACATAACAACATTTCCTACCTCACATTTTCAAACCCTTCCTATTAAAATCTATCTAATGTTACACCAATGATTTAGTGGTAATGTCTCAGAAATGATCTGATCATCTCATTGATCATGATATCATTTTAAAATTCCTAGGATAATGGTGTTACCTCTACTTTAGAGTATTCTATCCTGACATCGAATTTAATCCTAAGAAGAAAAATTATATCCTTTATATGTCAACTATGAAAAACCAAAAATAGTTGAGAAGATTTTAGAGGCACCTAACCAATATCTAACACTTTTTAAAAAACATATTAGGAAAATGTCTACACGTTCACTAGAATAATGAAGAAAGAATCCACTTATTAATGGATTGATGATTGTCAATAATCCTTTGATAGTCACAAGATTTTTCTCTTTAGTCTAGTAGTGTTAATGTTCACTATTGAAGGAAATACACTCATTTTGTATGTTATGACCTTATTGTGATACCTAGGTAATTTCCTCACACAAAAAATCATGTCAAAAGTGAGGATAACCTTTATTATCTTAGTATGACTATGATCAAAATTGAGAATTGATATTCAGACATCTAGAAAATTTCACTTGAAATAATTTTTGTATTTCAAAAACATAGATTCTACCCACAACATCACAAGGTCAATTTGGTTTCCCATGAAAACATGGTCTAGGACATACTCAATCACCTTATGCTGAATGAAAACTTGAATTGGTTGGTATTCATATTGTAACACTTTAATATTCAGTTAATACCAAAAAAAGTGATAAAAATTCCATGTGCTAGAATATTTCCTTTTAGAACATCCTTATAAATAAAAAATATTTGTAGTTCAAAAACATATACACTACGCACAACATCACAAAGTCAATTTATTCTCCCATGACAACCCTATCCAATACATCCTCAATCTCCCTATGCTGAATGGGAACTTGAAATGGTTGGAAGTCATATTTAAACACTTGGATATTCAATTCATACCACAAAAATTGACAATAGTCCCAGTGCTAGAAGATTTCCTTTTAGAACATCCCTATAAATAAAAAACACCATTAAATATTAAATTTCCAAACAGATAAATTTTCTCTGTTCAAGGTGACCCCCAAACTTGGGAGATTTATTTTTATGGTGTGTCTATAAGACCAAAATAAAATAGAATTAAATACCTAAAGATCAATAAATTCAGGTCAGCAGTCATTCTTATCTCTCTAGAAAAGTATTTTCTACCTTACTCCTTCATGTTCTCGAAAGGAATCACCAAAATATAGGTAGAGTACCAAGACCTCATCATAGGTATAGAACTTGTATTGAAAATTCTAGTGGAAAACATTAGGGTTAAATTCAATTCAAACTTTGTAATAAATATGATCAATGGTTATTGTGTTATCATAAAGAAAGAGATAATACTTTTATTTTAATATGTGCGGGGGATGATGGAGGAATTATCTTTAGTGACAACATTAACTCACATCCCATGCTCATAGAATTACTAGAAAAATGTGTTAGAAAATGTGGCTATAGATGCGGTAGTTCTAGAACATGATGAAATAGTTATCAGCATTGTGCACCACATAAGGATATCACCATTTGTTAGTGGAAGTATGGAAGAGATCAATAATTTAAATTATATTCCTGAACGAGATGGTCCATAAAATGGTTGGATGATTCCCATATTGGACTATCTATAAAACAGATTTCCTCTATCAGATAGAGACATAAAAGAGAAAATATGATGACAAGTTGGAAACTTTACTCTTTATGATATCCCGAATCATCAGAAGATACTATATAAATGTTGTTTTAATGGAGTCCTTTTTAGGTGTATAAATGGAAAAGAGACTGTTGCTATTATAAAATAAGTACATACTAGTGCCTGTGGTTCCCACCAACCAAGTATTGATCTTTCTCATCAAATTATAATTCTTGGTATTTATGTCCTTCAATGATATAGGATTTTAGGAAATTTACCAAGAGTTTCCACTCCTGTAAAAAATATTCCAACTTTATCAATCAACCCATAGATTTGTTTCACACTTCCAAATACTCCTGATTATTTTTTGTAAGGTTTATGGATATTTTGGATCCATAACCTCCCACTAATGGTAAAAAATTTAATAACATATTTATTTCTTTTAACATAATTTCCAATTGGGACATGAAAATAAACTTCAAGGAAGTTAGGACAAATAGAATCATCAATTTCATGAAGTACAACATCTTAACTAGATTTGCTGTCCCTCACACAATATTTATGGACAACACCACCAATTTCTATTCATTAGAATTGAAAATGATATATTAGGAATACAACATTGAGTATAACCATTCATCCAACTATCATGAATTAGCGAATGAACAAATATAGTATTCAAAAAAAATCTATCAAACATAATCTAGAAAATAGTGGACAATGATAAGAAATTATGGCCTGATAATATTATTCATGCCTTGTGTTATTATCATAATAAAACCTATATTTCCACATAGGAGACCCCATATTCATAGGTATGTGGTACATAAGTAGTTATACCCATTGGTGTATAATTTCATTTACTTAGCATAAATGTTTTTAACCAACTATCCACATTCAAGCAATACAGAAAGTGATTATATGAATTGGAATGATTTGACAAGAAAATATTAATTACCTTTCATCATTTATAGGTTCACTTAAACTAAATAACAAGAAATTTTAACAAGTTAGTTTGCTTCCTTTCATTCTTCTAAGGAGACTTGGATTTAGTTATTAGGACCGTATTGATACGTGGGAAGAAACCACCAAAGCATGAACCAAAATGGGAAGGTCATTTTGTCATCCACAAGATATACTCCAATGAGGCATATTTGATTATTAACATTGAATATGAGTTAATAAGCCCCACAAATGTAAAATTTTTCAAGAAACATTACATGTGACCAAGACACACTCCTACAATTCTTATTGTAACACCTTAAAAGGCATGACTGGTCCCTGATGCATGCCCTTAAAAGGAACACCACTGATATGACCTACATGACCTTAAACACTAGTAACACATATTTTTGAGCTCTATAACATTAAAATTAGTGTATATATCTTTATGATCATCTATATTATCATCAATATCTTTATTAATGGAAGGTTTTATCCTTTCCCTTACTAAAATATGTCATCATTAACCATTGATGGTCAAAACCATATGACCTAAAATTGAAGAAGCCTTATATATTGGTCACATGCAATTAAACTGAAGGAAAACATCCATGTCATAAGATATTAAACTATATGACACAACTTTTTCACTATAATATTTTAAACTCCATGTATCACATCCCTATCTCCTGGTATAAATCAGCATGATACTTTGACCCTCGTGTGAGGGGATCCTTTTTTTTGGAATTGGTTACTTACTTCATAACTAAAATTTTATATTTATAACTTTGTGTGGATTGATTATCTTTTTAATAAGATACATAGTGACATCCACTTTGTTTGTCTTGGGCCCAATCACAATTGAAGAGATATTAATATCTATTTTCTTAGGAATTTTAACTACACCTAAACTAAGAAATCCCTTTTTATAAGAGGTATTTGAAATTTGGTCCCAATGTCCCAATAAGGATCACAATATTCTAGTTGTGGTAGGATCGATTTCAAATACTTTTTCACACATTTGAATAATTTCATTTTCTTAAACCAAACTTTGTATCTTGGGATGTCTAGGTCACTAAATAAATTACATGGCTATTAGTGATAAGAATGACTGATCCTGATGGGAACCTTTTTGTTAACTATGAATATTATTCACAGGTTTGGATTTTTATAATATTCCCCCAATGACTTTTCAATTAGAGGAATCTTCAACCTTATGAGAAACCATTTTTTCTTCATACACATTGAAAACATCATAATAGGAAATCCACTTTCGAACATGGTCATTCCTTATGTTCATTTTCCATGATACTATCCATAGTCCAAAGTTTCCAAAGTTATGTTTTAATATTTACATCCACTCCATTAAAGGACATTGGAGTATCCTTGGATTATTACCCCTACTTGGTTCAGCGTCCCCATAATCTGTGGTCAAATCCATGCAGCCTTAGACTTGAGCTACCATTTTATATGGTTATTCAATGTTAAACCAAAATTTTGATGTGATTTTGATAGTACTTTAATTTCCTCTTATTTCTCACACTATGAACATCTCACATGATCATAGACATTTCAAGTGATTTTTATGATTTGTGTAGTTAAACCTCACCATGAGTTAAAGAGGGATTATTTGATCCTTCATGAACCTAAAGAGATTAGAGTGGTCTTCCTCACATGACATATTATTCTATACATGTAAATTATGTATACGTAAAGAATTTACTAGAACTACATGTTGATGTATTCTTATATGTATGGGATACATATTGATTCTTGGACTCTTTATCTTAAGCCTAACTACAACTGAGAAAATCTCTCAACTCACCTACATTAGAGATCAATATGAATGAAAGGGTTCAATATGGGTTTTATTTGTATTCATAAACTAGCATTAAATAATATTCCCTCTTCCAATATTATAAAGTTGTTTGTGTGGGGAATTTTATTCTATCATAACTATGCATGGCTTGATTCTCACTCCATTGAGACACACATTTATTTCAAGATCCTTCATTCTAATCCCATTAATAGAATAAAAAACTCATTGTTTCTTTTGTATATGACCTCAACACATGAAAGAGATTCCAGCATGGGTTCTGTCAATTACAAATGGAATTCTCCATCCATGGATGCCTCCTTCATACTCAGACATTTTCATTTCACAAATCACACTTCATATCTCATGAAAATCAGATAATCACAAATCTCCCTCAACTATCGGTGATAGGAGAATCCAAATAAGAAGGAAACCATTGTTTTGAATAGGCATATGATGCGCAGCAGGGATCTGTATAATATACCATAAATATTACATATTGACCAATGACACACTTTCCCTTTCTAGAAAAGTTCTTTTATCTCATTATGCAATGACAATATCATAGTAGACGTCATCGCTTGAAAATGGTCTGAGGTTACCCCTTACTTACTTGTACCATGACATTACATATAATTTTAGAACCCTAAAACCATGATTTATAATGCCTTTTCTGCGCACTCAAAATATTTGGGAAGAATCCCCACTCAATAATTTTTTCTTGGGTCATTTCCCCAATTTCAAGAATCCATAATCTATAACCTTTATCTAAGTGCACACCTCTTATGGGTTGGGTTCCAAAAAACATCTACACAACAAGAGTGTTTATCCCATGCATATTATTACAATATATTAGGGTTTATAACCCTTTCCGTATGTTCATACTCCCCAAAAACCAACACCCTTCCCTTGATGTACCAACTGACTTAGACATTCATAATTATTTTTAAAAGAAAAGAAGGAAAAAGTAAAAGAAATATAAAGAACATAATTATTTATATTAATTGATAAAAAATGAGTAGAGTATTCATAAATTCATGACTCTCTTCACTACAGTCATGGATTACACCATTCAATCAACATAATTTTTGAGCCATTGGATTGATACTTGATCTTTCTCAACACTCTGTATATATTTAGATGACTCTCTGGCCTTAGCTTCCTTATTAATGTGATGGATTTACATTGAACTACTAATATCATATTTCCCTTTAGCTTTAACCTCCTCCAAATAATAATGAATCTAAAAAATTTCTCTCTTTTCATCATCCAATTCTTGCTGGAGATGAATTGTTTGAAGATATTTCTTGTAAACTTCTCATTGATAGTCCTAAAACTATTTAAAATGATTAATCTATTCTTGGGATGAAATAGTTCAAAGTTCAACAGATTTAGTGAACAATATTTCCGTGAATATAAGATTTTGTAACTTTTTATCTTTCTCCCACTATCAAATGATCTATTTTATGACATAGTGGACCTCATAGTAGTTAAACCCATCATATCCCATTGTGAAGAACATGCTTTGGAGTTAGTAAATTTTTGAGGTAAAATCATCCAATGGAGTTTTCAAGAATAGTCTTTATATATCTTTTCAAATAAAATAGTGAGAGGAATAAAAGGATTTATAGGACTCTATGTTCACCTCAGAACAAATTTTCGGAAAAAAAACATACCCTAGAAATTATTTACTTATATAAACAACTTATGTCTTCTATTTGGAATGATAAAAGACTCACATTGCACCATTGGTTTGAATGGAGTGTAGTGATCCACCCCATTTTCAGCTCTAGAATATGAAAACACTGAAGGATATAAGATATTTTTAATGAAAAATTTAAGACAATAATGTTAAGGGAATAGATACAATCAAAGTTGATGGAAATTCTCACATTTTGATCAATTAGACACTCTATCTAAGTCTCCCCCGGAATTCCCAGCCTCATTAGTTTGAATGGGGACTTCTCAAGTTAGAGATAATTCTAGATTTTTCCTAGAGCTTGGACTATAAGTCCCATGAGAATCTGCCATTCTAGGATCTTGAGAAATCATTCCCTCTATTTTAGAATCATGAAGAACCTCAATTCCCTAATCATGGATCATCTTGGAAATATTTTTTATAGGTAAGAATACATAAGTAATTATTATTGATTAATATATTATAGATAAGAATGTTTGCTATATGAAAATGAAGACTCACATCTATCCAAATCCTAATTGATGTCTTTGAACTCCTACAAATATTAGGGAATATAAATTTTCCTGAGAATTTTATCCATTACCATCACATCCTTAAATATTTCCTCAAATATCACTACATCCTCACCATTTGGGATTCCTAATGTGTCTTTATAAAGGAAAAGATCTTACCCTCTTTAAATCCAACCCACCATTGGTTCACCAAAAATTCCCTTAAAAGGTTAAGTTATCTTGAAAGTTGTTGGGGTGGGGCGATCTCATAAGATCCGTGGAAGAATATTTTTCTGAAGAGTATTCTTTTTTACACATATGGAAACTATATTTGGTCCAAACTTTATAAAAAATGATGTGCACATGAAGTGTCTCTAAATAACATTAGTTTATTCTTCTCTAAGAAATTTTGAATTAGGATCTCCATCACCACCCATATCATAAGGTTCAAGCTCCCAATGATGCTCCTTTGAAGTGGTTTTGTGATATGTAGTGGTTACTATGGGATATTTTTATGTTTGTGATGAATATGGAAATTTTATAGATAGTAAATTAAAAATTCACTACTTTACATATATGCATATTCTTAATTACCAGGATCTTATTCTGCCCCATGAGTAACGAGACCGGGTGAGGTCTTTTCACTAGAAACCACACTTTTTAAAGGTGTAAAACTCGTCAGAAGGGGTTCGTGGTTCACACAGAACATGCACCATAGTTCCAAACATATCAATTATATACCATTTTAAGGGAATAAAGAGAAGTAATTTCTATAATACATGACTATGGTTAGATGCACATAACAGATGCATCACAAGAAATTAGTGTTGTGAAAACTAACCATGATTAGTGACATACTTTTCTGATAAGTTTTCTTTCTACCATATTTTATCTCATATTAAAGGATAATACAACTTAATTTCACAAATATTGGTATTGGGGGAGATAGGTAAGAATTTGGTCCCACCATTCCTTCCAAAATATTACTCAGGAAAAGATTTCCTGATTCAAAATTAGTAAATCCCTCAGCCCCAAAAGGGGTTCCAGCCAAGGTATATCATGGTGATTACAGTCATGGTAACCATTACATTTTCAACTTTGGTGGATTAATATCACAATTAAATCTCATGGGTTCTCGAACACCTCTGAGCTATGGAATATGAAAGTCTGATTAAAGAAATTTCCATAAATCCTTGATATCAGAAGGATTTTATTTCCAAAATTGATCCATCTCATGCCATACATAATTTTATTCTTCTCTAATAGGCTTTGAAGAAGTCCTGAAATCCCTAAATTTGATGGGTTTTTCTCAACCATTACTCCTCAATTGAAGTCTAAAATAATGAATCCCTCATCCATTATCATTTATGGTGACTTGATTTACTTATATAAGAATCAGTAGGTGTAGCCCTTTCCACTTTCTCTCTCCGAGTAGTGCATGATTTAGGACATGGAGAAGATCTCAGAGATTCATCACTATCATTATCTAGATGAAACTACTTACTGATCATTCCTTTAATATTGGTTGTGGTAGCAATGAATAGGGGAATAATATTTTTCAACACCCCATGAGGATGTGAGGAAATCCAATAGTTGGCATACCTAGGTGTCTACCTGATGGATGTGGTTGGTGGAGGCTGCTTGATCATTGCCTTGGAGATTTCCTGGTCCATGAGAACTCAAAGCAATATAAACACCATCAAATACTTCTCTTCTCAAATTTTCATGGGATTTGAAATAATTTTTTACTATAGGAACTTGAACTTGAATTCATTTCTATACAGAGCATAGTCATCACAAATGATCACTCCATTTATCCACATCACCAATACATAATCTCTAAAAGTCTTCATATATGATCTCAACTCACAATCACCGAGGCCATTATCCAAAATCATTCTATTGGTGTGATACCTAAATGATAAGAAGATAAACTCAATAGATATACTTATATTATTCACAATTTACCCATACATTTGGGTTAGAGGTGTTATGGTAGAGATAACTTAGACAAACAACATAAATCATTATTTAAGAATAATAACTTCACTAAGTATAGAATAATAGATGAAGTGTGACTCTATCCTCCCCCAAAGTACTTTAAATAGACTCTAAATGTGGAAAGGATCCTTCCCAAAATATATATACATAAATCATTGATAGATCTTTGCTATGATGGGGGCTGCTAGCCCCACATTCATTCCCTATGCCAGCTTGGAAACTACAATGAATGTTCCAAGCCTCATGCCACCATTGGACTCACAAAATAGTAATATGTAGTTGTTAAACCACATCACTAGATAGATTAAAAGGTGTGTCTTGGTTGGGAATGTTATACTTTATATTTTACCCCCACTTTTCATTTTATCCATTCTCCAATATAAGTTAATATATTTATATGATTCCTTGATTTTTTATTATCTGGTACCCCATCTAATGCTTACATCTTGGTCCAAGTCCTTTGGACTTCGAGAAAACATTTCATGGGTGCGGGTCTCTCTCTGTGACCCCCAAGGATATATTCAATAATTAATTACCAAGTATTGGAATTCATTCAGCATTATCCCACATCACCTTCAGTGGGATGAAATCATCATTTAATTATCTATGGTTAGTCACTCCTAAGATCTTGTATACATCCATTAAAATAACACTAGATTCCTCATACAGTGGGTGTAAAGTGATATTTTTTGGGATAAATATACTTAGTAGATATGGTATTATATCCGGATTCTTATATATATATGTTTGGGCCACCTTGATATCTTCAAAGATATGGACCACCGTAATATTAGTCTTAAAATTAGTGCATGTATGATGCATCAAATAGGACAACATCCATTCTTATTTGACTCATCCATCGGAATGGAAATACCAATATTTATTCCAACCACTTAATTGGTTAGTGGCAGATTGATTAAAAATGGAAGTGCAATGGCGAATCTTTGGTTCAAAGATGTGAGGTTCTAGGTCTGAACCTCTCTTTCTGTGTTGCATCAATAACATAGAGGTTGTTGTTCCTTTATGAATGTATGAGCCCCTATATAAAATTTTATTTATCTTATCTTAATATTTTTATATCTATTGAACCAACAGTGTGGGGTATACTTTCCCATTATCAAGATAATAACATAATTAAAAAATCCATGGTCATATAATAGTAGTTGTTTTCTCTCTGGATACTCAAAATGTTACTTCTTAAAATTCTTCACAAGGTTTTCAAGAATGGGATAATATAATAAAAAATATCATAGTCTAGAAATATCCTAC
This sequence comes from Viscum album, assembly GCA_963277665.1. NCBI lineage: Eukaryota > Viridiplantae > Streptophyta > Magnoliopsida > Santalales > Viscaceae > Viscum > Viscum album. Next base: position 1,433,061,170 of record OY728145.1, read on the forward strand.
GTTTCATCTTTATGAGAGGAAACCTGGTCATCATAAATTCCTACCACTTATCTTACTATTGGAAATTTGGAAGAATAAATATAAGATTGAGATTAGTAATTAGCCTCAAATAATCTTTGATTACAAAGAGCCTTGTGAAAAAGGTTGTTCAATTCCTTACCAAGTGTTTTACTCATCGTTGTGTATAAATTTAGAAAACTAAATAACTCCACCTAAATCCCTTGCATAGAAAACTCTACCCAAGTCCATCATGTAGGGAACCCCTACCAAGTGCCTTAGGAAAGGCACTCCACCCAAGTTCCACACACATGGTGACCTGTGCCAGTTTACTGCACATGGAACTGTACACCAATAACTCACACAAGGAACTCCGTATAAGTGCCTAGTTGAGGGAAATACATGCATGTTACTTTACATAGATTAAATATTGGAAAGCCACATTGAGTAAGTAAAATAATGAAAGGATATTACACAAAAAGGATACATGGAATAGTTGAGTGGCCAGAGTAATTTATTCACCATAGTCATAGAATGAACAAGAATAAAAGGGGGGCCATTGGGAATATTTCACAATTTATAAGTGATCCCATGACCCATATGAATCAATTGTGCAAAGGACTGTCATAAAAAAATTGTATGAAAGTTATGTACCATAATGTTTCACCAATTCCAAATGCATAACTGATATATATGGGTCCATTACACCAAATATAAGTGTACATGAATATTTTTATCTTATAAAATGATAATTAGTCACTTATTAAGGGTTAATTCACACCAATGTCTCTCTACATCATGATTAGATCCTCCTATTCGAATCGGACCCAATCCTGAGGGGGGAATTTTTTAACAGTCCCTTTTCACATGAGGATTAAATATTTAAAGGGAAATTACCTAAATTATATGGAGGGTAAAGAAGAAAAAATTATAAGAAACACTCTTCTACCAAATCCCAAAGAGATCCCCCATATGAAGCTTGTGTGGGAAACATGTACAGTACACTTAGTGATCTAAAACCTATTGCAAGTTTGATTTTTGGGACCCACTAGCATGGAAGACTTGTAATAATATCCTCATTCTCTCAGGGTTATGGATATAAATATAAATAAACCCCTTATGATCCTAACTTGATACTCTTGGAAGAACTAAAGATATCTCCAATCACATCTCTCCTAATTCTTTTTACCAAGTTCCTAAAACCCTAATGTTTTTTATAGTCTTTTAAAATAAATGGGAATTAACAAAATTATAAAGGTACTATAGTTCTCCAATGGTATAATATATCTATGAACTAAAGGGTGAATCAATTTCACCTTAGTCCAAACACACTAAGGTGAAGGACCCCTCTCTCTCTAGAAACATTCACACTGTCATTCCAAGAGCATCCAAAGAGACCCCTTACCATCAAGGAAAATCCTCGCCCATGTCCTACCACTTAGACCAATATTTTCACTAATGTATCACCTAGGCGAGCTCCCTCCTAACCACCTAGGTATCACTTTGGTGAAGTATAATATGATCAACTAGGTATCACTTGGGAGAATTCCAATTTTACTGCCCAAGTGTCACATGAAAAGTTTTCAATCTGACCACCCCAGTATAACTTCGGCGAAGTCCAATATAACTTACATGGTATCACTTGGATAATTTCCAATCAATATACACAAATATTACCTTGGATAATCTCATTATGTTTTCCCAATTCTTACTTGAGTGAACCCCCTTCAACAAACCTATCATTTACCTAAGTGATGAGACCATCCTCTAACTATTCAATAATTCCATCTCAAAGGTCTACCCCATGAACACTAGATATATTTGGTTGGGGAATAGACACACTAGCATGTACACTCAATCATGAAGTCTAATGGTAAAAGAAATCCCTTATTTAAGCTCACTAGTAGATAGGGTATTCCAAATGTTTACAATCTCGAATTCCAGTGGTAATGAGAATCCTAACCTCAGGGATGGGGAAGTGGTTCAGGTAGCGACATTCATTCATCACATTCTTCCTCAAATGTGAGGTGAATCTGGAAGTTTACATGTACTCAGTGGATGCATAAGATCCAACTCAATGTTTAGAAACATTCAAGGAGATTAAAAGATCCAAGACCTATATTTCTTCCTAAACACCCACCATAGACACACCTTTTACCACTAGCGGATAATGAGAAATTGTCTCCCATGGGAATCCCTGCTGGAGTAAGCCCCTATCCTTTCTTATAGGATATCATTTGAATTTCAAATACCTTCCCTCATCCATTATTAGTCATGGAAGAAATTTCCCAATGGGATTCCAATTTATGTTTAAGTCCCTTCCCAGACATGATTGTGTGACATGATTATCTTCTACCGTATCTTTTTTCTTATACCAAGCATGAATCACATGGTCTTAGAGATTAGTGATAAGAATGTAACTACCATTATCAGTATAAGATTAATAGGCCTCTACCATAAGTGTAAGTCACAAACCTTATAATCTATATGATATTTTATTATTTTTCAAAAAAGATATGTAGGAAGCCTTCCCACGATTCAAATCCACCTAACTTCAATCACCACGACACTTATTGGGATATACTCCTAGAAAAATCACACCCCACTTGAGAGTCGACATTCCTTCCAAGTACTTTTCACTTGATCCTCATTAACCAAAATTAATAGTAAAGGAAATATCATCAGGCCATATTTCTTATGGGTTCAACTAAAAATGTCCACCCATGCATAAGCCCCACACTAACCTTTTGTAGGAACATTTTACCTTGACCTCCTCAATTAATGATATTAAACTACATGGTATGGATCTTTTCATATGACCTTACAAGGTATAATGTGTCTCTTTAAGTGGAATCAAACTTCATGGTTTTTTATTCCCTTCATGAGGATACATATGAAACCCTTATTATAGGTCCACTATTGACATCAAAACACCTACCATCTCTTTAGATGATGATAAATTCTAGAGTTACTCACTGTATGGCTTAAAATTAACATCACAAAATTATGAAACAGAAATGGAGAAACTATTATACATACAGATGATACCATTTATGGGGAACCCAAATACATATATACTATATCCTTATTGGAGAACTTATAATACATACAGATAGTACCATTAATGGAGAACTCTGATACATACAGATAGTACCATTGATGGATAACCTCTTGTACATATAGATAGTATCATTAACAGGGTAACTCAAATACATACATATGGTACCATTGTTGGAGAACCGATTATAAATATAGATGGTATCATTGATGTATAATCTCTAATACATATATATGATATCATTGAGACAGAACCTAATATATATATATATATATATTTCAATGTATTCCAATATTTGATTATAAGCATGAGGATGACTGACCCCACACTCAAGATTTGGGAAGGATTCTGATGCATGTCTTAAATCAATAATAGAGTCCCAAAGAAAGTGATAATTCACACTTAAAGGGTGTGATGAGCATGATATCCCATCCTATAGACCAATGTGAGTCCCTAATCATCATTGAAAAAAATACCCAATGACGACTTCTCTTTAGAAAGTAGGAATGTGACCCATCAAAGATATGGAGACCATTGGGATTTTCTTATTCCATGAATAAACCATATTGGAAACCACCCAAAAGTTACATAAAATACACACAATGTTTTTATAGGGTTCATCCATGATGTGGAAAACCTAGTACTTTTCATTATTGGTTATTTACCCTAACAACAGATTCTATTTTCCACTATAAACTCAAGTGAATACAATGAGTCATCACAACACCACAATGATTAAAACATTGAATCTACTTATCATAGTGATTATAATATTTATAGTTTCCCACTGGTGTCACAAATTCTTACTATGATCTCCTCTCATAGCCTAACTCATAGTGGTTAAAAAAATTCTGACTGTGCATATACAGTTGTTTCTTTTCATCCCTTTTGAATTAGATATCCAATCAGATTAGGATGACATTGGATTAATATGTTTTGATCTCCTTCTCCAAAATAGAGTCTTTAGCTTCCTTGTAATGATATGTTAATCCTCATACACCTTGTTCGCTTCATGTAGCTTAACATCATTGACCTTATTTAGAATTTTCTCACCAGACTTTCTTTTCTCAACATTAGTCTCATGTGAACTTTACTAATCTAAAAATTTCTCACTATATGAATGGATCAAAATAATAGATATGAACAAAAAAAACATAGTCAGTCTCCCATTAATCTATTCTTCTCATACTTTATAATAATATATGTTGTATGAACTCCTTTTTTCCGTTAGTTACGATACACAGATGATGAATATTCTATAATATAAGTTCATTTTCTTCTCCTCCCATTGAAATTTATCTAGTTCTCTAATTCATCCTTAATCTATTACTCATAGTTTCAGTTTATAATTCTTATCTTATTATTTTTCTATTTTATACATTGGTAATTAGAAATAATATTTTATATATTTATAATATATAAATTATCCAATATATTTATTTCATAAATTCTCCATTTGAATTTTCTAATTTATTATAAATGGGTTTCTCCCATGTTCTCACATATTTCATTAAGATGAAATATCGATCTTTTAAAAAATGACATGACTACCCTAAATTTTTTTATTTATCATTTTTCTTAGCTAATTATGTTTTTAATATACTCCTACAATAGGATTTTGGACTATTTATCTCAAAAACACTCATCATCTATGTCTTATTATCATTATAGTTTCTCGATTACAACATACTTATTATTTAACCTACTCATGGTATAAAGAAAATAAGTTCAAAAAAACACTCAATAACCCATCAACATTTATATTTCAAAAATAGACTTTATCTCTATCTCATCAACTTGATATTATCATGTATCATGGATTACTCTATCAAATTCTGTAATATCTTCATTTAAAATATATTTAAATCTTCCAAAATTCCTCAACATTGATCTTCCTTTACTCATATTGATGACCATCTTATATTAAATCTTTAGTTTTAATCACACTCTCTATTGGGTGTTTGTGATGTTTATAATAGTGAATATAATCTTAAGAAATATCCTATGAAATTTAATATTCAGAATAATTAGTTCTTTAACTTCTCCATTATATTATAATTTTTTATCAAAATCTAGTTAACAATTGAACCTTATGAAGCACCCTATACCCTGTGAAGATATACTTTGAAATCTATGTTGGATTCATGAATCCATATCAACCTTTATCTTATGATACCTCATTATAAAGTACATTGTACCTTATGAAGATGTAAGTAACTTATGATGGTATCTCACAATGATTCCTTGTTCATTATGAAGGAACTATATGAAATCTAGATATACCCAATTAAGTTCTAGGAACCTCAACAAGACAAGATAGAACCCAAAGAAATTAAACGTAAAAGGTTCCTGTCAAACATTAGAAATTTCCCTATAGTGAACCTCATTAACTTTTACCATAAAAATTATAGGGAATTATATAATATTCTATAGAAGAACCTTATGAATACTTGAATCTTACAAGTATTATATAATTTATCCTTCTTTATATCCAAAAATAGAATGATCAAAATTTATTAAAATATCATAGGACTTTATGAGTTAATAATGTGGCCTTCCCAACACTTCAAGTCTCATAAAAATGTATTTGGAAAATTTCATAATTATTAAAAATCACTTCACATTAGTCCCAAAATATTACAACATATTTTAAACTATATTTAAAGTATTTTTAAGAACTTCACTACCAAAAAACTACAAAATTGAATCTTCCATTAAAAATACTCATCCATAAGATGTTCATCACTATAAATAATATCTTTCAGGAAAAATCATATCAAAATTGTTTCTATAAAATCAACCATGTTTTATTTAAAATTTAAACCTATTTTAATCCTTTTAAATATAGATTTATGAGATATATAGTACAAATTCAAAAACCAACACTTCTCTAACTTCCCCACTTCTTCTTGAAGATTTTATATAACACTGGATGCATTCCATAAACACTTGTAATTATACAATATAATAACCATTATTATTATCACTCATTTTTAGGATTATGAAGAATAATTTTTTCCCTCTAGAATTGGGGATGACCTCGTTGATTTAAGGTTCAAACATTCCAATCTGTTTCTAACGGGTTTGTTCGTAGAACCAGAAACATCCAATGATTCCATATCCATTTGGACCAAATTTACAAAGGTAGGCACTCATTAGTTGTGGACTGATGAGGCTTAGGAATTTGCATTGGTTGAGAGGATGGGAGGTCGGACTCATCACACCTTTTTGAGGGGAATTATTTTCTACTCTGGGACTCTCTTTATAGATTTAAGTTATGTTCGCGAAATCCTTATGACATTACCAAGTATAAAATGAGCTTTCATTTAGATCTGACAATCAATGATTAAATATGTTGGAAATTTAGATAATCTTTTATATGTATTCGAGGTTCTTCATCGATAGATAATCATATGTATTTGTTAGAGATTTATTAGTCAATGGTATCCTTCCATACATAAAAGTCTCTTGGTAATTATGATGACCATACTGGTTTTAAAGCCACTCAGTGGGGCACTTGAAGTTTATTTTCTTTTAGAAGGACATGAATTATTTCAGAGTTGGGATCGTACCAGCAGATGGGCTACCTACGTGTTCTTTGTTTAGAAAAGGAATCAGAACCCACGTAGTTCGAGTAAGGGAGTATGATGTTTATACATAATTGATGGCTCAAAGAAAGATGTAATAATTACATTTACACTCTAAGCTCACGTTAGCCATGCTCGGTGTGATAAACAAGAGGTATTGGTAAAACCAGAAAATTGTGCCATGAAAGATGGGATCATGAAAATAATGTGGGTCTTATATATGTATGACTTCCCAGATAAATAAATAATAGGACATACTTCAGGGAAGAAACCTGGAAACAGGGTCCATAAAGGTATATGTAATTTATGGAGATTTGGATACTCTAATATTGGGTTTTACTCCTAAGGAAGATGCCCAAGTTATGAGGGGACTTATGATTGGGTTTTACTCCTGAGAAGGTATCCCATATCAAAAAGTAAATTAAGACTGGTTAAGAGAAATTGAGACTGGGGCTTACTCGTGAGAAGGAGGCCCATGTTAAGAGAATTATGGTTGGGGATTACTCCTGAGGAGGATGCCCAGATTAGGGGACTTGAGACTAGGGCTTACTCCTGAGGAGGATGCCCATATTTTGATATTGGGGCTTACTTCTAATGAGAATGACCAGGTTAAGGGAATTATGACTGGGGCTTAATCCTAAGGAGGATGCCCAAATTAATGGGGACTTGGGGCTTACTCCTAAGGAGGATTCCCAAATTAATGAGGACTTGGGGATTACTCCTAAGTAGGATGCCCAAATTAATGAGTACTTGGGGCTTACTCTTAAGGAGGATGCCCAAATTAATGAGGACTTGGACTGGGGCTTACTCTTGAAAAGGAGGCCCAGATTAAGGAATTATGGTTGGGGATCACTTCTGAAAAGGAAGCCCATATTTGGGAAATTATAACTGGGGCTTACTCCTAAAAAGGATGCCTGAGAATAGGGTTCTCTCTTAAATAATGAGGTTTAATGGATGAAATATCTAACTTTAGTGACATAAAGATGTGTAAATCACTAAGTTTTGAGAGATGTTCCACGGAATTCCTTTTAGATAAGGAAGTCAATCAAGAAAACATGCCATAAATGGCTTTGAAGAGTGTCTTGAAGAATGAATCTTAAATAGGAGAAGTGGAATGGCATAAGAGAGGTGAAATGGGCAAGAGAGGCACCCAAAAAGATATGGGCGCACAAGTCCTGGTGGGTGCGCAGGTACTACGTGGGCATGCAAGTCTTGGTCGTGCAAGTATACTTGTGTGACACCTATATACTTGGGTGAAGGTTAACCAGTAGGGTAATACTTGGGCGATCCTTGACCAAATCCTTTAGAATTATCCTGAGGTACTTCCAGAAGAGTGGCTCACAAGTTTTAATGAGTAGGTAAGGAGACGCGCAAGTGTGTCCATTTCCTTTAAGGGTAAAACACGTAGGCGCGCAAGTGTTAGTGAATTCTAACACTTATACCTTACTCCTCTTGTTTAGACCTTCCATTATAGGTAAAGAATTACCTTAGAAGTGTTTGGAAGACTTGAAGAAGAGACTTGGGAATTCAGATCTCTGTATCTCAATTCTGGAAAAAAGTCTCTCGAAATGGGGGCCCACCGGGGATATTTATAGGCTGGAGAAGACCCTGGGCAGTTTTCAAAGAGGGCACACAAGTCACTTGCGTGACCATTAGGCGGCGTACAAGTGTACTTCTGTGACAGTGAGGGAACTTGCGCGACCCAAGGGTATTTAACTCATTGTTCATGCCTTTGTCAATTTTTTATGTTTTCTTCAAAGGATGAATCAATTTGTGCTAAGGAATTTTCATTTCTATTCTTTTAGAAAATGTGATTAAATGGAGCATCAAAAAAAGTCCCCCTCAGAGTTGGATCCGAAAGAATAAGGATGTGACTCTGAGGAAAATAAGAAAACCAAAGGGAAAGAGGCGCACAAGTGTTCAGTGCGCAACACTCATCATGCAGGTGCGAGTCACGCAAGGCTGGAGCGTGCTGGATTTTAGGCGTGCAGGTGGGAAGCCTGGCCTATAAATATGCGACCATTTGTCATGCATAGCACCGACTTCCTGATTTTCGAGCTCTCGCTGCGCAGGTCACCTTCACCGTGCAACTTGCTCTTTTTTCCTCTTTTCTTCGCTGTCATGCTGCTGTCAAGGAATCTAGACTTGCGTGGTGATACCTGTGCGCCAAAAACTTGCGCGGCATATTAACACTTGCGCAAAAAATCCACACTTGCACGCCAAGTTTAGACTTGCATTCCTTAATGCCTTATCCATTTTTTTTCAAAATACTTCAAAAAATTTATGAAAAATCAACTTACTTAAGAGTTAATTATTCAACATTTGTGCAGAATCAATGGCTCCCAAGAGAATTGGAATAGCTGATGAACTAGAAAGCAAGCGACTTGATGATATGATGAGTATCATTGGCCATGATTATTATACCGTCTAAGACAGTACTCTCCCAGATTTGGCTAAGTATTTGAAGAAGTATCATCGCTACTTCCCCCAAAGCATTTATTTTCCTTTGTATGGCTATAGTCATCTGCGAGAAGTTACTATTCCAGAAGCAAATAACTATCTCCCATTTTCATGGTTTCAGAATTACATCAACTTTGCTTCAGAAAATATCTCATGTGGAGGAGGATTTATAAATTATGGAACAGTGGATAAGGCCCACATGATGCATCATATCCCTTGTACGCCAGATATAAAACCTCATAAGCCTGAGATGCAACCACATTGTCATCCTTCAATCTTCCGAAATGATCAGATGGATCAATCCAAAGGTTGGAAGAAAAGTTGGGACTTCCGTCCTGGGGGAGGTGTGAATCCAACATGGATGTGGGAATACTTGGTGCGACAAACTTGTGTAGAGTTTGTTGAGGATTTGAAAGGAGTGGCGATATATGAAGTTGTATGGGTTGGGAAAACATATGTTTACAGAAATGATAACTTTGTGCCGGAGATACTCATCCACTGGAGCCCAGAAACCAATTCTTTCCATATGACTCATGGAGAAGTAGGAATTAGTCTGTGGGATGTCCACAGGATCTCAGGGGCTCCAATTTTGGGTGACATGTATGATGAATTCATTCCTCCCAAGGTGACATGGAATGATTCAGAGAAGACCCTTGCTTTGGCTTGGGAATTATTTAAAATCTTCCACAGGCTCCAGAGTTCAGAGACCTCCTTAACTCATTCTTGAAAGGATATTCATCCATAGGAGTGGATGAATATATTTCTTATTGAGAATAAAGAGAAGGAGCCAAAGGAGATGGATCCGAAGGAGAAAGGATCCAAGAAAAATAAATCCAAGGATAAGAGGCCCACCCGTCCTACCACCTACCCAAAAACCGAGAAGAGGTGTGCTCCTGGAACATTCTGGCCAACTCTAGAAGCAGGAGAGTTTAAGAAATTAGGATATGAGGTGAATCAAAGGATACCAAAGAAGACTCATCTGGAAGGCTTCTTGGATTTGTGGCTCAGCGTTTATCTCTTTCTAGTCAGGGACTTGAAGGGAGGCGTCAGGCCAGATACCTTCGTTATTGTGGAAAAGTTGGCTGAGGGAAAAATGGTTGGGTTGGCTACCCCCATTTTAGCAAATATTCATAGGAGTTTACTTCATGTCTTCATGGGTAAATCTCCTTTGATAATAGTGGGACCATTCCAAGTTTTATGGGGATGGATCACCACTCACTTCCGCACTTATAATGTACAGAATGGAGTACAAATTCCTAGAAGTTCTTTCAGGCCATCAGTGCAAGCATTATCTAGAATTTCTCCATTAGATCTTAAAGCTTATGACATGAAAGTGAGGCTGAGCATGTTTACGGAATTCAACATCTTTCCCTATGGAAATCCTCCAACCGGGCAGTTTGTTAATGATGGAACAACCCACTTGGATTTGAGGGCATACATGCTGGCCTGCAGAGATGGTGTGCTGGTCACCAAGATTGATAGAGAGATTATATATGAGGCCTATTCTCCATATAGATTTGAACTCCAATTCATGTGTTTGCAAAATATTGTTGTATCTCCCCCTGTAAATGTCAGGTTAGAGAAACATCTGGTGGTTTCTCGGCAACTGTGGTTGCTGATGTCTAAGGAGAAGACTAGGGTGGTGTTTGACCTACCAGTTAAAAGAGCGACACATAAATTGTCTACATGGTATGCTGAGCACTGGATAGCATCATAACCTAAAGGGGTGTTGAATCACCCAGTTTATCAGGTGGGGAAAAGGAAGAGGACTGTAGAGAAAGAAACCCTTCCTCATGAAGGTGATGCTTCCCCACCTGAAGCTGATTTGCCAGATTCCTCCTCTAGGACTGATTCATCGGATTCCCCTGATGGGGATGATGAGTCACAACAAGTGGAAAAGAGGCCTCATGCCCTATATAATCCTCCGGTCAAAATAAAAATAACTAATCCATCAACTCCTGGTGAGTTACTTCATTGTGGTAATTTAATCACCATTACCTTATAATGCAATAAGTCTTAGTTTCTTATTCTCTATCTGTAGTTGCAGGAGCTGGGAAGAAATTGAAGTCAAAGATTATAGGACCTTCCTCACATCCTTCTGGTACACGCACTGAATATCTACGACCAGAGGCTGTCCAGACATGGTAGAGTTTATAGTGTGGTATTGAAACTACCTGGTTGGATTTATGCGAGGGGCTACATCTCCCCGGAATAGGGACTCTTCTGGCTTCTACCGATATTAATTTCGAAGATAGCCCCGATGAAGTGCGAGCTTATATAAGATAGGTGGAAATGCTCATATATGCCACCGATGATTCCATTCCTGTCACCAAGCAGGTGAAGGAAATGATAGATCATGGCGCCACTGAGGGGACTGATGAGGAGTGGCATGATTACGTGGCCCCTAAATATGTATGTTTTATTTCCTTATTTTCTTTGCAACTTGGTTTCAGTCGAATCTTTGTTACTCAAGGAAGTTATTTTCTTCATATTGCAACTTACAAAGAAAAGAACTAATGAGGTTCCTTCGCCATAGTATAGCCCTGGTGGTACTTCCATCGGGGCTGCTACTGAATCTCTTCATGAGTCGGGTGAGGTATCTCCAGGCCAGAAGACCATGAATGAGGAGTTGGACATGACGTTACATTCTCCAATTCAAGTGCCTATAATAGAGACTGCTGAAACTCCCAAAAATCCAAATGGACAAAGGCGTCGGAGGAAGAAGTCCACAGCTAGATGCTTCATCAGTAGTGGTAAGTCCTTCAGATAAAAATGAGTCTTAAACCATGAAAAGATTGATCATTTTCCTTGGGATTGTAGGGGCTTCTTCAATTTCCCCTATGAGGGAAATGACAGATCCTCTTATGAGGACCACAGAGGGTGGTGTGGAACAATCGCAAATTCAGGCTGACTTGACTGCTCCTGGAAAAGATCCAGTATCTGTTCCCAGTATCCCTCCAGCTGCTGTTGAAAGAAGAGAAGAACCCGCTTCTGTTAAGTTAACAATGCTTCATAAAATGTTGAATGAAACATATATTGACTTCCATTATGTGATGCTTCAGGTTTAACCCCTGCATTGGAGCTTTTGGCGGCTATTGCAACCAATGCTGTGATTTTATCCGAAGATGCTGTCTAGGGTCCGGGACCGTAGGATGAGGGTTGCCAAGAAGACACATCAAATTCTCCCACTGGTGAGACTAACTAGGATTCTGAGATGACATTAGATGAAATGATGGAACATAGAACATCTTTCGGAGATTTTATAAATCAGGTTAAATTACAATGTAATTTAGAAGATTATGGACGTGAGTGTTATCCTTCATCCTATTAAGAATAATTTATTATTACATGTCTAATAATGATTGGTTCAAATGTGCAGTTTTGTCTGAGCAAGCTACTGAACTACCCATTCCTGAAGGGGGTACAAAAAACCCTACCATTGCAGAGACATTAGCACAAGTGGAGTTGAACCCAGTAGAGCTTCCTCAAACTCATCCTGAAAATCTTTTCGAAGCTAGGAAAGATAGGGAGGAGCCTTCTCAGGATGCTGATCTACCGTTGGGTAAGTAATAACAATATTTGTGATTGTACTTAATTTTCAAGACAACAGATTCTTTTTTTATCCTTTGAAACTAACAAAAGCTTTCAATTAATTATGCAGGGCCATCAATTGCAGTGGCTAGATCTGGAGGTGAGGCCTCAGCCTCCACCCCAACGGTAATTGAAAGTGAAGAAGCTCATGTCTGGGTGGGAGGAGCAGAACAGGGAACTTCCCTAAGTGCATTAATCCCATATTATACTCCCCCCTGTGACAGTGATGCTGAATCAGACCCAGAAGTTCAAAAGGCGTTCCAATTTTCACGATGCAAGGCATGGAAGAACATATGGAAAATCATATCTGAAGTGCCTCTAGAGGAGCTTCCATCGAAGATTCCTCAGATTTCATCCCTATTTGTCATATCGAGACTTGGCGGTTTTGGATATGAAAAGATCCATGCCGTGGTGAAACATGTCATTTTCAGGAGGGATGAGGAGAAAAAGTGTCGCGAAGATCTGGCCAGGGTGAAACTGTTAGCCAATATTAGTGAATTTAAGGCTGTGGTATCCCGAGCTGAGGCTGACTATACTGCCAAGATGAAGGAGCTGAAGCATAAGATCAAAGATAACGTCATCCAACAAATGAAACTTCAGCAACAGTTAGACGCTGTTACTGGGGAACTTGACCAACTCAATAATTAATTGGAGGGAGCTCAAACGAATGGTATGAAAGCCATTGCGGATTTCAAGAAATATCTCCATCAGGCCAATAAGAGCGAAGTTGGTCGGGTGCATGAGCTTCAAGTAGCTTCTGATGAAGCTCAGGATGTTGTACATCAAGTGAAGACTTATGTTGATAGCCTCTTATAATTTCTTAGAAAAGAGAAGAGACTCCAATATGTGAATTTCCTTCTAATTCTTGTGCATCAAATGAAAAGAATTATTTAATATTCAATCACTTGTGCACATATTTTCCTACTACCTACTTTAGATTTTACCTAATCTAATGGGCATAGTAAGCATAGTTTGATTTTTACTAGGATTATTATAAATAACCCTACAAACATTGAATCTTTTTATTTCTCAATATTAATAAAATAATACAAAATGTATGTTTAGTGAGCTAGAACTTGACTTTTATTCAGAGTTCCCTTGTCTTTTGTGGGAAGTTTAAAGTCATGCACATCGAATATAAAAAGGCTACTGTTTAAGGTTGAAATAGCTTTGACCGAATGGATTAAAAATTGTCTCAATTCCTTGATAATTTGTTTGAAAACATACTACCAAACTCAAGTATGAAGGAAAATATGTAAACTATGACTTAAGAAATTTTGAATCTGAGGAATGATATGAAAAAGGGCTAAAAATCATTTAGAAGAAGTAGTTCCCAAGAATGAAGTTACCATTATTTAACAATCACATTAGGGGGTTGAAATATGCAGGGCCACCTAAATTCATTGGTTGCATAGTCAAATAATAACATCTTTTGGCTGACAGGTCTGTTATGTAGACTACTTATGCAAGGCCGCCTAAGGGAACATGCTATATAGTCAGGCAAAAGAACTATCATAAATTTACTTTTCAAGTGCTAAAAAAGCCAGTGTAAGTTTATGGAGATTCAAATTTTCCAAAGTATAGAGTTTTCTGTATGGAAAGAGGTACTTGAATATGGATAAGATATTTCCAAACAAGATTGTTTAAGAATTGGATGAATGTCACTCCTACGAAGGTCTGACCCAAATGCAGGGAAGGGAAAATATAAACCATAGACTTGAATATTTTCAGATCAGGAAAAAGAATATGTGAAAAATATGTAAGGAATGGCTATTTTTGCGAATCCCTACATATCGTCGTTAAGAAAACTAATGACAAAAAGAGGTTTTTGTCCTAAGAATGAAGTTACCATTATTTAACAAAACCTTTATGGGGTTGAATTATGCAGGGCCACCTAAGGGTATTGGCTGCATAGTCAAATAATATCATCTTTTGGCTGACAGGTCTGTTATGTAGACTGTTTATGCAAGGCCACCTAAGGGCACACACTGCATGGTCAGACAAAATAATTCTCAGAATTTAGACATTTTGTGATTAGAAGCCAGGAAAAAGGGTTATGAAGATCTGAAAATATTTAAGGATATGATTATGATACATAAAAATGGGTATTGTTCAATGTATGTAAAGATACATAGATCAACGCTAACCATAATCATGTTGTGGCTGGATCCTGAATTGATATGTTGGACTTCACTACGCATCCCATAAATATGGGAATCAAGCTATACATGGTTCTTGAAATACAGTTTATTGTCGTGTGGGACTAAAGGATTGGAGATCTTAGTTTAGGGTCATAGAGCTCAGACCATTATAAGAAATACACAGTGTGTGTTTTCATGGGGACATTTCAGCCAAGGGATTGAAAGTGGAATTTGGGGTTAGGCCCAAAAGACTTGGGACTGGATTCGAGGGACACTCGAATGTTCTTACGTATCTCATAAGGATGGGAATCAAGCCCACGTAGTTCTAGAAATACCCTCTGTACAGATTTGGTTTGTACATGTGAAGGGCGAAAGGGGACTTTAGTGCAATGATGGTTTGACCCAAAATAAAAGGTTCGGGTATTGCCATGTATGCACGTAGTCTTTGGAATAAAACATGATTGGAGATCAATGTAAATAATGATTTCCTATTAGGTGAGGGTATCAAATAATGTTGTAGTTTATTGTCATACCGGACAAAAAATGTTGTACAGTTTAACGTCATATAGCAAGGACAAAGTTGAACCAATGTAAAGATATTGATTCTGGGGGCGGTTTCACAAATCAACAGCGTACGAGATTGAGGTGAACCGATGTGAAGAGATTGGTTTTGGTCTTGAACCTTGGGAGGTTGCCTATGTACCCAACCTAGAAGGAAAGGATCAAAGTCCGCGTAGTTCAATTAAAGAATGAATTAGTGATCAAGTTGTTCTTGGGGACAATGAACTAAAAAAATGGTGTTGGGACTTACGCATGGTTAGCGGCCCATGAAGGGTGTTATGGTTAAAGTTTGCTCTAATCTCATGTGAGTCATATTTGGTGTGAGAAAAAAGAGGTAGAAAAAACCTTAACGATGCACAGTTTAATGTCATGTAGGACATATGAAGGGACTATGTAGTTTAAAGTCTTGCAGTTAGGACTCTTGGTGTTGCACAGTTTAGTGTCATGTAGCAGGGGAAAAATATAGTTTAACGTCATTTAGGACATATTAAGGGATTTCTGTACAGTTTAGCGTCATTTAGTTAGGATGATGGGGACAATACAGTTTAATGTCATGTTGGAAAAAAGAGGACTATGCAGTTTAATGTCATGCAGTAAGGAAAAAAGAGAACACATTTTAACATCATGTTGGACGTATTAGGGACTTTTTCACAGTTTAGCGTCATGTTGGACGAATGTGTGAATAGTTTAAGGTCATATGCATGGACCGTTGGTTATGCAGTTTAACATGTTGCTGGACGTAAGGGACTTATGTACAGTTTAGCATCATGTAGTCTGGACGTCACAGTTTAATGTCATATTGGACGTAAGTGCCAATAGTTTAAAGGCATATGCATGGACCCTGGATGGTGCAGTTTAACGTTGTGTTGGACGTAAGGTACATGAAAATATTTTAAGGTCATATGATTGGACTGTAGATGGTGTAGTTTAACGTCTTGCTGGACATAAGAGACTTCTGTACAGTTTAGCGTCATGTAGTTAGGACATCACATTTTAATGTCGTGTGGGACGAAAGTAATACAAATAGTTTAAGGTAATATGTATGGACCGTATATGGTGTAGTTTAACGTCTTGCTGGACATAAGAGACTTCTGTACATTTTAGAATCATGTAGTTAGGATGTCATAGTTTAACGTCATGTGGGACGAAAGTAATAAAAATAGTTTAAGGTCATATGTATGGACCGTAGATGGTGTAGTTTAATGTCTTGCTGGACATTAGAGACTTCTGTAAAGTTCATCATCATGTATTTAGGACCTCACAGTTTAACATCATGTGGGACGAAAGTAATACAAATAGTTTAAGGTCATATGTATGGACCGTAACAATGTATTTTGTGTTTCTACAAAATATTTCTTTAGAAATATGGCATTGGTTGGAGTAGTGATGAGTTATCCATCCATTGAGATTAATTAATATGATCCATTGGAGTAGACCTTATATATTGAATAAGGTCCTTCCCATTTTGGCTCAAGATTGAGAGGTTTCTTTCCTGGTATCATTGGAGTTCTAGGAACCGATACCAGTTCTCCCTGAACGAATGAATGAAGACGAACGTTTTTGTTGAAAGCTCGTGCTATTCGATTCTGATAGACTTTCAAGTGGCGCAATATGCACAATAGTTTCTCATATAACTGTTACAATTCATCCAATCACTTTTGAGATTGTTCATCTGTAGATGAATGATCACAAATAGCTACTCTGAGCGAGGGTAGTTGAACTTAAATGGGAAAGACTGCTTCCATTCCATATACCAATGAATATGGAGTTGACCGCGTTGTAGTTCGGGTGGTGGTCCGATAAGCCCATAAAGAATGAAAGAGTTTATCAGGCCATGACTTCTTATCTTTATCCACCATATTTTGCAGTATGTTTGAAAGAGTCTTATTGAAGGCTTCTATCTGGACATTGGCTACTGCATAATACCGAGATGAATGATTGGATTTGATGTTATATTCTTGATACAACTTCTTCACCTCGAATGAACAGAAGTTGGTGCCATTGTCCGTCAATATGGTATGAGGGAAACCAAATCTGGTAACAATGTTAGACTTGATGAAGCTAACAATGAATTTAAAACTGACTTCCTTGAGAGGTATTTCCTCTGCCCATTTGGAAAAGAAATCAGTAGCAGTAAGAATATACTTAAACTGCTTGGCCGTAGCTGAAGGGTAAGGTCCCACCACATCCATTCCCCATGTGGAAAATGGCCATGAGTATTTAGCTGTATGAAGCAGCTCTGGGGATTGATGAATGAAGTTGGCATATACTTGGCATGAATGACACTTCTTTGTGAAATCAACAAAATCTTGTATCATTGAAGGCCAAAAGTATCCAAGCCTTCGAATCTGATCAAATAGTCTATGTCTAGACCGGTGGGACCCACAGACTCCTGCATGCACTTCTTTCATAACATCCATTATCTCTTCACCATCAATGCATCTGAAGAGAACTCCATCAAAACCATGCATGTAGAGAATTTTCTCTAGGTGATCTAGGCTATCATAAAGAGGAAAATTGACCACACGTCACCAGATTTGTTCTTTCCCAGCTCTATCAGGAGGAAGTGTTCCATTTTGAAGTTGTTCCCTGATAGGTGTCATCCATCCTATAGTATTACCATACGGTTCAGGAATGAGACTAATTTCATTGATCTCCTCTGTTCTGGTTCGAACATAAGGTGAAATTTTATGACGGTGGGCAATACTGATAGTTGTTTTGTCTCGATTTGGATCTTCCAGAGCTGTGGCTATATTAGCCAGTGCATTAGCTTGAGAATTTTGTGATCGCAGGACATAAGAAAATGTTAGTTTTGTAGGAAATTCCTCCATTAACTCTCTAACATAATCATAAAAAGGGATCAATTCTTCTTTTCTCATTGCATAATCCCGATTGACTTGTTTGATTACCAGGTCTGAATCACCTTTCACCTTTAAGTAATTCACTTGTGCTTGAAGCACCAACTCTAATCCTATGATGAGGGCCTGGTATTATGCTTCATTATTGGTACCACCTTCCCACAATAAGAAGGAATAAGTTAACACCGCCTTTTATGGGGAAATAAGAATAACTCCTAATCCAACCTTGTTGAATTTAGGATCTTCCATTTTCTTCCCTGTTGGAATTCTGGAAGCACCATCAAAATACATTTCCTATACCTGAGGACTATCCTGAATAGATAAGACTTCCAAATCAGGAAATTCAATATCTGAAGATGTGTCTTCCACTGAAGGGTGTTCATCCAAGAAATTAGCTAGAGCTTGCCCCTTTATTGCCTTTTGAGACACATACTGAATGTCAAATTGCTGCAAAATAACTACCCACCTTGCCATACGTCCTGTATGCATTGGACGACTATGGATGAATTTGAACGGGTTATTGCGAGATACCAATTGGACCTCATGATGTTGCAGGTAGTGTCTCAACTTCTGAACTGCAAATATTAATTCCATGCAGCACTTCTCAATATTTGAATACCGAGTTTCTGCTTCAAGCACAGTCCAACTGAGATAGTAGAGGCTGTTTTCATTCCCAGAATCATTATTATGAGCAATAAAGGCACCCAATGAGCGCTCTAAGGCTATCACATAGATGATAAGTGTCCTTCCTTCAACAGGTGGCATAAGTACCGGTGGGCTCAAGAGGTATATCTTGATAATATCGAATGCTTCTTGACATTCTTCAGTCCACTGGTAAGTGACTCCCTTCTTCATCAATTTGGTGAAGGGTAAACTTTTGCATGCCAAATTGGCGATGAAACGCCGAATATAGGATAAATGTCCTTGAAGTCCTCTTAATTCTTTCAAATTTCTAGGAGGTGACATACCAAGGATTGACTTGGTCTTCTCATGATCGACTTCGATACCATGATGGTGTACAACAAAGCCGAGGAATTTTCCTAATGTTACCCCAAAAGCACATTTTAAGGGGTTCATCTTCAAATTATGTTTCTAATGTTTGTGGAATATGATTTCCAAATCAGCCAAGTGATTAGAACGTTGTTTGTATTTGACCACCAAATCATCCACATAACATTCGACAAACTTCCCTAAAAAGGGTTTGAAGATAAGATGCATGGAACACTGATATGTTGCGCCTGCATTCTTTAGGCCAAAGGGCATTACCCGATAGAAAAACACACCCTGAGGGGCTTTGAAAGCTGTATATTCCTCATCTTCTAGAGCCATTCGTATTTGATTATATCCAAAATATCCATCCATGAAGGAAAGTGCTTTATAGCCAGATGTTGCATCGATTAAAAGAACTGTAATCGGAACTGGAAAATCATCCTTATTACAATGACGATTAAGATCTCTGAAGTCAATGCGAAACTCTAATTTTCCCATTATTCTTTTTCAATGGGACAATATTATCCAACCACTAGTGATATTGAACTTCTCGGATGAAGTTAGCTTTGATAAGATTATCCACTTCAGCCTCAATTTTGGAAGCATAGGTTGGGTGTGTTCTTCTAGCAGCTTGTTTGAATCCTCGATGTTCTTCTGGAAAACCCAAATGATGAGTGGAAACATCAGGATCAACCCCTGGCATCTCTGTATAGTTACAAGAAAATATATCTTGATTTTTCTTTAGAAAGGAAATATACATCTCTTGCTCTTCAAGAGTCATGGCCGCACTGATTAAAGTGGGGAGTGGATCTTCTTTTGTACACAGATTTATTTCTCTGAGTTCATCCACGGTGGTAGAGATACCCTCTTCAAATGCTGAAGGATCATCCCTGAGATCTTACTCTTCTTCGTCAACATGTGTTATTTCATTCGTTTCTACTTGCATAGTAGATGATGTGTAACACCCCGAGCTTCCATTATACGCTTCTCATTCAATAATGCAATAGCTTGCATTGTACGCAACTTCGAGTTCTAAAACACAACGATTAATCAAAGTAGCCATTATGAATAGTAATAACCACTTTTTAAAATTATAGAAATTTTATATTTCAAAATGGACTTCATTTTTGGATTCGAAATATCGAAATTATCCTATGTTGAATTTTTGGTATTTTTCTGAGAACTTCTAATTTTTTTATGAATAGTGAAAAATACTTAAAAACAACTTTTTTTAATCAAAATAATTTATAGTGATAAATTATACTATTTAGTGGTTTTAAAGTATAATTAGAATATATTTTTACCATTTTATCCAATGGTGGTCATTAGAATTAATTTAACATTGAAATTGGACATAAAAAATTGCCAATCTTTTGATATAAATTATTTCTTAAAAACACGCTATTTGTTGTGACAGCGGGAATTAATTATAAAATTAATTAATGCAACTTATATGTTGATAATTTTTTAAAATAGACATCATTTTAGAATTCGGAATATCAATTATAGCTTAGGGTGAAATTTTGGCATTGTTCTGAAAAACTTCAATTTTTGATGAATAGTGAAACCACTAAGTGGTAGTTAAATAACTGATTTTTCTTTTAAATGAAATATTACCACTTCTGTGATTTGATTTTCAAAAATCCGACATACATGGTTGTCATTAATAAGTAAAATGTGGTTCAATGAGATTAAAATAATTTTTTGGTGAATAGTAACTTTTAAGTTCTTAATCGCGATTAGAGGTAATTAGTGTAGTTCAAGGTAAAAACAATGTTTTAATAATATGATATGAGCTTGACACTTTTCCTACTCCTATTGGATGAGTCATGTCCGACCAAGAAAACCCATGGGTCAACTTGGGGACCCCATGGAGCCACTTTGGTTGGAAAATGACATTAATATATATATATTTAATGATAAAATTAAATTGACACAAACATGAGTTGTTTTACTAAAACAGTTTTTAAGTGGGGTTACACAAGTCCAAATTTTGACTATAAATATTCATTAGAAAGATAAAAAGATTTCCTACATCATAGTATTATTTTTATAATTTTTAGACATTAAATAAATTAAATTATTTATGACATAATTATGATGCAGCGATGACCTCATTATTTAACGATTTAAATAAAATGAGAAGATAATGCAAAATCCAAGGCTTACACTTGTCCAAAGCCTATTGAATGAGGATATTTCGAACCCTTATCACCTTATACACGAAATATATAAGTGTGGGACCTTTATAATCCTAAAAGCATTGTATAATAATGTAACATTTCAAACTTTCCAAAAGAGCCCCTCCTCTCCACTTATAAAAGGCCCCCACCTCTCCCACCTTATTCACACATTCAAGCCATTTGGCTCGGCCAAACTCTGCCCAAATACTCTCCCAACTTCCCCCTCTTACTCCTAGAATCCTCACTTTGGAAAGAACTCTTCCCAAGGAATCCTTTGGCTCAAATCAAAAAGAGTTACCCGATTTTGAGGTAATGTCTTCTCCAATGTTGTTTTGTTTTATTTTTCTTCTCCAACCCCCTAAACTCTTTTCATTCCTTTCTTTTGTAACAACACCAGTATCTAAAATATACTAGTATGTTTTTATGATACGGATTTGGTTTATAATTACACACACTTTTGTCTAATGGTTAAAGAACATACGGTTTCTGTGGATGGCGAATTTCTGCCTCACGTAACGATGATTGTTCAACACTCATATAACACCTTCAAAGGTGGCCATTAAGATGTCACTATTTTTATATATGATTTATAATATGTTTATGTTTTACTTATGCTTCTGTATTTCTCATTTATGGCATAATTTATGATTTCCATTATGGGTAAAACGCGATAATTTCATTTTAGGAAGTGCGGACTACCGCCCCCTCAAAGTGATTTGAATCGTTAATGCCATATGTGGGATGTATAAAGGATGGAGTAAATGGTATTATACACTATATTATACTGGAACTATATTATACCTTTATATAATTATGATTTCATTCCATTAAATATGAAATAAAAATGAAAGTAGCGTTCATGCGTACGTACGGCTTACCGTCTCCATGAACGGTGCATTTCATTTCTTACCCCTAAATGTTACGTGACATTATGAATGAATGTATATACTGTATATATATGATATATATGATATCTACATCATGAATATAATTCTGGATATAATGGATATTTCACCACATGAACAACTTGTAATTATGAGAAGTTTATTTTTGACTCAAGTACCAAAGATCGACAAAACGACCGTTATTAACTTAAATAATTAAATAATGTTCATAACATGGTAATAAGTGATATAAATGGAATAATGAACATTAAAAAGGTTCTTAAGTAAATAGAAATTAACTCTAGTTTATTATTCAGGAGGTTAAAGAACGGTCGAGTCAAGTCAGACACGAGGTAAGAGAATTTCTTAACCCAACTTCCATTCTTTGGGTTAATCTCCTACTTTCAAATTATGTCATGATATTATTATGTATTATTTTGTATTTTTACTTTCTTTATGTGTACCTATAGTGAATACACATAATATATCTATTTTATTTTAAAAATGATCTTTGTAAGGACTTCGTCTCAATCACCTTTCATTGAGGCATATTTGGTTTTATACACAAATTTTTTTTATACGGTGTATAAACCACTTTGACTTTTACGTTTATTCAAAAGGAATCTTTTTTATACGAAGTGTTTACTAAACGAAAAAAGGGAATGTTTTTGTCGTACGTATGCGGCGACAACGACTTCTCCGCCGCCGTGACCACTATTTGAGTTTCGGCTTCCTCTACAAGCCATCATTTTTTTTAATGAAAAATAAATACAAAGTTTTAACTTTCTTTTATTTTGGTATTGAAAATGGTTTTGAAAGTGTTTTTATTATATCAATGTGTTGTATTGAAATCTTGTGATTGAAATGTGGAAATGTTATGTTTCCTTTATGCATGTTTTATGTGATACGATTATGTTATTGTTTATGATATGTTTAAACCTATTCATATGAGGAATGCATTGGACTTAATAAGTGATGGGTGGAGCCCGCTACAGATCCTCGATGCATCGGCAGGTCTCATGAGACAAACTAGTGTCTTGGAACGAGGCCTTGACAAAATCTTATTTGTGGTTTTGGCACGAGGCCTTGACTACGTGGTTATGATAGTCTGGCATTATGCATTCCATCATTATGAAAGTGGTTATTGATATTGCATGTGATTATTCGACCAGTAGAATATCCATGTGAATAAGTAAATGGAATTATCTCATTTTACTTTTGCCATATTATGTTGATGTTCATGTTTAAAAGGCTTTTGTTTTAGTTATACATTGCCTTAAAAGTTAATGTTTATTTATGAAAGCTTCCGCAATATTGTTATCCTTACTGAGCATCTGAGCTCACCTCTTTCAATGTTTTAATATTTTCCAGGATGTGAAGAAGTATTTTATGAATGACCTGCAGGGATAGTCAGAAGAGGATATGAGTGTGAACTATGAAGACTTTGTTATTAGTTTTTCACTTTATGTTGTAATGTAACACTTATGAATGTATCTAGTGTTTCCAAGGCTACTAAACTAATCGGTCTTTTGAGACTTGATCTTTTGTGATCATGCCAATGTTACGAAGTAATGCACCGACTCTGGGTAGCTGGGGTCGGGGCGTTACAGTTGGTATCAGAGGCAGTTTAGTAAAAACCTTGGAAGCTAGATTTAGACAAACTCTGATTAGAGCACGTAGACCTAAGATGAACTTTGAGGATTAGTATAGAAGAACTTCCTAAAATTTTGGTATTGTAGAGATTTTGTGAGTTTTCCGAGCAATACATCCCTGTCTGGATACGAGCAGGTAGAGGCGGCTCTGGCACAGATGTACCTAGGGGTAAAACCCGAAAACACCGCTTTGAGCTAGACTCGAACGAGAACTGGTGCACGACAACGGGCCTTGCTGCACTCTTGGTTACAACACTCCCAGGGGATATGCTTAGGATAATTCCCATTTTCTTTACAAATCATTATGAAGGGTTATGAGTATATACTTCCTCAAAGAAAACATTTTTATGGATTATATCCATAAATAGTTCAATTTATGTTAAGTATCTTATAAGTATGGGATTATGTATTTTGATTCATAAACTAATCTAGTTTATGACATTATTTAGAAATGGCGCCTAGTGGAAGGATTGGAAACCGTATCAATGCACGAACTCCGTGTAGGGATTTCCCTCCTGCTCAAGATAATTATTGTAGATCTGGAGATACAACTGGTGCTGATCAACTTATTACCATACTGGGACAACTCACTCAGGTTATGAATAATAACCTTACTCGTATGGAGCACCCTGATCCGCAACGTGGAGGATCAATGCTAGATCGTTTCATGAGGCAACAACCACCAACCTTCAATGGGAGTACAAATACTATAGTAGCTGAGCAATGGATAAATTACTTAGAGAAAATATTCCATGCCTTGGGGAGTAGTGAAAGGGAGAAGGTTGTCATGGCAGTTTACCGCCTCACTGGAGATGCCGATCAGTGGTGGTCGCTGATTCAAAACACAAAGGAAGATGATGATGTATCAAATATGGAATGGAGGGAGTTCAAAGAGATTTTCTTAGAAAAATACTTTCCTCGTGACCATCGAGCAGATATGGAAAGGCAATTTCTGAGTCTGAGGCAGAAGGAGGATGAGAATGTCGCAAAGTATGAGGCTAACTTTACAAGGTTAGCGAGGCATGCTGCCGATTATATACGCAACCCAAGGAGTAATATTGATCGTTTCTTTGATGGGTTAAAACCATTTCTCCGTCGAGATTTAGTATCACAATCTTTCTCAACATACGAAGATATTGTCTCGTGTGCTATCAAGACAGAAAATGAATTCTCTAAGTCTTATGACAACAAAGTAAAGAAAGAGAAGAAGAGAACGGGGGAACAAGAGACAGATAAAGGGAAAAAGGGAAAGAAGAATTTTCCAATATGTGGTAATTGTGGGAAGAAACATCATGGAACTTGCCTAAAGGGAATGGGAGTTTGTTGTAAGTGTAGAGAAAAAGGACACAAAGTGCGTGACTGCAAGGGTAAGAAAATTGTTTCAAATGTACAATGCTTCTTCTGCAAGGATTGGGGACACTACGCAAACCAATGTCAAAATCATCAGAGTATGCCCCAAATGATGTTATTGGATAATAATCAAGTTATGATACTACCACAGATGAGGAGTAATGATTAGAGTTCTTATGTTGTTATTAAATAATTTTGTAATTTGAGTGTTGTATCAATGATGTACTGGTTATAATAATTATGGAGTATATGAGGATTATACTGCAGTACTATTTCATCAAGGACTTGAGATTGTGTGGAACCAAGAAAAGTGACTCCACAATAGGTTAAATTTTTGGAAAATATATGGTTGAGAGAAAGATAAACCATAATATGGTTCTGATACCGAGATAGTGATTTTGGAATAAGACGTGATTGATTTGGATAAATTATATTGGATATTCTTAACTTCCTTGAAACTGATTGATGATTTGTATATATTTTTGGATAGAAGGAGTATATCTAGTATTCTATAAGGAATAAGGGATCATGGTAATTCAGTATGTTTAAAAAGAATACATGATGAAGGTGTTCACATGTTGTTACATGGAAAAAAGGATCATCATTATGTTTACCTTCCTTATAAAATTTGGACTGTGAGTTGGACATAAGTATTTTGGATAACTATAAAGGTTGGAATAGATTAAGTTGATCTTTGGATAGTATTGTTTAAGGTTAAAAAATTTATGAAGATTATTTTTGGAATATTATGATACTATAGTTTTAGGAAAAGGACAACCTGCAGGGTGGGGCATAACCCGTCGCATCGGACAAAGCTGCAGGAATCGAACCCACAACCATAGTGCGACAGGCCTTTATTTCCTACCACTAGCCTACAGGAAGTCCCTGGTTATTACAAAATAATTTTACTAAACTAAATGGTATTTGTTAACATTTGGAACCTTATACAATTAGGATAAGTATAATATTTTTGGGTTCTATTATCTTTTTGAGTGAAAGGTGAGTTGAAGGTTGAAACTCTAATTGTCAAGCATAAATATATATATACCTATCTGTTATTCAGTGAATAAATTAATTCTTAAACTTTAGTAAAGGGATATTAAAACAAAAAATGTGTTACCCTAATACCTTATGTCTTATTGAACTGATGATATTTTAAATCAACATAGATTGAAGGCTTTGAGGCCCTCAATTTGACAGTTGATTATGATTGATGACCTCAATCACTCCCTACAAATATTTACATTTTTCCTCCAATTATATGTCTCTAATTTCCACCAATGTTCTCCTTATCGAGATCATAATTTGGTGTTGACTTTCTTATTTCCATTTCCCTCTTATTAAGGCTAAATTTTATTAACCTTATTTCCGATGTGGGTTTTCCACAAAGGTATTTTCTATTTTCAACCTTTTATTTTCAAAGAAAAATTTCAAATTGCGAGGACGCAATTTATTGAAGGAGGGGAGAATGTAACACCCCGAGCTTCCATTATACGCTTCTCATTCAATAATGCAATAGCTTGCATTGTACGCAACTTCGAGTTCTAAAACACAACGATTAATCAAAGTAGCCGTTATGAATAGTAATAACCACTTTTTAAAATTATAAAAATTTTATATTTCAAAATGGACTTCATTTTTGGATTCGGAATATCGAAATTAGCCTATGATGAATTTTTGGTATTTTTCTGAGAACTTCTAATTTTTTTATGAATAGTGAAAAATACTTAAAAACAACTTTTTTTTAATCAAAATAATTTATAGTGATAAATTATACTATTTATTGGTTTTAAAGTATAATTAGAATATATTTTTACAATTTTATCCAATGGTGGTCATTAGAATTAATTTAACATTGAAATTGGACATAAACAATTGCCAATCTTTTGATATAAATTGTTTTTAAAAACACGCTATTTGTTGTGATAGTGGGAATTAATTATAAAATTAATTAATGCAACTTATATGTTGAGAATTTTGTAAAATATACATCATTTTCGAATTCGGAATATCAATTATAGCTTAGGGTGAAATTTTGGCATTGTTCTGAAAAACATCAATTTTTGATGAATAGTGAAACCACTAAGTGGTAGTTAAATAACTGATTTTTCTTTTAAATGAAATATTACCACTTCTGTGATTTGATTTTCAAAAATCGGACATACATGGTTGTCATTAAGAAGTAAAATGTGGTTCAATGAGATTAAAATAATTTTTTGGTGAATAGTAACTTTTAAGTTCTTAATCGCGATTAGAGGTAATTAGTGTAGTTCAAGGTAAAAACAATGTTTTAATAATATGATATGAGATTGACACTTGTCCTACTCCTATTGGATGAGTCATGTCCGACGACGAAAACCCATGGGTCAACTTGGGGACCCCATGGAGCCTCTTTGGTTGGAAAATGACATTAATATATATTTATTTAATGTTAAAATTAAATTGACACAAACATGAGTTGTTTTACTAAAACAGTTTTTAAGTGGGGTTACACAAGTCCAAATTTTGACTATAAATATTCATTAGAAATCTAAAAATATTTCCTACATCATAGTATTATTTTTATAATTTTTAGACATTAAATAAATTAAATTATTTATGACATAATTATGATGCAGCGATGACCTCATTATTTAACGATTTAAATAAAATGAGAAGATAATGAAAAATCCAAGGCTTACACTTGTCCAAAGCCTATTGGATGAGGATATTTCGAACCCTTATCACCTTATCCACGACCTATATAAGTGTGGGACCTTTAGAATCCGAAAATCATTTGATAATAATGTAACATTTCAAACTTTCCAAAAGAGCCCCTCCTCTCCACTTATAAAAGGCCCCCACCTCTCCCACCTTATTCACACATTCAAGCCATTTGGCTCGGCCAACCTCTGCCCAAATACTCTACCAACTTCCCCCTCTTACTCCTAGAATCCTCACTTTGGGCAGAACTCTTCCCAAGGAAGCCTTTGGCTCAAATCAAAAAGAGTTACCCGATTTTGAGGTAATGTCTTCTCCAATGTTGTTTTGTTTTATTTTTCTTCTCCAACCCCCTAAACTCTTTTCATTCCTTTCTTTTATAACAACACCAGTATCTAAAATATACTAGGATGTTGTTATGATAAGGATTTGGTTTACACTTACACACACTTTCGTCTAATGGTTAAAGAACATACGGTTTCTGTGGATGGTGAATTTCTGCCTCACGAAAGGATGATTGTTCAACACTCATATAACACCTTCAAAGGTGGCCATTAAGATGTAAATATTTTTATATATGATTTATAATATGTTTATGTTTTACTTATGCTTCTGTATTTCTCATTTATGGCATAATTTATGATTTCCATTATGGGTAAAACGCGATAATTTCATTTTAGGAAGTGCGGACTACCGCCCCCTCAAAGTGATTTGAATCGTTAATGCCATATGTGGGATGTATAAAGGATGGAGTAAATGGTATTATACACTATATTATACTGGAACTATATTATACCTTTATATAATTATGATTTCATTCCATTAAATATGAAATAGAAATGAAAGTAGCGTTCATGCGTACGTACGGCTTACCGTCTCCATGAACGGTGCATTTCATTTCTTACCCCTAAATGTTACGTGACATTATGAATGAATGTATATACTGTATATATATGATATATATGATATCTACATCATGAATATAATTCTTGATATAATGGATATTTCACCACATGAACAACTTGTAATTATGAGAAGTTTATTTTTGACTCAAGTACCAAAGATCGACAAAACGACCATTATTAACTTAAATAATTAAATAATGTTCATAACATGGTAATAAGTGATATAAATGGAATAATGAACATTAAAAAGGTTCTTAAGTAAATAGAAATTAACTCTAGTTTATTATTCAGGAGGTTAAAGAACGGTCGAGTCAAGTCAGACACGAGGTAAGGGAATTTCTTAACCCAACTTCCATTCTTTGGGTTAATCTCCTACTTTCAAATTATGTCATGATATTATTATGTCTTATTTTGTATTTTTACTTTCTTTATGTGTACCTATAGTGAATACACATAATATATCTATTTTATTTTAAAAATGATCTTTGTAAGGACTTCGTCTCAATCTCCTTTCATTGAGGCATATTTGGTTTTATACACAAATTTCTTTTATACGGTGTATAAACCACTTTGACTTTTACGTTTATTCAAAAGGAATATTTTTTATACGAAGCGTTTACTAAACGACAAAAGGGAATGTTTTTGTCGTACGTATGCGGCGACAACGACTTCTCCGCCGCCGTGACCACTATTTGAGTTTCGGCTTCCTCTACAAGACATCATTTTTTTTAATGAAAAATAAATACAAAGTTTTAACTTTCTTTTATTTTGGTATTGAAAATGGTTTTGAAAGCGTTTTTATTATATCAATGTGTTGTATTGAAATCTTGTGATTGAAATGTGTAAATTTTATGTTTCCTTTATGCATGTTTTATGTGATACGATTATGTTATTGTTTATGATATGTTTAAACCTATTCATATGAGGAATGCATTGGACTTAATAAGTGATGGGTGGAGCCCGCTACAACTCCTCGATGCATCGGCAGGTCTCATGAGACAAACTAGTGTCTTGGCACGAGGCCTTGACAAAATCTTATTTGTAGTCTTGGCACGAGGCCTTGACTACGTGGTTATGATAGTCTGGCATTATGCATTCCATCATTATGAAAGTGGTTATTGATATTGCATGTGATTATTCGACCAGTAGAATATCCATGTGAATAAGTAAATGGCATTATCTCATTTTACTTTTGCCATATTATGTTGAAGTTCATGTTTAAAAGGCTTTTGTTTTAGTTATACATTTCCTTAAAAGTTAATGTTTATTTATGAAATCTTCCGCAATATTGTTATCCCTACTGAGCATCTGAGCTCACCCCTTTCAATGTTTTAATATTTTCCAGGATGTGAAGAAGTATTTTATGAATGACCTGCAGGGATAGTCAGAAGAGGATATGAGTGTGAACTATGAAGACTTTGTTATTAGTTTTTCACTTTATGTTGTAATGTAACACTTATGAATGTCTCTAGTGTTTCCAAGGCTACTAAACTAATCGGTCTTTCGAGACTTGATCTTTTGTGATCATGCCAATGTTACGAAGTAATGCACCAACTCTGGGTAGCTGGGGTCGGGGCGTTACATGATGAAGCAGAATTTCCATGATCAGAAGAGATGTTAAAATTTGAATATCTTGAAGAAGAAGCTTCCATTTCTAACCCAAATTTTGATGAAGGGTCTTCCCTAGGTAATAAAGAGGAGGTGATGGATTGAGTATTGGAATCATTTTTCACCTCTGATGTTGCTATCACTTCTTCTGGCCTGATTGGAAAAGTATAGACTTGCTGGATTTTAGTAGATGAAATGAAGACATCTCCATTTGAGCTTTTATCATTTCCAGGCGGATCACCAATTTCTCCCATTTTTTCTGGCTCGATTGCCGTAATTGATATTATGGATCTTTCCATAAGAGTATTTTGATTTGGGTCTATCCTGTCAATTTCACTGATAGGAAACACATAATCAGTACTCACATGTGATAATGGGTTTACTGGAATCTTTTCCAAACCATATGGAGCATTAAATTTGGTAATCTCCTTTGTTGTGGATTTCTCTTTTCCCTTCATGTGGTAGAATTCCGCCTCAATGTATTGAGTTTCACATGTCTTGAACGGGGCCTTATCACCATACAATGTCCCAACTTCACCATCAAAACAATACAAGAGACATTTATGGTATGATGAAGGGATAGCCGCATGTTGATGTAGATAGGGTCTTCCAAGAAAGATGCTGAAGGCTGAGTCTTGATCAATAGCCATGAAATCTGAATTGGATACAAGATATCCAAATTGAGTTCTGAGTGTAACTTTGCCCAGTGGTTCTTGTTCATTTTTATCATATCGTTGTAACATCATAGTAGAAAGAGATAAATCAGATTCTGTGAGGCCTAATCGATGAATTGTACGAATGGGCATGAGGTTGACTCTTGTACCATTATCAATGAAATCTCTTCAGATGTCTACACCATTGACCTTTCCAGATAAGTGCAAAGGTCTAATATGCCCATGTACGACATCATCTTTATCTTCATCTCTGAAAGATATCACTGCATGGAATTCCGCAGGATTATTCTCTATGTGATAGACTTCAGCTGCAGTAATTTCAGTTTCAAACTCCTAAGGACTTGACAAAGCCTTGATAAGTACCTACCAAAGATCTTTTGACAGATTCAAAGCATCCAGAACAGATAACTTGGCCGGTACATGGGCCAGGTGTTTCAATATATCATACTTTTGATCCAGAGGTGTGCGTTTCCCAACAGGAACATGTGGTTTAGCAGGTGCCTTGGAAGTTGATGCTTTGGAAGTTGATGCATCTTTTATTGGGATAGGAGTTGGCAATATTCCTGGCTTTGGAAGACTAGAACAATTAGATCCATTTACTTGTTGAGAGGATGAAGATGGAACCCCCAACCGATCCCCCAGAATAACTGTTCCAGGACTGAACTTGCTATTGGTGGAAGAACTTGCTTGTTCTTGTTGAGCACACTAAAGGGCTCTACCATGAGTTTCTACTGCATACACAGTTCTAGCAGGGGTAGAATTGGAATAGTGGATTATGGGATATCCACATCTTCTTCTGTATCCCAGACCCCTGGAACCTCCTCTAACTCCTCTGTTTGATACAAGGAATTCAGTCTCATCGAAATCGAAACTGCGACTGACATAAGGATCTGTTAAATGAATCATGTTAACAGAACCAAAGATTAACTCTTCATCCGCTAAAGACTCTTCCTGATTAGCCAATTTAGGTTGTGCCGTTTGGTGGGACGATGCCCGTTGCTTTGAAGTAGATGGCATAAAATCTGCCAGATTCAAAGACAGCTTAGGCTTTGACACATACTCATCTTCCTATGATTTCTTTTCTTTCTTCGAACTATTCCTCCCTTTTGAAGATTTTCCCTCTGAAAAGGATTTTGTTGAGGAATCCATAGTAGAAGACACAATTGGTTTCTTCAATTGAATTCACAAAATGGAATGATTTCGGTTGATCATTTTCCCGACCATCCAATCATCATATTTCTATGCATTTTTGCTTTTGACTTCTTTCCATTCGCCTTTTTCCTTTGTAACTGTAGCAATAACACATTCTACCTGGGCTGGAGAGCCTTTTAGTTTGACTTGTCCCGAGTCGACCATCTTTTTCAGGAGGTCTTTGAAGATGAAACACTCCTGGATGGGATGCCCCAACATTTGATGAAAGGGGAAATAAATGGGACGGTCTTTATCTCCTTCCTTGTTTGGCTTTTTGGGCCTTAGCAACTGAACCAAATTATTTTCCAGAGCTGAAATGAAGTAGCCAGGAACTTGTTCATTTCGGAAAGAGTAAACTTTTCTCTTCAGATCCTGAAATTGTTTCCTTCTTTGATCTCTTTGATCATATTGATGAAACAACCTTTTTTGTTGATGCTCAGGAGGTGGAGCCCTTCATGAATATGAAGGTTTTGATGTATAAGCAGGTATAAGTGCTTGCTTAAGCATAACTATAGCAGTCTCTGATTTACCCTTTCTTCTTCCTGGAATTGATGGAATTACATGAGATTTATCCTTATCCTGTATAAGGGAATCTTCAATCTGTTGAGCGATTGAAGTAAGGTCTCGAAACCCTGATGTGTATTTCACAGGGATCAACGGCGTGCGTAATTCGTCACGCAGATTTGTCACACAGATTGGAAACAGTTCTTCTTGAGGGAGTGCTAAGCTTAGGGAATATGTTAATTCCTTCCAGTGAGCAATGAAATCTGAAACCCTTTCATTCTCACTTTGCTTACAGTTTGTAAGATAAAAAACTATTGTCTTTGGAAAAGTTAAGATGAACTGAAGAAGGAATTTTTGGAGAAGATCCTCCCATCTGGTAATTGACCGGGATTGTAAGCTTGTGTACCAAACAAAAGCTGGTCCTTTCAAGGTTCGCACGAAGCATCTGAGTTTCACTGCTTCTTGCTACTCCGGAGTTCCCATCATAGGATCGCAACAAGACACGTAATGTGTCAAATGCTGTTCAGGATCGCCTGATCCATTGTAAATAGGGAATACAGGGTTCCCAAAACTTGATGGGGGATGGATTGAATCTACCAATTCAGGGTAATCTTTCTTTTCTGGTTGAACCTGCACACACTTCCCTTCCATAGTCTCTAACCGAACTGTTAATGACTCAATGGTAGTTATTAACTTTTGAGAAACATCCGGTTGAACTTGGACTTGGGCAGGTGCAATAATTGGAGTCTGGACAGGTATGGTGGCTGGTACTGCAAATGATGGTAGCACCACCGACTGTTGTTGCACTTGACCCATAGGATTAGACCTGTAAGGGTGTACTGATAAAGGAGGATATTCTTGATCCATCTCAGTAACTACAAAAAATTCCCTTGTCTGACTAGCTCCAGCACGTTTAGGAGGAAGACTACCCTGAAGTAGTTCTGCATTCATCCTTCTCAATTCCTTCATTTCTTCCTCTTGTTGTGCAAATCTTTCCTCTAGTGAGAGCTATTGGCCTTCTCCAGAGGAAGGGTATGTAACCTGATTCTTTCCTTTCCCCTTGTTTGATCCCTTTCAGAGAGGGAGAAGTGGGTTATTTTAAGGAACAACCAGATTCTGGGTAAACCATTGATTTCGTGTACGCACACCTTCTTCATTTGTGTATGTGCGTACAACTTCTTGAGTAGGAACCTCTTCATCTGAGTCCTCTGAGTGAGTCTCATGTTTTGGAGGATCAACAACAACAGAATTAATGACATTAATTGATGAATAACGCATCACATCTCTTCTATCATCATTTCTGTGATATTTTATTTTTCCATGCCCCTGACGAGACATTGCCTTTTTTTGATTTGATCCCTCAGGAACTTCTTGGCGAACCGTAATTTGTAGAGAACCTTCTGATAATTTTTCTCTTCGTTCCTCTTGTGTCTTCTTCCCCAATCGAGAGAAGACTGAATTTAGTGGAGGAGGGGATTGATGTTTTGAAAAAGTCCCCAGTCTAGTGGACTGGGGCTATTCCTTCTGTTTTCGCACAACTCCTGGAATCCTATTTGTTGATTCCGAGGGTTGGTTTAATAGAGTCCCCGGTCTGGAAAGCTGGGGTGGCTCTTGACATGATGTGTCTGAGAATTTCTTAAAATCTCTCCTGATCTTGCGGACCTTGGTCCAGAAATTATCTGGATGCATCAATCGACATCCACTTTTATCACTCGGTTCAAAAGACCATTGGATGATTTCTGACACTTCTGTCACTTGATGATGTGCTCTGTCCATACGAGAGGCCTATTCAATATTCTAGTTTTATTGATGCAGGAGTAATTAAACAACTAGTTCTCTGTATTATTGACTTTGAAAAGAACAAGTTGAGGCCTGTTCTTGGGAAAGCCTTTGATTTGGCAAAAAACCAGCTAGATGTGGCCAATTCTGGGAGATAACATTGCATGAAACCACCTTTGGTGGGCTTTGTTGATTGGAGAGTACAGTGAAATTTAGTGCTCCATGAACACCCCATCCCCTGATATGAATACCAGATGGGGAATTGGCAATTAACTGGCGCAATCTTCTTAGTGTGCCAAGGCATGAACGTTGAAGGGCTCTCTGCTGCTTTTCAGCCTTCGAAAATCGAGAGACTGAGAGAGATTCCAAATCAATCTGGCATTGTAACCCTTATATTATCTTGACATGATTTTAATATCCATCGTAAGATAATATTTTCTTTTTCAACAGACAAAGAGTTTTCCATATGTTGAGACGAATATCTTGAATACAATCTTCCGTCAACACTTTTGCAATGTCATACTGAGAGTCATCCAAAGGCCAAAACATGACTGGCACATCAACTTTTTCCAGTTGTTTTCTCATATTTAGCACTTCCTCTTTATCATTCAATGAAGATTCTTCTACCTAATTTGACCAGAGCTGGTTCTTCCATGTTGCTTCATCAGATTCAACAGGATTGGTAGAGAATTCACTGATCAATCTAGAAGATGAATAACCCGGGGGTGGTTCGGAGAATGACCTACACCCCGAGCTATCTTCTGATCGAGAAAGTATTTCACCCACTAGAGATGAAGCATCAGACATGACTGGTTTCACATTTGCAAGTGCCTCAAGATAAGAGGGCTTTCTCGGCACTACATTGTCCACTGGAGCATTTTCCAGGCAATGTGCATTACTACTGTAGAGAGGACTTTCACAGCGAAATTCATCATCATGGGGAGGACCACCATGGTGGGTTACATCAAAAGACGAGATCTCTTTCTCCTTTGTCTTCTGCCCACACAGAGGGTTATTATAGCTCTCATCTGAAGATGAAACTTCAAGATCGACCGAACTGTCATGAAGCAAGCCTTCATGAGGAAGTTTCTGTTGAAGACCTTCGGAATTAATGTTCCCACTATTGGGAAATGAGGGAGTAGAATCTAGGATACAAACAAATAACTGTCTAAGGGCTTCAAGAACACCGGCATCGAGCAAGGCCTTGTTACAGATTGGTTCTTGATATCTTGACGGTGTTGGGCGAGTCTTCTTCTTAGACGCCTTATTACTCGCCTTAGAAACCACTTGTTGAAGAAAGTGGCTACTCTGAGAAGGTGTATGTGCCTGATCAGGAGAGATGGCCAGGTTAGGCTGACGATCTCCAATCAAATCAGGTGTATGTTCCTAACTTGGTTATCCGTATGATATGGGGGTGTACGCCCCACAACCCTCTTGGACTGGAATAGAGGTGTGTATCTGCTCTAGAGTGATCTGTTGATGAGACACTCCACTGGTAGGGATAGATTTTCATTTCTTTCCCTATGATGCTGTTGAAGCTGTTATAATATCCTGGCAGGCATCCAAAATATGAGCATGGATTTGCTTCTGCTCTTTCACCATTGATAGAAAATGCTTGCTGACTTTAGCTGCCGGAACGGGGATATACGTCCATTCCGTTCTTGGAGTAGGTGTGTGTTCCTACTCCTACCCTCCTTTTCCTGTCAGTGAATCCTGACAGTACTCATGTATAGGGGCAGAGAGTTGAGTCTGGCTCCTGTTTTTCGCTGGAGCTTTACGACTGACTTCTCCTAGTGCTACCAAGTGAGACTATTGGTAGGCTTGATAAATACTAACAGGTGTATGTGCCTGCTGATTGTACTCCGGTAGACGTGGTTGACGAGATCCATCATATGTAGTCAGACGAGCCTACTGACTAGCTGATGATGTATAAACAGGTGTATGTTCCTGCCTATAGTACTCCACCGGAATTTCCTGGCAGGATTGGTGTGCTGCTGCCAGACGAGTCTGCTGGACAGCGGGATTAAAACAGACGAGTGTATGTGCCCGCTCATTTCTTGCCACCAAGTTAGTTTGGTGGACTTCTCTGGAGATGTGAGAGATGAGAACCTTCTCACTGTTGACCGGATTTCGCCTCTGGCGATTCGTCTTGCCTACTCGGGTTTGAGGAACCTGAGCCGAACGCCTGGAGATGATACCCTCATCATGTTGAGGGCGCACTGTCGCATGAGTCTGGTGGTGATTATTGATGGGAACCCTCAAGAAGGACTCTTGTATCTTTGAATTAAGACCCTCAGGTGCCTACTCATTCACCTCCCCAGAATATGGGGGGACTGGTGATTGCGTTTCGGGGATAACAACCCGAAACGGTTGGAGACGGTGGTTGGAACCACCTGCTTCTTAATCACTGGTTGTCGTTTTCCGGATGACCAGTGTGAGTTGTTCACTTGGAGGGTTTGTCGGGCAGCCTCCAGAGTTAGAATGGTACCGTGTTGATGGTACTCCTTAACCAGTGCATTTGATACCTAGAGTTGAAGACGCTGAGTAGGTGATGTCATCCTAAGAGCAGATGATGATCCAACAGGAGTAGTAGCAGTGGCATTTGCAGCAGAAGTTTTCATAGCAGATGTATTCATGGGTGTGAACTTAAGAGAATCTATTTTGGAAATGAAGAAGATCTTGGAAAAGAGTGCCTATTTGATATAACGGACATAATCAAGATAAATCCGACCACTACATCTTTTGGATGAGCAAATATGTTATTGATTGTTTTGTTCACCCTCTCATTGAGTTTTAAATAGGGGCCTGACAAATAAGTAAAACATCATTTTAACTTGGTTAAGGATTCACGTCGGGTTCACCATTTTTTGTTTCCCTATGGAATTGGGGACGACCTCGTTGATTTAAGGTTCAAACATTCCAATCGGTTTCTAACGGGTTTTTTTGTAGAACCGAAAACATCCAATGATTCCATATCCATTTGGACTTACTTTCCAAAGTTAGGCGCTCATTATTTGTGGACCGATGCGGCTTAAGAATTTTCATTGGTCGAGAGGATGGGAGGTCAGACTAATCACAACTTTTTGAGGGGAATTATTATCTACTCCGGGGCTCTATTTATAGATTTAAGTTATGTTCGCGAATCCTTATTACATTACCAAGTATAAAATGATCTTTCCTTTATATCTGAAAATCAATGATTAAATATGTAGGAAATTTAGAGAATCTTTTATATGTATTAGAGGTTCTTCATCGATAGAGAATCATCCGTATTTGTTAGATATTTCTTAGTCAATGGTATCCTTCCATACATAAAAGTATCTTGGTCATTATGATGACCATACTAGTTTTAAATCCACTCAGTGGGGCACTTGAAGTTTATTGTCATTCAGAAGGATATGGATTATTTCAGAGTTGGGATTGTACCCGCATATGGGCTACCTATGTATCCTTTGTTTAGAAATTGAATCATAACCCACGTAGTTCGAGTAAGGGAGTATGATGTTTATGCATAATTGATGGCTCAAAGAAAGATGTCATAATTACTTTTACAATATAATCTCACGTGATCCATGATCGGTGTGAGAAACAAGAGGTATTGGTAAAACTAGACAATTATGCCATGAAAGATGCGATAATGAGAAATAATGTGGGGCTTATATTTGTATGACTGACTAGATAAATAATGATTAGGACTTACTTCAGGGAAGAAATCTAGAAACAGGGTCCATAAAGGTATATGTTCATTATGGAGAATTGGATACTCTAATCTTGGGGCTTACTCCTAAGGAAGATGCCCATGTTAGGAGGGGACTTATTATTGGGTTTTACTCCTGAGAAGGAAGCCCAGATCAAAAAGTAAATTAAGACTAGTTAAGATAAATTGATACCGGGGCTTACTCTTGAGAAGGAGGCCCAGGTTTTGAGAATTATGGTTGGGGATTACTACTGAGGAGGATACCCAGATTAGGGGACTTGAGACTGGGGATTACTTATGAGGAGGATGCCCATATTTTGAGATTGGGGCTTACTCCTAAGGAGGATGCCCTGGTTAAGGGAATTATGACAGTGGATTACTCCTAAGGAGGATGCCCAAATTAATAAGGACTTGGGGCTTACTCCTAAGGAGGACGCCCAAATTAAAGAGGACTTGGGGATTATTCCTAAGGAGGATGCCCAAATTAATGAGTACATGGGGCTTACTCCTAAGGAGGATGCCCAAATTAATGAGGACTTGGGGATTACTCCTAATGAGGATTCCCAAATTAATGAGGACTTCGGGCTTACTCCTAAGGAGGATGCCCAAATTAATGAGGACTTAGACTGGGGATTACTCCTGAAAAAGAGGCCCAGATTAGGGAATTATGGTTGGGGCTTACTCCTGAAAAGGAATCCCATATTTGGGAAATTATTACTCGGTCTTACTCCTAAAAAGGATGCCTGAGAATAGGGTTCTATCCTCTTAAAGAATTAGGTTGAATGGATGTAATCTCTAACATTAGGGACATAAAGATGTGTAAATCACTATGTTTTGAGAGATGCTCCACATAATTCCTTTCAGATAAGTAATTCAATCAAGAAAACATGCCATAAATGGATTTAAAGAGTGTCTTGAAGACTGAATCTTGAATAGGAGAAGTGGAATGGCATAAGAGAGGTGAAATGGGCAGAAGAGGCACCCAAAAAGATAGGGGCGCGCAAGTCATGGTGGGCGCGCAAGTACTGTGTGGGCACACAAGTCTTGGTCATGTAATTATACTTGCGAGAGACCGATATTCTTGGGCGACAGTTAACCAGTAGGGTAATACTTGGGTGATCCTTGACCAAAGCCTTTAGAATTATCCCGAGGTACTTCCAGAAGAGTGGCGTGCAAGTTTTAATGAGTAGGTAAGTAGGCGTCGAAGTGTGTCCATTTCCCTTAAGGGTAAAACACTTAGGCGCACAAGTGTTAGTGAATTCTAACACTTATACCTTACTCCTCTTGTTTAGACCTTCCATTCTAGGTAATGAATTACCTTATAAGTGTTCGGAAGACTTGAAGAAGAGACTTGTGCGTTCAGAGCTCTGTATCTCAATTCTAGAAAAAATACTCTCGAAATGGGGAGCCCGCCGAGGGTATTTATAGGATGGAGAAGACCCTGGGTGGTTTTCAAAGAGGGCGCGCAAGTCACTTGCACGACCATTAGGTGGTGCGCAAGTGTACTTTCACGATAGTGAGGGAACTTGCGCGACCCAAGGGTATATAACTCCCTATACATGCCTTTGTCGATTTTTGATGTTTTCTTCAAAGGATAAATCAATTTGTGCTAATCAATTTGCCTTTCCATTCTTTTAGACAATGTGACGAAAAGGAGTTTCAACAATAATATTCCCCTTTTCCTTTTCCTTACCATCATGAATTTTCATATGTATATCCAACGAAATCCAAATACATTCTACTTTACCCATAATCCATGGGAAACACCTTCTTTTTTAGTGGGTATATTCTCAATCCACCACCCACCACACTAATAATACCTTTAATGTTACATTTTATATTGAAAATAATAAAAACTTATACTTCTAAATTACTTTTCAGAACTTCAATATCCAACTTTGGATTTTTTTAACACATTTTTTATTCTTAAGTCAATGTTTACTTACTCCGCCATATAAAAAATAAATTTAAAGGTTAATACAAAGTCTTTTTTATGCCATATAATCTTCTATTATTCTATCTCCATCCTTATACTATTGTAATTCCATGAGAGAATGGTGAAATCACATTTTCTCTTGACAATGATCCATCAACCAATAAAATATAATTCTGATTGGGCTAACCTAGTGGATAAAAAATGTGTCACTAATTTAGACAACAATGTTATTGATTAACTAAACATAATGTGATACAAAAATTGACATCCATAATCATAGGGATACATAACCATATTTTCAACAAATTTTATAAACCTACACTCCACTTGAAAAAAATATAAAAAAATTGAAGTGTAAGAATGTTCTCCCCCATTTTATTAGATAGTTACCCCTTAATAATAATATTCAATATACATTAAAATAATTATGAGAAATTAAACACCATACATTATCTTACTATTTTTTATAGAGATATTTATATTTATAGATTTAGTTAAATAAATAAATCTTCTGTAGCTTTAGCCTTTTTTTATCTCCCACACAAGTGATTCTTTCCATTATTCACCATGGTTGATACTGATTGAATTTTACAAGGAGAATTAAATATGAAAATTTCAATGATAGATAATTTTCTTAGATATATTCGTATCACAACCTTCAACATAATATATTGATGATTCTTCTTTTAATTACCTTTCATAAATCATAAAAACAAAAATATGGGAATATGGGGGTATTCATCACCACTTTAATTATAGTAGGATGGTGATAATTATTTCTCAACCAAGAAACTCCATTCCTTAAAGGCCTAAGTATTTAAACCTCCTCATGATTGTATTTTCATTAGGTTTAAAAATATTTAAATCATTGGGGGTCATAGTATCTATATCCTTGTATTTATTCTTAACCCGATTCTTTTCTGGAATTGGAATTTTTTTCATTTAAAAAATGTGGCACTTTCATTATTTTTAGCATATTTAATTTTCCAAACCACTTCCAAATGATCTCTCCATATGGTTATGAAATGTTTTTGGAATATACACTTTCTTATTTTTATGTATAGACAATATATTCACTTAAAAAAATTTATAACTTAGAGACATTAGTGATTTACCCCTATCACTTATAATGTCATTGGACCAGGAATCCAAGACATACACTTGGAAGATATGTTTTCTTTAATCTCATGCCTTATACACACTTGTTCTTTATCTTCTGAGTTATTAATCTTGGGAATCTCCATAGGTACTTCTTCACTAGTTCCAACCAACAATCAAATCGCACCATCTCCCTCTTAGATAGATTCCCCTTTAAGTTTAAGTTTTATCCTTTATTTCCTAAAATTAATGTTCATATTTAAATGATCCATGATGTTCCCTCCCTTACCATAGTATATGTATCTTCTTATTTTTGGTTTGAAACCCTTCCGATATTTCTTCAATGACTTCTTGATCGTTGTTAATTTAGATTGTTTATTTATTGATTTAACTCATAAGGTAGGATTTCTTTCATCTGATTTTCTCTTCTATTATTGTTTCCCTTTACTTAAATCAGCAAAAGAGTTGTACTGGGATGGTGTATAGAAAAAATACTCATAGTAGTGGCCAAATTTTCCACAATTATCATAAAATATCAAGATATTCAGAATTTATTTTTATAAGACATTTTTTATTTAGTTTTATTCTTTTGAAAAAGTTATATAATTACTTTAACATTGATCCTCCTTTATTTAGGTTTTATTTAACATGAATATGTTGGAATATTATGCCATGATCTTTCATTCTTTTTTATCTGAAATAAAATTTCTTATTTTTTGAATTAATAATGGATTTATGAAGCTTTTCTATTTTTTGTATTACATCATTAATAATATCTCTAGGCACATCCTTTTGAAAAAACATTCTTCAAAATTATTTATCAAACATAAGAGGTTTTAAATTGAAATGAAAAACAAATTTTCACTTTTCATTCACTTGTATTGAGAGAGTGTTGGATCCAAAAACATGTTAAGCAAATGTATGTTTAATGGCATCAAATTATTGTTTGATTGGTAACTTATTATTGTATATCCAATTAATATGTGATAGAATATATGTAAAAACATTTAGGGGTGTATTTCAATATAATACTTAACTTAATAATAAAAACTAATAAATGATTTATCATGCATGTATTATTTATATTCACCACAACATGAAAATTCTTTATTAGTGTAATAATAATGATTAGATTTTACTAATAAACTCTTACCATTCAAACTGACTTCAATTATTGGATATTCCTCTTCCACCATGGAATTTTTGTTAATTTTTTTATCTTCTCTCATTTTCATATTTATAAATTTTTAATATGAGAATTTATTTTAGTAGCATCATGAGTAGATATTTTTCTACCTCAACCCATGCCACTTATTTAAAAACATCAAATATGTACATAATATTTCAAGTATAAATACTAGGGAAATAATATTCAAATCGAATCATAAGAAAGATACTTTTTTTACCAATTAAAAATAACCCCAGGATCAATGTAGACACATGAGAAGGGGTGGGTGAATCAAGCGGTGCCTATTTTTCACCAAAATATTTTATTCTTGATTTAATTATTTACCCACTTTGAATTTAAACCAATGTTATCAGGTAGGATAACAGTGGAACCACATGGCATTTACCAATCACATATATCACCTATAATAAATGAATATATGTAAAGGATGGTGTTGGATCGAATAAGTATGTATGAATGTCTATTAGATGGAACAATACAAGAGGGGGGTGAATTGTAAGTTTAAAAACCTTTGAGTTTTAGAAACTAAGAGATTAGTTTAAATGATCTTAAACTAATACAAATACAAACACCCACAAATGTAATGAATATAAAATGGTATGATGTATTGTAATGCAAAACAATTGTATTCAAGATGAACAAAATAATCAGAGTAATATAAAGATGAATGATTCTACCTTAAAGCGTATAGAATCAATCAATAAAATATGTAATAGAATGGATGTAATTGAAACAATTACAAATGTATAAGAGATAGAAAAGGAAAAAAAACAATTTACTTTCTAATACAAATAGCAGCGGAAATGTAAAAGAATTACAATTATTTTAACCCAAAGAGAAGGGTTATCCTTTCACCTAGGATAAAAGGTCTGTCTCACCAACACCTTGGTGATCCCTTGATACGAAGATCGGTACGTCCGTCTGCCTATCCCCGGCAGCCCTCGATAAGATGATCGGTTCATCTGTCTACCTATCCCTGGCAGCCCTCGATATGATGATCGGTTCGTCTGTCTGCCTATCCCCGGCAGCCCTCGATTTTGTAGGTAATCGAAACCTATGTCTTTAAATCACTTGAAAGCCCTCAATACGATGATCGGACGCACAAAGCACAAAGAATGAGAGAAGTCACAACATCTCTCTCAACAACTTGATAGAAGAAAAGTATCACAGTTGTATCAAGCTTGTTCTTAGTTATCTGTTATTCTGCTGTCAACTTCAAATGACCTCCTATTTATAGGCCTCGGGTTCCAACGGTCACATATCCTCCAACAGTCATATTTCTCCGAAAAACTCGGAGGGACTTGGACACCTGGCATCATAACGGTCATATTGAAACAGAAAGCACGACATTGTTTTGATTAGTTTGTAACTAACTCAACGACATCATATTGGTTAGAACAAAATATATGAATAAGATAATCAAGAGTACGATTTAAATGAAGCATGTGTTTTTGACAAAGTATCAACACAAGTATGTAATGAAAGATATGAGAAGCAGAGTCAATACAATTTTCATATTCAGTACGATCAACATGTTCAGTACGATCCGCATGGTCAGTATGATCAGCATGGTCAGTACGATCAGCATGTTCAGTA
Source organism: Viscum album (assembly GCA_963277665.1). Taxonomy (NCBI): domain Eukaryota; kingdom Viridiplantae; phylum Streptophyta; class Magnoliopsida; order Santalales; family Viscaceae; genus Viscum; species Viscum album. The sequence goes on from OY728145.1 coordinate 1,433,105,359, forward strand.
CGATCATCATGATCAGTACGATCAGCATGATCAGTACGATCAGCATGATCAGTAAGACTAGCATGATCAGTACGATCAGCATAATCAGTACGATCGGTATGATCAGTAGGATCATTATGGTCAGTGCGATACGATAGACAAGTTTAGTCCGATTAACAAGACATTTGTGATTTCCAAAACAAAACATAGAAGTCATAAGAGGACTTTTGACTCAACAATCTACCCCTTTTTGGAAAGCACAACACACAAAGTAAAAACTAAAAGAAATACTTATCTCCCCCTAAGTTATTGGAAACTTCTTCTGAATAAGAAATTGAATACAACTAACTCCCCCTTAGGTATGGACTTTCCTAAGGATTGTATTCGTAGATTCTCCTTAAGAGTGTTGTAAGGAATTCTATCCCTTTATAAAACATTCTCCCCTTTTATAAACATTCTCCCCCTTTGTGATTTACAAAAAGAAAGGGGTAATCTTGAATTGTCTGAAATATTTAGAAAATAAACACAAGATAATGGATAAAAGAAATTTTATTACGATAACAACCAACACTAAACTAGAGAATAAATACAAGTCACTTGTTTTCTCTTTCCTTCTCCTTTTTGATCAACTCATGAAGAACCGCCTTCATCTTTTTTATCTCCTTCTTGTCTTCAGAAATTGCATCACCCTGAGACCTGAGAAGGTCTTGTTGATCGGCAAAGAGTTGATCCTGATTTCTGATTGTCTCTTCCTAAACTCTGATTACTTCTTCAAGAGAATCAATTCTATATTGGGAATTCTTGTTATCTTTGGATAACCCAGAGTTCTGTTTCTTCAAGAGAACTATTTCATCTTTGAAAGATGAGACTTTCGAAAACTCAGCCTGAAAGGAATTCATTATCTCCTGCAAGTCTTTTACTGAATGATCATCGGCTCATTGGGAAGACAAAGGATTTAACCTTTCAACCATTTCTCTATCAAGCTTATTGAAAGCAATTTCAATCTCATTTTACAACCTTCTTATATCTTCAATTGCTATCTCATGATCATTGATTGAGATCTCTGTTTTGTACGAACACTTGGTCATCTTGTTGCAGGCCTTCTTATGTGCAACCGAACTTTCTAAAAGAACTTTCAAATCGGCTTCAACTGACAAAACATTCTTTCTTAATTCTTTTACAGAGCCAAACTTATTCTTTTGATTGTTAGTAATAAAATCAATCTTCCCTTCCAGCCTAGGGAAATATGGAATGGTCTTCTCAACCCTTCTCAAAACATGGAAAATGTAATCACTCTTATTGAGAGAGATTGTATGTTCTGAAATAGTATCTTCATCGTACGAAGCTAGTTCATTTGATCGGCATGAATCTACAACTGGTTGTTTTCCTTTTGCTTTTTCTTTCTGCTTTCTTTCTTCTTCCACTCTATCACTAATGACAACAACTTTTTCAGTGTGAGAGGATTGAGCACCTTTCTTTTCTTGAGACGAAAATCTATCCGAAGTTCGTGCTTGATCAGCACGAGGAACTTGTAGAATATCTTCACTTTGCTTTTGAACTGATTCCTCTCTACTCTTCTTTGATCTCTGAAGAAATTATAAAAGAAAATATTCTTCCTCTTCTTTAACTTCTTTTAATTCCTCCATCAATTGTTTTCCTTTTTCTTTCTCAGGAAGACTCTGTACGATGGGCTCTTGATGTACTTCTTCCGTCAGTTGAGCACTAGCATCCTTAAACATTTTTAAGACTTTAGAGATCTCAAGGTCTTGAGCCTTTCTTCTCAAAACAGTTTTCTTTTTCTTTTCAGCCTTAATGGTTTCTTCTACCCTTATTCTTTCTGCAAAATCCTCAGTCGGGTCAAGACTGAACTTTGGATCACCTTCCTTTCTCTATTCCTTATCCTTTCTCCATTTGACTAAAACCTCCTTACTATAATTTGGCTTCTTCTTAGGATTTGAACTAGTTTTCAGATCAGACTTTTGAGTAATACCAGTAGATTGAATGTCTTTGGCTGGCATAGGTGCCGATTGATTCTGATCTGATTCAGCTTCTACATCTCTGACAAAAGTTTTGAATTCTGATCAAAACAAACATTCAACTTCTTCATAGTACTTTTGATAATCCAGGAGGGCTTAAAATCTATCAACTTCCCTTTCAAAGGAATGTTGCAAAAATTCATACTCTTGAGAATAAACTTTGTAAGAATGGCTGGATACATAATCAAATGAGATTTGATTGCCCCTGACTTCCCATTCTTAATTGTTTCGAAAACATATCCCATGAGATTTACTTTTCTCATATTTACTAGATAATCAAGCATAAAAATATCAGAAAATTTCAAAGTTTCTCTATCCCCTTTCCTTGGGATAAGAAAACCTTGCATCCATAAATCCACAAATCTATTGTCCGGTGAAAGATGAGATACTTTCCTTTTCTCTTCATTCACAACAAACAGAGAATTCTTGGCGCTTTCTCTATTAAACGTACCGACTTCCTCTGGTAGTTTATGAGATGGACAGAAAGAGTCCCCTTCTATTGGGACATTCAGAAAATGTGCCGCTTGTTTCAAAGACATAGATAGCTTTCTATCATACACAACAAAATTAATAGACATGTCTTTGTCGAAAGATACGGTTTTATAAAACTGACAGACTTCATCAAAGAGAACCGGATCTTGAGAAACATGTCTTTCAACACACAAATGCTCCCATCCTTGAAACAAGATAATCCTCTTGATTTTATAATCATACGAATCATAGAAGTCGCCAGAAACTAACCTCTCCCTTAAAAGGTCTTTTTCCGAGAAAGCCTTTGAAGACATATCGGCAGGAGTGTTGGTAGAGGACTGAGACATAGGGATGCTGCCGAAGAAAGATCGTACGATGATCTAAAAACAGTGGAGCAGAGCTTCACCTGAAAACCTGAAAAACCAATGTGGGTTTGGGGAGGGGGGGGGCTATATATAGGCGATAAAGGGGCGACCGTTGATCTTCTACGGTCAATATTAGAGGAAAACAGATCAATGGTTAGGATTAAAAATGAAAAGATAAAAAAATGGAAAGTACCTGCTAGAGAACGTAAGGTAGTTATTGGTTTTAGTAGAGATAAAAAGAATACACAACTGTAGGAAATAAAATAAAACTATCAATCGTCATACTGATGGAAAACAAAGTTGTTACCATGAACTGATAGGCCGATGGAAAAAAATCTTGTTACCATGAACTGACAATACAATGGAAGACAATCTCGTTACCATGAACTGACAATATGATGGAAAACAATCTCGTTACCATGAACTGACAATATGATGGAAAACAATATCGTTACCATCATCGGTCGATACGATGGAAAAGAAAATCATTACCATCATCGGTCGATACGATGGAAAAGAAATTCATTACCATCATCGGTTGATACAATGGAAAAGAAATTCATTACCATCATCGGTCGATACGATGGAAAAGAAATTCATTACCATCATCGGTCGATACGATTAAGTAAATATTACAATAAAACTGTCAATTACGATAAACAGAAAAGTAAATGATACGATAAAACTTTCAATATGATAAACAGAAAAGTAAATTATATGATAAAACTTTTAATACGATAAACAGAAAAGTAAATGATACGATAAAACATTTAATACGATAAACAAAAAAATAAATGATATGATAAAACTTTTAATAGGATAAACATAAAAAAAATGATACGATTAAACTTTTAATACGATAAACAAAAAAAATACACATACCAGGAGAATAAACAATAAGATAAAAACAAAGTAAAAAAAATATGCCCTCCCCCTTTCAAAAGGAGTTATTTAATGTTAGGAGAATTGTAAAACATGAGGTAGATATGAATGATTATTTTAATGTATTCATTCCTAGCTTCTGTTTTATAAATTCAAATCTATCGGATGGTAAAGGCTTTGTAAAAATGTCAGCAAGTTGTTCTTGTGTTCCGATAAATTGTAGAATAATATCTCCTTTTTGTGTGTGATCCCTAAGAAAGTGATGCCTAACATCTATGTGTTTTGCACGAGAGTGGTGTGATGGGTTCTTACTAAGAGATATGTCACTAGTATTATCACAAAGAATTTGAGTTTTGGAGAAACTCAAACCATAGTCAGTGAGTGTGTGTTGCATCCACAATACTTGAGTACAACAACTTCCAGCTGCTACATATTCAGCTTCAGCAGTGGATAGTGCTACTGAGTGTTGTTTCTTGCATGACCAAGAAACCAGAGAATCTCCTAAGAAATGACATGTTCTAGATGTACTTTTTCTATCCATTCTACAACCACCAAAGTCAGCATCTGAAAAAACTTTTTATGAAAAAATCATTCCCAGAAGAGTAAAAAATCCCTAAATCCATAGTGCCTTTTAAATACCGAAAGATTCTCTTTACGACTTTTAAATGTGACTCTTTTGGATTAGATTGGTATCTCGCACATAAGAATACCAAAAACATTAAGTTGGGTCGACTAGCTTTCAAGTATAGCAAACATCCTATCGTACCTCTATAGATTTTTTGATCTACTGGTTTCCCAGTTTCATCAAGATCAAGAGTACTTGAGGTACCAATTGGAGTACTAATACTTTTAGTTTTTTCATATCCATATTTTTTGAGTAAGTCTTTAATATACTTATGTTGAGATATATATGTTCCTTCTGGTTTTTGAGAAATTTGAAAACCTAAAAAGAAAGTTAACTCACCCATCATACTCATTTCAAACTCAGATTTCATTAAATTTGCAAAAGAACCAGTTAAAGATTCATGAGTTGATCCAAATATGATGTGATCAACATAGATTTGAACAATCAAAACATTTTTATTTTCCATTTTTATAAAAAGGGTTGGATCTGCTGTACCTTTTGTATAATTGTTTTGTAAAATAAATCCTGTAAGTCTATCATACCAAGCTCTAGGGGCTTGTTTAAGACCATATAGATCCTTGGTAAGTTTAAAAACATGATCAGGATGTTTTGGATCTTGAAAACCAGGAGGTTGTTCGACAAAAACTTCTTCTTGAACAAAACCATTTAGAAAAGCACATTTTACATCCATTTGAAATAGTTTGAAATTAAAGTATCCTACAAAGGCTAGTAGAATACGAATATATTCAAGTCTAGCTACAGGAGCATATGTTTCTTCATAGTCTATTCCCTCTTGTTGATTATAACCTTTAGAAACAAGTCTTGATTTATTTCTTATAATGATTCCATTTTCATCACATTTGTTTCTGAAAACCCATTTTACACCAATTAAAGTTGTTTCTTTATGTCTATCAACTAAATTCCAGACTTGATTCCTTTCAAATTCATTTAGTTCATCTTGCATTGCTTTAATCCAATCATCATCACCTAAGGCCTCACTTGGACTTTTGGGTTCAAATTGGGAAAGAAAAGCAAGATGTTCTATTTCATTTCTTAAGGAATTTCTTGTCCTTACAGGTTTATTTACATCACCAATGATGTTATCACTGGGATGATTCCTAAGAAACAATTGATTTGGGTTTTGTAAAATCTGTTCATCAACATATGGTAGAAGATCTTCCGTGGTAAAAGTTTCAGGAATCCTTTCTTGAATATTTTCCTTATCAGAAGGATCTTATAATAACGGTTGATAAACATTTTTAGAAAACACATCAGAGAATGTAGGATTGGGTTGGTTGAAAACAAAAGGATCAGTTTCATCGAATTTCACATGCACTGTTTCCTTAATAGTACAAGGGTTTTTTATTGAAAACTCTATAAGCCTTAGAAGTTGTGGAGTAACCTAGAAATATTCCTTCAGTAGATTTTGGTGCAAATTTTTGTAGATTATCTTTTGTATTCAGAATGAATACTTTGCATCCAAAAACTTTGAAGTATGAAACTTTAGGTTTTCGGCCAGTCCATAACACATAATGAGTTTTATTAAGAAATGGTCTAGTTAAAACACGATTTATAGTATAACAGGAAGTACTAACAGCTTCATCCCAAAAGTGCTTAGCAATTGAGTATTCACTCAACATGGTTCGAGTCATTTCCTGAAGAATACGATTTCTTCTTTCAACAACACCATTTTGCTGAGGAGTTCTTGGATCTGAGAAATTGTGAGTAATACCTTTCCTACTACAAAAAGTTTCAAAATTTGAATTTTGAATTTCACTACCATGATCACTATGAATAGTTATCAATGGTAGGTTTTTCTCATTTTTAACTTGGGCTCTAAAAGTTTTGAAATAGGAAAAGGATTCAGATTTCTTTGTGAGAAAGTAGACCCATGTAAATCTAGTAAAGTCATCAACTAAAACAAATACATTGTATTTGCCTCCAATGCTTCCAGTTTGTGTAGGACCAAAAAGATCCATATGCACTAGCTGTAATGCATTAGAAGTTGAAACTTCATTAATTGATTTAAAGCTAGTTTTATGTTGCTTGCCAAATTGACAAGGATCACAGACTTTTGAAGAATCATATCTAAGATCTGGTAGTCCTTTCACAAGTCTTTTCTTTGAGAGTTTACTAAGATTTCTCAGATTACAGTGTCCTAGTCTTCTATGCCATAGCCATGATTGGTCTTCTATTGCACTTAAGTAGGGTAAGTTTTGGCTCCTAAGGTCTTCTAAGTTAATAGTGTAAACATTCTCTTACCTATGGGAAGATATAATGAACTCATCCTTGGAATTGGTAACTAAACACTTATCATTTCTAAAATTCACAAGGTAACCTTCATCACATAATTGACTTATGCTGATGAGATTGTGCCTAAGACCTTTAACAAACAAAACATTTAAGACAAGAACTTTTCCAAGAAAAATGATATTACCTATACCAACAATCTTTCCTTGAGCATTATCTCTGAAGGTAACTTTTCCACCTTTTGTTTTGATAACCTTCTCAAAGAGATCTTTGTTTCTAGTCATGTGTCGAGAACAACCACTATCCATGTACCAAATGTTCTTATTGGTACACTTCTCATTTTCCTAAAAAAGAAACAATTAGTTTTTCGGAATCCAAACTTGTTTGGATCCAGAAGGGTTAGATAAAAGAATTTTAGGAATCTACATTTGTTTTAAAAAATGAGCCTTATGAAATCCTAAAGATTGAGTTCTGTTAAGAGACCAATCTCTTCTCTAGTGTCCACCACATTGGCACTTAGAACAAAAAGATATTTTTTGAGGAACAAAATAGTTATTACTAAAAACAGGTTTGGAATAAGTATAACCAAGACCAGAACGATTTCTCAAAGGTCTAATTTGAGAATACATCCTGTCAAAGTTTTCCTTCCCACGAGTAAAGTTTGACAAACATTTTTTCAAGAAATTTATGACTTTAGTTTTAAAACTAAATTCTTATTTTCCAAAACATTTGAATTTGAACTAGATTTAGGTTCTAAAATATTTTTCTTTAAAATTACATTTTCAAGATCCTTAGAAAGTTTATCCTTATCAGATTTGACTTTCTCAAGGATTTTTAAAATATTTTCAAAATCATAAGTTTTCACATAAAGATCCTTAGAAAGATATGATACTTCTTTAGTTAAAACTGAAATTCTAGAATCTTCTCTCTCAAGCTTCTTCTTGAGTTTAGAATTTTCATTCTCAAGTAATTTATAAAATCTAGATACTTCTTCAAAAGAAGGTAATGTATCATCTTCTGATGATGAAGATTCATCATTTAACGATTCATAACATCTATTATCAGTATAATTTGCATTTAAAGAGACAATTGTAATAGCTTCATCATTATGTACCTTAGCCATGAGACAATGATCTTCAATTGGTAATCTGGATATTAGTCCAATATTCCTCTGTCCTGAGGACTCATATTCTGAAGAATCATCTAAATAATCACTACCACTTGCACTCCACGTATCATTTTCCTTTAATACTTTCTTTGTCTTATAAAACCTTTTCTTGTTTCTTTGAGAGTGTTTCTCCTTTCTGTCTTTCCTCTTCAGTAAAGGACAATCAGGCCTTATATGTCCTGCTTTATTACATTCATAACATGTTACCTCTGAGTATTTCTTATCCTTCCTATCTTTCTTTTTGAATCTATATTGGAAGTCTTTATTTCACACAATCTTGTTCATCCTTCGAGCAAGATTGGATAACTCATTATCCGAAAGATCACAATCACTTGAATCAGATATAACTTTCTTGGATTTTGATCTTGTAAGCCTTTAAGGTGTTTTAGATTTAGATGCAAAGGATACACTTCCATTCTCATTCTTCTTCTTGTTGAAATCAACATCTCTCTTCATTCTTGTCTCGTGCTGTAGAAGAGTTCCAAAGAGTTCATCTAGAGAAATCTGGGAAACTTTCCTATTTTCATCAATAACTGTCCTTTTTGACTCCCATTCATTTGGCATTATATCTATAATCTTATCAACAAGAGATTCATCATCAAGACCTTTTTCACCAATGGATTGTACGCTATTGACAATTTTCATAAACCTTTGTTTCACTTTACATACTGGCTCTCCATAAGGAAAAAAAAATCCATGATATTCTGCTCGAAGCATTGCTCTTCTTGTTTCTATAACCTTGGATGTACCAAAGTGAGTGACTTCCAATTTCTTCGAAATGCAGTTGGCTGCTTCACATGAAGATATCTGACTGTATATATTCCTGGTCATAGAGCATAATAAAGTATTGCGTACCTTTTAATTCAGTTGATATTCTTGCTTCTCTTGGTTAGTGAAAGTACTGACTTCTTTGTCAGGAATTTTGTAACCTCCAGTAAGCATAATAAAATTTTCTACACCAGTATTGATAACAAAAGTCTTCATACGATCTCTCCAATACTAATAATCATTTCCATCAAAGATAGGTGGTATAGAAGGATTTAGATTGTCTATTGACCCAATATTCATTCCTTCCATCTAATACAACAAAAACTTTTCCACTCCACACATTAGTGTAGTAAGTAGTTACGAAAGAAATAAAGCTAGTAAAAAAAATCAGTGGAAAACCTCCTCTGATACCAATTGTTGGATCGAATAAGTATGTATGTATGTCTATTAGATGGAACAATAAAAGAGGGGGGTGAATTGTAAGTTTAAAAACCTTTGAGTTTTAGCAACTAATAGATTAGTTTAAATGATCTTAAACTAATACAAATACAAACACCCAAAAATGTATTGAATATAAAATGGTATGATGTATTGTAATGCAAAACAATTGTATTCAAGATGAACACAATAATCAGAGTAATATAATGATGAATGATTCTACCTTAAAGCGTATAGAATCAATCAATACAATATGTAATAGAATGGATGTAATTGAAACAATTACAAATGTATAAGAGATAGAAAAGAAAAAAAAACAATTTCCTTTCTAATACAAATAGCAGCGGAAATGTAAAAGAATTACAATTCTTTTAACCCAAAGAGAAGGGTTATCCTTTCACCTAGGATAAAAGGTCTATCTCACCAACACCTTGGTGATCCCTTGATACGAAGATCGGTATGTCCGTTTGCCTATCCCCGACAGCCCTCGATATGATGATCGATTCGTCTGTCGGCCTATCCCTGGCAGCCCTCAATACGATGATCGGTTCGTCTGTCTGCCTATCCCCGGCAGCCCTAGATTTTGTATGTAATCGACACCTCTGTCTTTCAATCACTTGAAATCCCTCGATATGATGATCGGACACACAAAGCACAAAGCATGAGAAAAGTCACAACATCTCTCTCTAGAACTTGATAGAAGCAAAGTATCACAGTTGTATCACGCTTGTTCTTAGTTATCTGTTATTCTGCTCTTAGCTTCAAATGACCTCCTATTTATAGGCCTCAGGTTCCAACGGTCACATATCCTCCAACGGTCATATTTCTCTGAAAAAATCGGAGGGACTTGGACACCTGGAATCATAACGGTCATATTGAAACAAAAAGCACGACATCATTTTGATTAGTTTGTAACTAAATCAACGACATCATATTGGTTAGAACAAGATATATGAATAAGATAATCAAGAGTACGATTTAAATGAAGCATGTGTTTTTGACAAAGTATCAACACAAGTATGTAATGAAAGACATGAGAAGCAGAGTCCATACAATTTTCATATTCAGTATGATCAGCATGTTTAGTACGATCTGCATGGTCAGTACGATCAGCATGGTCAGTACGATCAGCATGTTCAGTACGATCAGCATGATCAGTATGATCAACATGATCAGTACGAGCAGCATGATCAGTACGATCAGCATGATCAGTACGACCAGCATGATCAGTACGATCAACATGATTAGTACTATCGGCATGATCAGTACGATCATTATGGTCAGTGCGATACGATAGACAAGGTTAGTCCGATTAACAAGACATTTGTGATTTCCAAAACAAAACATAGAAGTCAAAAGAGGACTTTTGACTCAACAGATGGAACATGATATTTTTATAAGGTTCAACCATAATTAGGGGACCTTGTCTATGCCATGATAGTTTATTCTCCCCTAGTAAATATTCTATTAACCATTATAAAATCAAGTTAATATAACTAGTTTTCAAAACCCTATAATTATTTGAATAGTAACACTATTTATCATAGTGATTATAATTTTTTAGCTTCCCACTGGTGTCATAGAATAACATAGAGATATCCTTTCACACCTTGATTCATAATGGCTCCTTGGATTCCATCCGTGAATATATAATTGTTTTTTCATCACCTTTGAAGTTGATCTCCAATAATACCAGAATGATACTACATCAATATGATTCAACCTCCTTCCTCTCAATTGTGTCTTTGAATTATTTATAATGATATGATAAGCCTCTTGAAATTCAGTCTCAGAATACAACTCAATTGCAAAAATCATCTTAAAAATATTCTCAATTAGTTATATCAACTCAATCTCTAGATCCCATGATATTCAGTAATTTATAATTTCCTTCATATCTAAAAGTATCAACATAGTAGAAAAACATTGGATGATCCTGTAAGGGGCGGAGCTTTTTAGGTTTTCTCCCTAGCGCCGTCTTCTTCTTCGCCTCGTTTGGAAGGTGGCTCTTCCTCAGTCTTCCCGACGTATTGTGGTGCGGCGGCTTCTCCCGCGTGGAGGGCAGCCTCTCTCGGATCGGGGTTCGTTCTTCTACGGTGAGGGTGGTATGGTCCCTGGTGGTCTCGGGGTCTATATCTTCTACAGCACGAGTCATGATCTGGTGTGACATTGGGGTGGCGGTCCTTATCTGTGGTGAGGGATCTGGTTCTGGTGCGTCAGGATTGTGATCCGATGCGGCATCGGGGTGTCTAAGGTAGCGAAGGGGTTTCGATCCGGTGCGCTAGGGAGAGATCTGGTTTCTGCAGTGCAGGGGGCGTGCTCTGGTGTGGCTCTAGGGTTGCGATCCGGGCAGTGTGGGGTCAAGACGAGCTTCCTTCTCTTCTTCTGCGACAAGGAGTCAGATCCAGTCTTCTTTAATGCTGGGGTCTGGTTCCTGCTTTGCGGTGAAGGGGTGGGTTCATCCGCTACATTGTGTTTTGGTAGGGTTCCATGGTGGGTTTGCGGAGTTCTATGCATGCGGGTTTGAGGGCGGCGTCGGATCCTGTGGTGCATATGGTGAGGATCCGGTTTCTCTAAAGGTTTGGCGTAAAGGTTTTGTGTTGATGTCTAAGTTGGTTGATTTGGTGATTTAGTGATTTTTGGTTGGTTTGGTGATCTGATTGAGGTGCGGGCTGTTGGAATAGAGGTGCTTCTGGACTCACCCACAAGGAACTCCAAGGAGGTTTCAGAGCTAGATGTCTTCCTTTGCAGTGCTGTATGGATTTGGATGTTGAGAGGGTATGGCTTTAGCCGTCAGATCGGTCCTGTGCATGACACATGACACTTGTTTTCCATTCATCCTTGCTTCGGTGGATAGCTTTTTCATGTTCACGTGCTGGAGAGGAGTGCTCTGTGTTGTCAGTCTGTGTCTCTCCTGACCTTTAGGTCATGAAATGTCTTATGTCTTGAAGTCTGTTTGGGTTTCCCCCTTCATCCCTTAAAAGGGGGTTCTTTCGTTCTTTTAATAAAAAAAAATATTTAAAGGCCTTCGGGCTGTTGGATGGATCAACATAGTAGATATGAATAGAAACAGTAAATTTGATGTATCATAATCCTTTTCTTCTAAAATTATTAAACAATGAATATCACATTATCTCCTTCCCCCTTCAGCTTTAATTCCTATATGATGAATATTATATAACATGAGATTGACTTATTATCCTTCCTTTGAGACTTCACTGGTTCTCTTAGTTCTCATCAATATGTTACTCAAAGTTCCAGTTCATAATTTATCTCTCCATTATTTTATATTTTATATATAGGTTTCTAGAAATAATATTTTCTATAATTATAACATTGAAAATATCCAATTAATTTATTCCCCTGATTCACCATTATTTTTCCCACATTTTCTACATGGGTGTCTTCTAAATTCTCAAATATTCAATTTACCTCAAATAATTTTATTTATAAAAATGTTACAGTTACTTTATTTTTATTTTTCTTCACTTCTCTCAATTGATCATGTATTCTAGATAGTTATATAGTAGTATTTGAGACTCTTTGAATTAAAAAACCTTAGCAACCACCTGATAACTCTTCTTCTAATTATCCAAAATCAACTATAGATAACCACATATTCAACCTACTGATGTATTCAAGAACACAATTCCATAATAAAATTAAATAACTCAATAATATTTTTATTTATAAAATATTTTTCATCTTTTCCTCATCCACTCATTCCCAACATGCATCACAACTCATTTGTGAAATTTTAAACATTACAGATCAGAACCCACAAAATGTGATTTTATTTCTTAATTTTATATAATTTTTTCATTTGAAATTTATTTAATACTTAAAAATTCATATATTTGATCATCTTTACTAAATCATAAATTTTGGATTCTTGTAAATATTTTTCTTAAATCACAAACTTTTTTTAGTGTTTTTGATGTTTAAAATAATTAATATAATATTAATAATTATACCAAATTATTTTATCTAAGTAATATTCTATTATACAACTTCTCTATTCTCTCTAAATTTTTCTTAAAAATTAGAAAACTTTTAAACCTTAAGGATCTCCCTATACCTAATAAAGATATACCTTATGATCTATTAAGGGTTCATGATTTCACCTCTACATATACCTTAAAAGGCCCCATTATAAATTTCATTTTACCCTATAAATATATACGTACCTTGCAATTATACCTTATAAATATTTCTTTTAAATTATGAAGGAACTTTATAAAATATATATGTAATCTATGAAGTTTAAGGTAACTTATAAAGACTATTATAAACCTTATGAAATTAACCTTATGAGGCTCCTATTGAACCAAATGAAGTTACCTTTAGTGAACCTTATAAAATTTAACCTTACAAACTACAAGGAAACTTATAAGATTATATATTAAATACTTTTAAATACTAGAACCTTTTTAAGATTATTGGATTTAACCATTTTTCAACCCAAACAAATAATTTCTATAACTTATCAAATAATAATAAGAATTTATATTTTTCTATCCTAAGGACTTATCAAATACTTAAAATCACCAACAAATAACTTTGTCAGATATTATAATTTTTCCAATTCAATTCAACTCAGACACAAAGTATTACAATAAATTAAACACTCTATTTAGAGTATTATGAATAAATTTACCACCACATAACCTGAAACTTCAATAATAACTCACAAATACTAATACACAAGAGGCTTATCACTATTTAAATTATCTTTTATACTGAATCATTTCAGGATGGTTTCTATAACTTTATCAGGTTTTTATTTAAAACCTAAACTTGTTTTTATCCTTTTAAATATATATTTATAAGATCATTAGTATATATTCAATATCCATTAATTCTCTAACTTTTCAACTTAATTTTGACCACAATTGAAAGAATTTGAAGCATTATTTATGAAATTTTTATTATATATATTGAATATTTTCACATAAATTAATTTTTAGGCTATTCACCAAACATGTTCTATTTTTCATGTGCCTTTCCATCATGAATTTCCATTTTAATATCCAATGGTGGCTAACTCTATTTTCATTCACCCATAATTCATGGGAAAAACCTTCATTTTTATTGGGTTTATTCTCATTAAATCACCCACCACAACAATTATACATTGGCCTCTATATTTTAATTTGAAAAAAAAAATACAAATTTAGATTCTCAAATATATTTGGGTACTTCACCTTTGACTAGGCTGGAAGTTCATTGACTAAATTCATGTTTATGGAAGAAGATATAAATTCCATTCAATATAGTCTAATTAATAAAAATAAATAATGAATGGACGGTGGAATGAAGTATTCATCTTACATTATAGGATATCATGAGAAAAAGAGATTACATTACATAATTAGTGTTTATAGGAGGTTGTCATAGATATGAATTATCCTTATATCTCTAGGGGTTACGATGTGTTACTAGATATTGGTCATTTTTTGTGAGTATAACTAACTAATATAAAGTTATGATCTTAGAGGTTCACACGTAAATTATACTAAGAAGGTCCACTAATTCAGATGAAATAGACTTCTGGAAGAAGTTATCCCCACATCCATAGACCATTGAATATAAGTGTGAATGATTGAAAGTAAATAAATGGAAAATTCAATTACATGTGATTCATGTTTATACTACTGATAATTGAATTTATTTCTGAAATCATTCAAAATTTATTCGAGTTAAAATTATCTAATATACGAAAATAGTTTTTTGAATGAATATTATTTATTCAGGGTTTCTTTAAAATGATTAGGTATAAATGTGTTGAGTTAATGGATTATATTTCATCATATGACATATGAGTTCATTATAAGTGGGATATTAATACTCATGGCACATATGATGAGTTATCTTAGAAAATCATGACATAATGTGATAGTTCTATGGTTAAACGTCTTTAAAGAACTAAATTTCAATTAAATAGAGTTTAACTAAAGTATAATAATCAATTTTAGAGCCATGAATAGTGTGAGAAACAATTTTTATTAATTTATGTTCTCTAAGACCTTAATATTTATAGAGGGAAACAATACATATGGATGGAATCAAATTGATCCATCCTTCTTTGATTGAGTCTATGTTGTTACAAAAATTATACAAGCATCATGCAACACATGATTATTTCTTTCTAGCACAATAAGGTCATAAAATGGTAAAAATAGAGCTTTGATACATGTTTGGATGATATATAGTATTTCTCTATTTTATTCCTCAAGATATAATGATATAGTGATGAGAACCACATGTTAGGGTCACATCATTCCATCGAGGTATCCTTTGGTTTTTTTATTATTTAATTTCTTCATAATGAAATCTATCATAAATGAATAATGGGAGAATATGGGGATACATATAAAAGATATGGTGTTATGAAATAAATCCGATTGATTTTTTTTGAAAATACCTGCTATAAAACATTCAATTGTGCTCAAATTCCTTTAATTTATATATTGAACCCTTATACTATGATTTTCTTGGATCACTATGATTTTGTACCATGTTAATACATTATATAAAAAATGTTTGTTTTCTATTCACTATTAAGTGTGTTTTTTACATTGAATATATTTTAAAATTATTTTATTATGTCAAAAATAACTTCTAATATTTTTTTAATAAACATTACATGTTGTATATATATCTCTTTCCTACAAGTTTATGATACTTGGTTTCTAAACCTCTTTTTATGATGTTATAATCATTATAATATGATTTTATTGAGTATAGAATTATGTTTTTATAATAATAATAGTTTTTTATTATTTTTACAAATTCTAGTGTTTTTAAAATCAAATGTAAATCCCTCATTTTCAAGATTGGTATTTTTTATGTATATATATTTTTATCTATCTCGTTTGTTTGTTTTCTATATAAAATAATTTCTTATTCTATATTTTTTTAACTTTTCTATCGATTTTTATTATTATTTATTTTTCAATAATTGAAATATATAATAATAAAAGAATCCGAATTTAAGATATTTTTGGGTTTTTTGAACAAAATCTAAACTCAAAAAGATCACAAATATTAAATATGTTGGTCATACCATGACAATTGTCAAATACCTATTACAAATAGTATTAGAGATAATTTAATATTAGTATTACTTAAAAAAAAATTTAAAATTGGAATATTTTATTCTCCAAATGATATGTTATACTATGTTCAGCTAGGTCACTTTTTCTTTGTGTTATTGATTTAAAATTTTAATTCCTTTTCTATATATATAAACATTTTCTTTTTTTTCACTATATTTTTTTATATAAGATACCTTTGGTGTCATTTGTGAGCTATTTGGGTATGATAATTTGATTTTTAGGTACGGTTTTGATATGGGGAGTATAGAGTTAGATAGGGTTATTGGTAGTATGGTGAAGGCTTACAAGACTAATCCTTGTATTTCTTTTCTCTATGCCTACCTTGAATGAGTTAATAGTTTTTTGATCTTTTTCTATGTCTTTTTCTAATTATTTGTGTCTTTTGATAGAGTTATTTTCATGGATAATATCAAGAAGTAAAATGAGTGGTTTCACCTTGGGAGATTAGGGTAGTAGTGTCTTGGGTATAGGTTTGTTGATGATTAGGGTTCATGAAAGTTCTATTGGGGGATCTTTAAAGATATTGGAGTGGTGCTTATATGAAATTAGGTTAGATTTCCTAGTAAAGAATTTCTTTGGTAAGTATTTGGATTCCATTTGATAACATGTGTCATCTAATTATTTTATGATTATCCATAGCACCTAAGGACCATATATTACTTATAGAGAACCTTTATATTCAGAGAACACACTTTTTGTCTTTAATATAGCCTGTTTTCTTATTTGGTGGATATTCTAGGTCCTACCATTTTAGATCTATCAGTTTATTATATAATGTTTTTCCCAATGATGTGGTATTGAAGTGGTATATTTAGGGAAATTTTAAGTGCTGCAAGATGTTGAAATCCATCCCTTTTAGATCCATATAAAGATTCTATTTTCATATTAGTTTGTATCATTCATTATATGTGTTTTTTGATATTATAGATTTTTTTTTAATTTTTATTATTTAATATATTTTCTTTCTTAATATTAAAATGATTTTCCCTACCATGTTTTTTAGGACGAGATACAACTATTATTTTCAGCTGAAATATTGGTACCACTATTTTGTTCAAGGAACTCCTCAATAGAACAATATCAAAGGCTAAGTTGGGTTAAGTTATATCATTGTTATTCATTTATTTTGAATTGAATTTTTTATACAGAGAAATTTTAGCATAGAATTATAATTTTTATCGATCCAGGAAGGCATGGGATACATTGTCACATTTTTAAGGGAAATCTATTTGACAGTGTGACTAAGGATAATAAATTATAATGATTTGGATTTTTTTGTGTTGTTATGCCCATATAAAAGGTTTTAGGTGGTGAAAATTCATAATAAATTTATGAATTTAAACTAAAAGGTAGATACATTATGGAATTTAATTTCATGGTTTATTAGATTTTGAAATATATTCATGCATATAATATTTGAGGTGGAGAAATATAAAATTTAGATTCACTGCCTTCATTAATTAAATTTCATACTCTTTTTTAAAAACTGATTTTTTATTTACATGATTTAAATTTAATTTAAATATTATTTTAAATATGATATATTATTATGTCTTTACATAGTCCATTAGACTATTTTCATCTTTTTTTTACTTTTCCCATGTGGGATTACCTCATTGGTCCTATTATAGCCCCTTTTCCACTTGGCTCATGTGTTCCCTAACTTTGGTCCCCTAGTTGGTTACTTGTACTGCTATCTATTTTACTTCTTCACACATTACTTTGGTAGATCCATGTCCCCCATTCGAGGATGATCCCAATCATTAATCAACCGAATCATGTGGCCCTTGTTTCTCTATTATGTTTCAGCTAAGGATAGAAATTCATGTCTTATCTTATTAAAATGTTTAATATTTTTGTTGAGATACACAAACCCAAACCCAACCCATTTATTAAATGGGTTAGCTGGTCATATATTATTTATATAATTAATTAATTAATATTTTTATATATTTATAATATTTTATATATTTATATTAATTAAAAAAATTATAATAAAAATAATAATGAGTAAAACTAGATATTCATATATATATACACAAAAATTTACATAAAAATAAAATATTTTATTAAATAATAAGTGTATAAAAATTGAAAAAATATAAATAATTATAACATTTATCATGAAGTTATGTCATACACCCTCAAACCAAACCCAAACCATTTATTTAATCAATTATCTACTTCATTTCATTTTCATATCTTGTTCACATGGAATTTAATATTTTTCCACCCCTAGTTTCTACCACTATTTTTCCATAGAGGTAGATTGGTGGATTAATGGATTTCCTTGTGATTCAATGCAGTTGTGACATATGTACTTCTTTATCCATCTTAGTGGTTATACATAACACATACTTATGACATCCCATGATTACGTATGTGTTATTCCACATACTTATGTTAGGATTTAGGTTAATGCAATTGTTTTTGATAATATACTCAATATAATTTAATTATTCTTAGGTTATGTACCTTGATTATGTTTTAATACCTACATATACATTTGATGCTCAGTCGATTATGTTCTTCTTCATGATCAAAAATTTTCATTTGATTAGTATCTCATGTATTTCCCCTTAATAAGTGTTTTAGATAACTCTTCTTTTATGTTTTCTCATTTCCCAGGGTTTCTTATGTAGTGATATGATTATGATGGATTCATGTGTGGATAAATGTTACTGAATAAATTGATTTTGAATATTTTAAAGTAAATATATATTAAATCCTCAAAGATATTAAGCCCTTGGATTATAGGATTGAGAAATTTCTTATGTATGGTAATTAATATACCCTATTTATGACTCTATTTAATCGGGAAAATGATAGATATGTTGATGGAGTGACTGTTGAGGATTCCCAGACTCTTGAAACCAAAGTTGGGATGGATGACCAATAATATGAAAAAAATAATAAATCCAAGTTCATTATTGTTAGGTACCATGCCTTTAATGAAATTTTTATTGATAAGGATATTGATGAGATTTTTACAACTCCCATTTTTATAGAACATGGATTTAGGGAATATGAACCAATGGTAGTGATGTTGGATATGGAAAGGGAATTTCATATTAGACCATCCATGGAATTAAAGAGTGTGTTTTAATATTGATATGATATGTATAATCATGTAAAATGATAGATACGGTACTGATTCATCTCAATTGGTGTCAAAGAATAAATAAAAAAACTGTATTTGTTTCACCAGATCCATAAGTGTGGGAATGGGGTGCTTAAATCGGGGTTTATTTTTCACTCAATAATATACTATACTCAAAATATTTATGAATACCCAAGTAACACTATGAAAACTATCTCATACCTAAATATATTTCACACAACCATATAAAAATTCATACCCATATTATATGACCAATGAAACTAAAGCCTGATTCACAATTATAACTCCATAACTCAACACCATAATTCAAAAAAATAATTCCATAATTTAATACTATAAAATTAGGGATTCCCATTACCAATCAAAATGAATTATCTTGATCCATCCAAATGTTATACATATAAATCAATTGAAATCTTATTTAATATATTTTGATCTATCTTAGAAAAACTCAACCGACATTTAGGTAATTCCATTTTGAACCGCATATCGATATATAAACCGTAATTTTCTATATAATAGTCTATATAAACACAATAAAATAAAACATTTATAATAATTTAAAATAGACTCTATACCTCCATAGTTCCATTTACCTTAAACAAAGCCACTTTCTAAGTTTCAATAAAGAAAACCATTACCTAATTAAGCACAACCCAAGGGAAATATAAGATAACTCAACTAATTATAGGTTTATGGCATGGAAAGAAACCAAAAAAATAAACAAACCCATTCACCCCAATTATGTAAGATTCATCCTTCCCTTTATGGAATAATAATCACCAACCAGACATATTTTATTACATTTGATTACTTGATATCTCATTGACCCAAAGGAATGGACCAATGGACCAATGGACTGA
Organism: Viscum album; assembly: GCA_963277665.1. Taxonomy (NCBI): domain Eukaryota; kingdom Viridiplantae; phylum Streptophyta; class Magnoliopsida; order Santalales; family Viscaceae; genus Viscum; species Viscum album. Next base: position 1,433,125,443 of record OY728145.1, read on the forward strand.
AGGCCAAGAATATGGCTTGAAGGCCCAATGGAGCATACTGCATTATGTAGTGTCACCAGTAGAACAAATTTTCACCCCTATAAGTAGTCTACAAACCATGTTACTCGTAAGAATTTTTCATCACCCCTTCCAATAATTAGTGAAATGTGATCCCCTCTAATTCTCTATAGTAGGGAACCCATTCAATCACAACAACTATATGGGAAGAGGTCTGAATGATAGGTTCCAACACACCCATCTCTCTTTCAATCCACCAACCCAGTGATGCCCTGTGTGGAACCCTATTGTATCACCTACCTAATGTGCCACATAATTTGATAGTTTACACTACATGATAGTGACTACTAGGTTACCCATCCTTGCTATATCAAAAATCCATGGGGACATGTGGCTAGTTTATGGGTTTTAGTGTGCCCATACCTCTTTTTGGGGAGCCCACCCATCAATACATTCATGTTTCTAGGATTTACTGCCTTCCTATTGTGTGAATCCATTTTATGGTCCCTCTATATCACCCGCAATCCAAAAATCATTTCCCAAAAGACCTATGGATATAATTCCATGATGTCATGGAGGTCTTATGGCTTATAGGCCTAGTTCTATGCACAAAAATCCTATCTTTGGGAAAATATTTCTTCTATAATAGTGCCGCTACAGTACCTTCTATAGTTCTCCAATAATAGTGTTGTAGCACTTGGAAATACCCCCTACTCGATTTTAAACCTGATTTTTTCATTATAGGATTACAAAGGTTTACCAATCGAATACATACCCAATTTCAAGACAACCAATGAACCAAAGAATCCATAACGTTTAATAACCTTAGTTTTATTTTATCAAGTACTTTCATTAATGTTTACTTCTTGAATAATAGTTGTTTTTTTGTTTACTAGTGGTTTTAAAGAAATTAAATGGATTGAAATATCTTAAATTAATCTTAAGATGAAGGTCTTGGTAGACTTGGGATCCTCTAGAGAAAATTTCACTTGGTGTAATAATCAAAACCGTGGTAGACAGATGTGGTACCAACTTGATCATTTCTTGTCCAACCTTCAGGAAATCTATTCGTATCAAAATTCCAATGTGACTTATTTGGTACACACATTGTCCGACTAGTCTCCCATTTGGGTTCTCTCGGATACCTGTTAAGACCACGAGAATAACTTTTTCTTCTCCAAAAGATGGAGTTTGGACCTGATTTATCCCTCCTTTGTTCATACATCCTGGAACAAACCTATTCTTGATCTCTCTTGTCTTGACATTCAAAAAAAACTTAGATAATGGAAAGTTGAACTTTAGGCATAGTCAAGAAACCATCCATTGGGGTTTCATGATCTAGATTATATGAAAATTGATATTGAATGTGTGATGACCTACTCAGAAGTTGTTTTGAATGAGGGTATTTTTCTTAAACTCATTGAGAAAAAGAAAACCCTATCAAAAATGATTTGGGAATCAGAACAGTTGGCACAGGAGAAATAAAAGTAGAAATACTTGAATGATATTGATATAAACACTAACTATTTCTATGATTCTATCAAAGAGAAGAAAAGAGTTGTGATAACTAATGTCCTCTTGGAGGATGGTTCCTTAAATAATGATTTAGTGGTGGTTGGGAGTATGGTGGAGGATCATTTTATGTCCTTATTAGTGAGTATTAATATGACTATATTAGAGGGATACCCAAGTGACCACTCTTATATTTGTTAAGTTATTCATATAGTGGTGACTAAGCATGTTAATAAAGGTTTTGAGAGAAATATAGAAGAGGAGGAGGGGTGGGATACAGTGAAATACCTAATATAGGAAAGTGAACCAGGATCAGATAGTTTTCCAGGATATTTCTACATGGCCTCATGGGTCCTGGATACAAATTACCTTCTAAAACTATTTTAGGATTTTTTCTGTGGGGTCAATCTGCCTCAAGTGGCTTGTTTTACTAAGCTTTCCTTTATACCAAAGGTTAGGGACCCTACTTCCATTAATAATTTAGACCCATTAGTATATGTAATTTTCTGTACAAGGTGCTTGAAATTGTTATTAACAAGAGGTTGTTTTTCCATATTATTGGGTGGATTTTGGAAGAAAAATATGTCTTTGTTAGAGGAATATCTCACTAATATTCTATCACAGACACTCAAGATATGATTGGTGATATTAATAGGAAGATTTTGGGATCTAATGTTGCAATCAAAATTGATATGGATAAGGCATATGACTGGATTTAATGGGGGTTCATATTGAAGTTAATGACTTGTATATGTCTTACTCTAAGGGTTTATGATCTCTTATTCAGGTGATTCATCTCTTGCTTCCTCTTGTTGAACCTCATCCTTAAGAGATGTAGTTTCTTTCGAAATTAGTGTGAGTCTTATTGAAAAGAGACTCCATATCTCCAACACTCTTTGTTCTAGCTCAAAATTCATTCACAAATTTTATTCCATCCTTTTTCACTGATAAAATTATCCAACCATATAGTTCCAAGAACCATTTTAATGGTTTATATCAACTCTTATTTTCTGAGGTCATGTTTCTTTTCATTAACAGTAATAGGATAACTATCTAATAAATGATTAATAATTTGAATTAATATTTCAAGTGGAGTGGCCAATAGATTAGTTGAGAAAATATTAGCATTTATTTCTCAAAATCACGCTCTGAGCGCCATTCTAAAAATATAGAGGGCATGTTTGGAATCAACAGAAAATCATATCCTCTAGATTATCTTATAACACCATTTTATCTAGGGGACTTGGAATTCTGCACTATAAGATCATGGTTTCTAGGATTATAGAACATATAGTTAATTGGAATACCCATTTTTGTCCATTGGAGGTCGTATCACTTTGATTAATTGCATTCTTACTTCTATTAAGATACATGCTATATCTTTTTTAAAAGTTCTAAAATAAATTCTCTCTAAAATTGATAAAATATTGAATTATTTCATTTAGGCTCTCATATGGAAGGACATTTCCATTGGGAATATTGGGTCTTCATGGAAAAGTCAGTGGAATATAGAGGTGTTGACCTTAGGAATGTGGTGGAAATAATCCACAGTATTCAAGCCAAACTATCCTAAGAGGTACTAGAAGTTCAGTCTTTGTGTGATCTAATTTTTACTGGTAAGTATGGAAAATATTTTAGCAACCCAAAAGGAACTATCTACACTCTATGGAAAATACTGTGTGGAAACCTACCCATGCTCCAATAACTATCTAGATATATTTTGGGTTGTGTTGATTTAAGCTATTGGAATCATAGCTAGATGAGTGTTATCAAGGGGTTTCTGACCTATCCTACACACAACATTTCTTTTGTTCAAGAAATTTCCTACACAATGTTCACTCTGGATAAGCTCAACCCGGATTAGTGTGAGGTATTCAACTACATTAATCTATCATAGTAACTAGATAAATTGGTTTTCATTAGCACATCTTTAGGTTAATTATCAGATAAGGAGTATCATCTGGACCTCCAGGTACATCTTGGTGTTAGAATGGCTAATATTTTTTAGTGTAAAGACATCCCAAAAAATTAATACTTTTTGGAATGGAGTATCAGGTAGCATGTTATCCCTACATATGATCTAATTAAATTAAAATGATTTCAGGATTTCTCTAAATGCCTATGTTTCTGTAACCCCAGGGAAGAAACTACAAACCTTTTTTTCTTTGATAATGACTAGGCTTGAGCTGTGTGGCACGACTTGGACACCCTCATTAGTGTAGAGTTTTCTAAAGATAAAAATAGAAATTTGTTCAAGGCACAATTTCAAGGGGTGTTCGACATCATATTGGAATGTAAAGAATCAGAATCCCTAATTTCTAATCGCTACTGGTGTATTTGGAATACTAGTAACTGGTCTAGGGTGGAAGGCTTCATGAACTATGGTCTTACCTTACAAGCTTGGTCCTGGTGTTTGGCCACTGAGATTGGTCCTCATCTGAAAAATTAGAATAATTATCTATCTTTGAGGATGGTCAGGGGTGGTAAGAACTATGAATGTTTTCCGCATAGAATAGCTCCTTTGGGAAGATGGGTTCAGTAGATCCCCCCTTCTGATGGGTTCAAGCTCAACTATGATGGCTCTTGGAACTTTTGCATTATGAGAGGAGGAGGAGTTTTCAATGACTGAAATGATTATATATTTCTTACCTTAAGTGGTTTATATTATAATGGTGATTCTATTCAAGTAGAGGCCAAATCATTGATGAATAGGATAGAGGTGTGTTGATCCCACAACATTACCCCCCTTAGTGGTTGAAACGGATTCCCAGGTCCTTTTCAACTCTCTATATGGGAGGTATGCCACTTCATGGTCTATTCTATATCGAATATAAATATGAAAATCTATATTGTTCATGAAAAAATTTCACACACTTAGAATAAAGGTAATCAAGTTTCAAACATTATAGATTCTAGGGGTACTTAGGATACTCCCCTTCTCATATATTCATACCTTGGTTTCTTAACCACAAAGTGTGAAACCTTTGTTCAGGATGACTCCCTCAGACTCTACTATATTAAGCCTCATTTACTACATTGTTTTTTGTGTTTTCCCATCTTCCTGGACATATTTTAATTTTTCTAAACAAAATTTCCCACTTTGAATGATTTCATGGATATGAAACCCTACCCTCTTGTGCTCTAGAGAGAATGATGAAAAATGAAAGATCATCCATGATATGTTTAAGGAATCAAAACAGGATATAGATATGGTTATTTGGATTTGATGTCACTTTATATAATTTTAAAATCCTTAAAATCATTCCTTTGGTATTACTTCTAAACAATCAATTCTTGATATGAAATCAATATATGATGTTCTAAAAACAGAAATCATAATAATAAAATTGGATTATTTAAAATCTATTGAACTAATTTTGATAAAATTAAAGGGAATTTTGACACACCAAATATTATATTTAGGTATTTGAGGCTTTAATATTACATTAATGAAGTAGTAATTTTACATATTGAAAAATTTTATTTAAATAGTTCCAATGATAGGTGGTTTTAAAAATGTGAACTGGTATTTGTAATGATATCTTGGAGATCATTTTCAGTCCCAATCTGGATAAATTTTATAATTATATCAATACATATATAATATTCATAAAATAATTGTATATAAAATCATGAGAAATATATAACAAGACTGAAAATACAATAATATGATGAATTGATTAAATTTTCTTATAGAGATAATTTTTCATGATTTTAGCATCCTCCATAACTTTTAGAGTATTATTTTTTTGATTTATGATTTGAAATTTATACTTCCATAATTCTTAGGATGAGAAGAATTATTTAAGGAATATTTGGTATCCATTATGTAATCTATATCTCTTGGGTTTAGGTAGTACGTAGCAGGCATTGTTGTTTTGATGAGGTAATAATAGATAGATTAGAGTCACCTGATCAATGATCATATGACCAAGGGGTATACAAATTCACCTAGACAAGGGTTCCTAAAACAATACCATGAAGTTTAATGTTGGTTCCACCTAACCTTTTGATTCAAAGATAAGATTGATATTTTTTGGCAATGTATCCACATAGAGGTATGACTCGACCCACTGTTAACATGAATATTAGTCATTGGATTATTATATTATTCAGCTTCTAATGAGGTTGGAAATGGGTTTTGCATGATCTAATTATTCTCATTTTATTGATTATTTATATCGTCACTAATTGTGGACCCAATATGGAATAGGGGTGTGATGAAAAATGTGTAGGGACATTCAATTTGATGATCAAGTGTTTGAGATCCTTACTATGGAAACTCAATGTGACTCACTTGGTAGAGTTTATGGAGGCACGTTGAGGTACCTCATGGAAGAAAATAATTTTTCTAGAGAATATAGGGAATGTAGGGGAACATTATAGGTTAGATTATAGTTTCAAAAATCCTCTAGGTTCTAATCAACATGTTATAATAACTAGAAAACTATTTTGATATCTTTAGTAGGTTTTGAGAGATAAATTTTACTAAGCTTCCTCAATTGTGGATTATGGGATTTAATGTTTCTATTTTTATACTGAATATCAGTGAGGGACTTATATAATAAAAAACGTGGTTGTGGTTATGAATGTAATTTATTTCACTTATAACATAAGTTATTTTATGTTTTAAGTTATTTAATGATTAGAATAAAATTATTATATAATAATTTTTTAAAAATTAAATGAAATTATATTATATGGATTATAAATATAAGAAAGTGACAATGAATTATTAATTACCATATTAAAGAAGGACTCTAAATGATTCATTTTTTAAATTTAAATTCTTTAGGGGAAAGATAAATATTTTAACGTTTTGATGTGTACGTCCTGTAATGAAGATATTGATTATTTTATTTTATAATAATTAGTATAGAAAGAAATTATAAAAATAATTACCAAAAAGTAAATAATAGTTACAACTTAACATGATTGCAATATATCTGGTCGTAATGTTGAAATTGAATTGAATTTTATTGAATTACCTTATGTATTATGTCACTTTATGTGTGATGTAGGATGTGACTAATGTAAATTGATGACGATACATTGGAAACTATATATAGTATTCAAATATGGGTGTGTAATTGACTATGGATGAATGAAATTTCTAAGAATGGATTTTATCACACCCAAAACTCTGATTTAGAGACCATTGAGGGCCCCCCTTTGTAATAATTTTAATATAAACCACTAACTTGGTTTCAGGTTGAAAATGTATCACCTGAGTGTTTACCCACTTTCAATATCATAGATTTGGTATTGAGGTGGATAATAATAAACATAGTAAAACATTATTTTCTCACCCATAAATCTTTGATTTAGGTAGAATAAATTTAAAATGAAAACCTAGTATAAAATTATCTTTAGAGGTATTTCTCTAATAGGATATTAAAGTGATTTAAACAGATTTTTCAGTAGAAAGGAACTATAATGGGTTGATAAATAACATCATTTTTACATGTTATTTTACTATATGATAACCTTATATATATTGGGTGGAAGATCTTTTAAATTTATCTAAAGAGGTTATATAAAGTCTATAGGTGGCTAGAGTGTTATGAAATTAAATATATCAGTGTTTTTAGGGATATATAAAAGCATGTGGGATTAGATCCAAGGTATTATAAATTCTATATATAAGCCCAATGTTTATATTTTGTATATTTTTATATCCCTACATGCACACATTTGAAATTTATACTTGTGTACTTGAAGACCATATAGTGTATATTAAAGTTACTTTGGGAGTGTTTTTAGATTGGTGGTGTTGGGATTCTAGTTTCTTTATGAGGATCTATTTTGGTATTTCTATTTATTTGGTTATATATTTTCTTGGATCATGACTTATTATTGTAGGATTTTTGTGGGTGTTGTATAATATTCATGATTAGTTTTTCATACTTCATTTATATGGTTGCATTATTTTATTATATCATATCAATATGTTTTTTATTTGGAGACTGACTGTTCGAAGAGATAATTCCCCCCATTTATATGTGGATACATCAACACAAGTCGATAGACCTTGACCTATTGGAAGAAGGTCTAGGGTGTTCACATTCCTATAAACTAGGATGTGATAGATTGTTATAATAGGGTATTATTGATATTAGAGAATGTAAGTAGTAATGCTTAGTTAGGATGAATTTATAAAATAGATATAAAGATAAAAGTATACATTTAGTCATAATATAATACACAGAAAAGGATTAGATGACTGATTTACACACGAGTAGTACTCTTGTTTATGAAAAGTTACTGAGAATCAATCATGGAATCCTTTTTTATATTAGAAAAAGACATGAATAATGTAGATCAATGTTATTTTGTGTGTGTGATTAATTTGGAAAAAATTTGATGGAAAAATAATAGAGTATTTTTAGGAATAAATTTAACATAATATACCATGAGCTTGAAGTAGAGTTAGTTGTAAAATTTATCATTATAGGTATATCTCCATGCCACATTGGAGAATGATAATTGTTTTAAAATGGTCTAAACCTATACATCCATGCTCCAATTTTAGTCATACATGAGGACATTAATATTCCTCATGTTTGTGGAGCTACAATATAAAGAAAAGATTTTAAGATTCTATAATAACGTGAGGCTTCAAGACAAGAGGATAGTTATAGGGTACCTTATATACCTAAACATTACTTACTTAGAGATGAGGGGATTGTAGTTGGTAAAAGTGCATTGGATGAAATTTTCATGAATTTTTTAATACAAAACTGTTGGGATCCTAGGAAGGGGATTTTAATAGTGAAAGAGAGTGTTGGTTAGATGAGTTAGAGATTCCATTTTTATTAGTGAATTATCCATAACACTATCAGGAGATATTTATAATAACCAGAATCTCATAAAATTATTATAACATCAATTTTAACATTTACCATAAAACACCTAGAAATATAGAGGTTTAGTACCCTTGGAAAACTTGGAAAATGATACATCAACTTAAAAATAAACCGCATCATCATTTTATATATATACATAATGTGATATTAAAAATCTTTAAACTTTTATTACTATATTGGATACCCTAGGTATATACATGAATTAAAAAATCTGAGCTATAAATTCTAATAATGGAACACGCTTGATAATGGAGTATAATATATGGGATAATAGATAAAGAATGATATAATAAAAGAGGAGGAACATACCTAATCACATGGATGAATAGAATAAAAGTTATTATATCATAATATCATGGAATAATAATAAATTTTAAACAATATAAAATATGAAATCATAAGTATAAGTCAAGGTTCACTGCCAATACAACAAAATATAATATTCTTGGATTATTTCTCGAGCACCATACATGATATATCTTTATATGAAAACATCACCCAATGAATTGAGGGATATATAATTTTGGACCCACATTTTATATCATGTTATGTATGTCAACATGTTTTCCACTTAAAAATAATAATACATAAATCATGATCATGAAAAAAATCATTAGAAGGAAATTGTTTGCATAATCTTTTCTCAATGCATAACCGAAGGATATATCATAAAGGTTAAAAAGAAAATAATGGATTAATTTTTTTTTATATCTATGATAGAATAAATAATCATAAGTCCTGAATATGTATTTCAAGTGAATAAAAATTCATAGTAAATCAATGGAGAAAAGGGTATACAAATAAATCTCTTAAATGAGGTTTAAGGAAACGAGTAAAGAACCTTTAAATAAGGTAAGAGTATTGTGTTTTATTTAAATATTGAAATGAAAAGTTTAATTTTTGAAAAAAATATTTATTACATTTAGAAATAATTAGAGGTAAGAGATGTTAAAATAATGAAAGACGAAAAGGAAAAAAGAACATAAAGTTATATTTAAAAAGGGTTTCTTAAGAAAAATTGAGAATGAAACATAGAAAAATTACATATCCCAAGAAAAGAAATGAAAAATAAATTAATTATATAGGAAAGGAATATATATATATATATAATAATTTCACATTGAAAAATTGAGATAAAGAGAGGTAAAGGGAGATAAATCAAAACTTGAAAGAAAAATAGGATGATTTGGGATTTTTGATACCTCTGGTCCCAACTTGCTTGGTACGTTCATATAACCTCTTTAATAGTCAAATTAAAGTTATTTAATACTTGCTTTAGAACCTTTTTATGAATATTTAATTTTTTTATTTTAAATTCATTTATAATCGTTTTATAAAGACATTTTGTTTATATTTATCATCTTAATAATGTTTCATTCATGGTTTCAAGTCCTCATTGACTCATTGATAATGATTGAAGTCTTTTTAAAATGAGTATATAACTCTATAAGTGTGATTCTATGATATTCATGTCATTTATAAGTTTAAATAGTTCCAAATGTCCACAATTGTTCCAATATTGGCACAATTAATTGATTATAAATATAATCTCTTAATGGTTTGTTCATTTAGGAAGCCTTATCTAGAATTATGAGCTTACTTTGTTTTAGTTAATTTTAGGATTATTTATGTGACTCATAGTGGAACATGAAAAGATACATGGGGGGGGGGGGCTGAAATAGGTATGGACCCTTTTTAATCAAAAACCAAACAATTATTTAAACTTTAACTCCCTTTGTAAAGACCCGTAAATTTCAATGGAAATTTTTTCTTCTTAATTTTCTTTAGAATTTTACAAGAACTCAGTTTCTTGACGGCACATGATTCCGAGGACCGGTGTGCCCGGAATCATTTTCCGAAGTTTGGCTCGGGTACGTTTAGTGAACGAACGAGAAGGTTTTTCTAACTTTTGAACTGGTGCTCGGAATCGAATTCCGAGGGCACCGATGGAATCGCAGCGCCGATATTTTCTTAGAAATGCCTCTTCCGGAGTTGTGTTTGCTCGGGTGTGGTTTTTAAATTTTTGGGGTTAAGATAAGAAATAAAATAAAGTGGGGTGACAACTTTATTTTTATTTCACTTAAAGCCACTTGAAATCCACTTAAAGCTGCTTAAGCTGAGTTGATGCGGATAGGGTGCCATCCAAAAATATCATACCAAGTGGGTAGGATATTTGTGAGGTGGGGCCCGCACGAGCCCCACCGTTTATTTTCCGCTAAGTAACGCACCCGCGAAAACCCCTATTAAATGAAAGTCAACTGGGGCGTTTCATTAAACAATTAAACGCTCCTATTAATTGGGCGGTTTATTCGTTGAAATTAATTCTATGGATTAATGGGTCGTTACTTAGTTGTTTTACTTTTGTTGGAATGTTAATAAAATAAGACCAATGCTTGTCTTCTTGAGGATTACTCGTTGAGAGGATTTGGAGAAGACTCCAAGGCTTGAGATCTTCATCCTCCTTCGCGAAGAACGCGAAGAACGTGAAAGGCGACGAAGAACGCCGAGCCCTCGGAGATCGATGACGCGACGCCAAGTACTGCGATGCTGACGATTCTTCTCCCGCGACGTTCTTCTACGACGTTCCTTCTTCCGCGACAGATCTTCAATCATCCGTTGAGGTAAGAGATTGCTGACTTTTTTTGATTCTTTGTGGTTTATAACAACAACATGGATTTAATTGTTATAATTAAATCCGTGTGTTTCTTAAACCCTCAGAGATCATCGACGCGATGCCTTTCCGCGACGACGCGACGCCCTTCCGCGACGCAACGATCACCTCCTACCGCGATGATGAATTCCGTGTAGAACGCTCACTCGACGAATACGGCGAGGTAGGGATTTTACTTGAAAATATTATTTTATTCCCGTAGTTGTTTCCTTCCAAAACAAAGATCCCGGGATCAAAGTGCAATTTTAATTTATTAAAATTGTATCTTGTTATGTTTTAATGTGTTGATCATTTTTCCCGATTGTTATCACCTAACGCGGAGGGTGCGGGCCAAACAAACATGGCCCAACAACCCTCCGCAGTTCTTCGTTGATGTGCGGAATGGCGAACGACGACAAAACGGGTCGCAGAGACGATTTGTTGATTTCGCAGTGAAGAACGGGACCCGGGAGGAGCTACGGTGCAGACGGAAATGGAATCGGACCACCGGAGCAACTCCGGTGGCCCGCGGACTCCACCGGCGGCGCGGCTGAAGCCGCGGCGGCGGAAGGCGGTTTTGCGGCTGCGCAAAACCGAAGGCAGGGACGCGGCAGCCCGGCCGCGTACGGTGACACCGAGCGGCCCCACGCGGGGCCGCAGCTTCGTTTCACGCGGGGGCAACACGCCCCCCGCGGCTTCCTTTGCTCGGCCGCTTGGCCGAGCCGAGCCGAGCCGAGCCGACACGCAGGTCGGGTAAGACCCGGACCCGAGTCGGGTCGACCCGGTTCGGGCCGACCTAGGGGGGGTTGGGACGGGTCGGTCCAGGCCCAGACTCCCCATTTCTGGACTTTTTCGGTCTTTTGATCATAACTTGAGCTACGAGCCTCCAAACAACGCGCCGTCAGCGGCGATTCAATCCTTGGATCAAGGCGGTCGTTTCGGTATATCACACTCAATGTTTCAGAATACATTGGGTTCGGCCGGGTTGGTTCGTACATGAAACCAACCTGGCCCTCGGAGCGGAAACACTCATATCTTGAGCTTCGGACGTCCGATTGACGTGCCGTCAACTTTGTTGAATTCCTCTAAGTGAGAATGATCTTTTGGCATACTCCACCCGAGGTTCGGATGAAGGTGGAGTACGGTCGGGCTGGTTTTTCCTTAAAAACCAACCGGGCCCCTAGGACGAAAAAGGGAATAACTCTCAGACCGGGCGTTCGATTGACGCGCCGTCTGCGACATTGAGTTCCTGTTGGCGATACGGAACTTTTGGATACATCAACTATGGAATATGTGTCAGTTGATGTATCAGCCTCTTAGCTCGTGGAGAGGACCCTCCCGAACGAGATTGCTGTGTGCGGGAACCCTAGGGCTGGCTGCAACTGCTACTGTGACGACGACGACTGTACAAAGATACTCAGTGGATTCGACTGCGACGATGATGAAAACAGTACGGGAATCCTCCGTGTTTTCGGCAGTGACCACTACGGTACATCTTGGGATACGTCAACTCTATACTATGTATCAGTTGATGTATCAGCCTCTCGGCTCGTGGAGCGGACCCTCCCGAACGAGCTTGCTGTGTGCGGGAACCCCAGAGCTGGATGCAACTGCTACTGTGACGACTGTGACTGTACAGAGATCCTCAGTGGATTCGACTGCGACGATGATGAAAAAAGTACGGGAATCCTCCGTGTTTTCGGCAGTGACCACTACGATACATCTTGGGATACGTCAACTCCGGACTACATGTCAGTTGATGCATCGACCCCTTAGCTCATGGAGTGGACCCTCTCGGAACGATCATGCTGTGTGCGGAAACCCTAGAGCCGGTTGAGACATGACGACTACTGATCGAAAGACTCGGTGTGTTACGGATAGCCCAGTGGGGAACGCTTGGTTGTAGCGGCAGACCCACGGCGGAGGAGTGCTTGGTTGTAGCGGCAGAGGCGCGATACTCAACAGAAGGAGTACCTCTGGAGGCTATGAGGGGGAGCACTTGGATGTAGCGGCAGACCCACTATGTAGGAGCGCTTGGTTGTAGCAGCACGGGGGAGCGCTTGGTTGTAGCGGTAGACCCACAGCGGAGGAGCGCTTGGTTGTAGCGGCTGACCCGTGGTACTCAACAGAAGGAGTACATCTAGAGACTATGAGGGGGAGCGCTTGGTTGTAGCAGCAGACCCATGGTGGGAAGCGCTTGGTTGTAGCAGCAGACCCATAGTACTCGATAGGTGGAGTACTACATCAGTCCAAGGTGAGGGGGAAGCGCTTGGTTGTAGCAGCATAACCACTGTACTTGATGGAGAAGGAGTTTCCCAATAGCTTTGGGTTCAACTTCATGATCGATCCTTTGTGGGTCATTGCGGGGGTTAGTACCTATCGATCCTTTGTGGGTCCGACGACTTAGATGAATCAGTGGGAATACCTGATCATCTCTATCGTCATACAATAAGTATACCTGTGTGAGCTGAAATCCTGTTTTGCTTTCCTTTGTGGATTGTGTTGTGCTATCCTGTGTGGATTTACATTTTACATTTCTTTGTGGATTGTGTTGTGCTATCCTGTGTGGATTTACGTTTTACTTTCCTTTGTGGATTGTTTTGTTCTATCCTATGTGGATTTACGTTTTACTATCCTTTGTGGATTGTGTTGTGCTATCCTGTGTGGATTTACGTTTTACTTTCCTTTGTGGATTGTGTTGTGCTATCCTGTGTGGATTTACGTTTTTCTTTCCTGTGTGGACTGGGTTGTACTTGGTTTCAGATGTTGGAGCCGAACGAGAATTGATGACTTAGGTATATGTATGGGCATATACCTAAGTAGTGACAGATGTTACTTCGGGATTGTATATTTCCTTTGTGGATTATCCTTTGTGGATTCTGGGAGACCTTCGGGGGTCTCGGGGTCCCTACTGAGTAGCTTATACTCACCCCTACACGGGATATGCCCGCACTACGTTGTGTTGGTTGCAGATGACAGACAACGCTGATCGTGGTTGAGGTTTGCGGAGCAGGACGGTACCTGGAGGTGGACCACTGGGCGGGACGTACTCGGAGCGGTCGGCTAGACCCGAGGAGCAGTGGAGGCTTTCTATACCCACCCTTCAGGTGGGATTTCCAGTGGATAGATCGACGTTGCAGCTTTACTTTTCAGTTGTTGTTTTCCCTTTCTAGTTGTACTTTACTTTCAGTTTGGGTTTGTATTCTGGACCACTTACTTTTTTGCTCTTACTGTTGTACCAGTTTTTACATAGTGTTTACTTCTGCCTGCTTTCTCTGTGGTGTTTGTTGTTTACTTTAAAAAGGAAATGCCTTCCCTTTTTCCAGGATTTACGCCTTGGTGCTAGTCGCCATCCCCTGGCCTATGGAAGGCGGGCTTGGGGTAGTCACGGCACGGGCCCCGAGGACGGGTCGTGAAAAGTTGGTATCAGAGGAGTTCGGTTCTACCGCAGACTCTGATATTTATTCTATGTGAAGAAATAGTGTTAAACGTATTGAGTGTGGTTATCAGTCCAGGGAGCCCAGTGTTGGTGCGGCGGCCGACGTATCCGTACAGCAGGACCCTGACTTCTGATTTCTGACTAAATGCACAAAAACATTGATTGCATGTGTGTTTCAAGTTTTCTTTGTGATTACTTTGTATCAGCTCACCAGGTATACTGTTCTGACCGTGGCGCACCTATTTCCTTTTCAGGATGGCCCCACAATGGCAGCCAGCTAGGGTTCCGAGAGTTGAGCGTGACGACAGCCCACCGAGCGATGAGGCCTCGGTGTAGGGCCCTTTGACAGCTGAGGCACCGATGGTACTTTTACCCGCTGAGCCACCGATGCTTCCAGCCCCAGCCGCTGACAATGCACGTCGCCTTAGTGCACTGCATGAGTTCCATGGCTAGCGACCGCCCAGGTTCCACAGGGAGACGGACCCCCAGGCAGCCGAGGACTGGCTGGAGGCAGTTGTACGAGTTTTCAGGCTAGTGAGGACACCAACAGACCTCATGGTGATCCTCGCAGCGAGCCTACTGAACGCAGCAGCGGGCCGATGGTGGAGCTTGATGCTCCAGGTGCACGATGAGGCATCTATTCTCTGGACAGACTTTGAGAGACTTTTTCGCTCAGAGTTCGTCCCAGCCACCCTCCGAGCGGTGCGCATCCAGGAGCTACTACAACTGCGACATGGCAGCATGACAGTAGCCCAGTAAGCGGCGAGGTTTACCGATCTCTCGCGCTATTCCACGGACATGGTACGAGACCCATTCTTCAGGGCCCAAACCTTCGAGAAGGGGATCAGGCGAGAGATCAGAGCTTCAGTTGTTTCTCACAGCATTCCGACACAGACAGGGGTGTTGGAACGAGCCCTCTTAGTGGAGAGTTTCCTTGCTGAGTAGTTTCCAGAAGCAGGACCCACCACTAGCCGGCATGCGGCAGAGTCTTCTGTTGCGGGCAGTAGATAGATGATGCAGGGGTCCAAGAGGACTAGACCTACCGGTGGTCGACCGTGTGACTCAGGATCGTTTGTGCGAGGCACCCAGGGCGGACAACGACTTACCATGAGAGGACAGTGTTACTCCTGCGGCGGGGTTGGTCACATGGCTCGTGACTGTCTGACCCACCATACGAATGACCATAAGATGAACGAAGGACCTCCCAGGCAGACGCAGAGGTTCGATCGAGGCGGACCGCATGGAGTAAGAGACCGTGGAAGGGGAGCTGGCCATGCAGCTGGAGGTGGAAGACACTTCGAGGTGTTTCCACCACCACCAGGAGGTCCACCCCGACCACAGGGAGTTGGTGGAAATGGGAGAGTTCAGCTTTAGGAAGGTGAGGCCTATGATCATGGAGCTCCGAGAGCAGATGGACAGGAGCGGGACTAGCTCCAGACCTGTAGACTTTTGTTTATGCTACTTATAGCGTTGTTGATGTTTTTTTGTAGATGTTTTGTGTCTTTGTACTTTAAGCTGCAGTAATAAAAGACACTTTTCTTGTGGCGTTTACCTTCCTGTCCTCTCTTTTAGTTGTTACTAAGAGGTTCCGGTTTAAAGACCGTTGACTTGACCCTCACTTTGAGATGCCTACTGGAGGAGACCTAGTGACCACACACTGATGCTGACAGTGTGACTCAACCCTTGGAGGCGAAAGTAACGGTTGGATCTCTTGGTAGTAGCGTCGGGGCCTTATGACGTCATCCTTGGTATGGAATAGTATCATCCATGTCAGGATTGACTGTATTAGGTGAAGAACGTGGTTCATCCAGGGGATGAGACCAGATTTCTCTTCTCAGCAAAGAAGAAATCTCAGCAGCTCGAGTAGGACCAGAAAGGTCCAAGTCATCCAAGAGCGGAT
The DNA here is from genome assembly GCA_963277665.1 of Viscum album. Classification (NCBI taxonomy): domain Eukaryota; kingdom Viridiplantae; phylum Streptophyta; class Magnoliopsida; order Santalales; family Viscaceae; genus Viscum; species Viscum album. The sequence continues at coordinate 1,433,141,807 of OY728145.1, forward strand.
GAAAACAGCTCAGAGCCGGAAAAATTCTTGTGCTGATAGGAGGTAGAGACCACTAGAGTTCGAGGATTGCGACCACGTTTCCTTACGGGTCACATCTCGATGTGAGTTATGGAGATTTGGCCGAGGCGGAAAGTTGTCTCCATGCTTCATTAGACCATTCCAGGTCCTCAGTAGGATTGGCGAAGTGTCTTATCGCCTGTCTCTACCACCTCAGTTGCACCAGGTGCATGACGTCTTCCACGTATCTCAACTGAGGAGATACGTACACGACCCGACGCACATCATTGACCATGGGGAGCTGGACGTTGATGATGGAGTGACTTTTTCGGAGGTCTCGGTGGATATCGAGGATCAACAGGAGCAGGTATTACGTGGATGATCAATTCCTCTAGTGCGCATCAGATGGCAGCACGTGAACCTCCAAGAGAGCACTTGGGAGCGGGTGTCTCAGATGCGTGCTCAGTACCCACATTTGTTTCCCTAGTTTATGATGTATCTTTACGGGGACGTAAATACCTAAGGTGGGAGTGATGTAAAGACCCATAAATTTCAAGGAAATTTTTTTCCCTTAATTTTCTTTGGAATTTTACAAGAACGCAGTTTCTGACGGCACTTGATTCCGTGGCCCGGTGTGCCCGGAATCATTTTCCGAAGTTTGGCTCGGGGTACGTGCAGTGAACGAATGAGCAGGTTTTGATAAATTTTGAATCGGTGCTCGGAATCGAATTCTGAGGGCACCAATGGAATCGCAGCGCCGATATTTTCTTAGAAACGCCTCTTCCGGAGTTGCGTTTTCTCGGGTGTGGTTTTTAAATTTTTCGGGTTAAGTCAAGAAATAAAATAAAGTGGGGTGACAACTTTATTTTATTTCACTTAAAACCACTTGAAAGCCACTTAAAGCTGCTTAAGATGAGTTGATGTGGATAGGGTGCTATCCAAAAATATCTTACCAAGTGGGTAGGATATTTGTGAGGTGGGGCCCGCACGAGCCCCACCGTTTCTTTTCCGCTAAGTAACGCACCCGCGAAAACCCCTATTAAATGAAAGTCAACTGGGGCGTTTCCTTAAACAATTAAACGCACCTATTAATTGGGCGGTTTATTCGTTGAAATTAATTTTATGAATTAATGGGTCGTTACATAGTTGTTTTACTTTTTTTGGCATGTTAATAAAATAAGACCAACGCTTGTCTTCTTGAGGATTACTCGTTGAGAGGATTTGGAGAAGACTCCAAGGCTTGAGATCTTCATCCTCCTTCGCAAAGAACGCGAAGAACGTGAAGAACGTGAAGAACGCGGAAGGCGACGAAGAACGTCGAGCCATCGGAGATCGACGACGCGACGCCAAGTACCGCGACGCCGACGATTCTTCTCCCGCGACGTTCTTCTACGATGTTCCTTCTTCCGCGACAGATCTTCAATCATCCGTTGAGGTAAGAGATTGCAGTCTTTTTTTTGATTCTTTGTGGTTTATAAGAACAACATGGATTTAATTGTTATAATTAAATCCGCGTGTTTCTTAAACCCTCAGAGATCGTCGATGCGACGCCTTTCCGTGACGACGCGATGCCCTTCCGCGACGCAACGATCACCTCCTACCACGACGATCAATTCCGAGTAGAACGCTCACTCGACGAATACAGCGAGGTAGGGATTTTATTTGATAATATTATTTTATTCCCTTAGTTGTTTCCTTCTAAAACAAAGAGCCCGGGATCAAAGTGAAATTTTAATTTATTAAAATTGTATCTTGTTATGTTTTCATGTGTTGATCATTTTTCCCGATTGTTGTCACCTAGCGCGGAGGGTGCAGGCCAAACAAACACGGCCCGACAACCCTCCGCAGTTCTTCGTTGATGTGAGGAATGGAGAACGACGACAAAACGGGTTGCAGAGACGATTTGTTGATTCCTAAAAGAAGAATGGGACCCAGGAGGAGCTACGCCGTAGACGGAAATGGAATCGGACCACCGGAGCAACTCCGGTGGCCGGCAGACTCCACCGCGGCGCGGGTCGCCTGCGCGGCTGAAGCCACGACGGCGGAAGGCGGTTCCATGGCCGCGCGGAACCGAAGGTAGGGACGCGGCGGCCCGGCCACGTACGGTGACACCGAGCGGCCCCACGCGGGGCCACGACTTCGTTTCACGCGGGGGCAACACGCCCCCCGCGGCTTCCTTTGCTCGGCCGCTCGGCCGAGCCGAGCCGAGCCGAGACGACCCGCCGGCCAGGTCACGTCCAGGCCGGGCCGGGCCAGGTCGCTCCCAACCGGGTCTGACCCGGACCCGGGTCGGGTCGACCCGGTTCGGGCCGACCCCAGGGGGGTTGTGCCGGGTCGGTCCCGGCCCAGACCCCTCGTTTCCGGACCTTTTCGGTCTTTTGCTCATAACTTGAGCTACAGGCCTCCAAACGATGCGCCGTCAGTGGAGATGCAATCCTTGGATCGAGACGGTCGTTTCAGTATATCACACTCAAGGTTTAATAATACTTTGGGTTCGGCCGAGTTGGTTTGTACACGAAACGAACCGGGCCCTCAGAGCGGAAACGCTAATATCTTGAGCTTCGGACGTCCGATTGACGTGCCGTCAACTTTGTTGAATTCCTCTAAGTTAGACGGATATTTTGGCTTACTCCACCCGAAGTTTGGACGCAGGTGGAGTATGTATGGGTTGTTTTTTCCTTAAAAACCAACCGGGCCCCTGGGACAAAAAAGCCAATAACTCTTAGACCGGGCGTCCGATTGACGCGCTGTCTGTGACGTTGAGTTCCTATTGGCGATACAAAACTTTTGGATACATCAAATCCAGACTATGTGTCAGTTGATGTATCAGCCTCTCGGCTCGTGGAGCGGACCCTCCCGAATGAGCTTGCTGTGTGCGGGAACCTTAGAGCTGGCTGCAACTGCTACTGTGACGACGACGACTGTACAGAGATCCTCAGTGGATTCCACTGCAACGATGATGAAAACATTACGAGAATCCTCTGTGTTTTCGGCAGTGACCACTACGGTACATCTTGGGATACGTCAACTCTAGACAATGTGTCAGTTGATGTATCAGCCTCTCGGTTCATGGAGCGGACCCTCCCGAACGAGCTTGCTGTGTGCGGGAACCCTAGATCTGGCTGCAACTGCTACTGTGACGATGACGACTGTACAGAGATCCTCAGTGGATTTGACTGCGACGATGATGAAAACAGTACGGGAATCCTCCGTGTTTTTGGCAGTGACCACTACGGTACATCTTGGGATACGTCAACTCCGGACTACATGTCAGTTGATGCATCGACCTCTTAGCTCGTAGAGTGGACCCTCCCAGAACGAGCATGCTATGTGCGGAAACCCTATAGTCGGTTGAGACTTGACGACTGCTGATCGAATGACTCGGTGTGTTACAGATAGCCCAATGGGGAACGCTTGGTTGTAGCGGCAGACCCACGGCGGAGGAGCATTTGGTTGTAGCGGTAGACCCACGGTACTCAACAGAAGGAGTACCTCTGGAGGCTATGAGGGGGAGCGCTTGGATGTAGCGGCAGACCCACGACGGAGGAGCGCTTGGTTGTAGCAGCATGGGGGAGCGCTTGGTTGTAGCGGAAGACCCACGACGGAGGAGCGCTTGGTTGTAGCAGCTGACCCGTGGTACTCAATAGAAGGAGTACCTCTAGAGGCTATGAGGGGGAGCGCTTGGTTGTAGCGGCAGAGCCATGGTGGGAAGCGCTTGGTTGTAGCAGCAGGCCCACAGTACTCGATAGGTGGAGTACTACAGCAGTCCAAGGTGAGGGGGAAGCGCTTGGTTGTAGCGGCATAACCACTGTACTTGATGGAGAAGGAGTTTCCTAATCGCTTTGGGTTCAGCTTCATGATCGATCCTTTGTGGGTCATTGCAGGGGTTAGTACCTATCGATCCATTGTGGGTCCGACGACTTAGATGAATTAGTGGAAATACCTGATCATCTCTATCGTCATACAAGAAGTATACCTGTGTGAGCTGAAATCCTATTTTGCTTTCCTTTGTGGATTGTGTTGTGCTATCCTGTGTGGATTTACTTTTTACTTTCCTTTGTGGATTGTGTTGTGCTATCCTCTGTGGATTTACGTTTTACTTTCCTTTGTGGATTTTTTTGTGCTATCCTGTGTGGATTTACATTTTACATTCCTTTGTGGGTTGTGTTGTGCTATACTGTGTGGATTTACGTTTTACTTTCCTTTGTGGATTGTATTATGCTATCCTGTGTGGATTTACATTTTGCTTTCCTGTGTGGACTGGGTTGTACTTGGGATCAGATGTTGGATCCGAACGAGAATTGATGACTTATGTATATGTATGGGCATATACCTAAGCAGTTTCAGATGTTACTTCGTGATTGTATCTTTCCTTTTTCGATTATCCTTTGTGGATTCTGGGAGACCTTCGGGGGTCTTGGGGTCCCTACTGAGTAGCTTATACTCACCCCTGCACGGGCTATGCCCTCACTACATTGTGTTGGTTGCAGACGATGGACAGCGCTAATCGTGGTTGAGGCTTGCAGAGCAGGACGGTACCTGGAGGGGGACCACTGGGCGGGATGTACTCGGAGCGGTCGGCTGGACCTGAGGAGCAGTGGAGGCTTTCTGTACCCACCCTTCAGGTGGGATTTTCAATGGACAGATCGACGTTGCAGCTTTACTTTTCAGTTACTATTTTCCCTTTCCAGTTGTACTTTACTTTCAGTTTGGGTTTGTATTCTGGCCCACTTACTTTTCCGCTCTTACTCTTGTACCAGTTTTTACTTAGTGTTTACTTCTTCCTGCTTGCTCTGTGGTGTTTGTGGTTTACTTTACAAAGGCAATACCTTCCCTTTTTCCAGGATTTATGCCTTGGTGCTAGTCGCCAGCCCCTGGCCTATGGAAGGCGGGCTTGAGGTAGTCACGACACGGGCCCCAAGGAAAGGTCGTGACACCCTTTGATCTTCAAATTATTATAGAGGTTAATGTAGAATGATCTTTTTGTATTTTAACTTAGAATTTACTTAATGCAACATAAATACTGAAATTAAATTTTAATAGGTTTTTTATAAGGTTTATCATATCCTATGAATCCTAATACTCTCCACTATTGGGATATGAAAGTAACATATTATCAACTAAAATATTTTTATCCATAAAAGTGTATTTATGGACTATATTTATCCTAGAGAACACCCACAATTTTACACATGAATGCGATCCCTATATTACATAAGTGATCACTAAAAAATCTCACTACACTATGAAATATTAGCATCCCAAATTTTCTTCTTCAGTTCTTCCTTCTCCTCTTGAAGTAGATTAATAGTATGTCCATGTATGCCCTTGAACCCAAAATACTAATCTACATCCCCAAACAAAGAGTCAGTTTTAATGCCTTGAAATATCCACGAACAAAACCAACAACCCAATATCTATTTCTCAATTCACTGAATGGATGAAATAAAATAACTAATATGACTTCTTCTTCTCAGTTTTGTAATCATGATAAATAAAATCTTCTGATGATTATCATCATGTTATCAAGAACTCAGTCTTCTTTTTATTTTTTATTCCTTAACTATAACTGACAAGCGGTGCTTGTTGACTGATATTTATTCTTATTATTTCAAAACCCAGAAGATTATATTCTTAAACAATGGTATTTTTTTCTTTCACTTCTTCCTTCATACAACATGTAGTAAATTAACTTCTTCTTTCTTCCCAATGTCTCTACTTATCGCAATATCTCTGTTCAACCGCACAAACGCTATAACAACTACACCTCATTTTTTATTTCTTATCTATAAATATTTTAATTATTATATATATATACATATACATTAATGTCTCCTTTCACTTTATATAAGAACAATTGGAATACTAATTGGACTTACACACTTCTACCCAAAATAATAATAATAAAATAAAATCTTGGGGTTCCCATGATATTTTATGCATTATTTTTTCAAATCAAGTGTTATTCCAAAAGTACTTTATCTAATTCACCTCACTTTAAAAAATGGCCCAATAAGTATTCATTTTATTTTACACAGTTTGATTATATTCATCTTCTACCTCAATAACACCACTATAATATCGAAACCTCAATCTTTACAGTTGTACCAAAATACACAACACATCATTTATGACATAACCCAATATATCCATAATGCATTAACATCTGGCATCTAATATTACATAGTAACACCATATATTCAATTAATTGATTAATAAATCACAATATATAGGATCATGATCTTCTTGAATGATCACGATTCTTGAATCCATTTTTATCATTTCATGAAGATTTATCTAATTTTATGGTTCCATATTACACTAAATCTGGAACTTCTCATTTTAAGCTCTTTAATAATCATTGAACTGAATACTACCTCAATATTTTTATACAATACTTGGATATATTTATCTAAATAAAATAGAACATATTATATTAATTTAAAAATATATTAAAAACTTAATAAAGGATATAAATTCATCTTCATTATTCTTAAAAATATGATACATTAAATTCACAACATTTTAATTTTCCACCATTCTTTTAGTCTTTGATCTTCATTATCATAGCCTTGGAGATCAGTTTACTAGGATTAAATAATGAATTTGTAAAGATAAATGATGTTTGTAACCAATCATAATAATTTAGACATCATCATATTTCTTTTCATTAGAATCAGAACAATTCTAGAAACTCCTTTTGTAGACTTTATAAAGTCTCTCTAATTCTACATGCATTAATAATTTTCACCAAGGATTGAAGACCAGTTCCTTAATAATTCATATCATGTGTCACATTTAATTTATGATGTTTTTATTTCAAATATTGGTCCAATAATATTCCAAATATAAATTTTTTTCTTCGGATATGAAATATTGAAACTTAACTTTTTATTCATCAGAATATTATGATTTTTCTATGTTTGACATGAAACTTACCCTGTATAACGACCCATACTTTACATACATTGTTATTACATCAGAATTGAACCATACTTATTACAACATTTAACAAAACCATGAAAGGAACGTATAGGTATAGTGTCTTTAGAAACTGGGAAACATAAACAACTGGTTCATAAAGCATCTACATTGTCTCCCATTTATTTCATCATATCTGGAGTCCCTTTTGGCATATCCTACTTAATAACCTTCTTCCTCACCTGGGGGAAAGAAAAAAATACAAAAGGGTGTGCTAAAATGCTCAGTAAGGGTAAAAAAACAAAAATCAATCACATCATATTCATAAGAACATAACATTTTTGAAACTTAACCTGCAAAAGAAATCTTAATTTCATAACATGGGATAAATCATAGTAGTGAAATGTAATCCCAATAATCATAACTTAAAACATGAAACTTTGTGGCATACACACATAATCATAGAGAATCATTTCTTATTAGTAAAGACTCATTTCCAAGACTATCTTAGTGGACAAAGTCCATTTTGGAGCCGAGTCACCCTCGTTTCAGTCCTGTTTCACTGAACCGGTTTAACCTAGCATTCCAGCCATGTCTATCTCATGAGATATAAAATCTTTACCCAATGCGTTGGAGGGAGATATAGGTCCCAACCATCTCATAATGATACCATTCTTATGTGTGCCACAAAATCATAAACGATACATCATAGCATAACCCATGTAAGAAAAATGGGAATCTTAAACATCGTGACATCATAAAACAACTCATATAAGATAAAGGAATTCATAAAAATAATTCCATCAAAACATAATCAAATCAATGTAATAATAGGGATAGAAACAGAACCCTTTATTATCTTAGATGGAAAATAATTTTGATAAAACACTTGAACTCCATTCTTGAGGAAAATATCCTTTCAACTTCAAAAACATTTTTCCTTTCTTAATATGTCATACAATTTTAAACTAAAAGAAGTTGATTAAAAATAAACTTGAAAACTTGTAAAGGAAGCTTCTTGGAAATTTTTTTTTAAAAATCCATTCATGCCGTATAAGTTAAAAGAACATTCTCGTTGTACTTTTGTCGGAAAAGTCAAAAATTACCTTGTACGAAAAACGACAAAAGATTCCTTTCATATCTTTTACTAAAAACTCACTGAAGGGTAAAATTGGATATAAACTATTTTAGAAGGATATAAATATTACATATTGAGGAAACATGGATGTGGATGATAAAATACACCCCAGTAAATACCAAAGTATAAACAATATCGGATAAAAATGAGATTGTGATATTTCCCTTACCTTAGGTCCGATTTGCCTCGTAAGTGTCCGAACCTCCTCTTCTTTGAAGTGCTTCTTTGAGACCTCCTTTTAGGTCACTAAAATAGGTCTTTGAAGAAGTACAGAACCTCTAGGATGTTTCTAGGGAAGTGTAGAGGAGAAATTGGCAGGGGTTGGCTGAGCTTGAAGGCTCAAAGTGGTTTGAGGAAGAGGGGGAGGAGGTGCCCTTTTATAAGGGAGGAGAGGGGCACCTTTGGAATAACTAAAACTATTATTTTATTATAAAGTCAAATTCGGTTTTAAATAGCTCCAAATTGATTTATTTAGAATATAAGGTGGGGATGGGTCGAAATCCTATCATTAAATAGAATTTATACAAGTTTAGGTTCCTATTTTAACCTTATCATTTATATTTAACATTAAGTTAAATAATTTTACTTTTACCGTGTCTTCTTGTGTTCTTATCCTATAAGGTTAATAAACTTACTATAAGTAGCCAAACGAACCCCAAGTTGTTTATTATTAATATATATAACCTTATCTAAGTCATTTTTCCGAACCTTAGATTTTTGGGAATAAAAATACAATTACTAATATAATATTTGTTTTAAAAACTATTTTATGTCAATTTTGACACTATTTAGTAATTGATTTTTTTGAAAATCATAACAGAATGATTAGTTCGAACAAAGTTAATTAAATAAATACTAACATGTTATATTAACCTAAAAAATTATTGTAATTCATAAAAAGTCTAAAATTACATTTATTTGGGTATTTATAACATCAATTATGTCAATATTTCATTAAAAAGATAATTACTGCATCATCGTTGTGTCATAAATAAATTAATTTATTTAATGTCTAAAAATTATAAATAAAATACCATTATGTGGGAAAACTTTTTATATTTCTAATGAATATTTATAGTCAATTTTATCTTATGTATAACCATATATTAAAAATTATTTTCTTATTAAACTTTGATTTTAACTATTTTAACCCTTCTTTAAATAAATTTATAATAAATGTCCTAATCTAATCCAAGTGGGCCTAAATGGTCATATTTTATTCCTAAGGTTGTTTTTGGTCGAATTACACTTGTCTAATAGAATTATGACATGTGTTAAGGTAATAATAATATCATTTTTACCCTTAATTAACCTATTTACTTTTAACCGTGGTAAATAAAAGTAAAAAGTTACTATTCACCAAAAATCTCATTGAACCACATTTTACATACTGACATCAACCGTTTCTCTTGGATTTTCAAAATTCCACTCACAGAAGTGGTAAAATTAAGTTTTATGAAAAATTCATTTTTTTAACTACCACTTAGTGGTTTCACTATTCATCAAAAATTGAAAGTTTTCAGAAACATACCAAAATTTCACCCTAGGCTAATTTCGATATTCCGAATCCAAAAAATGAAGTCCATTTTGAAAAATAAAATTTATAAAATTTCAAAAATTTGTTATTACTATTCATAACGGCTAGTTTTAATAATATTTTAACATTATATCATTGTTTAGTGAAACTCGGTATTGCGTACGCCGCAAGCTATCGAGGAAGGCCGTAGTTGCGTGTAAAGTAAGCCAAGATAGTGTTGTGTGTAGTGAAAGATTCCTTTGATAATTTATATAACATAAAAACAAAATATTTCACATAAAAGTCTCGGGTGTTACATTCTACCCCCATTAAAATGAATTTCACCCTCGAAATTCATCACTTTGTAACAAACAGATGAGGATACCTCTCCCTCATCATATCCTCAAGCTCCCATGTAGCTTCTTCTAATTGGTGGTTTCTTCATAAAAATTTCACCAATCGAGTGGTACTGTTTCGTAGGACTTTTTCGCTACGATCCAGAATCTCTATCGGCTGTTCTTCATAAGAAAGATCTTGCCCCAGTGGTACAACTTCTGAGCTAAGTACATGTGAAGGATCAGGTATGTACTTTCTCAGGAGAGATACTTGGAACACATCGTGAACTTGAGAGATATTCGGTGGAAGCGCCAATCAGTAATCTACCTTCCCAACATGATCCAGTATTTCGAAAGGACCGATATATCTAGGGCTCAACTTCCCCTTCTTTCCAAATCTCATGACCCTCTTCTAGGGAGATATTCGTAAGAACACTTTATCACCCACTTCAAACTCTAGGTCTTTTCTTCAGTTGTCGGCATAACTTTTCTGTCGACTCTGAGCCGATATTATGTGTTGTTGAATAGATCTGGCCTTTTCTGCCATTTCATCAACGAGATCTGGTCCTAATAGCTTTCTTTCCCCAACTTCATCCCAGCAAGTTGGAGTCCTGCATTTCGTTCCATATAGAGCTTCATAAGAAACCATCTGAATACTGGAGTGAAAGCTATTATTATAAGAAAATTACACCAAAGGTAGGTGTTGATCCCAACCACCTTTCAAATCCATAGAGCAAGCTCTCAACATATCTTCTAGAGTTTGAATTGTTCTCTCAGACTGACCGTCTGTTTGAGGATGATAAGCAGTGCTGAAACTCAACTCTATATCCAGAGTATACTGAAGACTTCGCCATAACTTTGAGGTAAACCTAGGATCCTGATCAGATATAATAGAAAGTGGTACTCCATGCAATATTACCACTTCCTTCACATATATCCTGGAAAGCTGATCCAGAGAGAAATCCTCTCTAATAGCGATGAAGTGTGAAGACTTTGTAAGACGATCAACTATGACCCAGATAGCATTATTGCCTTTGGATGTTTTAGGAAGTCCTGTGACAAAGTCCATAGTGATGTTTTCTCATTTCCATTCAGGTATGGGAAATGGTTGTAACATCCCCTTAGACTTCTGTCTCTCAACTTTAACTTGCTGACAAACCAAGCATCGAGAGACATATTCAGCAACATCTCTTTTCATGCCATCCCACAAAAAGTACTCTTTCAGGTCCCTATACATCTTCATGCTTCCAGGATGAATAGAGAATGAAGAACTATGAGCCTCATCCAGCAACTCCTTCTTTAATTCCGGGATGGGAGGAACACAAACCTGATTTCGGAACTTTATTATCCCATCCCAATCAAGGTTGAATTCAGGAACATTTATCACCTTCTTTTGTAACTCGACATCTTCTTTCTGTGCCTATTTAATCTTCACATGTATAGATGGTTGAACATTCATTTGAGAAAGATAAGATTTTTCCCCTTCCATTATAATTCCAAGATCCACCCTTTGTAAATCCATAAATATTGGATCTCTTGTGATCCTTATCATGGATAAACTGGCATGGCCTTGTCGACTTAATGCATCTGCCACCTTGTTTGCTTTCCCAGGGTGGTAATGTATTGAGCAGTCATAATCCTTAATTAGATCCAACCATCTTCTTTGGCGCATATTCAGCTCCTTTTGTATGAAAATATACTTTAAACTTTTATGATCAGTATAAATATCACACCTTTTACCATAAAGATAATGCCTCCAAATCTTTAATGCAAAGATTACCACAGCTAACTCCAAATCATGAGTCGGGTAATTTTTCTCATGGATTTTCAACTGTCGTGAGGCATAAGCTATCACCATATCATTTTGCATAAGAACACACCCCAATCCCTTCTTGGATGCATCACTGTAGATCACAAATCTTTCTCCACTACAAGGCAGTGTGAGCATAGGTGCACTGGATAACCTTCTTTTCAACTCCTTTAAATTCTCTTCACATTCCTCCGTCTAAACAAACTTAACTCCTTTCCGAGTTAACTTGGTGAGTGGATTAGATAATCATGAAAAATCTTTCACAAAACGTCGACAATATCCAGCCAAACCAAGAAAACTTCGGATCTTAGTTACTATGGTTGGTCTTGACCATCTTTCGATAACCTCTGTTTTTGCTGGTCCACAGATATCCCCTATTTTGAGATTATGTGACCCAAAAATGCAGCTTTTTGAAGCCAAAATTCACACTTGGTAAATTTGGCATAAAGTTTCTCCTTTATCAGGGTATTTAATATAATTAACAAGTGACCTTCATGTTTTTCCTTGCTCTTTGAATAGACAAGAATATCATCTATAAAGACTGCCACAAACTGATCAAGATAGTCTCTAAAGACTCTATTCATCAGATCCATGAAGATAGCAGGGGCATTAGTAAGACCAAACGGCATCACTATAAATTCATAGTGTCCATACCTTGTACGAAAAACCGTCTTTGGTATATCCCCACTTTTGATCCTTAATTGATGATACCCTGAACGAAGATCAATCTTGGAGAAGTATTGAGCTCCTCGTAGTTGGTCAAATAGGTCATCAATGCGTGGGAGAGGATATTTGTTCTTGATAGTGAGCTTGTTAAGTTCTCGATAATCAATACCGAGTCTCATTGATCCATCTTTCTTCTTAACAAATAGAACAGGTGTGCCCCAAGGTGATGCACTAGGGCGTATGAATCCCTTATAAAGATTCTCTTGGAGTTCCTACTTCAATTCCTGCAACTCAATTGGGGAGATTCTATAAGGTGTCTTTGAAATAGGCAAAGCACCCGGTACGAGTTCTATTGAAAACTCAACTTCACGATTTGGTGGAAGACCCGGTAATTCCTCCGGAAATACATCATCAAACTCCCGTACAATGGGAATATTCTTAATCGTGAGTTTCTCACCAACCATTTGAGATAAATAACCTTCATTTAGTGGAATCAAGACCCATAAGATGGAAGGAATTACCACTAGAAGGTTATGTTCATCCATGCATTGATAGACGATCATAGACTGATCTGGAATATGAAATGTGACTTCCCTTCTTTGGAAATTGATATGAGATCTATATAAATAAATCCAATCCATGACAAGAATCACATCAAATTCCACTATAGGAATGATTACAAGATTTTTAGGAAGAACTTTCCCGCAAACTTCGATCGGAGAAGAATTATAAACTTTTGATGCGACTGTTGTGCCATTAGGGGTTGTCACAGCTAACTCAACATCTAATTGTTGAGGTAATACGGTGATATCCTTAGAAAATTCTTCAGAAATAAAAGAGTGGGTGGATCCAGAATCAAATAAAACATTTGCTACTTTAGAGTGGATGGTAAGTGTACCTTTCGCCACATCATTATCGTACTCCACATCGCTGATAGAAATTGCATGTGAATTTCCTTTGTCTTTAGCCTTAAGATTTTGTTGATGTCGATCATCATCAACAACCCTTGGATTAGGGAATTTATTAGCATAATGCCCCATCTCCTTTCACTTGAAACATTGAAGTGTAGTAGGTTCATTCTGTGTATCCCTTCCTTTGTTTTCATCATTAGACATCTTCTTCCCATCATTGCGGCATTCAAATGCCCGATGACCTTCATTTCCACATTTGAAACATTTACTTGTCCCTTTAAGACAACTCCCTCCATGTTTCTTTCCACACTTTTAGCATAAGGGAAAGCTCATCTTCTTTTCAGTGTGCTCTTTAGATTTTCCTTTGAATTCCATTTTCCTCTTCTTACAAACCCATATGACTGATGGGTTACTCCAATCTCCATCTCGACTTTGAGAGCACATCAAATGATTTCCTCGTAGCTATTAAAGTCCCTTATGTCTAACGACCTTCGAAGACTTGATTTTAAGCCACTAAAGAATCGATCGATATTACTCTCAGGTTGGATAATAATACCAGAAGCGTACCTTGCAAGTCTTGTAAAATTTGCTTCATAGGTACCAACAGATTCATCATCCTTTTTCTTCAGTTCAAGAAACTCTTTCTCCATATTTGTTCAGAGAATACGAGGGAAGTACTTATTGAAAAATAAGTTCTTGAACTCATCCCATTCCATGGACTTAATTTCATCCTTTTGCCTCGTATTCTTAATAAGATTCCACCATTGATCAGCATCTCCTTCCAAATGATACACTGCTAAGATGACTTTATCATGCTCAGAACATTGAAGAACTAAAAATATCTTTTCAGTAGTACTAATCCATTGTTCAGAAACTAATGGATCAGTAGACCCGCTGAAAGAAGGTGGATGCTGCCTCATGAAGGATTCAACATAATGTTTCTCCTTCCTTTGCTCGTTTGGAAGTCCTGCATGATTCATAGCTTGAGAAAGTTGTGTGATCATGGCTACAAGATTTTTCATTCCAGCTCCCATAACGTTTGGTTTCTCAGGGGGACAATCATTGCATTGCCCGTCACATTCCGCATTAACACGGTTCCTTCGGGTTCCAGCCATTGACTAAAACCAAGAAGAATAGTGTGAGCAACACTAATTATAATAGGAAAACCACATAATAAAGAATAAAATTTCAAACTTAAGGTCTTATCATAGGTTGTTCATGGCCATTTCTAAAACACTAAGATTGTGTTCTATGCTTAGACTTATCCTTAGGGTTCTTACTAAGGCTTTCACATCCTAGTTTCCAAAGGTTGACTATACCTTTCCTCTGCTACCAACTATAATGACCCATAAGTTACATACATTGTTATTACATCAGAATTGAAGCATACTTATTACAACATTTAACAAATCCACAAAAGGACCGTACAGGTATAGTGTATTTAGAAACTGGGAAACATAAACAACTGGTTCATAAAGCATCTACATTGTCTCCCATTTATTTCATCATATCTAGAGTCCCTTTTGGCATATCCTACTTAATAACCTTCTTCCTAACCTGGTGGAAAGAAAACATACAAAAGGGTGAGCTCAAATGCTCAGTAAGGGTAAAAAAACAAAAAACAATCACATCATATTTATAAGAACATAAATTTTTTGAAATCTTAACCTGCAAAAGAAATCTTAATTTCATAACATGTGATAAATCATAGTAGTGAAATGTAATCCCAATAATCATAACTTAAAACATGAAACTTTGTGTCATACACACATAATCATAGAGAATCATTTCTTATTAGTCAAGACTCATTTCGAAGATTATCTTAGTGGACAAAGTCCATTTCTGAGCCGAGTCACCCTCGTTTCAGTCCTGTTTCACTGAACCGGTTTAACCTACCCTTCCAGCCATGTCTATCTCATGAGATATAAAATCTTTACCCAATGCGTTGGAGGGAGATATAGGTCTCCCCCATCTCATAATGATACCATTCTTATGTGTGCCACAAAATCATAAACCATACATCATAGCATAACCCATGTAATAAAAATGGGAATCTTAAACATCGTGACATCATAAAACAACTCATATAAGATAAAGGAATTCATAAAAATAATTCCATCACAACATAATCAAATCAATGTAATAATAGGGATAGAAACAGAACCCTTTATTATCTTAGATGGAAAATAATTTTGATAAAACACTTGAACTCCATTCTTGAGGAAAATATCCTTTCTACTTCAAAAACATTTTTCCTTTCTTAATATGTCATACAATTTTAAACTAAAAGAAGTTGATTAAAATAAACTTGAAAACTTGTAAAGGAAGCTTCTTGGAAATAATGTTTTAAAAATCCATTCATGTCGTATAAGTTAAAAAACATTCTTCTCATACTTTTTTCAGAAAAGTCAAAAAGTATCTCGTACGAAAAACGACAAAAGATTCCTTTCATATCTTTTACTAAAAACTCACCGAAGGGTAAAATTGGATATAAACTATTGTAGAAGGATATAAATATTACATATTGAGGAAACATGGATGTGGATGATAAAATACACCCCAGTAAATAACAAAGTATAAAAAATCTCGGATAAAAAT
The DNA here is from genome assembly GCA_963277665.1 of Viscum album. Taxonomy (NCBI): domain Eukaryota; kingdom Viridiplantae; phylum Streptophyta; class Magnoliopsida; order Santalales; family Viscaceae; genus Viscum; species Viscum album. Next base: position 1,433,157,699 of record OY728145.1, read on the forward strand.
GAGATTGTGATATTTCCCTTACCTTAGGTCCAATTTGCCTCGTAAGTGTCCGAACCTCCTCTTCTTTGAAGTGCTTCTTTGAGACCTCCTTTTAGGGCACTAAAATAGGTCTTTGAAGACGACCAGAACCTCTAGGATGTTTCTAGGTAAGTTTAGAGGAGAAATTGTTAGGGTTTGGCCGAGCTTGAAGGCTCAAAGTGGTGTGAGGAAGAGGGGGAGGAGGTGCCCTTTTATATGGGAGGAGAGGGGCATCTTTGGAATATCTAAAACTATTATTTTATTATAAAGTCAAATTCGGTTTTAAATAGCTCCAAATTGATTTATTTAGAAGCTAAGGTGGGGATGGGTCTAAATCCTCTCATCCAATAGAATTTATACAAGTTTAGGTTCCTATTTTAACCTTATCATTTAGATTTAACATTAAATTAAATAATTTTACTTTTACCGTGTCTTCTTGTGTTCTTATACTATAAGGTTAATAAACTTACTATAAGCAGCCAAACGAACCCCAAGTTATTTATTATTAATATATATAACCTTATCTAAGTCATTTGGCCGAACCTTAGATTTTTAGGAATAAAATAACAATTACTAATATAATATTTGTTTTAAAAACTATTTTACGTAAATTTTGACACTATTTAGTAATCGATTTTTTCTAAAATCATAACAGAATTATTAGTTCTAAAAAATTTAATTAAATAAATACTAACATGTCATATTAACCTAGGAAATTAGTGTAATTCATAAAAAGTCTCAAATTACATTTATTTGGGTATTTATAACATCAATTATGTCAATATTTCATTAAAAAGATAATTACTGCATCATCGTTGTGTCATAAATAAATTAATTTATTTAATGTCTAAAAATTATAAATAAAATACCATTATTTAGGAAATCGTTTTAGCTTTCTAATGAATATTTATAGTCGATTTTATCTTATGTATAACCCTATATTAAAAATGATTTTCTTATTAATATTTGATTTTAACTATTTTAACCCTTCTTTAAATAAATTAATAATAAATGTCCTAATCTAATCCAAGTGGGCCTAAATAGTCATATTTTTTTCCTAAGGTTGTTTTTGGTCTAATTACACTTGTAAAATAGAATTATGACATGTGTTAGGGTAATAATAATATCATTTTTACCCTTAATTAACCTATTTACTTTTAACCGTGGTAAATAAAAGTAAAACGTTACTATTCACAAAAAATCTCATTGAACCACACTTTACTTATTGACATCAACCGTGTCTCTCGGATTTTTGAAATTCCACTCACATAAGAGGTAAAATTATGTTTTATAAAAAATTCAGTTTTTTAACTACCACTTAGTGGTTTCACTGTTCATCAAAAATTTAATGTTTTCAGAAAAATACCAAAATTTCACCCTAGGCTAATTTTGATATTCCGAATCCAAAAATGAAGTCCATTTTGAAAAATAAAATTTATAAAATTTCAAAAAGTGGTTATTACTATTCATAACGGCTAGTTTTAATAATATTTTAATAGCATACCATTGTTTAGTGAAACTCGGTATTGCGTACGACACAAGCTATCGAGGAAGGCCGCGGTTGCGTGTAAAGCAAGCCAAGATGGTGTTTTATGTAGTGAAAGATTCCTTTGATGATTTAGATAACATAAAAACAAAATATTTCACATAAAAGTCTCAGGTGTTACATTCTACCCCCCTTAAAATGAATTTCGCCCTCGAAATTCGTCACTTTGTAACAAACAGATGAGGATACCTCTCCCTTATCATATCCTCAAGCTCCCATGTGGCTTCTTATAATTGGTGTTTTTTCATAAAACTTTCACCAATCGAGTGGTCTTGTTTCATAGGACTTTTTCGCTACGATCCAAAATCTCTGTGGGCTGTTCTTCATAAGAAAGATATTGCTCCAGCGGTACAACTTCTGAGTTAAGTACATGTGAAGGATCAGGTATGTACTTTCTCAGGAGAGATACATGGAACACATCGTGAACTTGAGAAAGATTCGGTGGAAGCGCCAATCGGTAAGCTACCTTCCCAACACGATCCATTATTTCGAAAGGACTGATATATCTAGGGCTCAACTTCCCCTTCTTTCCAAATCTCATGACCCTTTTCCAGGGAGATATTCGTAAGAACACTATTTCACCCACTTCAAACTCTAGGTCTTTTCTTCGGTTGTTGGCATAAATTTTCTATCGACTCTGAGCTGATATTATGTGTTGTTGAATAGATCTGACCTTTTCTGCCATTTCATCAACGAGATCAGGTCCTAATAGCTTTCTTTCCCCAACTTCATCCCAGTAAGTTGGAGTCCTACATTTATTTCCATAAAGAGCTTCATAAGGAGCCATCTGAATACTGGTGTGAAAGCTATTATTATAAGAAAATTCCACCAAAGGTAGGTGTTGATCCCAACCACCTTTCAAATCCATAGATCAAGCTCTCAACATATCTTCTAGAGTTTGAATTTTTCTCTCAGACTAACCGTCTGTTTGAGGATGATAAGCAGTGCTGAAACTCAACTCTGTATCCAGAGTATGCTGAAGACTTTTCCAGAACTTTGAGGTAAACCTCGGATCCCGATCAGATATAATAGAAAGTGGTACTCCATGCAATCTTACCACTTCCTTCACATATATCCTGGAAAGATGATCCAGAGAGAAATCCTCTCTAATAGCGATGAAGTGTGAAGACTTTGTAAGACGATCAACTATGACCCAGATAGAATTATTGCCTTTGGATGTTTTAGGATGTCCTGTGACAAAGTCCATAGTGATGTTTTCCCATTTCCATTTAGGTATGGGTAATGGTTGTAACATCCCCTTAGACTTCTATCTCTCAGCTTTAACATGTTGACAAACCAAGAATCGAGAGACATATTCAGAAAAATCTCTTTTCATGCCATCCCACCAGAAGTACTGTTTCAGGTCCCTATACATCTTCATGCTTCCAGGATGAATAGAGAATGAAGAACTATGAGCCTCATCCAGCAGCTCCTTCTTTAATTCTGGGATGGTAGGAACACAAACCCGATTCTTGAACTTTATTATCCCATCACAATCAAGGTTGAATTCAAGAACATTTCTCACCTTCTTTTGTAACTCGACATCTTCTTTCTGTGCCTCTTTAATCTTCACATGTATAGATGGTTGAACATTCATTTGAGAAAGATAAGATTTTTCCCCATCCATTATAATTCCAAGATCCATCCTTTGTAAATCCATAAATATTGGATCTTTTGTGATCCTCATCATGGATAAACTGGCATGGTCTTGTCGACTTAATGCATCTGCCACCTTGTTTTCTTTCCCAGGGTTGTAATGGATTGAGCAGTCATAATCCTTAATCCGCTCCAACCATCTTCTTTGGCGCATATTCAGCTCCTTTTGTGTGAAAATAAACTTTAAACTTTTATGATCAGTATAAATATCACACCTTTCACCATAAAGATAATGCCTCCAAATATTTAATGAAAAGATTACAGCAGCTAACTCCAAATCATGAGTTGGGTTATTTTGCTCATGGATTTTCAACTGTCGTGAGGCATAAGCTATCACCATATCATTTTTCATAAGAACACACCCCAATCCCTTCTTGGATGCATCACTGTAGATCACAAACCTTTCTCCACTACAAGGTAGTGTGAACATAGGTGCACTGGATAACCTTCTTTTCAACTCCTTGAAATTCTCTTCACATTCCTCCGTCCAGAAAAACTTAACTCCTTTTCGAGTCAACTTGGTGAGTGGATTAGATAATCGTGAAAAATCTTTCAGAAAACGTTGATAATATCCCGCCAAACCAAGAAAACTTTGGATCTCAGTTACTATGGTTGGTCTCGACCATCTTTTGATAACCTCTGTTTTTGCTGGATCCACAGATATCCCCTCTTTCGAGATTATGTGACCCAGAAATGCAACTTTTTGAAGCCAAAATTCACACTTGGTAAATTTGGCATAAAGTTTCTCCTTTCTCAGGGTCTTCAATATAATTGTCAAGTGACCTTCATGTTCTTCCTTGCTCTTTGAATAGACAAGAATATCGTCTATAAAGGCTACCACAAACTTATCCAGATAGTATCTAATGACTCTATTAGTCAGATCCATGAAGATAGCAGGGGAATTAGTAAGACCAAATGGCATCACTATAAATTCATAGTGTCCATACCTTGTACGGAAAGCTGTCTTTGGTATATCCTCACTTTTGACCCTTAATTGATGATACCCTGAATGAAGATCAATCTTGGAAAAGTATTGAGCTCCTCGTAGTTGGTCAAATAGGTCATCAATGCATGGGAGAGGATATTTGTTCTTGATAGTGAGCTTGTTAAGTTATCGATAATCAATGCAGAGTCTCATTGATCCATATTTCTTCTTAACAAATAGAATAGGTGCTCCCCAAGGTGATGCACTAGGGCGTATGAATCCCTTATAAAGATTCTCTTGGAGTTTCTTCTTCAATTCTTTTAACTCAATTGGGGCTATTCTATAAGGTGTCTTTGAAATAGGCAAAGCACCAGGTATGATTTCTATTGAAAACCCAACTTCACGATTTGGTGGAAGACCCGGTAATTCCTCCGGAAAGACATCATCAAACTCCCGTACAATGGGAATATTATTAATCGTGAGTTTCTCACCGACCATTTGAGATAATTAACCTTCATTTAGTGGAATCAAGACCCATAAGATGGAAGGAATTTCCACTGGAAGGTTATGTTCATCCTTGCATTGATAGAAGATCATAGATTGATCTGGAATATGAAATGTGACTTACCTTCTTTGGAAATTGATATGATATCCATATATAGAAAGTCAATCCATGACAAGAATCACATCAAATTCAACTATAGGAAGGATCACAAGATTTGCAGGAATCACTTTCCCACAAACTTCGATCGGAGAAGAATTATAAACTTTTGATGCGACTGTTGTGCCATTAGGGGTTGTCACAACTAACTCAACATCTAATTATTGAGGTAATACGGTGATATCCTTAGAAAATTCTTCAGAAATAAAAGAGTGGGTGGATCCAGAATCAAATAAAACATTTTCTACTTTAGAGTGGATGGTAAGTGTACCTTTCACCACATCGTTATCGTACTCCACATCACTGATAGAAATTGCATGTGACTTTCCTTTGTCTTTAGCATTAAGATATTATTGATGTCGATCATCATCAACAACCCTTGGATTAGGGCATTTATTAGCATAATGCCCCATCTCCTTGCACTTGAAACATTGAAGTGTAGTAGGTTCATTCTGTGTATCCCTTCCTTTGTTTGCATCATTAGACATCTTCTTCCCATCATTGCGGCATTCAAATGCCCGATGACCTTCCTTTACACTTTTGAAACATTTACTTGTCCCTTTAAGACAACTCCATCCATGTTTCTTTCCACACTTTGAGCATAAGGGAAATCTCATCTTTTTTTCAGTGTGCTCTTTATATTTTCCTTTGAATTCCATTTTCCTCTTCTTATCAAACCCATATGACTGATGGGTTACTCCAATCTCCATCTTGACTTTGATAGCACATCGAACGATTTCCTCGTAGGTATTAAAGTCCCATATGGATAACGCCCTTCTAAGACTTGATTTAAGCCACTAAAGAATCGATCGATCTTACTCTCAGGTTGGATAATAATACCAGAAGAGTACCTTGCAAGTCTTGTAAAATTTGCTTCATAGGTACCAACAGATTCATCATCCTTTTGCTTCAGTTCAAGAAACTCTTTCTCCATCTTTGTTTGGAGAATACGAGGGAAGTAATTATTGAAAAATAAGTTCTTGAACTCATCCCATTCCATGGACTCAATTTCATCCCTTTTCCTCATATTTTTAATAAGATTCCACCATTGATCAGCATCACCTTCCAATCGATACACTACTAATATGACTTTATCATGTTCATAACATTGAAGAACTGAAAATATCTTTTCAGTAGTACTAATCCATTGTTTAGCAACTAATGGATTAGTAGACCCGCTGAAAGAAGGTGGACGCTGCCTCATGAAGGATTCAACATAATGTTACTCCTTCCTTTGCTCGTTTGGAAGTCCTGAATGATTCATAGCTTGAGAAAGTTGTGTGAGCATGGCTACAAGATTTTTCATTCCAGCTCCCATAACGTTTGGTTGCTCAGGGGGACAATCATTGCATTGCCCATCGCATTCTGCATTAACACGGTTCCTTCAGGTTCCAGCCATTGACTAAAACCAAGAAGAATAGTGTGAGCAACACTAATTATAATAGGAAAACCACATAATAAAGAATAAAATTTCACACTTAAGGTCTTATCATAGGTAGTTCATGGCCATTTCCAAAACACTAAGATTGTGTTCTATGCTTATACTTATCATTAGGGTTCTTACTAAGGCTTTCACATCCTAGTTTCCAAAGGTTGACTATACCTTTCCGCTGATACCAACTATAATGACCCATACTTTACATACATTGTTATTAAATCAGAATTGAAGCATACTTATTACAACATTTAACAAAACCATGAAAGGACCGTATAGGTATAGTGTCTTTATAAACTGGGAAACATAAACAACTGGTTCATAAAGCATCTACATTGTCTCTCATTTATTTCATCATATCTAGAGTCCCTTTTGGCATATCCTACTTAATAACCTTCTTCCTGACCTGGGGGAAAGAAAACATACAAAAGGGTGAGCTCAAATGCTCAGTAAGAGTAAACAAAAAAAAATCAATCACATCATATTCATAAGAACATAACATTTTTGAAATCTTAACCTTCAAAAGAAATCTTAATTTCATAACATGGGATAAATCATAGTAGTGAAATGTAATCCCAATAATCATAACTTAAAACATGAAACTTTGTGGCATACACACATAATCATAGAGAATCATTTCTTATTAGTCAAGACTCATTGCCAAGACTATCTTCGTAGAAAAAGTCCATTTCTGAGCCGAGTCACCCTCGTTTCAGTCCTGTTTCACTGAACCTGTTTAACCTACTGTTCCAGCCATGTCTATCTCATGAGATATAAAATCTTTACACAATGCGTTGGAGGGAGATATAGGTCCCACCCATCTCATAATGATACCATTCTTATGTGTGCCACAAAATCATAAACCATACATCATTGCATAACCCATGTAATAAAAATGGGAATCTTAAACATCGTGACATCATAAAACAACTCATATAAGATAAAGAAATTCATAAAAATAATTCCATCACAACATAATCAAATCAATGTAATAATAGGGATAGAAACAGAACCCTTTATTATCTTAGATGGAAAATAATTTTGATAAAACACTTGAACTCCATTCTTGAGGAAAATATCCTTTCTACTTCAAAAACATTTTTTCCTTTCTTAATATGTCATACAATTTTAAACTAAAAGAAGTTGATTAAAAATAAACTTGAAAACTTGTAAAAGAAGCTTCTTGGAAATAATGTTTTAAAAATCCATTCATGCCTTATAAGTTAAAAAAAACATTCTTCTCGTACTTTTTTCGGAAAAGTCAAAAAGTACCTCGTATGAAAAATGACAAAAGATTCCTTTCATATCTTTTACTAAAAACTCACCAAAGGGTAAAATTGGATATAAACTATTGTAGAAGGATATAAATATTACATATTGAGGAAACATGGATGTGGATGATAAAATAAACCTCAGTAAATACCAAAGTATAAAAAATCTCGGATAAAAATGAGATTGTGATATTTCCCTTACCTTAGGTCAGATTTGCCTTGTAAGTGTCCGAACCTCCTATTCTTTGAATTTCTTCTTTGAGACCTCCTTTTAGGGCACTAAAATAGGTCTTTGAATAAGACCAGAACCTCTAGGATGTTTCTAGGGAAGTGTAGAGGAGAAATTGGTAGGGGTTGGCCGAGCTTGATGGCTCAAAGTGGTGTGAGGAAGAGGGGGAGGAGGTGCCCTTTTATAAGGGAGGAGAGGGGTACCTTTGGAATATCTAAAACTATTATTTTATTATAAAGTCAAATTCGGTTTTAAATAGCTCTAAATTGATTTATTTCGAATCTAAGGCGGGGATGGGTCTAAATCCTCTCATCCAATACAATTTAGACAAGTTTAGGTTCCTATTTTAACCTTATCATTTAGATTTAACATTAAGTTAAATAATTTTACTTTTACCGTGTCTTCTTGTGTTCTTATACTATAAGGTTAATAAACTTACTATAAGAAGCCAAATGAACCCCAAGTTGTTTAGTATTAATATATATAACATTATCTAAGTAATTTGGTCAAACCGTAGATTTTTATGAATAAAATAACAATTAATAATATAATATTTGTTTTAAAAACTATTTTATGTCAATTTTGACACTATTTAGTAATTGATTTTTGTGAAAATCATAAAATAATGATTAGTTCAAAAAAAGTTAATTAAATAAATACTAACATGTCATATTAACCTAGGAAATTAGTGTAATTCATAAAAATTCTCAAATTACATTTATTTGGGTATTTATAACATCAATTATGTCAATATTTTATTAAAAAGATAATTACTGCATCATCATTGTGTCATAAATAAATTAATTTATTTAATGTCTAAAAATTATAAATAAAATAAAATTATGTAGGAAATCTTTTTATATTTCTAATGAATATTTATAGTCGATTTTATCTTATGTATAACCCTATATTAAAAATGATTTTCTTATTAAAATTTGATTTTAACTATTTTAACCCATCTTTAAATAAATTAATAATAAATGTCCTAATCTAATCCAAGTGGGCCTAAATGGTCATATTTTATTCCTAAGGTTGTTTTTGGTCTAATTACACTTGTCCAATAGAATTAGGACATGTGTTAGGGTAATAATAATATCATTTTTACCCTTAATTAACCTATTTACTTTTAACCGTGGTAAATAAAAGAAAAAAGTTACTATTCACCAAAAATCTCATTGAACCACATTTTACTTACTGACATCAACTGTGTCCCTCAGATTTTTGAAATTACACTCACAGAAGCGGTAAAATTATTTTTTATGAAAAATTTAGTTTTTTAACTACCACTTAGTGGTTTCACTATTCATCAAAAATTTAAAGTTTTCAGAAAAATACCAAAATTTCACCCTTGGATAATTTCGATATTCTGAATCCAAAAATGAAGTCCATTTTGAAAAATAAAATTTATAAAATTTCAAAAAGTGGTTATTACTATTCATAACGGCTAGTTTTAATAATATTTTAATAGCATATCATTGTTTAGTGAAACTCAGTATTGCGTACGACGCAAGCTATCGAGGAAGGCCGCAATTGCGTGTAAAGCAAGCCAAGATAGTGTTGTGTGTAGTGAAAGATTCCTTTGATGATTTATATAAAATAAAAACAAAATATTTCAAATAAAAGCCTCAGGTGTTACACCCAGACATCAGGTGGCACATATTCAGAATCCTTTTTCAATTACTCAATTTCTATAAGAAAAATATGTTGTGAGTGTTTAATTATACAAATTTCATGTTGAAATATGAAAAACTTTTAGATGACACTTACACAGTGCATAACCTTTCCAAATTTTGACATATTTAGAGCATCATACTTCGAATGATTTTTATGACACATAAAAGTGTAGAATTAACAATATTAAGATGAATTCTCCTCTAGATTAACACCTATGTGTAATATAAATGGATATTACGTAGTATATAAAATTAATCCTATGTTATTTGAAAATTTTCATATTTTTTGATTTCTAATGTAATTAACTATTATATAAACTCAAATACTTAGAAAAATTCTTAGCCTCAAACACATTAATTATAGAATTATTCAAGGTGAATATTATTTGTCAAACCCATTTAATTAGTTATCAAAACTTGATACAAGAGTTTTTTAACATATAACACAACATTTGATATATTATGAACTCCAAGGATGGATTCTCCAACTTTAGCTAGATTCTCTACAAAATTTGACACTATTTTGAGATTTTAATAGAAACTATAAAAGTTGTCTAGAGTATGGTTCAATAGGCATAGATTTAACTTAAACTCCTAAAAATGTTGTAGATAGTCCTTTAAACATTTATTAATAATTTTCATATCCTAACATACTAGCTTAACAATCATTACATGTTTTTGGATTCCCCCTTGAATATGTCCATACAGGCATTCAAGGTAATCCAACTCTAATATCCTTTACAGATTGGAATATGTGCTGATACTTAATTCCTCTGAAACATGAGATCAATTATCATTATCATGGTACATTTAAAAAAATATTCATTCCTTATCGCACATTGAATTAATTAATATTGAAAAAATATAATCTAATCTTCTTATAATCCAAGGGAACTTCAATATCCCCCTTTGGGTTTGTTTTCAATTAAAAAATAATCATGAAATCAATGTATACTTTCTCATACTGAATGAAAATAAATGAAAATAAAAAAAAATTCAACTCCTTAAAAAACTTATGCGGTAAACTTAAACTCTTTAATATACAATGAAGTTACTTCTTATCTAGCAAAACTATTCTAAATCTAAGACACATATCTTCTCTCAAATTTTATTCCAATTTCCAAGGACTACACTTCAAATCAGAAGATAATGGTGGAACAAAATTTCCTTAGAAGTGTTCCATAAACTAACCAAATATATGTATTCATGGGCTAACCCATTGAAGAAAATAATATAGGTTTACTTAAAAAATAAATCTGTGCACAAACCAATCTCACTGTGATAAAACTTTTTTATTTTAAAACTCGATGGATGATAAAAATGATTTTTAATAATTTTAAAATAATGAAAAATATTCTTAAATACAAACATACAATTATTTCAATTGAAATATATATATATATATATTTATTTGGGAATATAATCACTCACCATTTTTAAAATGAAGAAACATAATAAAAATAGGGATTAGAGAGTGAAAAAATCCTATCTCCTGATTTTAAATGGGTTCCCCAGATTTAAAAATTTATAAGAAATGATTATTTTTTCTAGAATTTATTTTCTTAAAATATCCCCATCAAGGTATTATCTCTATATTATATCCCATTAAATTCCCAACTTCGAAACATAACTAGTTTTACTTGGGAATAAGGTAGAGCCTCTAATAGATTCTTCTCTTGAGAAAAATAGATGAGATTGGTTTCTCAATATTAGAAATACTTCATTTGAAGGTATAAAACTCCTAGATATATTTATGTTTTTTTCAATTTCTCAATGAAAACCTTTATTTGTAGTAAATAATTATTCTCTTTTACAACTTCCATATTAGCTAGAATGAGCTTTATTACTTAAAAAACAAGAGTGGTTGGATTCTTTTCATATTGGTCTAAAATTATATCCCCTTAAAAATAGTCATGGATTATGGTTAATATATATTTAGTATCATACTAAACCTTATCCTTTTTTGTGGAATCCCTCTTCATATTATCCTTTTTTATGATGGATGATAATGGTGCCCTCCCTTTGTTTATTTTTATCTCTTTTTGACTAGGAAAAACACAAATACATATGATGGCTTAGCATATTTCCTGGTTTCAACTTCTATACTCACATCTATTAACTTTTAATATACCCCTTTTGGGAATTATTTCAAACTATTCACCAGGATTATCATCAATATTACTAATCAGGCTATCTCTTCCTTCAATTTATTCACTTTTTTAGAATCCTCCCTTATTTTTGACATTCATAGAAATATTTCACTAGTACATTATATGGTCAATATTTATGTAGTAGGATAAATTCATTAAATTTTTTTCGACACACTATTTATTATTATTATCTAATTTCATTGGATCACCTGATTCAACTATCTTCTTGATTGGTTTCTCTCCCAAGGAAGACTTACTTTACTCATTTACATACTTATTAGTCTATGGTGGTTCATTCTTATCATCTGCATATGAAGGATGCCTAGAATAATTATACTACAATTCATGATATAAATTAATAACCATTATTCAAAATTTACATAAATTTCCAATCAATTTATATATAGTCATACAACATATATTTTTTACATTCTATGAATTCTTATTCATTCTTGAATGTTTATTTTTTTATTTCTTCTCTTCAGCCCATTTCCTTAGGAGATCTAATTTTTCATACTAAAAGTTCATTCCAGAAATAAATTTTCCTAAAAAACATCTAGAAACATTTTTATACATTCTTTATTCCTCTCTCTTTAGGTTCAATCTGTCTAGATTTTCTTGATTGCATGCCTTTACATTTTTAAAATTATACACCACTTTTTTGAGATTAATTTGCATAGATTATTTTATTTTGAATTCTCACATCCACCATTGAACTATTTTTTGATTTTATAGAATTTTTTCTCTTCCAATTCTATTTATAATTTAATTTTTTTCAAATTTTTTTATAAAAATAGATTTATAACATGTAAGTTTTTATGGATTATAGGATACCTTTTTTCATGATATTAAGTTATAGGGTTATCTAGATGATATCAAGTTTTTTGTTAACCATTATGAGTATTATTTGAATAAATAATGATTTATGGTGTTTTTTTGAAATAATTATCTTCTCATGATGTTGGGAAGTTCTAGGTTTTTCTTGTTTTCAATTTTTCAGTTTCTCTTGTTACTCATGGAATTTTATGTTAAAAATGTACATATCATTATTAAATAATATAAATATATCTTACCAATCATTTTTTTTATTTTTAGTATGATCCAATTTCATTTTCCTTTTATTCTTTAAACAAATATCCATATCTTTCACCCTTTTTGTTTTAACTTCTAACTGTATAGACTTGACATCCATAGAGACTTTATGCAGCTTCTCCAATGTATGTAAAACCTTATTAAAAACAGTCTCTAACACTTAATTCTCACATAACGTTTCTTGAAATTATTCATGAACATGATAAAATCATTCATTATAAAGTATTATAATTTATTCCTTGAATTTAACTAGTTTGGCGAGAGTTTTATAATCACTCATCTTATTTTTAAATGAGTTATAAATTGTTTCATCCTCTAACTTCAACTGTGACTTCTCATAAAAAATCACTGAATTAATATAAATATGTAGTGCACTAATTTAATGTAAATTTTATTTAAATAATAATTAAATTAAAGATAGAGATCATTAGAATATCCATTACATTAATATTGTAAACTTGAATCATTATAGGAAAAGTAATCAATAGATTCAAGTAATAAACCATTACGATTTTGAAAACATTTGTCTAATAGTGATTTCTTTTACATATTTTAAAATTTTCTATAATTTATATCCTATTTTTTTATTTATGTTAATTAAGGTCTTAGTAGAAACATCTAAATCCAGTCTAATAGGGATTGAAATATATTCTTCCATCTGAGGAAGTCCTTCAAACATTTTAAATATGCACTTCTTATATTTCAGGTTCAAAAAACATGGTGATTTTTTTAGAACTAATAAGAGGGAATATTGTGATATTTATTTTGTTTTTTTATATAGATATGGTTCTAATTCCATAGTAATATTTTATTTAATACCAACTGTGACTCCCATTAGACCGTGAAAAAAAAACGGGGGGGGGGGGGGATGGGGTGAATTAGGTGTTGAACATTTTTTTACCAAAAACTTAAACTTTATTTTAACATTAATAACCTTTTTATTTTTATGTCTAATTGTGGGTAAATTAGATAGATATTTTTATAATTAAACCTATAATACTATTAATGAAAGTATAATATTAATGGTAATGTGGAACAAGAGTTTTTATAAGCTTTGACCCCTCTAGTGAATCCTACTCTTTACTATGATTGGGTTACCGAAGTCATGTATTCTATACTAAAATTGTTTTATAAATATAGGTGTATTTGTGGGATGTTTTTCTCCTAACACATACAAACCATATTACACATGTGTGGGATCACTATATTGCACAAGTGATCACTTCCACATCCCAATACACTTGTTTATACTATAATATTACCAATAACACTTTAGATCTTTCTTATCCTCTTAAATTAGATCAATAATCTGCCTAGGGATTTTTATACACCAAAAATACTAACCGAATTATTTAAACACAAATTCAATTTTACCACATTATAATATGCATGAAACAACCATGAAACTATAACTATGTTTCTCTATTCACTGCATGAAACACTACGTAGGACTAATGGACCTTTTTATTCTAATCACTATATGCTCAGATAATCAAATATTCTGATAATTATCACCAAGAATTTAGTAATTCACTATTCTTCTTCCTTCAACCTCAACTATTACTAACCAATAGTGTAGGTTTATTTCCCTTTCTCTTTATTCCTTTAAAACCCAACATATTTAAACTTTAATAATATTTAATTTTTCTTTATATTATTCATCACAACTTTATGAAATAGATTCAATTCCTCTTTCTTCCACAATAGATCCACTTCTCACAAATTCTATTTTCAACCACACAACCACTACAAATGGATAATCCACATTTTTTTTATTTCATTCTCCTTAATATTTTTATTATTTTATACGAAACTATATTAATGTCGCCATTCATTTTCAATGAACAGAACATGAATATAAATTTGAATTACTAGATTCGATAAAAAAATAATAATAAAATAACCACTTCGGGTTTCTAGTATATTTCCTGACCATCTTTTTTAATTCAAGCATTATTCTAAAAGTACCCTCATTTAATGAACCTCACTCTAAAACTTAGCTAAATTAGAATTTATTTTAATTAAAATAGTTGGATCAAATTTTTATTCTTCCTTAATAATACCATTGTAATATCTCCATTTAATCTTCAGACTTGTACAAAACTATACAATAGAAAATTCCCTGTATGGAACTATTTATCTATAGAGAAACTGGTTGTGGTGTAGAATATACTTTAATAATACCATCTCCACCCTTGACTGGTAATTCAGTCTTATTATCTAGGATATTGACATTCTTTAATGACAACGACACTTCAATACATTAAAATCATTCCCCAAACAATTTTTTTATTTTTCATTTCAAGATTTCACTAAATCTGGAAATTCTAATATTGGACACTTTATTATTCACCGAAGTGTACCCTACCAAAATATTATTATCAAAAGCCTCAAATCTATTCATCTCACTCAAATAGACTATATTAAAATTATTTATGACTATATTAACACCTTGAATTTTGATGGAAATTCCTCAATATTATTCTTGAAAATCTAATAAATTAATTTAAACATTGTTGAATTTACAAAAAATCTTCCAATATTTTATATTAATTCTCATAGCATTGAAGATCATTTTCTTAGGCTGGAATCGTGGATTTATAAAAATCAATGTTGTTTAGAACACCTGAGTCTATCATCTAAATCATCACATTTATATTCATTAGAATTAGAAAAATTATTTAAACTAATTTCTCAGGCTTTATAAAGTATCTCAAATTATAACTACATTAATTTTCTTCACCAAGGATTAAGATTACATCCTCAATATTTTATAAAATTAATCAAATTTAACTTTTGATATTTTTTTATTTAAATACACATTAAATAATCATCCCAATTAAATTCCACCTTTAGTTATGTCATCAAGAAATTTCACTATTTTTTCTGAAAAATAATATTTTCCTATGTATGGACTGAATCTTTCATAAAAATCAGGTCGCTCATATATAAAATCCTTTAAAACTTACAAGGGCTTATTATGATAGGTATGTTGTTAATTTTGACACGCACACAACTTGTTGATGAAAATTATATAGTGAATGCATTTTCCAAATTTTCATATCAGCTGAGCAGCACACTAATATTTATTTCTGATAAAACCTACACATGTTGAATGAATCATACCTAGATGATTTTTCCATTTAAATGAAAACTACATAGAGAATGGAATATTAATTAAATTATAATATGATTCAAGGTAACTTCAATTGAGAACTAAACCTCTTGAACTTTCTTATTATGTTATTCCAATTCAATGAGGGATATTCTGTAGGGACTCTTGGATATGGGTAGAGAATTGCGATAAGTTTAACTAAGAACTTAATCTCAGTGAGGAGGTAGACTGTGAAACTATTTTATGGAATAAATTAGTATATTCCCTTACATTGTTCTTGCATTCTACGTTTAAACTCTCCTTTTTAACAATAATTTGAGATATCTTTTCTTTATTATAAAGGATCAATATCTATTCTTGAAAATGTTTTTTGAAGTAAGGTTCATCACCCTCCTTGAACTTTTATATAATTAGAGGATGATTTGGGATATGGTAAGTGATTTAATTCTACTAAAATTTTATTTTTTTATATAAATAAATACAACCAATCCATTCCCAATATAGCATAAAATTCCACTAAAGGGAGTGTAAAAAGTGTTTTTGGGTGATTCTTCTCCATAATTGTATTTGGGTACATGTTATATATATGAGATGAAATTATTTAAAAACCATGTTTTTGAATAGTAAGTCAACCTCTATGTATTGTGGTTGTGTTTTGAATATTTATAAAAAATTTTTTGATATAAAAAATACATAAACCCAAAATTAAATAATAAATTTTCTTTAGTAAATGAATAACAAGTGTACCTCTTAACACATCATTTTCATGATCCACCTTAGAAGTTGAATTCGGTTTACATCAGTGACTCTTGGATTAGTGTATTAAATTTCACAGTTTCTATGTCACATATAGATTAAACATTAGACCATTGGTGAATGATTTATTAAAAAATTCCTTTATTTGATTATATTAATTGTATTCTTCATCTCTATTCAAAATTCATTATCTTGATAAAAAATTTTTATATACTTGAAACATCTCCTTATTCCCTTAAGGTAGTTTTCTGGATGATTCTTCTCATAGTCATGACTTATAGGGAGATGGGGTTTCTTACCTCTATGGGATTTAACCACTGGTAATCCATGATTAAATTTCATTCTTCTTATTTTATTTCTAGACCTAAGGGACCATTGAGAATAATAAATCTCCAACTTAACTTTAAGGTCACACCCATAGCTATCAAAGGATCAAATTGCTAAAGTTTTATAAAGACTCGGCTTTAGTACACTAAATAAGTGTCCAAACTTACTTTTAAGATCATTGAAAAATATAGAGGGGTAATTTAAGGATTTTGAATTGTCCTTATAATAAATAATTGATTCATACTACATTTTCTTAAGTCTAAGAAACTCCCTCTCCATTTTAAGATTAAAACCATGAGGAATATATTTATTGGAAAATATTTTTATTGAATTATTCCAACTCCATTGATTTTATGCCTTCCTTGATTTTGTATTCTTGATCAGTGTCCAACACTTATCAAAATATATCACTAATTAATAAATAGAAAATATTCATTTCTCTTTATCAAAGTAGTAGAGGAAAGATATCAACTTCTCGATATAATCAATCCATTGTCTTATAATTAGAGGATCAAAATATCCACTAAATATTTGAGGTATTTAAAATATAAATAACTTAATCATAACTTGTTATCTCTCAGTATAAGGAGTTATTGCACATGATTCAAGCTATTATTCATAACTTACAACAGTTTAGAAATTACATCTCAGAGGATCTCAACCAATGTTCCCATTATACTTGGTATATCATTTGGAATATAATTTCATTTCTGTTTAGGGTGCTATGAGCCCGTTTCCCTAGTTATGTTGTATTTTTTTGATAATAATAATAATGTATGAATGTAAGGAATATAATTTCATTTCACATCACATTAGTTTTTAGTAAAATTACTTCTTTTAGTACCCATTTACTAAAATATAAAGGGATGTTTGGGATGACAATATAAAAATTAATAAAAATGTAGAATATGAACAGTGAATTAATAACTCATAAATGACATGTATATCCTAACATATGAATTAATATGTTTCAATATAGTTTATTTTTTCTTTATTTTCTATTGGATTCTCATACATAATCCCCAAAAATAACTATAACTTACTCTAATACCAACTATAACTACTATAATTTCATAAAAATATTTTAAAATAAATTTTAACATAATTTAGAATAAATAACTACAAATCTAGTGGCATGTTGGCTTTAGGAAACTAGGTACATAATATATCAACAAAGAATAAAATACATCATATTTAGATATATCTAATAAATGTTCTACTAAAAACATTTGAACTTATATTACTTTATAGGAAACATTGTTGATATATATAAAGGAAAATTGTGGGTTATAATGTCCAATAAGTGAACAAGCATGATAATGATGTATAACATACGAGTCAAGTAAAATTAAATTATATTATAAAAGTGGAGTATCATACCTAATCACATAGAATATAGGAATAATGAAGAAAATATCATAAGATCATGCCATCATAATAATGTGAAAATAATATAAAACATGATTTCCTAAGAATAAGTAAATGATAACTATAAAGACAAATAACATAGTATTATATGCTTATTTTCCATACACCATACATTCTATCGCATAAAATGAAAATATTAATCAATTAATTGTGGGATGAATAATTACATGACCACCCATTATATCATAATATGTACACATATATATATATATGTGTGTATTTGTGCGTGTGTGTTCTACATAATAATAATAAATAAAATATGAAGGAAAATAATGATAAAACTCATGATAAATAATCTCACATCAAGGAATTTCAAAATGATATATCAGAAATATTATAAATAAGACATGATTAAGTATTTTCAATGAATTAAATTGAATATATTTATAAGTTTTTTTTGGATTTTGAATTTTACTAAACACTATATCGTGAAGAGGAATTCCAATTTGTGTTTAGGTGGAACAAATATAAGTCCATGCTATAGTGGTGTGAGTGATTCCGTGAATAAGTGGTTTCCAAAATAACTATTAGATTTTATGTAAATTAAAAATTAGAATATTTTATAATATTATAGGAGGTTTTTTTATATAAATGAACATTATTGACCACAAATATTTTTGATACACCTAAAATGATTATGGTGTGTTTAAAAAAGGAGTATGAGTCCCAACCTTCTTATAATAGAGTTGGAGGCATAAGAGATTATAAAAACTACTTGTATTAGTTCTAGAAAAGAGTGAGGAATATTATATATATGAAATTACTGATAAAATAAAGTAAATCCATATAAGATTATGTTGATATATCTGGTTCATTTTATAGAGAAAAATGAATATAAGGAGAAGAAAATGCATCATTATTATTCTTGGATGTTGAATAATGGGAGTTCAAAAAAGATAATTCGAATTTTGGAATAATATTTATATAGAGAAAATTGGACATATTGTGTGTTTGTGGAAGATAAATAACCAACCCTCTTGTTTAAGAGTTGATCACATATGGGATTAGAATATTTGAAGATCAATAAACCTGGACTTAGAAGGAGCATTAAATTCGTATTTACAATGAAAGTGGTGTCTCATACTATGAATGGATATTTCTTAATGTAGATAAATTATTAAATATACTATCACCTATATAAACTTAACAATCCATCATTGTAGTGATATGTAGATAAGAATAATAAGGGTGAGCCTTGGATTATTAGTAGTCCATTCTATAACCTTATAAGGGTAGTGTGCCTTAACATGGATTGACCGTGACTTAAAAACATGTATCTGCAAAAAGAGGTTATAGTTGATTATGGTACACCAACACATTATCAAGTGTTTAATCCTTAGATAATCCCTTAGTGGTGAACCAAATAAAATACTTGTGTTTTATTCCTGATTTAATTTCTGAATTCATGATTGTGTGATTAGTATCGAAAGAGAGAGATTGAACTTGTTACCTATAATGGGGGAAAATATCCATACATCCTAGAGGGACCAAAGAGGAGTAAATTTTTTTATTTGTGGTCACTCTTATTAAAAGCCTTTCTCAAGGTGATTTAGGTCAACCTAATCTCAAAATGTGGTATCAAAGCTAAAAGGTTTTATATTGAATTTCAATATCTAAATATATTTTAGATTTTTTGTGCACATGGAGTCAATGATATAGCCTTAATTTTTAGAAGAACTAAATATGATAGTTGAAAAAATGAGATACTTATATTCATACATGATTGTGAAAAAGTGTTCATGTAGTATATATTTAGAGGTTCTTATTTGAAAAAGAATAATGAATTAATTAGTGATGCATGGACTAGGAAGATCTTAAGTAAATCCTTATCCAATAATGTATACAAGAACACATCTTATTGTTATACCAAATTAAACATACGAAAGAATCTAGATATTATTTATGGGAAATAAGTGAATGTAATGGATATTGAGGTAACATCCAAAACATCTAGTTATGACTAACTTATTTCAAAAATAAAGAAGATGTTTAATAGGAAAATTACATCCAGTAAAACAAATACTGAAATTGAGGTGAAAAATTATAATTATGTTATTAATTTTATTTATAATTTTTTTAAGATGTTTAAAAATATTAAAATTTACAGTTCCCCATAGATACTAGTATAAGTATAGGATCCATTGATGACATGGAAACTAAATCAAGTTTCTAATATGGATAATGTTCATACAAGAACCAAAAGGAAATCAAATAATTGCAAGAAAAGGTGGATCAATGGGAGATTATACAAGAAGTGTACTATAAATTAATATAATATCTATCTATAGGTAATATAATATCCAATAGAGTTTAAGTGGCCTTGAATGTAATATCCTCAACCTGGTGGCCACTATTTTGTGCCCCTAGTATGGTCATTAAATGAGCTCAGATGCACCTCTCTATATACCAGAGGCTGCTGAATATCAGTGCAAGCCTATAGAGAACTTTAGGGAAGACTATACCCTCTTATCAGAGTAATTATATTGCATAAATGATATCAACAGATATAGTGGCCAGTAGAAATAAATAAAAGGTCAGCATGAAATAATTCCAATAAGTAACCAAGTACCATACGCTTTAATAATATGATTAATACACTATGTGTCAGGAATTCAAAAATGCATAAACCAAAACCCAAAATACCAAAAGAACCTAAACATAGACCTGAGTCCCAACTTGGTTCTGTCCTCCCATGCTCCAACCCAATATCCCATGTATAACAAAACACCATGTCTCTTTCTTGAAACTATATCTAAAAAACAAATAACATCTTCTATATAACCCAAGTGCCATGAAAGCCCGAGTAGGGTGTGAGTACAACTCAGTAGGACACCACCAATAGTGTCTAAAGCAATAAACCCTTGGTACAATAGTGTATGAAAGGATTCAAGTGAAATAAATAAATAAATAAACAAGTAAATAAGGAAATTTTGTAAGAAATTATCTAATATCCCTTTTTTCTGTTAAATTCTCTAGAGTTAACCAATCTAAAAAACAAACATAGGTTACATTGGAATTTTAATCCAAGTAACAAGGGGTTACACACACTTTTAACCATAATGGGTGTTTACTATTCAAAAAATATCACATACCCATTAGTTAACAATATTCACTTGATCATTCCATTCATTTGTCCCATGGGTTAGGAATTTAGATCATTTACACTATTTATTAAGATGGTCAATTATCATGCATAAAGGAATAAGTCATGTTCCATGTCTCACTAGGGATGATGATTTCATAAATATTCATACCACACTTACCTAGGTTCAGTCTCACTCACCAACATACCCAACGAGGCCCGTGAAGGGTTTCTAACCTCAATCTGTGACCCAAAACACTTCCCATGATCATAGAAAAAATAAATCAATAAGAAAACATATTATAACAAGAACATACATTTATAAAACATCATGACTATGTGAAAAAGATTAAAGAACACCTACCTCATGGTTGATGAAGATTACTAGTCCCAAACACATCCCTTGACTCAAACTCAAACACCATTTAAATCCCCAACTTGGATCTACTAGAAAAGTAAGGATTTTAGGGATTCAAAATGAGTGAAGAGATTCTATAAGCCATAATCAATAAAATAGAGAAAATAGGAGAGTTGAATTCACATGGATCTTGAATTTACACCCAAACACACTCCAAATGCCTAATAATTGAAGGATAATAATATCTTTGAAGTATTGAAGGGTATTTTTGTCACCCAAGCTATAGGGGTCGAATGGGGTGAAAAATTAGGGAATAAAGAAATATGTTCGAGAGGGAAAATGGTAAAACCCCACTTTTTAAAGGCCGGACGATTTGTCCCCATTATTAAAAAAATTGTGCACTAACTATGCGGCTCCCTCTATCCAAGAGGCGCTATTTCCCTCAGAATCCAGGGATGACCGCCTTGATGGGAGGTTAAAACATTCCGATCGGTTTCTAACGGGTTTGTTTGTAGAACCAGAAACATCCAATGATTCCACATCCATTCGGACCTACTTTCCAAAGGCAGGTGCTCATTAGTTTGTGGGCTGATGAGGCTTAGGAATTTTCATTGGTCGAGATGATGGGAGGTTGGACTCATCACACTTTTTGAGGGGCATTATTGTCTACTCCGGGACTCTATTTATAGATTTAAGTTATGTTCGTGAATCCTTATTACATTACCAAGTATAAAATGAGCTTTCCTTCAGATCTGACAATCAATGATTAAATATGTAGGAAATTTAGAGAATCTTTTATATGTATTCGAGGTTCTTCATCGATAGAGAATCATCTATATTTATTAGAGATTTTTGGCCAATGGTACCCTTCGACACATTTATATAGAAGTCTCTTGGTCATTATGATGACCATACTGGTTTTAAAGCCACTCAGTGGGGCACTTGATGTTTATTGTCATTCATAAGGACATCGATTATTTCAGAGTTGGGATCGAACCCGTAGATGGGCTACCTACGTATCCTTTGTTTAGAAAAGGAATCAGAACCCACGTAGTTTGAGTAAGGGAGTATGATGTTTATGATTGACGGCTCAAAGAAGGATGTCACAATTAATTTTACACTCTAAGCTCACGTGAGTCAAGCTCGGTGTGAGAAACAAGAGGTATTGGTAAAAATTAGACAATTGTGCCATGAAAGATGCAATCATAAGAAATAATGTGGGACTTATGTATGTATGACTGCCCAGATAAATGAAGATTAGGATTTACTTCAGGGAAGAAATCTAGGAACAGGGTCCATAAAGGTATATGTGCTTCATGAAGATTTGAATACTCTAACTTGGGGCTTACTCCTGAAAAGGAGGCCCAAATTATGAGAGTACTTATGATTGGGTTTTACTATTGAAAAGGAATCCCAGATCAAAGGTAAATTAGGACTCGTTAAAAGAAATTAAGACTGGGGCTTACTCCTGAAAAGGAGGCCCAGGTTAAGGAATATGACTCGGGCTTATTCTTGAAAAGGAGGCCCAAGTTAAGGGAATTAAGGTTTGGGGCTTACTCTTGAGAAGGATTCCCAAATTAGGGGACTGAGGCTTACTCCTAAGGAGGATGACCAGATTTGGGAACTTTAAGAATTGGGGCTTACTCCTAAGGAGGATTCCCAAGTTAAGAATTATGATCGGGACTTACTCCTAAAAAGGAGGCCCAGGTTAAGAGATTTAAAAATTAAGGGACTTGGGGCTTACTCTTGAAGAGGATGCCCATATTTGAGACTGGGGCTTACTCCTGAAAAGGAGACCCAGGTTAAGAGAATTATGGTTGGGGATTACTCCTAAGGAGGATCCCCATATTAGAGGACTTGGGGATTAATCCTAAAGAGGATTCCCATATTAGAGGACTTATGACTGGGGATTATTCCTGAAAAGGAGACCCAGGTTAAGAGATTCTCTCATCGTAAAGGATGAGGTTGAATGAATAAAATCTCAATCTTTAGTGACATAAATATGTGTAAATCACTAGGTTTTGAGAGATATTCCACAGAATTCATTTCAGATAAGGAAGTCAAATCAAGAAATCATACCATAAATGGCTTTGAAGAGTGTCTTGAAAACTGAATCTTAAATAGGAAAGGTGGAATGGATTAAGAGGGGTGAAATGGGCAAGAAGGGCGCCCAAAAAGGTAGGGGCACACAAGTCCTAGTAGGCGCGCAGGTACTGCGTGGGTGCAAAAGTCCTGGTCGCGCATGTATGCCTACGCGACATATGGGGTACTTGCGCGACGGTTAACCAACAGGGTAATACTTGAGAGACTCTTTATTAAAGCCTTTAGAATCTTCTTGAGGTTCTTCCAGAAGAAGGGCGCGCAAGATCTATTGAAGGAGTAAGGCGGAGCGCAAGTGTGAACCTTTTCCCTTAAGGGCTGGCCACTCAGGCGCGCAAGTGTTGATGAGTTTGAACACTTAGGCCTTCCTCCCCCTCTTTAGATCTTCTGTTCTAGGTAATAAATTACCTTAGAAGTGTTTCAGAAGCTTTTAGAAGAGACTAGGACGCCTGGAGCTCAAATCTGAGTTTCTGGAAAAAAATACTCCTTGAATGGGGGGCCCACAGGGTCTATTTATAGGCAGGAGAAGACCCCGTGCGGTTATCACTTAGGTCGCACAAGTCACCTGCGCGACCATCATGCGTCGCCCAAGTGGACTTGCGCGACTATGAGGAAACTTGCGTGACTTATGTGAAATCTTCTCCTTGTTCATCCCTTTGTCGATTTTTGATATTTTCTTCAAAGGATGAATCAATTTGTGCTAAGTAATTTCCCTTTACATTCCTTTGGACTCTGTGACAAAAAAGGAGCGTCAACAAAAGTCCCCCCTCAGAGTTGGATCTGAAAGAAATGAGGATTTGACTCTGAGGAAATTGAGAATCAAAAGGAAATTGGGGCGCGCAAGGTTAGGACGCGTAAATCAGCTTTAGGCATGCAAGCTCGAGTCATGAAGGGCTTGAGCGCACTGGGTGTAGGCATGCAGATAGGCCGCCTTGCCTATAAATACGTGTTCATTGGCTGCGCTTAGAATCAGATTCCGAATTCTTGAGCTCTCGCCGCGCAAGTCATCTTCTTTCCGTTGTTTCCTTGCCGCCGCGCTGCTGTCAAGGTAATAGGACTTGCGCGGTGAAAACATGCGTGACAACAACTTGCGCGACACATTTAACACTTGCGCGACACATCCATACTTCTGCGCCTTAATGCCTTAGCTATTTTTCCGAATTTCTTCACAAAGTTTATGAAAAATCAATCTATTTAAGAGTTAATTTATTCAACACTTGTGCAGAATCAATGGATCTTAGACCCGGAATAGTTGATGAACTGGCTAACAAGCGGATATATGATATGATGAACATCATTGGCCCTGATTATTTTACTGTCAAAGATATCACTCTTCTGGATTTGGCTAAGTATCTGAAGAAATATCATCGTGACTTCACACAGATCACTTATCTGCCTTTGTATGGATATGGTCATCTACAAGAAGTCGCCATTCCAGAATTAAAGAACTATCTTCCATTTTTGTGGTTTTAGAATTACACCAACTTTTCATCAGCAAATATCTCAGGTGGAGGAGTATTTCTAAGTGTTGGAATAGTGGAGAAGGCCTACATGATGCATCATAGCCCTTGTACACCAGATCTGAAAAATCATACACCTGTGCTGCAACCACATTGTCAACCTTCAATCTTCCGAAATGCTCAGATGGATCAATCCAAAGGCTGGAAGAAAAGTTGGGAATTCAGTCCTGGGGGAGGTGTGAAGCCAACTTGGATGTGGGTATACTGGGTGCGACAAACCTATACAGAGTTTGTCGAGGTTCTGAAGGGAGATGCAATTTACGAAGCTCTCTGGGTTGGGCAAACATATGTTTACAGACATGATAACTTCGTGATGGAGATACTCAGCCACTGGAGCCCAGCAACTAATTCTTTCCATCTGACTCATGGAGAAGTAGGAATTAGTCTGTGGGATGTCTACAAGATCTCAGGGGCTCCAATTTTGGGCATATGTATGATGAATTCATTCCTCCCAAGGTGACTTGGAATTATTCAGAGAAAACTCCTGCTTTAGCTCGGGAATTATTTAAGATCTTCCACAAGATCAAGAGTTCAGAGACCTCATTAACTCATTCTAAAAAGGATATTCATCCGGAGGAATGGATGAATATATTTCTTGTTGAGAAGAAAGAGAGGGATCCAAAGGAGAAGGATCCGAAAGAAAAAGGATCCAAGAAAAACAAATCCAAGGATAAGAGGCCCAAACGTCCTACCACCTGCCCAAAACCTGAGAAGAGGGGTGCTCCTGGAACATTCTGGCCAACTCTAGAAGCAGGAGAGTTGGAGAAGTGGGGATATGAGGTGAATCAAAGAATCCCAAAGAAGACTCATCTAGTGGGCTTCTTAGCAATGTGGCTCAGTGTTTATCTCTTTCCAGTTGAGGATTCGAAGGGAGGCGTCAGGCCAGGGACCTTCGTCATTGCGACAAAGTTGGTTGAGGGAAAAATGGTTGGGTTGGCTACCCCAATTTTAGCAAAGATTTACCGGAGTTTACTTCATGTCTTCATGGGTAAATCTCCTTTAAGAATAGTGGGACCATTACTAGTTTTATGGGGATGGATCGCCACTCACTTCAGGACTTACAATGTACAGAATGGATGACAAATTCATGGAAGTTCTTTCAGGCCGTCAGTGCAAGCATTCTTCGGAGTTGCTCCATTAGATGTTAATGCCTATGACATGAAAGTGAGGCTGAGCATGTTTAAGGAATTCAACTTTTTTCCCTATGGAAGTCCGCCAACCGGGCGGTTTGTGGATGATCGAACAACCCATTTGGATTTGAGGGCATACATGGTAGCTTTCAGGGATGGTGTGCTAGTTGCCAGGATTGACGGAGAAATCATATGAGAGGCCTATGATCCATATAGATTTGCACCTCAATTCAAATGTCTGCAACAGATTGTTGTATCTCCTCCAGTACATGTCAGGTTAGAGCAACATCCACTGGTTTCTCGGCAACTATGGCTGCTGACGTCAAGGGAGAAGACTGGGGCAGTATTTGATCTACCAGTTGAAAAAGCGGCACATAATTTGACTACATATTATGCCGAACACTGGATAGCATCATACCCCAAAGGGATATTGAATCACCCAGTTTATCAGGTGGGGAAAAGGAAGAGGACTGTAGAGAAAGAAACCCTTCCTCATGAAGGTGATGCCTCCCCACCTGAAGTTGATTCAACAGACTCCTCCTCTAGAACTGATTCACCGGATTCCCATGATGGGGATGATGAGGCACAACCAGCGGCAAATCGGTTTCGTGCCCGATATAATCCTTCGGTCAGAATTAAAATACCCACTCTATCAAATCCTTGTGAGTTACTTCATTGTAGTAATTTAATCACTGCTACTTTATAAAGCAATAAGTATTACTTTCTTATTCTCTATCTGCAGTTACAGGAGATGGGATGAAATTGAAGTCAAGAATTGTAGGGCCTTCCTCGCAGCCTTCATATCTAAGACCAGAGGCTGTCCAGCTATGGCAGAGTTTATACTGTGGTACTGAGACCGCCTGGTTGGATTTTTGTGAGGGCCTACAACTTCCTGGAATAGGGAATCTTATGGCTTCTACAAATCTTCAATATGAGGATGACCCCAATGAAATGAAGGCTTACATCAGAGATTTGGAAATGTTCATATATGCCACTAATGAGTCTGTTCCTGTCAGTAGGCGGGTGAAGGAAATGATTGATCGTGGCGCCACTGTGGGGGATGGTGGTCCTAGAGATGAGGAGCGGCATGAGTATGTGGCTCCTGAAGATGTAAGTTTTCCTTCCTTATTTGCTTTGCAACGTGATTTCAGTCGAAGCTTTGTTACTTAAGGAAGCTATTTTCTTCATCTTGCAGCTTGAAAAGAAAAAAACTATGGTTCCTTCGCCACAGTATAGCCCTGGTGGTACCGCCATCGGGGCTGCTACTGATTCTCCTTGCGAACCAGGCGAGATATGTCCAGGCCAGCAGGCCATGAATGAGGTGCTGGATATAGCCTTCCATTCTCCAATCCAAGTGCCAATAAGGGAGACTACCGATACTCCCAAAAAACCAAAGAAGAAAAGGAAACGAAGGAGGAATTCCATAACTAAACTCTTCATTAGCAGTGGTAAGTCCTTCGAGTAATCATGAGTTTATACCCATGACCACATGGTTACTCATATTTCTGGGGATTGTAGGGGCTTCTTCAGTTTCCCCCCTGAGGGAAAGGACTGATCCTCCTTCAAAGACCACGGAGGGTGCTGTGGGAAAATCACAGATCCAAGCTGACTTGGATGCTCCTGGATAAGAGCTAGCATCTATTCCCAGTATCCCTCCTGCTGCTATTACAAGAAGAAAAGAACCTGTTTTTGGTAAGTCAACAATGCTTCATAAAAATGTTGAATGAAACACCGACTGATTTTCATTCTGTGAAACTTCAGGTTCAACTCCTGCATTAGAGCTTTTGGCGACTGTTTCAATTGATTCAACTGATGCTCGGATTTTACCCGAAGATACTATCCAGGGTCAGGGGCTTCAGGACGTAAGTCGTCAAGAAGACACACCAAACGCTCCCACTGGTGAGACTAACCAGGATTCTGAAATATCATTGGATGAAATGATGAATCATGGCATGTCTTTTGAAGAATTTTATGACCATGCTAAGTTGTCCTATGATTTAGAAGACCTTGGGAATGAGTGTTATCCTTCACCCAATAAATTTTCTTATAATTTACACTTCTAATCATGACTGAAAATGATACGCAGTTCCATCCATAGAAACTGCTGAACTTCCAATGCCTGAAGAGGGTGTGGACATTGATGTAAACCCTACCATTGCAGAAACATTCTCCCAAGTAGAGATAAACCCAGTAAACCCTCCTAAGACCCATCTTTAATATCCCTTTGAGACTAGGAAAGATGGGGAGGATCCTTCTCAAGTTTCTGACCCACCATCGGGTAAGGGATAACAATATTTGTGATTGTACTTAATTTTCAAGACAACCGATTCTTTTGTTATCCTTTGAAGCTAACCAATTAATTATGCAGGGCTGTCAACTACAGTGGCTAAGTCTGGAGGTGAAGCCTCAGCCTCTTCCCCCACTGGAATTGAAAGAGACGAAGCACAAATCAGGGGGGAAAGAACAGAATAGGGAACTTCCTTAAGTGCATTAATCCCAGATTACCTGCCCCCTGTGATGATGATGTTGAATCAGACCCAGAGATGCTTAAAGTGTTCATATTTTCACGACGCAAGGCATGGAACAACATATGGAAAATCATATCTGAGGTTCCTTTAGAAGAGTTATCATCGAAATTTCCTCGATTGTCCTCCCAATTTGTCATACTAGGACTTGGTAGTTTTGGATATGAAAAGATCCATACCACAGTGAAACAGATCATCTTCAGGAGGGAGTAGGAGAAAAAGTGCCACAAAGATCTGACCAGGGTGAAATTTTCAGTTAACATCGGCGAATTTGAGGCTGCGGTATCCCAAGCTGAGGCTGATTATACTGCCAAGATGAAGGAGCTGAAGCATAAAATCAAAGAAAAAATTGTCCAGCAGGTGCAGCTCCAGCAATAGTTAGATACTGTAACTGAGGAACTTGATCAACTTAATAATTCATTGGAGGGAGCTCAAACAAATGGTATGAAATCCATTGCAGATGCCAAGAAGGCACTCTATCAAGCTGAGAAGAGTGAAATTGATCGAGTGCACGAGCTTCAAGTAGTTGCTGATGAAGCTCGGGATATTGTACATCAAATGAAGACTTATGTTGATAATCTTTTGTAATCTCCTTGGAAAAGAGAAGAGACTCCAATATGTGGATGTCCTTCTAACTCTTGTGCATCAATGAAAAACTCTTCACCTTCACTCATTTGTACCTGCATTCTCTTTTTCTACATGCTTTATATTTTACCTAATCCAATGGGCCTAGTAAGCATAGTTTGATTTTTACTAGGATTAATGTAAATAACCCTACAAACTTCGAACCTGTTAATTGCTCAATATTACCTAAATCATAAAAATTGTATGTTTAGTGAGCGGGGAACTTGACTTTTATTTAGAGTTCCCTTGTCTTTTGTGGTCAGTTTAAAGTCATGCACGTCAGACATAAAAAGGCTAATGTTTAAGGTCGAAATAGCTTTGACCGAAATGGATTAGAATTGACCTAATTCCTTGAAAATTCATCTAAAAACATATTATCATACTCAAGTATGAAGGAAAATGTGTAAGCTATGAATTAAGAATATTTGAATATGAGGAATGATATGTGAAAGAGCTAAAAGGCATTAAAAGAAGTAGTTTCCAAGAATGAAGTTACCATTATTTAACAAACCCGTTAGGGGGTTGAATTATGCAGGTCCACCTAAGGGAATTGGCTACATAGTTAAATAAAATAGTATCTTTTGTCTAACAAGTCTGTTATGTAGACTGTCTATACAAGGCCGCCTATGGGCATGTGATGCATAGTCAGGCAAAAGAACTCTCAGAAATTTACTTTCCTAGAGCTAAAAGCCAGTGAAAGTTTATGGAGATTCAAATCTTCCAAAGTATAGAGTTTGCTCTATGGAAAGAGGTACTTAAATATTGAGAAGATATTTCCAAACAAGATTATCGAAGAACTGGATGAATATCACTTCTACGAAGGTCTGACCCAAACGCAGGGAAGGATAATATAAACCGTAGACTTGAATACTTTCAGATCATGAAAAAGGATATGGGACAAATGTAACACCCGAGACTTTTATGTGAAATATTTTGTTTTTATGTTATATAAATCATCAAAGGAATCTTTCACTATACACAACACTAGCTTGGCTTGCTTTACACGCAACCGCGGCCTTCCTCGATAGCTTGCGTCGTACGCAATATCGAGTTTCACTAAACAATGATATGCTATTAAAATATTATTAAAACTAGCCGTTATGAATAGTAATAACCAATTTTTAAAATTTTATAAATTTTATTTTTCAAAATGGACTTCATTTTTGAACTCAGAATATCGAAATTAGCCTAGGGTGAAATTTTGGTATTTTTCTGAAAACTTTCAATTTTTGATGAATAGTGAAACTACTAAGTGGCTATTAAAAAAACTGAATTTTTCATAAAACTTAGTTTTACCGCTTCTGTGAGTGGAATTTCAAAAATCCAAGAGACACGGTTGATGTCAGTAAGTAAAATGTGGTTCAATGAGATGAAAATAATTTTTTGGTGAATAGTAACTTTTTAATTTTTTTTACCACGGTTAAAAGTAAATAGGGTAATTAAGGGTAAAAATGATATTATTATTACCCTAACAAATTTCATAATTCTATTGGACAAGTGTAATTTTACCAAAAACAAACTTAGGAATAACATATGACCATTTAGGCCCACTTGGATTAGATTAGGACATTTATTATTAATTTATTTGAAGAAGGGTTAAAATAGTTAAAATCAAAGTTTAATAACTAAATCATTTTTAATAATGGGTTATACATAAGATAAATTCAACTATAAATATTAATTAGAAAGATAAAAATATTTCCTACATAATGGTATTTTATTTGTAATTTTTAGACATTAAATAATTTAATTTATTTATGACACAACGATGATGCAGAAATTATCTTATTAATGAAATATTGACATAATTGATGTTATAAATACCCAAATAAATATAATTTGAGACTTTTTATGAATTACAATACTTTTATAGGTTAATATGACATGTTATTATTTATTTAATTAACTTTTTTCTAACTTATCATTCTGTTATGATTTTCACAAAAATCAATTACTAAATTGTGTCAAAATTGACATAAAATAGTTTTTAAAACAAATATTATATTATTAATTGTTATTTTATTCTTAAAAATCTATGCTTCGGCCAAATGACTTAGATAATGTTATATATATTAATAATAAACAACTTGGGGTTCGTTTGGCTTGATATAGTAAGTTTATTAACCTTATAGTATAAGAACACAAGAAGACATGGTAAAAGTAAAATTATTTAACTTAATGTTAAATCTAAATTATAAGGTTAAAATAGGAACCTAAACTTGTCTAAATTATATTGGATGATAGGATTTCGACCCATCCCCACCTTAGTCTAGAAATAAATCAATTTGGAGCTATTTAAAACCGAACTTGACTTTATAATAAAATAATATTTTTAGTTATTCCAAAGGTGCCCCTCTCCTCCCTTATAAAAGGGCACCTTCTCCCTCTCTTCCTCACACTACTTTGAGCCTTCAAGCTCGGCCAAACCCTGCCATTTTCTCCTCTCCACTTCCCTAGAGACATCCTAGAGGTCCTGGTCGTCTTCAAAGACCAATTTTAGTGACCTAAAAGGAGGTCTCAAAGAAGCACTTCAAAGAAGAGGTAATATCCATTACCGATCCTTTCCAATTTATTTCTTCTTCAACTTATTCTTCTTTAGTTGTTTCATTATTAAGTAATAACATCAGTATCACTCATATACTTATATGTTATTATAAGTATGAAACAACCCTATTTAACCATCTATCCATCCTATGGAAAATGAAATCACCGCGCGTGCGTACGTACGGAATACCGTCTCCACGCCGTGGTGTAATCTATTTTCCACCACCACCTTACATGGATGGGTATAATGGTGTAACTAATGACTATATATGACTATTATAAAGTGATATTGTTTCTAAAATAGTATACATACACTCCAATACAATTCCACGATCATAGGAAAGATATCATCACTCGTGCGTACGTACGGAATACCGTCTCCACGATGTGATGCGATTCGTTCTACATTATCTTCATTTCATAATGATTATATAAATGAATTGAATGAATTAATATGATATATATTAGACTAATACCATTCTGGAAATGAGGTATCTATAACCTAAAGATAAGAATAATAATTTATTCGACAAAACACGCATAAGAACAAAAAGTTATAAACACCCGAATAACAAGTAGCAATGAAATATTATTACTAAGAAGCTAAGAATATGACCATATATGATATCATAAAAATAAGTATGATTCAGGAATAAGTCAATAACATTATTTAAATCATTATAAAGTACTTTCAGATACATACAAAGCAAGTCGGACCTAAGGTAAGGGAAAATATCACAATCTCATTTTTATCCGAGATTGTTTATACTTTGGTATTACTGGGGTGTATTTTATCATCCACATCCATGTTTCCTCAATATGTAATATTTATATCCTTATACAATATTTTATATCCAATTTTACCCTTTGGTGAGTTTTTAGTAAAAGATATGAAAGGAATATTTTTTTGTTTTTCGTACGAGGTACTTTTTGACTTTTCCGACAAAAGTACGAAGAATGTTTTTTTAACTTATACGGCATGAATGGATTTTTAAAACATTATTTACAAGAAGCTTCCTTTAAAAGTTTTAAAGTTTATTTTTAATCAACTTATTTTAGTTTATAATTGTACGACATGTTAAAAAAGGAAAAGTGTTTTTGGAGCAGAAAGGATATTTTCCTCAAGAATGGAGTTCAAGTGTTTTATCAAAATTATTTTCCATCTAAGATAATAAAGGGTATTGTTTCTATCCCTATTATTACATTGATTTGATTATGTTGTGATTGAATTATATTTATGAATTCCTTTATCTTATATGAATTGTTTTATGATGTCACGATGTTTAAGATTCCAATTTTTATTACATGGGTTATGCTATGATGTATGGTTTATGATTTTGTGGCACACATAAGAATGGTATCATTAAGAGATGGGTGGGACCTATATCTCCCTCCAATTCATTGGGTAAAGATTTTATATCTCATGAGATAGACATGGCTGGAATGGTAGGTTATACCGGTTCAGTGAAACAGGACTGAAACGAGGGTGACTCGGTTCAGAAATGGACTTTGTCCACTAAGATAGTCTTGGAAATGAGTCTTGACTAATAAGATATGATTCTCTATGATTATGTGTGTATGCCACAAAGTTTCAGGTTTTAAGTTATGATTATTGGTATTACATTTCACTTCTATGATTTATCCCATGTTATGATATTATGATCTCTTTTGCAGGATAAGATTTCCAAAAGTTATGTTCTTATGTATATGATGTGATTGATATTTCTTTTGTTTACCCTTACTGAGCATTTGAGGTCACCCTTTTGTATGTTTTATTTCCCCAGGTCAGGAAGAAGGTTATTAAGTAGAATATGCCAAAAAGGGACTCTAGATATGATGAAATAAATGGGAGGCAAAGTAGATGCTTTATGAACCATTTGTTTATGTTTCCCAGTTTCTAAAGACACTATACCTATACGGTCCTTTCTTGGTTTTGTTATATGTTGTAATAAGTGTGCTTCAATTCTGAATTAATAACAATGTATGTAAAGTATGGGTCGTTATAGTTGGTATCAGAGGAAAGGTATAATCAACCTTTGGAAACTAGGATGAAAAAGCCTTAATAAGAACCCTAAGGATAAATCTAAGCATAGAACACAATCTTAGTGTTTTAGAAATGTCCATGAATAACCTAGGATAAGACCTTAAGTGTGAAATTTTATTCTTGATTATGTGGTTTTCCTATTATAATTAGTGTTGCTCACACTATTCTTCTTGGTTTTAGTCAATGGCTGGAACCCGAAGGAACCGTGTTAATGCGGAATGCGACGGGCAATGCAATGATTGTCCCCCTGAGCAACCAAACGTTATGGGAGATGGAATGAAAAATCTTGTAGCCATGCTCACACAACTTTCTCAAGCTATGAATCATGCAGGACTTCCAAAAGACCAAAGGAAGGAGAAAAATTCTGTTGAATCCTTCATGAGACAGCGTCCACCTTCATTCAGCGGGTCTACTGATCCATTAGTTGCTGAACAATGGATTAGTACTACTAAAATGATATTTTCAGTTCTTCAATGTTCTGAGCATGATAAAGTCATCCTAGCAGTGTATCATTTGGAGGGTGATGCTGATCAATGGTGGAATCTTA
Organism: Viscum album; assembly: GCA_963277665.1. Classification (NCBI taxonomy): domain Eukaryota; kingdom Viridiplantae; phylum Streptophyta; class Magnoliopsida; order Santalales; family Viscaceae; genus Viscum; species Viscum album. The sequence goes on from OY728145.1 coordinate 1,433,192,455, forward strand.
TTATGAATACGAGGCAAAGGGATGAAATTGAGTCCATGGAATGGGACGAGTTCAAGAACTTATTTTTCAATAAGTACTTCCCTCGTATTCTCCGAACAAAGATGGAGAAAGAGTTTCTTGAACTGAAGCAAAAGGATGATGAATCTGTTGGTACCTATGAATCAAATTTTACAAGACTTTCAAGGTACGATTCTGGTATCAACCTGAGAGTAAGATCGATCGATTCTTTAGTGTCTTAAAACCAAGTCTTCGAAGGGCCTTAGCTATAAGGGACTTCAATAGCTACGAGAAAATCATTCGATGTGCTCTCAAAGTTGAGATGGAGATTGGAGTAACCCATCAGTCATATGGGTTTGATAAGAAGAGGAAAATGTAATTAAAAGGAAAATCTAAAGAGCACACTGAAAATAAGATGAGCTTTCCCTTATGCAAAAAGTGTGGATAGAAACATGGAGGGAGTTGTCTTAAAGGGACAAGTAAATGTTTCAAATGTGGAAAGGAAGGTCATCGGGCATTTGAATGCAGTGATGATGGGAAGAAGATGTCTAATGATGCAAACAAAAGAAGGGATACACAGAATGAACCTACTACACTTTAATGTTTCAAGTGCAAGGAGATGGGGCATTATGCCAATCAATGCCCAAATCCAAGGGTTGATGATGATGGTCAACGTCAACAAACTCTTAATGCTAAAGACAAAGGAAAGTCACATGCAATTTCTATCAGCGATGTGGAGTACGATAACGATGTGGTGAAAGGTACACTTACCATCCACTCTAAAGTAGAAAATGTTTTATTTGATTCTGGATCCACCCACTCCTTTATTTCTGAAGAATTTTCTAAGGATATCACCTTATTACCTCAACAGTTAGATGTTGAGTTAGCTGTGACAACCCCTAATGGCACAACAGTCGCATCAAAAGTTTATAATTCTTCTCCGATTGAAGTTTGTGGGAAAGTGATTCCTGCAAATCTTGTGATCCTTCCTATAGTGGAATTTGATGTGATTCTTGGCATGGATTGGCTTTCTCTACATGGAGCTCATATCAATTGCCAAATAAGGGAAGTCACATTTCATATTCTAGATCAATATATGATCGTCTATCGATGCAAGGATGAACATAACCTTCCAGTGGAAATTTCTTCCATTTTATGGGTATTGATTCCACTAAATGAAGGTTATTTATCTCAAATGGTTGGTGAGAAACTCACGATTAAGAATATGCCCATTGTACAGGAGTTTGATGATGTCTTTCCAGAGGAATTACCGGGTCTTCCACCGAATCGTGAAGTTGAGTTTTCAATAGAACTCATACCGGGTGCTTTGCCTATTTCAAAGACAACTTATAGAATGTCCCCAATTGAGTTGAAGGAATTGAAGAAGCAACTCCAAGAGAATCTTGATAAGGGGTTCATACGCCCTAGTGCGTCAACTTGGGGAGCACCTGTTCTGTTTGTTAAAAAGAAAGATGGATCAATGAGACTCTGCATTGATTATCGAGAACTTAACAAGATCACTATCAAGAACATATATCCTCTCCCATGCATTGATGACCCATTTTACCAACTACGCAGAGCTCAATACTTTTCCAAGATTGATCTTCATTCAGGGTATCATCAATTAAGGGTCAAAAGGGAGGATATACCAAAGAAAACTTTCCGTACAAGGTATGGACACTATGAATTTATAGTGATGCCATTTGGTCTTACTAATGCCCCTGCTATCATCATGGATCTGATGAATAGAGTCTTTAGAGACTATCTTGATCAGTTTGTGGTAGTCTTTATAGACGATATTCTTGTCTATTCAAAGGGCAAGGAAGAACATGAAGACCACTTGAGAATTATATTAAAGACCCTGGGAAAGGATAAGCTTTATGCCAAATTTACCAAGTGTGAATTTTGGATTCAAAAAGTTGCATTTTTGGGTCACATAATCTCAAAAGAGGGGTGTTTCCTCACGGATTTCGGGGATGACCTCCTGGATGGGAGATTCAAACGTTCCGATCGGTTTCTAACGGGTTTGTTCGTAGAACCGGAAACATCCAATTATTCCACATCGTTTGGACCTACTTTCCAAAGGTAGGTGCTCATTAGTTTGTGGACTGATGAGGCTTAGGAATTTTCATTGGTCGAGAGGATGGGAGGTCGGACTCATCACACCTTTTTGAGGGGAATTATTGTCTACTCCGGGACTCTCTTTATAGATTTAAGTTATGTTCATGAATCCTTATTACATTAACAAGTATAAAATGAGCTTTCCTTAAGTTTTAACAATCAATGATTAAATATGAAAGAAATTTAGAGAATATTTTATATGTATTCGAGGTTCTTCATCAATAGAGAATCATCTGTATCTATTTAGAGATTCTTGGTCAATGATATCCTTCGAAACATTTATAAAAGTCTCTTGGTCATTATGATGACCGGGATGGTTTTAAAGCCACTCAGTGAGGCACTTGAAGTTTATCGTCATTCAAAAAGACATGGATTATTTCAAAGTTGGGATCGAACCCATAAATGGGCTACCTACGTATCCTTTGTTTTGGAAAAGGAATCAGAACCCACGTAGTTCGAGAAATGGAGTATGATGTTTATGATTGATGGCTCAAAGAAGAATTTCATAATTACTTTTACACTCTAAGCTCACGTGAGTCATGCTCGGTGTGAGAAACAAGAGGTATTGGTAAAATTTAGACAATTGTGCCATGAAAGATGCAATCATAAGAAATTGTTTGGGGATTATGTATGTATGACTTCCCAAATAGATGAAGGTTTTAGGATTTACTTTTAGGGAGAAAATCCAGGAACAGGGTCCATAAAGGTATATGTGCTTTATGGAGATTTGAATACTCTAATCTTGGGGCTTACTCCTAAGGAGGATGCCCAAATTAGGAGGAGATTTATGAATGGGTTTTTTACTCCTGAAAAAGAAACCCAAATCAAGGGTAAATTATGACTGGTTAAGAGAAATTTAAGGGGGGGGGGGGGCTTGGGGCTTACTCCTGAAAAGGAAGCCCAAGATTATGACTGAGTCTTATTCCTGAAAAGGAGACCCAGGTTAGGGGACTTGGGGCTTACTCCTGAAAAGGAATCCCAAGATTAGGACTGAGTCTTATTCCTGAAAAGGAGACCCAGGTTAGGGATTAAGGTTTGGGGCTTACTCCTAAGGAGGATTCCCAAGTTAAGGAATTAAGAATTGGGGATTACTCCTGAGGAGGATGCCCAAGTTAAGGAATTAACTTTAAGAATTTGGGGCTTACTCCTGAGGAGGATGCCCAAGTTAAAGGATTAAGACTTGGGGCTTACTCCTGAGGAGGATGCCCAAGTTAAGGATTCTCTCATTCTTTGAATGATGAGGTTGAATGAAATCTTCCACAGAATTCCTTTCAGATAAGGAAGTCAATCAAGAAAACATGCCAAAGATGGCTTTGAAGAGTGTCTTGAAGACTGGATCTTGAAAAGGAGAGGTTGAATGGTTTAAGAGGGATAAAATGGGCAAGATAGGCACCCAAAAAGGTAGGGGCGCGCAAGTCTTGAAAGGCGCGCAAGTATTGCGGCGGCGCGGAAGTATTGGTCACGCAAGTATACTTGCACGACATGAGGGGTACTTGCACGATTCTCAAATACCATTAGAATATTTGAGCGACTCTTTATAAATCCCTTTAGAATCCTCTTGAGGTTCATCCAAAAAAAGGACGCGCAAGTTCTGTTGAAGGAATAAGGCGGCGCGCAAGTGTTGATGAGTTTCAACACTTAGGCCTTCCTTCTTCTCTTTAAATCTTCCGTTCTAGGTAAGAAATTACCTTAGAAGTGTTTCAGAAGCTTTGAGAAGAGACTTGGGCGTCGGGAGCTTCAATTCAAGTTTCTGGAAAAAGATCCTTCTCAATGGGGGGCCCACAGGGTCTATTTATCGGCAAAAGAAGACCCCGGGCGGTTACCACTTAGGTCGCGCAAGTCACTTGCGCGACCAAGGTCGCCGCGCAAGTACACTTGCGCGACAGTTAGAAATCTTGCGCGGTGAACTTGCTGTTGATCCTTTCTTCCTACCTTTGTTGATTTTTGATGTTTTCTTCAAAGGATGAATCACTTTGAGCTCGGATATTCCATTTTCCGATCTTTAGATTCTGTGACGAAAGGAGCGTCAACAAAAGTCCCCCCTCAGAGTTGGATCCGGAGAGAAATGAGGATTTGACTCTGAGGAAATCGAATCCATCCAAAGGAAAAGGGTGGTGCGCAAGTCTTCAGGGCGCAGAGGGCGGCGCGCAAGTTTGCGTCGCGCAGGCCTTAAGCACTCTGGGTACGGCGCGCAGATAGGCTTCCTGGCCTATAAATACACGGCCTCACCTCCGTACAAGTATCCGGATTTCCAGACTTCATACCTTCTCAAGCTCTCGCCGCGCAGGTCACCTAAGCCGCGCAAGTCTGCTCTGTTTTCCACTGTTTTCCTTGATGTCGCGCTCCTATAAAGGTATTCGTACTTGCGCGGTTTATACTTGTGCGTCAAAAACTAGCGCGACACACGAATACTTGCGCGCCATGTTTAGACTTGCGCGCCTTAATTCCTTAGCCATTTTTTTCAAATTTCTTCACAAATTTATGAAAAATAAACCCATTTAAGAGTTAGTTTATTCATCTTTTGTGCAGATTCAGTGGTTCCCAAGGGAATTGGAATGGCTGATGAAATAGCTATCAAGTGGATTGATGACATGACGAACATCATTGGCCATGATTACTATGATATCTGCAACAACACTCTCCTAGATTTGGCTAAGTACTTGAAGAAATATCATCCTAATTTTCCACGGAGCATCCATCTGCCTCTGTGTGGTCATGGTCATCTGCAAGGAGTCAATGTTCCATATGCAAACAATTATACACCTGAGATGCAGTTGCACTTCTACTCCTCTATTTCGGTTATGCTGTGCATTAAGAGCAACAACAATGGTGTGAACTATCAAGTTCTTTCTCTATGCCATTTCCTTGCAGATATGAAAATGGAAAACCCATGGTCTGAAATGTTTTCCACTAATGATTGGTGGGGAGAAGACAAACATGGTATTAGAGAAATATCTGAAAAGAGTACTCTCTCCAAATGGCTCTTTACTTCCAATGCTCCATTCTCAAATCCATCTATCCATCTTTCAAAACTCTTGGACAAAAACAGAGTCACTGTTTGATCAGCAGGAAATTTTCTCAAACCGCACTCAAGAACATCTTTTTACAATTGTTCCAAGAAGAGCTGGTATCACTGCATCTCTTTTTGTATCCAGTTGAATGAATGAATTCCAGGTGGTTGCTGATGAAGCTCAGGATGCCGTAAATCAAAGAAGTGTTATGTTGAAAGCCTCTTGTAATTGTTGAAAAAGAGAAGAGACTCCAGTCTGTGGATGTCCTTCTAACTCTTGTGTATCAATGAAAAACACTTTCATCTTCAATCATTTGTACCTGCATTCTATCACTACCTGCTTCAAATTTACATAAGCCAATGGGCCTAGTAAGCATAGTTTGATTTTTACTAGGATTATTACAAATAATCCTACAAACTTTGAATCTCTTAATTTCTCAATATTACCTAAATCATACAAAAAAATGTATATTTAGTGAGCTGGAACTTGACTTTTATTCAGAGTTCCATTGTCTTTTGTGGGCAGTTTAAAGTCATGCATGCCGGACATATAAAGGGGCTAATGTTTAAGGTCGAAATAGCTTTGACCAAAATAGATTAAAATTGATTCAATTCTTTGACAATTTATCTGAAAACATATTACCATACTCAAGTATGAGAGAAAAAAATGTAAACCATGGCTTAAGAATATTTGAATCTGAGGAATGATATGAAAAAGAGCTAAAAAGGCATTAGAAGAAGTAGTTTCCAAGAATGAAGTTACTATTATTTAACAAAACCCGTTAGGGGGTTGAAATATGCAGGGCCACCTAAGGGCATTGGATGCATGGTTAAATAAATAGCATCTTTCGGCTGACAAGTCTGTTATGTGGACTGTTTGTGCAAGGCCACCTATGGGAACGTGCTGCATAGTCAGGCAAAAGAACTCCCAGAAATTAACTTTCCTAGTGCTAAAAGCCAGTGAAAGTTTATAGAGATTCAAATTTTCTAAAGTATAGAGTTTGTTGTATGGAAAGAGGTACTTGAATATGGAAAAGATATTTCCGAACAAGAATATTGAAGAACTGGATGAACATCACTCCTACGAAGGTCTGACCCAAACGTGGGGAAGAATAATAAACCATAGACTTGAATACTTTCAGATCATGAAAAAGGATATGGGACAAATATGTTAAGGATGGCTATTTTTTGCGGATCCCTACATACTGTCGTTTAAGACAAATAAGGACAAAAGAGGCATTCTTCCCAAGAATGAAGTTACTATTATTTAACAAAACCCGTTAGGGAGTTGAAATATGCAGGGCCACCTAAGGGCATTGGCTGAATAGTAAAATAAATAGCATCTTTTGGCTGACAAGTCTGTTATGTGGACTGTTTATGCAAGGCCACCTATGGGCACGTGCTGCATAGTCAGGCAAAAGAATTCTCAGAAGTTTGACATTTTTGTGATTAGAAGTCATGAAAAGGGTTATGAAGATCTGAAAATATTTAAGGTTAGGATTATAACACATAAAGATGGGTATTGTCCAATGTATATAGAGATACATAGGTCAATGAAAACCATAATCATGTTGTGGATGGGTCCTGAATTGAAATTTTGGACTTCACTACGTATCTCATAAGAATGTGAATCAAGCCATACATAGTTCTTGAAATGCAGTTTAACGTCATACAGGACGAAAGTATGAGAAATCTTAGTTTAGGGTCATAGAATTCGGACTATAATAATGAATACACAGTGTGTGTTTTCACGAGGACTTTTCAGCCAAGGGACTGAAAGTGAAATTTGGGGTTAGGCCCAAAAGACTTGGGACTGGATTCGAGGGACACTCGAATGTTCCTACATATCTCATAAGGATGGGAATCAAGTCCACGTAGTTCTAGAACTACCCTTTGTACAAATTTGGTTCGTATATGTGAAGGGTGAAAGGGGACTTTAATGCAATGATGGTTTAACCTAAGATAAAAAGTTTAGGCATTACCATGTATGCACGTAGTCTTTTGAAATGAAACATGATTGAAAAAATCAATGTCAATAATGGTTCCTTCTCAAATGAGGAAATCAAAGAAATTTGTAGTTTATTGTCGTACCGGACAAAAGTATTGTATAGTTTAACATCATATAACAAGGACGAAAGTGAATCAATGTAAAGATATTGATTCCAGGGGCGGTTTCACGAATCAACATCATATGAGATGGTGGTGAACCGATGTGAAGAGATTGTTTTTGGGCTTGAACCCTGGGAGGTTGCCTACATACCCATCCTGGAGGGCAAGGATCAAAGTCCGTGTAGTTCAATTAAATAATGAATTAATGATCAAGTTGTTCTTGGGGACAACGATCTAATTAAAATGTTGTTGGGACTTACACATGGTTAGGGGCCCAAAGAGAGTGTTATGGTTGAGGTTTGCTCTAAGCTCACATGATTCATACTCGGTGTGAGAAACAAGAGGTAATAACAACCTTAACTATGCACATTTTAATGTCATGTAGGACATAAAAAAGGGACTATGCAATTTAAAGTCTTGCAGTTGGGACTATTGGTGCTGCACAGTTTAGTGTCATGTAGCAGGGACAAAATAACAGTTTAATGTCATGTATGACATATTAGGGACTTTCTGTACAGTTTAGCATCATGTAGTTAGGACGATGGGAACAATACAGTTTAATGTCATATTGGACGAAAGTGCGAATAGTTTAAGGTCATATTCATTGACCGTGGATGGTGCGGTTTAATGTCATGCTGGACCTTTGATGATTATATAGTTTAATGTCTTTTCGGACGTGAGGGACTTTTATACAGTTTAGCGTCATGTAGTTTAGGACGTCACAGTTTAACGTCTTACTGGACATAAGGGATTTGGAAATAGTTTATGGTCATATACATGGACCAGGGATGATGCAGTTTAAGGTCATGCTGGACAGTTCATGAAACTTTTTCACAGTTTAATGTCATGTGGGACGAAGTTTGCAGTTTAAAGTCATACTGAACCATTGCTGTATAGTTTTAACGTCATATAGCAAGGACGAACTGGTGCTGTACAGTTTAAAGTCATGTAGCTAGGACTAAGGTGAACCAATATGAGGATATCAGTTATGGGGACTTTTTACAGTTTATCGTCATGCTGGACGTTGGAAGTTCCACACAGTTTAATGTCATGTAGATAGGACATAATATAGTTTAATGTCATCTCGGACAAAATATAGTTTAATGTCATGTCGAACAAAATATAGTTTAATGTCATCTCGGACAAAATATAGTTTAATGTCATCTCGGACATAATACCATGAACCAATGTGATTGTTTTGGATCTGGGAACAATATTTTGTGTTTATACAAAATACTTCTTTAGAAATCTGGCATTAGTTGGAGTCGTGATGTGTTCTCCATCCATTGAGATTAGAGAATACGCTCCATTGGAGTAGACATTATGTATTGAATAAGGTCCTTCCCATTTTGGTTCAAGCTTGGGAGGCTTCTTTCCTGGTATCATTGGTGCTCTGAGAACCAATACCAATTCTCCCTGAATAAATGAACGAAGACGAACTTTTTTGTTAAAATCTCGTGCTATTCGATTCTGATAGATTTCCAAGTGGTGCAAAGTGCACAATCTTTTCTCATCCAATTGTTCCAATTCATTCAACCGCTTTTGGGATTGCTCATCTGTAGATAACTGATCACAAATGGCTATTCTGAGCGAGGGCAATTGAACTTCAATTGGCAAGAATGATTCTGTTCCATATACCAATGAATATGGAGTTGACCACGTTGCATTGCGAGTGGTAGTCCGATAAGCCCATAAAGCATGAAAGAGTTTATCATGCCATGACCTCTTATCTTTATCCACCATCTTTTGCAGTATATTTGAAAGAGTCTTGTTGAAGGCTTCTATCTGGCCATTAGCCGTTGCATGATATCGAGATGAATGGTTGGACTTAATGTTGTATTCTTAATACAATTTCTTTACCTCAGAAGAACAGAAGTTGGTGCCATTTTCCGTCAATATGGTATGAGGGACACCAAATCTAGTAATGATGTTAGACTGGATGAAGCTAACAATGCATTTAGAACTGACTTCTTTGAGATGTAATGCCGCTGCCCATTTGGAAAAGAAATCAGTAGCAGTAAGAATGTACTTAAACTGCTTGGCCGTAGTTGAAGGGTAAGGTCCCACCACATCCATTCCCCATGTGGAAAATGGCCATGAGTATTTAGCTGTATGAAGCAACTCTGGAGGTTTATGAATGAAGTTGGCATATACTTGGCATGAATGACACTTCTTTGTAAAATTAACACAATCTTGTATCATTGAAGGCCAAAAGTATCCAAACCTTCGAATTTGATCAGATAGTCTATGTCCAGACTGGTGGGCACCACAGACTCCTGCATGCACTTCTTTTATGATAGCCATTATCTCTTCACCATCAATACATCTAAAGAGAACTCCATCAAAACCACGTTTGTAGAGAATTTTCTCGAGGTGGTTTGGGATATCATAAAGAGTAAAATTGACCACACGTCACCGAATTTGTTCTTTCTCGGCTCTATCAGGTGGAAGTGTTCCATTTTGAAGGTATTCCCTGATAGGTGACATCCATCCTGTAGTATGACCATACGATTCAGGAATGGGACTAATTTCATTAATTTCCTCTGTTCTTACTTGAACATAAGGTGAAATTGCACGACGGTGGGCAATACAGATGGTTGTCTCGTCCCGATTTGGATCTGCTAAAGCTGTAGCTATATTAGCCAGTGCATCAGCTTGAGCATTTTGTGATCTTGGGACATAAGAAAATGTCGGTTCTGAAGGGAATTCCGACATTAACTCTCTGACGTAATCATACAAAGGGATTAATTCTTCTTTTCTGATGGCATAATCCCCATTGACTTGTTTGATTACCAGGTCTGAATCAACTTTCACCTTTAAGTGATTCACTTGTGCTTGAAGCGCTAACTCCAAGCCTGTAATGAGAGCTTGGTATTCAGCTTCATTATTGGTACCACCTTCCCACAACAAAAAGGAATAAGGTAACACTGCCTTATCTGGAGAAATGAGCACAATTCCTAAACCAACTTTGTTGAATTTAGGATTTTCCATTTTCTTCCCTATTGGACTTCTAGAAGCACCATCAAAATACATTTCCCATGTTTGAGGACTCTCTTGAATAGAGAAAACTTCCTCATTAGGGAGTTCGATATCTGAATACGTGTCTTCCACTGAAGGATGTTCAGCCAGGAAATCAGCCAGAGCTTGGCCCTTAATTTCCTTTTGAGACACATTCTGAATGTCAAATTGCTGTAGAATAACCGCCCACCTTGCCAGACGTCCTGTAAGCATTGGAAGACTAAGGATGAATTTGAGCGGATTATTACGAGATACCAATTGGACCTCATGATGTTGCAGGTAGTGTCTCAGTTTCTGAACTGCAAAGATTAATGCTAGGCAACACTTTTCAATACTTGAATATCGGGTTTCTGCTTCAATCATAGTTCTACTGAGATAGTAGAGACTATTTTCATTCCCAACATCATTCTTTTGAGCGAGAAAGGCACCCAATGATTGCTCTAAAGCTATCACATAGAGGATAAGCGGTCTACCCTCAACAGGTGGCATGAGTACTGGTGGACTCAAGAGGTATTTCTTGAGAACATCAAATGCTTCTTGACATTCTTCAGTCCACTGGTAAGTGACTCCTTTCTTCAAAAATTTGGTAAAGGGTAAACTTTTGCCTGCCAAATTGGCGATGAAACGCCGAATATAGGCTAAGTGTCCTTGAAATCCTCTTAATTCTTTCAAATTCTGAGGAGGTGACATACCAAGGATTGATTTGGTCTTCTCAGGATCGACTTCAATACCACGATGGCGTACAACAAAGCCGTGGAATTTTCTTGAGGTTACCCCAAAAGCACATTTTAAGGGGTTCATCTTCAAATTATGTTGTCAAAGCTTGTGGAATATGACTTTCAAATCAGCCAAGTGATTAGAACTTTGTTTGGATTTAACCACCAAATCATCTACATAGCATTCAACAAACTTCCCTAAAAGAGGTTTGAAGATACGATGCATGGCGCGTTGATATGTTGCACCTGCATTCTTTAAACCAAAGGGCATCACCCGGTAACAAAACACACCTTGAGGAGCTCTGAAGGCTGTATATTCCTCATCTTCTGGGGCCATTCGGATCTGATTATATCCAGAATATCCATCTATGAAAGAAAGTACTTCATAGCCAACCGTCTCATCAATTAAGAGTTCTGTAATCGGAACTGGGAAATCATCTTTAGGACAATACCGATTAAGATCTCTAAAATCGATGCAAACCCTAATTTGTCCGTTCTTCTTCTTTACAGGGACAATATTAGCCAACCACTTGGGATATTGAACTTCTCTGATGAAGTTGGCTTTGATCAGCTTATCCACTTCAGCTTCAATTTTGGAAGCATAGGTTGGGTGTGTTCTTCTCACGGCTTGTTTAAAACCTCGATGTTCTTTTGGTAAACCCAAATGATGAGTAGCAACATCAGGATCAAGCCCAAAAATTTCTGTATAATTCCAAGCAAAAATATCTTTATTTTGCTTTAGAAAATAAATATACATATCTTGCTCTTAAAGGGTCATGGCCGCACTAATTAAAGTGGGGCGTGGATCTTTCTCTGTACCCAGATTTACTTCTCTGAGTTCATCCATAGTGGTAGAGATACCCTCTTCAAATGCTGGAGGAGCATCTCTAAGATCTTCCTCTTCCTCTTCATCATGTGTTATTTCTTCCGTTTCTACTTGCAAAGTAGATGAAAAAACGAAATTCTCATGATTATAAGAGATGTCAAAATTTTCACATTTTGAAGAAGAAGCTTCCATTTCTGACCCTATTGATGATAAAGGGTCTTCTTTGGGAATCAAAGAGGAGATGATGGATCGAGAATCGACATCATTATTCATCTCTGGTGTTGCTATAACTTCTTCTGGCCTGATTAGCGAAGTATAGACTTGTTGGATTTCATCACCACTTATGCTTTCATCACTGCTTGGTAGGTTACCAATTTCTCCCATGTTGTCTGGCTCGATCGCCGTAATTGACATTATGGATCTTTCCATAAGAGTATTTTGATTTGGGCCTATTTTGTCAATTTGACTGATAGGTAACACATAATCTGTACTCATATGTAAAAATGGATTTATTGGAATCTTCTCCAAACCATATGGAGCATTAACTTTGGTAATTTCCTTCATTGTAGATTTTTCTCTTCCCTTCATGTGATAAAATTCCGCCTCAATGTATTGAGACTCACATGTCTTGAACGGGGCCTTATCACCATATAATGTTCCAACTTGACCATCAAAACAGTATTTGAGACATTGATGGTATGATGATGGAATAGCTGCATGCTGATGTAGCCAGGGTCTTCCAAGCAAGATATTGAAAGCTGAGTCTTGATCAACAATCATGAAATCCGAATTGGAAACAAGATCTCCAAACTGAGTTCTGAGTGTAACTTCTCCCAGTGGTTCTTGTTCATTTTTATCATATCCCTGTAACATCATGGTAGAAGGAGATAAATCAGATTCCGTGAGGCCCAATCGACATTGTGTACGAATGGGCATGAGGTTGACTCCTGAACCATTGTCAATGAAAGCTCTTCGAACATCTACACCATTGACTTTTCCAGATAAGTACAAAGGTTTTATGTGCCCATGCACAACATCATCTTTATCTTTATTAGTAAAAGATATCACTGCATGGAATTCTGCAGGATTATTCTCTATGTGATAGATTTCAACTGCAGCAATTTCAGTTTCAAACTCCGGAGGACTTGACAAAGCTTCGATGAGTGCTTCCCGAAGATCTTTTGACAGATTCAAAGCATCCAAAATTGATAACTTGTCTGGTACTTGGGCCAAGTGTTTCAATATATCATACTTTTGATCTAGAGGTCTGCGTTTCCCAATAGGAATATGCCGTTTAGAAGGTACCTTGGAAGCAGATGCTTTGGAAGCTGATGCATCTTGTATTGAAGTTGGCAACATCCTTGGTTTTGGAAGATTAGACTGATTAGATCCATTTACTTACTAAGATAAAGAAGATGGAACCTTTAATCGGTATTCCAAAATAACTGTGCCAAAACTGAGTTGGCCATTGGCAGAAGAACTTGCTTGTTCTTTTTGAGCTCGCTGAAGGGCTCTACCACGAGTTTCTGCTGCATATACAGTGCTAGCAGGGGTAAAATTAGAGTAGTGGCTTCGGAAAGATCCACGTCTTCCCCTGTATCCTGAACCTCTAGAACTTCCTCGGATTCCCTTATTTAATACAGGGAATTCAGGCTCATCAAGACTAGAATATGGATCTGTTAATTGAATCATATTAACAGAACCAAAGATTAACTCTTCGTCTGATAAAGACTCTGCTTGGTTAGCCTGTTTAGGTTGTGCCGTTTGGTGGGATGGTGCCTGTGGCTTTGAAGTAGATGGCATGAAATCTTCCAGAGTCAAAGACAATTTAGGCTTTGCTACATACTCATCTTCTCCTGATTCCTCTTTCTTCTTTGAATTGCGCTGCCCTTTTGAGGATTTGTCTTTTGATGGAGGCTTTACTGCAGCTTTTGTAGGAGACACAATTGGCTTCTTCAATTGTGTTCTCAAAATGGAATGGGTCCGATTGATTGTCTTTCTGACCATCCAATCATCATATTTTTTTCGCAGTTTTGCTTTTGACTTCCTGCCACTCGCCTTCTTCCTCTGGATCTGTAGCGGTAATACACGCTACATGAGCTGAAGAACCCTTCAATTTGACTTGTCCCAAGTCGACCATCTTTTGCAGGAGGTCTTTAAAGACAAAACACTCCTGGATGGGATGCCCCAACATTTGATGAAAAGGACAATAATTGGGACATTCTTCATCTCCTTCCTTGTTTGGCCTCTTGGGCACTGGTAATTGAACCAAATTATTTTCCAGAGCTGCAATGAAGTAACCAGGAACTTGCTCATTTCGGAAAGAGTATATTTTACTCTTCATATCCTCAAATTGTTTTCTTCGTTGATCTCTTTGATCATTTGGACGAAATGGCCTTTGTGGTTGGCGTTCAGGAGGTGGAGTCCTTCGAGAAGATGAAGGTTTTGAAGTAGATATAGGTACAGGTGCTTGTTTAAGCATAACTGTAGCAGTTTCTGCTTTACCCATTCTTCTTCCTGGAGCTGATAGAATTATATGAGATTTAACCTTAGCCTGTATAAGGGAATCTTCAATTTGTTGAGCGATTGAAGTAAGGTCTCGAAACCCTCCTGTGTATTTCACAGGGATCAATGGCGTGCGTAATTCGTCACGCAAATTTGCCACACATATTGTCAACAATTCCTCCTGAGGGAGTGCTAAACTCAAGAAATACGTTAATCCCTTCCAACGAGCAATGAAATCAGAGACTCTTTCATTCTCCCTTTGCTTGCAGTTTGTAAGATCGAAAACTGTCGTTTTTGGCAAAGTTGAGCTAAACTGAAGAAGGAATTTTTGACGAAGATCCTCCCATCCGATGACTGATCGGGATTGCAAGCTTGTATACCAGACAAAAGCTGGTCCTTGCAAGGTTCGCACGAAGCATCCGAGTTTCACTGCTTCTTGCTGCTCTGGAGTTCCCATCATAGGATCACAACAAGACACGTAATGCGTCAAATGTTGTTCAGGGTCGCCTGATCCATTGAAAGTAGGGAAAACAGGGTTTCCAAAACTGGATGGAGGAGAAATTGAATCTACCCATTCAGGGTAAACTTTCTTTTCAGGTTGAACTTGCACCCGTTTCCCTTCCATAGTTTCTAACCGAGCTGTTAATGACTCAATAGTAGTTATTAAATTTTGAGAAACATCAGGTTGAACTTGGTTTTGGGTAGGTGCAATGAATGGAGCTTGGACAGACGTGGTGGTTGGTGCTGCAACTGATGGTAGTGCTGCCAACTGTTGTTGCGTTTGACCCGTAGGATTAGACCTCTGAGGATGTACTGATAAAGGAGGATATTCCTGATCCATCTCAGTAGTTACAACAAATTCCTTTGGCTGCCGGACTTCAACATTCTTAAGAAGAAGACTACTCTGAAGTAGTTCTGCATTCAACCTTCTTAATTCTTTCATTTATTCCTCCTGTTGTGAAAACCTTTGCTCTAATGAGAGCGATTGACCTCCTTCAGAGGAAGGGTGAGAAGTAACCTGATTCTTTCCTTTCCCCTTATTGGATCCTTTTCGGAGAGGGGGAAGTGGGTTACTTGAAGGAATACCCAGATTTTGGGTAAGCCTTTGATTACGTGTGCGCACACCTTCTTCATTTAGGTCTGTGTGCGCAACTTCTTGAGTAGGAACCTCTTCGTCTGATCCCTCTGATTGAGCCTCATCTGGTGAATCAGCAGTAACGGCATTGATGAAATTAATGGATGCATATTTCATGGAATCCTTTCTATCAGCATTTCTGTGATATTGTCTTCTTCCATGTCCATGATGAGACATGGCATTCCGTTGACTTGATCCCTCAGGAACTTCTTGGAGAACCGTCACTTGGAGAGAATCTCCTGATAGCATGGATCTTCGTTCCTTTTGAGGCTTATTCCCTAATTGAGAGAATACTGACTTTCTCTGAGGGAGGGATTGAGGATTTGAAAAAGTATCCAGTCTGGTGAACTAGGGATGTTCCTGCTGCTTCCGCTCAACTCCTCGAATCCCATTTGTTGACTCTGAGGGTTGGGTTAGAGAAGTCCCTAGTCTGACAAGCTGGGGTGTCTCTTGACATGCTATGTCTGAGATCTTCTTAAAATCTCTCTTGATCTTGCGAATCTTAGTTTGGAAATTAGCTGGATGCATTAACCTATATCCACTTTTATCACCTGGTTCAACAGACCGTTGGATGATTTCCGAAACTTCTGTCATTTGATGACGTGTTTGCTCCAGACGAGAGGCTTGTGCAATATTCTTGCCTGCTTGATGTAGGAGCAATTCAACAACTTGTTCTCTATATACTTGATTTTGAGAGGAAGTAGTTGAAGCCTGTTCTTGAGCAAGCTTTTGATTATGAACAAAGCCCATTGACTGTGGCCGGCCATGGACAATAACATTGCATGAGACCATTTTCGGCAGGCTTTGCTGACCGGAAAGCACTGTGAAATTTAGTGCTCCATGAACACCCCATCCTCTTATATGAACATCAGATGGAGCATTGGCAATTAACTGAAACAATTTTCTTAGTGCTCCAAGGCATGAACGTTGAAGGGTTCTCTGTTGCTTTTCAGCCTTCGGATACCGAGAGACTGATAGAGATTCCAAATCAATCTAGCATTGTAACCCTTCTATTATCTTAATATGATTTTCATAATAACCATAAGATAATACTTTCTTCTTCAATTGAAAAAGAGTCTTCCATATGTTGAGACGAATATCATGGATTCCATCATCCGTCAACATCTTTGGAATGTCGTACTGGGAGTCAGCCAAAGGCCAAAACATGACTGGTACTTCACCTTTTTCCAGTTTTTTCCTCATGTTAAGCATTTCTTCTTTATCATTAAATGAAGATTCTTCTACCTGTTTGGACCAGAGTTGGTGTTTCCTTGTTGCTTCATCGGATTCAACAAGATTGGTAGAGAGATCACTATTCATGCTGGAAGTTGAATGACCCAGGGATAGTTCGGAGAATAACCTGAACCCCAGGCTATCTTCTGATGGAGAAAGAGTTTCACCTGCCGATAGTAAAGCATCAGACATGACTGGTTTTACGTTTGCAAGTGCCTCGAGATAGGAGGGCTTTCTCGTCACTACATTTCCTTCTGAAGAATTTTCTAGACAACGTGAATCACTACTGCGGAGAGGACTTTCACAGCGAAGTTCATCACCATGAGGAGGACCGTCATGATGGGTTACATCAAAAGATGAAATCTCTTGATCCTTGGTCTTCTGACCACACAGAGGGTTCCTGTGGCTCTCATCTGAAGAAGAAACTTCAAGATTGACCGAACTTTCATGAAGAAAGTCTTCATGAGGAAGTGTCTGTTGAAGACCTTCAGAATTAATGTTCCCGTTATTGGGAACTGAGGGAGTAGAATCTTGAATTCTGACAGATAAATGTCTGAGGGCTTCAAGAACTCCAGCATCGAGCAAGGCTTGGTTACAGATTGGCCTTTGATCTCCTGACTGTGCAGGGCATATCTTTTTCTTAGATGCCTTCTTACTCGCTTTAGAAACCACTTGATGATGAAAGTGATTGCTCTAAGCAGGTGTATGTGCCTGATCAGGAAAGATGGTCAGGTTAGGCTGACGATCTCCACTCAAATCAGGTGTATATGCCTGACTTGGTTGTCCGTATGATATGGGGGAGTATACCCCATAACCCTCTTGGACTGGAACAGATATGTGTGTCTGTTCCGGAGTGAATCGTTGATGTATCACTCCACTTCTAGGGATAGATTTATGTGTCTGTCCCTGTGATGATGCTGAAGCTGTTATGATATCCTGGCAAGCATCCAGAATATGAGCAGGAATTTGCTTCTGCTCTTTCACCATTGACAAAATATGTTTAGTGACTTCAGCCACCGGAACGGGGATATACGTCCATTCCGGGCTTGGAGTAGGTGTATGTGCCTACTACTGTCCTCCTTTTCCTGTCAGTGAATCCTGACAGTACTCAAGTGTGGAGGCAGAGAGTTGAGTCTGCCTCCTGTTTGTCATCGGGACTTTCCGACTGACTTCTCCGTGTGCTACCAAGCGAGACTGTTGGTAGGCTTGATTATTATTTGAAGGTGTATGTGCCTGCTGATTACACTTCGCCAAACGCGGTTGACGAGATCCATCATATGTAGTCAGATGAGCCTGCTGACTAACTGGTGATGTATAAGCAGGTGCATGTTCCTGCCTATAGTACTCCGCCGGAATTGCCTGGCGGGATTGGCGTAATGCTGACAGACGAGTCTGCTGGACAACGGAATTAAAACGGACAGGTGATTGTGCCTGCTCGTTATTTGCCACCAAGTTAGGTTGGTGGACTTCTCCGGAGATGACAGGGATGACAACCTGCCTATTTTTAACCGGATTCCGTCTCTGGCGGTTCATCTTGCCTGCTCGGGTTCGAGGAACCTGAGCTGAATTCCTGGAGTCGGTACCCTCATCATGTTGAGGGCGCACTACCGCACGAGTCTGGCGGCGATTGTTGATGGGAGCCCTCGATAAGGACTCCTGTGTTTTTGAATTAAGGCCCTGCGGGACCTGCTCATTCACTTCCTCAGAGTAAGGTAATGAATGGAAATTGCGTTCCGGGGATAACGACCCGAAACGGTTGGAGACGGTAGTCAGCACCGCCTGCTTCTTGATCGCTGGCCGCCGTTGTCCGGACGACCAGGTAGAGTTGTTAACTTGGAGGGCTTGACGAGCGGCCTCCAGAGTTGGGATAGTACCGTTGCGACGGTACTCCTTCACTAGTGCATTAGAAACCCAGCGTTGAAGACACTGAGTTGGTGATGTCATCCTCAGAGTGGACGATGTTCCAGCAGGAGTAGCAGCATTGGTTTTCACAGCAGCAGACCTCACAGTAGAGGTGTTCACAACAACAGTATTCACAGGGGTTAATTTAAGGAAAGCCATTTTGCAGAAGATCTTGAGAAAAGAGTGCATGTTCTATATAACAGACATAATCAAGATGAATCCGGCCACTGCATCTTTTGGATGAGCACATGTCAATGATTGATTTGTTGGCCCAAGGGGCCTAACAAATAAGAAAAACATCATTTTAACTTGGTTAAGGATTCACGTCGGGTTCACCATTTTTGTTTCCTCACGGATTTCGGGGATGACCTCCTGGATGGGAGATTCAAACGTTCCGATCGGTTTCTAACGAGTTTGTTCGTAGAACCGGAAACATCCAATGATTCCACATTGTTTGGACCTACTTTCCAAAGGTAGGCGCTCATTAGTTTGTGGACTAATGAGGCTTAGGAATTTGCATTGGTCGAGAGGATGGGAGGTCGGACTCATCACACCTTTTTGAGGGGAATTATTGTCTACTCCGGGACTCTCTTTATAGATTTAAGTTATGTTCGTGAATCCTTATTACATTACCAAGTATAAAATGAGCTTTCCTTAAGTTTTAACAATCAATGATTAAATATGCAAGAAATTTAGAGAATCTTTTATATGTATTCGAGGTTCTTCATCAATAGAGAATCATCTGTATCTATTTAGAGATTCTTGGTCAATGATATCCTTCGAAACATTTATAAAATTCTCTTGGTCATTATGATGACCGGGCTGGTTTTAAAGCCACTCAGTGAGGCACTTGAAGTTTATCGTCATTCAGAAAGACATGGATTATTTCAAAGTTGGGATCGAACCCATAAATGGGATACCTACGTATCCTTTGTTTTGGAAAAGGAATCATAACCCACGTAGTTCGAGAAATGGAGTATGATGTTTATGATTGATGGCTCAAAGAAGAATGTCATAATTACTTTTACACTCTAAGCTCACGTGAGTCATGCTCGGTGTAGGAAACAAGAGGTATTGGTAAAAATTAGACAATTGTGCCATGAAAGATGCAATCATAAGAAATTGTTTGGGGCTTATGTATGTATGACTGCCCAAATAGATGAAGGTTTTAGGATTTACTTTTAGGGAGAAAATCCAGGAATAGGGTCCATAAAGGTATATGTGCTTTATGGAGATTTGAATACTCTAATCTTGGGGCTTACTCCTAAGGAGGATGCCCAAATTAGGAGGAGACTTATGATTGGATTTTTTACTCCTGAAAAAGAAACCCAAATCAAGGGTAAATTATGACTGGTTAAGAGAAATTTAAGGGGTCTTGGGGCTTACTCCTGAAAAGGAATCCCAAGATTATGACTGAGTCTTATTCTTGAAAAGGAGACCCAGGTTAGGGGACTTGGGGCTTACTCCTGAAAAGGAAGCCCAAGATTATGACTGAGTCTTATTCCTGAAAAGGAGACCCAGGTTAGGGATTAAGGTTTGGGGCTTACTCCTAAGGAGGATGCCCAAGTTAAGGAGTTAAGACTTAGGGCTTACTCCTGAAGAGGATGCCCAAGTTAAGGAATTAACTTTAAGAATTTGGGGATTACTCCTGAGGAGGATGCCCAAGTTAAAGGATTAAGACTTGGGGCTTACTCCTGAGGAGGATGCCCAAGTTAAGGATTCTCTCATTCTTTGAATGATGAGGTTGAATGAAATCTTCCATAGAATTCCTTTCAGATAAGGAAGTCAATCAAGAAAACATGCCAAAGATGGATTTGAAGAGTGTCTTGAAGACTGGATCTTGAAAAGGAGAGGTGGAATGGTTTAAGAGGGATAAAATGGGCAAGATAGGCACCCAAAAAGGTAGGGGCGCGCAAGTCTTGAAAGGCGCGCAAGTATTGGTCGCGCAAGTATACTTGCGCGACATGAGGGGTACTTGCGCGATTCTCAAATACCATTAGAATATTTGAGCGACTCTTTATAAATCCCTTTAGAATCCTCTTGAGGTTCATCCAAAAAAAGGACGCGCAAGTTCTATTGAAGGAATAAGGCGGCGCGCAAGTGTTGATGAGTTTCAACTCTTAGGCCTTCCTTCTTCTCTTTAAATCTTCTATTCTAGGTAAGAAATTACCTTAAAAGTGTTCCGGAAGCTTTGAGAAGAGACTTGGGCGTCGGGAGCTTCAATTCGAGTTTCTGGAAAAAGATCCTTCTCAATGGGGGGCCCACAGGGTCTATTTATAGGCAAAAGAAGACCCCGAGCGGTTACCGGGCGGTTACCACTTAGGTCGCGCAAGTCACTTGCGCGACCAAGGTCGCCGCGCAAGTACACTTGCGCGACAGTTAGAAATATTGCACGGTGAACTTGTTGTTGATCCTTTCTTCCTGCCTTTGTTGATTTTTGATGTTTTCTTCAAAGGATGAATCACTTTGAGCTTGGATATTCCCTTTTCCGATCTTTATATTCTGTGACGAAAGGAGCGCCAACAAGGGGATATCTGTGGATCCAGCAAAAACAGAGGTTATCGAAAGATGGTCGAGACAAAAACAGTAACTGAGATCCGAAGTTTTCTTGGTTTGGCTGGATATTATCAACGTTTTGTGAAATATTTTTCACTATTATCTAATCCACTCACCAAGTTGACTCGGAAAGGAGTTAAGTTTGTATGGACGGAGGAATGTGAAGAGAATTTCAAGGATTTGAAAAGAAGGTTATCCAGTGCACCTGTGCCCACACTGCCTTGTAGTGGAGAAAGGTTTGTGATCTACAGTGATGCATCCAAGAAGGGATTGGGGTGTGTTCTTATGAAAAATGATATGGTGATAGATTATGCCTCACGACAGTTGAAAATACATGAGAAAAATTACCCAACTCATGATTTGGAGTTAGCTGAGGTAATATTTGCATTAAAGATTTGGAGGCATTACCTTTATGGTGAAAGGTGTGATATTTATACTGATCATAAAAGTTTAAAGTATATTTTCACACAAAAGGAGCTGAATATGTGCCAAAGAAGATGGTTGGAGCTGATTAAGGATTATGACTGCTCAATCCATTACCACCCTGGGAAAGCAAACAAGGTGGCAGATTCATTAAGTCGACAAGACCATGCTAGTTTATCCATGATGAGGATCACAAAAGATCCAATATTTAAGGATTTACAAATGATGGATCTTGGAATTATAATGGAAGGGGAAAAATCTTATCTTTCTCAAATGAATGTTCAACCATCTATACATGTGAAGATTAAAGAGGCACAGAAAGAAGATGTCGAGTTACAAAAGAAGGTGAGAAATGTTCCTAAATTCAACCTTGATTGTGATGAGATAATAAAGTTCAGGAATCGGGTTTGTGTTCCTCCCATCCCCGAATTAAAGAAGGAACTGCTGGATGAGACTCATAGTTCTTCATTCTCTATTCATCCTGGAAGCACGAAGATGTATAGGGACCTGGAAGAGTTCTTCTGGTGGGATGGCATGAAAAGAGATGTTGCTGAATATGTCTCTCGATGCTTGGTTTTTCAGCAAGTTAAAGCTGAGAGACAGAAGTCTAAGGGGATGTTACAACCATTACCCATACCCGAATGGAAATGGGAAAACATCACTATGGACTTTGTCACAGGACTTCCTAAAACATCCAAAGGCTATAATGCTATCTGGGTCATAGTTGATCGTCTTACAAAGTCTGCACACTTCATTGCTATTAGAGAGGATTTCTCTCTGGATTAGATTTCCAGGATATATGTAAATGAAGTGGTAAGATTTCATGGAGTACCACTTTCTATTATATCTGATCGGGATCCGAGATTTACCTCGAAGTTCTGGCAAAGTCTTCAGCATACTCTGGATACAGAGCTGAGTTTCAACACTGCTTATCATCCTCAGACAGACGGTCAGTTTGAGAGAACAATTCAAACTCTAGAAGATATGTTGAGAGCTTGCTCTATGAATTTCAAAGGTGGTTGGGATCAACACCTACCTTTGGTGGAATTTTCATATAATAATAGCTTTCACTCCAGTATTTAGATGGCTCCTTATGAAGCTCTCTATGGAAAGAAATGCAGGACTCCAACTTGCTGGGATGAAGTTGGAAAAAGAAATCAATTAGGACATGATCTTGTTGATGAAATGGCAGAAAAGGTCAGATCTATTCAACAACACATAAGAGCAGCTCAGAGTTGATAGAAAAGTTATGCCGACAGCCGAAGAAAAGACCTAGAGTTTGAAGTGGGTGATAAAGTGTTCTTACGGATATCTCCCTGGAAGAGAGTCATGAGATTTGGAAAGAAGGGGAAGTTGAGCCCTAGATATATCGGTCCTTTTGAAATATAGGATCGTGTTGGGAAGGTAGCTTACCGATTGGCGCTTCCACCGAATCTCTCTCAAGTTCACGATGTGTTCCATGTATCTCTCCTGAGAAAGTAAATACCTGATCCTTCACATGTACTTAGCTCAGAAGTTGTACCGCTGGAGCAAGATCTTTCTTATGAAGAACAACATATAGAGATTCTGGATCGTAGCGAAAAAGTACTACGAAACAAGACCACTCGATTGGTGAAAGTTTTATGGAGGAACCACCAATTAGAAGAAGCTACATGGGAGCTTGAGGATATGACGAGGGAGAGGTATCCTCATCTTTTTGTTACAAAGTGACGAATTTCGAGGGCGAAATTCATTTTATGGGGGGTCGAATGTAACACCCGAGACTTTTATGTGAAATATTTTTTTTATGTTATATAAATCATCAAAGGAATCTTTCACTACACACAACACTAGCTTGGCTTTATTTACACGCAACCGCGGCCTTCCTCGATAGCTTGCGTCGTACGTAATACCGAGTTTCACTAAACAATGATATGCTATTAAAATATTATTAAAACTAGCCGTTATGAATAGTAATAACCAATTTTTGAAATTTTATAAATTTTATTTTTCAAAATGGACTTCATTTTTGAACTCGGAATATCGAAATTAGCCTAGGGTGAAATTTTGGTATTTTTCTGAAAACTTTCAATTTTTGATGAATAGTGAAACTACAAAGTGGCTGTTAAAAAAAACTGAATTTTTCATAAAACTTAATTTTACCGCTTCTGTGAGTGGAATTTCAAAAATTCGAGAGACACGGTTGATGTCAGTAAGTAAAATGTGGTTCAATGAGATGAAAATAATTTTTTTGGTGAATAGTAACTTATTACTTTTTTTTACCACGGTTAAAAGTAAATAAGGTAATTAAGGGTAAAAATGATATTATTATTACCCTAACACATGTCCTAATTCTATTGGACAAGTGTAATTCTACCAAAAACAAACTTAGGAATAAAATATGACCATTTAGGCCCACTTGGATTAGATTTGGACATTTATTATTAATTTATTTAAAGAAGGGTTAAAATAGTTAAAATCAATGTATAATAACTAAATCATTTTTAATATGGGGTTATACATAAGATAAATTCGACAATAAATATTCATTAGAAATATAAAAAGATTTCATACATAATTGTATTTTATTTTTAATTTTAGACATTAAATAATTTAATTTATTTATGACACAACGATGATGCAGAAATTATCTTATTAATGAAATATTGACATAATTGAGGTTATAAATACCAAAATAAATATAATTTGAGACTTTTTATGAATTCCACTAATTTTCTAGGTTAATATGCCATGTTAGTATTAATTTAATTAACTTTTTTCGAACTTATCATTCTGTTATGATTTTCACAAAAATCAATTACTGAATAGTGTCAAAATTAACGTAAAATAGTTTTTAAAACAAATATTATATTATTAATTGTTATTTTATTCCTAAAAATATAAGGTTCAGCCAAATTACTTATATAAGGTTTTATATATTAATAATAAACAACTTGGGGTTCGTTTGGCTTGATATAGTATGTTTATTAACCTTATAGTATAAGAACACAAAAAGACATGGTAAAAGTAAAATTATTTAACTTAATGTTAAATCTAAATGATAAGGTTAGAATAGGAACCTAAACTTGTCTAAATTCTATTGGATGAGAGGATTTAGACCCATCCACACCTTAGCCTCTAAATAAATCAATTTGGAGCAATTTAAAACCGAACTTGACTTTATAATAAAATAATATTTTTAGTTATTCCAATGGTGCCCCTCTCCTCCCTTATAAAAGGGCACCTCCTCCCTCTCTTCCTCACACCACGTTGAGCCTTCAATATCAGACAAACCCTGCCATTTTCTCCTCTCCACTTACCTAGAGACATCCTAGAGGTCCTGGTCTTCTTCAAAGACCAATTTTAGTGCCCTAAAAGGTGGTCTCAAAGAAGCACTTCAAAGAAGAGGTAATATCCATTACCGATTCTTTCCAATTTCTTTCTTCATCAACTTCTTCTTATTTAGTTGTTTCATTATGAAGTAATAACATCAGTATCACTCATATACTGATATGTTATTATAAGTATGAAACAACCCTATTTAACCATCTATCCATCCTACGGAAAATGAAATCACCACGCGTGCGTACGTACGAAATACCGTCTCCACGTCGTGGTGTAATCTATTTTCCACCACCACCTTACTTGGATGGGTATAATGGTGTAAATAATGGCTATATATTACTATTATAAAGTGATATTGATTTTGAAATATTATACATACACTCCAATACAATTCCATGATCATAGGAATGATATCATCACTCGTGCGTACGTACGGAATACCGTCTCCACGATGTGATGCGACTCGTTCTACATGATCTTCATTTCATAATGATTATATAAATGAATTGAATGAATGAATATGATATATATTACACTAATACCATTCTGTAAATGAGGTATCTATAACCTAAAGAGAAGAATAAGAATTTATTCGACAAAACACGCATAAGAACAAAAAGTTATAAACACCCGAATAACAAGTAGCAATGAAATATTACTACTAAGAAGCTAAGAATATGACCATATATGATATCATAAAAATAAGTATGATTCTGGAATAAGTCAATAACATTATTTAAATAATTATATAGGAGGTTTGGACACTTACAAAGCAAGTCAGACCTAAGGTAAGGGAAAATATCACAATCTCATTTTTATCCGAGATTGTTTATACTTTGGTATTTACTGGGGTGTATTTTATCATCCACATCCATGTTTCCTCAATATGTAATATTTATATCCTTATACAATAGTTTATAACCAATTTTACCCTTCGGTGAGTTTTTAGTAAAATATATGAAAGGAATCTTTTGTCGTTTTTCGTACGAGGTACTTTTTGACTTTTCCGACAAAAGTACGAAGAATGTTTTTTTTAACTTATACGGAATGAATGGGTTTTTAAAACATTATTTCCAAGAAGCTTACTTTACAAGGTTTCAAGTTTATTTTTAATCAACTTCTTTTAGTTTATAATTATACTACATGTTAAGAAAGGAAAAGTGTTTTTGAAGCAGAAAGGATATTTTCCTCAAGAATGGAGTTCAAGTGTTTTATCAAAATTATTTTCCATCTAAGATAATAAAGGGTTTTGTTTCTATCCCTATTATTACATTGATTTGATTATGTTGTTATGGAATTATATTTATGAATTCCTTTATCTTATATTAATTGTTTTATGATGTCACGATGTTTAAGATTCCCATTTTTATTACATGGGTTATGCTATGATGTACGGTTTATGATTTTGTGGCACACATAAGAATGGTATCATTAAGAGATGGGTGGGACCTATATCTCCCTCCAATGCATTGGGTAAAGATTTTATATATCATGAGATAAACATGGCTGGAATGGTAGGTTATACCGTTTCAGTGAAACAGGATTGAAACGAGGGTGACTCGGTTCAGAAATGGACTTTGTCCACTAAGATAGTCTTGGAAATGAGTCTTGACTAATAAGAAATGATTCTCTATGATTATCTGTGTATGCCACAAAGTTTCAGGTTTTAAGTTATGATTATTGGGATTACTTTTCACTTCTATGATTTATCCCATGTTATGATATTATGATCTCTTTTGCAGGATAAGATTTCCAAAAGTTATGTTCTTATGTATATGATGTGATTGATATTTCTTTTGTTTACCCTTACTGAGCATTTGAGATCACCCTTTTGTATGTTTTATTTCCCTAGGCCAGGAAGAAGGTTATTAAGTAGAATATTCCAAAAAGGTACTCTAGATATGATGAAATAAATGGGAGGCAAAGTAGATGCTTTATGAACCAGTTGTTTATGTTTCCCAGTTTCTAAAGACACTATACCTATACGGTCCTTTGTTGGTTTTGTTATATGTTGTAATAAGTGTGCTTCAATTATGAAGTAATAACAATGTATGTAAAGTATGGGTCGTTATAACAAATATGTTAAGGATGGATATTTTTTGCGGATCCCTACATACTGTCATTTAAGACAAATAAGAACAAAATAGGCCTTCTTCCCAAGAATGAATTTACCACTATCCGAAAAACCCATTAGGGGGTTGAATTATGCAAGGCCACCTAAGGGAATTGACTGCATAGTCAAATAATAGTATCTTTTGGCTAACAAGTCTGTTATGTAGACTGTTTATGCAAGACCGCCCATGGGAACGTGCTGCATAGTCAGGAAAAAGAACTCTCAGAAGTTTGACATTTTTGTGACTAGAAGTCATGAGAAGGGTTATGAAGATCTGAAAATATTTAAGGTTAGGATTATTAAACATAAATATGGGTATTGTCCAATGTATACAGAGATACATAGATCAATGCTAACCATAATCATGTTGTGGCTGGGTCCTGAATTGAAATGTTGGACTTCACTACGTATCCCATAAGGATGATAATCAAGCCATACATAGTTCTTAAACTACAGTTTAACGTCGTGTGGGACAAAAGGATTAAAGATCTTAGTTTAGGGTCATAGAGCTTGGACCATTATAAGAAATACACAGTGTGTGTTTTCATGGGGACTTTTCAGCCAAGGGACTGAAAATGGAATTTGGGGTTAGGCCCAAAGACTTGGGGATGGATTCGAGGGACACTCGAACATTCCTACGTATCCCATAAGGATGGGAATCAAGCCCACGTAGTTCTAGAATTACCCTTTGTACAAATTTGGTTCGTACATGTGAAGGGTGAAAGGGGACTTTAGTATAATGATGGTTTAACTCAAGATAAAATGTTTGGGCGTTGCCATGTATGTACGTAGTCTTTGAAATGAAACATGACTGAAAAATAAATGAAAATAATGGTTCCCTCTCAGGTGAGGGTATCAAAGAAATTTGTAGTTTATTGTCATACTGGACAAAAGTTTTGTATAGTTTAACGTCGTATAACAAGGACGAAAGTGAACCAATGTAAAGATATTGATTCTTGGGGCAGTTTCACGAATCAACATCGTATGAGATGGAGATGAACCAATGTGAAGAGATTGGTTTTGGGATTGAACCTTGGGAGGATTCCTACGTACCCAACCTGGAAGGCAAGGATCAAAGTCCGTGTAATTCAATTAAAGAATGAATTAATGATCAAGTTGTTCTTGGTGACAACGACCTAAAAAATGATGTTGGGACTTACACACGGTTAGCGGACCAGAGAGAGTGTTATGGTTGAGGTTTTCTCTAAGCTCACGTGAGTCATACTCGGTGTGAGAAACAAGAGGTAACAACAACCTTAACGATGCGTAGTTTAATGTCATGTAGGACATATAAAGGGAATATGAAATTTAAAGTCTTGCAGTTAGGACTATTGGTGCTGCACAGTTTAGTGTCACGTAGCAGGGACAAAATACAGTTTACTGTCATGTAGGACGTATCATGGACTTTCTATACAGTTTAGCGTCATGTAGTTAGGACGATGGGGATAATAAAGTTTTACGTCATGTTGGACGAAAGGGTGACTGTGCAGTTTAATGTCATGCATTGAGGAAAAAAGAGTACACCATTTAACGTCATTTTGGACACATTGGGGATTTTATCCACAGTTTAACATCATGTTGGACGAAAGTGCGAATAGTTTAAGGTCATATGCATGGACCATGGATGGTGTAGTTTAATGTCACGCTTGGACAAAAGTGTAGTTTAAGGTCATACAAGACCTTTGATGATTATGTAGTTTAACATATTTTCGGACATAAGGGACTTCTATACAGTTTAGTGTCATGTATTTAGGACACCACAGTTTAACATCTTGCTGGACGTAAGGAACTCACAAATAGTTTAGGGTCATATGCTTGGACCGTTGGTGATGCAGTTTAAGGTCATACTGGACCATTGATGTAGTTTAAGGCCATACATGACCATTTAGGGAACTTTTTCACAGTTTAACGTCATGTGGGACGAAAGTAATAAAAATAGTTTAAGGTCATATGTATGGAACGTTGCTGTATAGTTTAATGTCATATAGCAAGGACGAAAGAGGGACTTTGCAGTTTAATGTCATGCAGTGAGGACAAATTAGGGAAATTTTTTTTCCATAGTTTAAAATTGTGTGGGACAAAATTAATACAAATAGTTTAAGTTCATATGTATGTACTGTTTCTGTATAGTTTAACGTCATATAGCAAGGACGAAAGAGGGACTTGGTAGTTTAATGTCATGCAGTGAGGAAAAATTAGGG
The DNA here is from genome assembly GCA_963277665.1 of Viscum album. Classification (NCBI taxonomy): domain Eukaryota; kingdom Viridiplantae; phylum Streptophyta; class Magnoliopsida; order Santalales; family Viscaceae; genus Viscum; species Viscum album. The sequence continues at coordinate 1,433,221,644 of OY728145.1, forward strand.
ATTTTTTTTCATAGTTTAACGTCGTGTGGGACGAAATTAATACAAATAGATTAAGGTCATATGTATGGACCGTTGCTGTATAGTTTAACTTCATATAGAAAGGACGAGAAAGGTACTTTGCAGTTTATACAAAATACTTCTTCAAAAATATGGCATTGGTTGGAGTAGTGATGAGTTCTCCATCCATTGAGATTAATGAATAAGCTCCATTGGAGTAGACCCTAGGTATTGAATAAGGTCCTTCCCATTTGGGATCAATCTTGGGAGGTTTCTTTCCTGGTATCATTGGAGTTCTGAGAACTAATACCAATTCTCCCTGAGTGAATGAACGAAGATGAACTTTTTTGTTAAAAGCTTGTGCTATTCGATTTTGATATACATCCAAGTGGTGCAAAGTGCACAATCTTGTCTCATTTAACCATTTCAATTCATTCAATCGCTTTTGATATTGTTCATCTGTAGGTGATTGATCACAAATGGAAACTCTGAGCGAGGGTAGTTGAACTTCAATGGTCAAGACGGCTTCCATTCCATATACCAATGAATATGGAGTTGACTGAGTTGCAATGCGGGTGGTAGTCCGATAAGCCCATAAAGCATGAAAGAGTTTATCAGGCCATGACCTCTTATCTTTATCTACCATCTTTTGCAGTATATTTGAAAGAGTCTTGTTAAAGGCTTCTATCCGGCCGTTGGCTGCTGCATGATACCGAGTTGAATGGTTGGATTTGATGTTGTGTTCTTGATACAAATTATTCACCTCAAATGAACAGAAATTGGTGCCATTGTCCGTCAATATAGTATGAGGGACACCAAATCTGGTAATGATGTTAGACTTGATGAAGCTAACAACGCATTTAGAACTGACTTCCTTGAGAGGAATTTCCTCTGCCCATTTGGAAAATAAGTCAGTAGCAGTAATAATTTACTTAAACTGCTTGGTCGTAGCCGAAGGGTAAGGTCCCACCACATCTATTCCACATGTGGGAAATGGCCATGAGTATTTAGCTGTATGAAGCAACTATAGAGGTTGATGAATGAAGTTGGCATGTACTTGTCATGAATGAAACTTCTTTATGAAATCGACACAATCTCATATCATTGAAGGACAAAAGTATCCAAGCCTTCGAATCTGATCAGACAGTCTATGTCCAGACTGGTGGGCACCACAGACTTCTGCATGCACTTCTTTCATGACAGCCATTTTCTCTTCACCATCAATGAATTTGAAGAGAACTCCATAAAAACCACATTTTTAGAGAATTTTCTCTAGGTTATCTGGGCTATCATAAAGAGTAAAATTAACCACACATCACCGGATTTGTTCTTTCTCAGCTCTATTAGGTGGAAGTGTTCCATTTTGAAGGTATTACCTGATAGGTGACATCCATCCTGTAGTATGACCATACAGTTCAGGAATGGGACAAATTTCATTAATTTCCTCTGTTCTGATTTGAACATAAGGTGAAATTACACGACAGTGGGCAATAATGATGGTTTTCTCATCCCGATTTGGATCTTCCAGAGCTGTGGCTATATTAGCCAATGCATCAGCTTGAGAATTTTGTGATCTTGGGACATAAGAAAATGTCGGTCCCAAAGGGAATTCCGCCATTAACTCTATGACGTAACCATACACAGGGATTATTTCTTCTTTTCTGATGGCATAATCCCCATTGATTTGTTTGATTACCAGGTATGAATCACCTTTCACCTTTAAGTGATTCACTTGTGCATGAAGTGAGAATTCCAAACCTATGATGAGAGCTTGGTATTCTGCTTCATTATTGGTACCACCATCCCACAATAAGAAGGAATAAGGTAACAATTCCTTTTTAGGAGAAATGAGCACAATTCCCAAGCCAACTTTGTTGAATTTAGGATTTTCCATTTTCCTCCCTGTTGGACTTCTGGAAGCACCATCAAAATACATTTTCCATTCCTGAGGACTTTCTTGAATAGAGAAGACTTCCTCATTAGGGAGTTCAATATCTGAAGATGTGTCTTCCACTGAAGGGTGTTCAGCTAGGAAATCAGCCAGAGGTTGGACCTTTATTGCCTTTTGAGACACATATTGAATGTCGAATTGCTGCAAAATAACTGCCCACCTTTCCAAACGTCCTGTAAGCATTGGACGACTTAGGATAAATTTAAGTGGGTTATTGAGAGATACCAATTCGACCTCGTGATGTTGCAGGTAGTGTCTCAACTTTTGAGCTGCAAAGAATAATGCCAGGTAGCACTTCTCAATACTTGAATACCAGGTTTCTGCTTCAGTCATGGTTCGACTGAGATAGTAGAGACTGTTTTCATTCCCAGCATCATTCTTTTGAGCAATAAAGGCACCCAATGATCACTCAAGAGCTGTCACATAGAGGATAAGTGGTCTTCCTTCAATAGGTGTCATGAGTACCGATGGACTCAAGAGGTATTTCTTGAGAATATCAACTGCTTCTTGACATTATTAAGTCCACTGGTATGTGACTCCCTTCTTCATCAATTTGGTGAAGGGTAAACTTTTGCCTGCTAAATTGGAAATGAAACGCCAAATATAGGCTAAGTTTCCTTGAAGTCCTCTTAATTTTTTCAAATTTTGAGGAGGTGACATACCAAGGAATGACTTGGTGTTCTCAGGATTTACTTCAATACCATGATGGCGTACAACAAAGCCGAGAAAGTTTTCTGAGGTTACCCCAAAAGCACATTTTAAGGGGTTCATCTTCAAATTATGTTGTTGAAGCTTGCAGAATATGACTTCAAGATCATCCAAGTGATTAGAATGTTGTTTGGATTTAACTACCAAATTTTCTACATAGCATTCAACAAAATTCCCAAAGAAGGGTTTGAAGATACGATGCATGGAACACTGATAAGTTGCACCTGCATTCTTTAAGCCAAAGGGCATTACCCGGTAGCAAAATACACCCTGAGGGGCTCTGAAGGCTGTAGATTCCTCGTCTTTTGGGGCCATTCGGATCTAATTATATCCAGAATATCCATCCATGAAGGAAAGTTCTTCATATCCAGCTGTTGCTTCAATTAGAAGTTCTGTAATCAGAACTGGGAAATCATCCTTAGGACAATGCCGATTAAGATCTCTAAAATCGATGTAAACTCTAATTTTTCCGTTATTTTTCTTTACAGGGACAATATTATCCAACCATTTGGGATAGTGAACTTCTCCGATGAAGTTACCTTTGATAAGCTTATCCACTTCAGCTTCAATTTTGGAAGCACAAGTTGGGTGTGTTCTTCTGACGACTTGCTTAAATCCTCGATGTTCTTCTGGTAAACCCAAATGATGAGTAGAAACATTAGGATCAAGCCTGGGCATTTCTGTATAGTTCCAGGAAAATATATCTCTATTTTGCTTTAGAAAATAAATATACATCTCTTTCTCTTCAAGATTCATGGCCACACTGATTAAAGTGGGGCGTGGATCTTCTTTTGTACCCAGATTTATTTCTCTGAGTTCATCCACAATGATAGAGATACCCTCTTCAAATGATGGAGGAGAATCTTTGAGATCTTCCTCTTCTTCTTCATCATGTGTTATTTATTCCATTTCAACATTCATAGTAGATGGTAAATTAGAATTCTCATGATCTGAAGAGATGTCAAAATTTTCATATCTTGAAGAAGAAGCTTCCATTTCCGACCCGATTAATGATGAAGGGTCTTCTTTGGGTAATAAAGAGGAGATGATGGATTGTGAATCGACATAATTATTCACCTCTTATGTTTCTATAATTTCTTCTGGCCTAATTGGCGAAGCATAGACTTGTTGGATTTCAGCAGATGAAATGAAGATGTCACATTTTGTGCTTTCATCACTGCTTGGTAGATTACAAATTTCTCCCATGTTGTCTGGCTCGATTGCCGTAATTGACATTATGGATATTTCCATAAGAGAATTTTGATTTGGGTCTATCTTGTGAATTTGACTGATAGGAAACACATAATCTGTACTCACATGTGTAAATGGATTTACTGGAATTTTTTCAAAACCATATGGAGCATTAACTTTGGTAATCTCCTTTGTTATGGATTTCTCCCTTTGCTTCATGTGATAGAATTCCGCCTCAATGTATTGAGACTCACATGTCTTGAATGGGGCCTTATCACTATACAATGTCCCAACTTGACCATCGAAACAATATTTGAGACATTGATAGTATGATGAAGGGATAACCGCATGTTGATGTAGCCAGGGTCTTCCAAGTAAGATGTTGAAGGAAGAGTCTTGATCAACAACCATGAAATATGAATTGGATACAAGATCTCCAAACTGAGTTCTAAGTGTAACTTCACCCAGTGGTTCTTGTTCATTTTTATCATATCCCTGTAGCATCATGGTGGAAGGAGATAAATTAGATTCCGTGAGGCCCAATCGATGAAGTGTACGAATGGGCATGAGGTTGACTCCTGAACCATTGTCAATGAAAGCTCTTCGAACATCCATGCCATTGACCTTGCCAGACAAGTACAATGGTCTAATATGTCCATGCACAACATCATCTTCATCTTCATCAGTAATTAATTTTATTTCATGTCATTCTGCAGTATTATTCTCTATGTGATAGACTTCAGCTGCAGCAATTTAAGTTTCAAATTCCTAAGGACTTGACAAAGCCTCGATGAGTGCTTCTCGAAGATCTTTTGACAAATTCAGAGCATCCAGAATTGATAACTTGGATGGTACTTGTTCCAAGTGTTTCAATATATCATACTTTTGATCCAGAGGTCTGCGTTTCCCAATAGGAATATGTGGTTTAGCAGGTACCTTGGAAGCAGATGCTTTGGAAGTTGATGCATCTTGTATTGGGATAAGAGTTGGCAATATTCCTGGTTTTGGAAGATTAGACCGATTATATCCATTTACCTGCTGAGAGGAAGAAGATGGAACCTTCAACCGGTCTTCCAAAACAAATGTTCCAGGACTAAATTTGCTATTGGTAGAAGAACTTTCTTGTTCTTACTGAGCTCGCTGAAGGGCTCTACCACGAGTTTCTGCTGCGTACACAGTTCTAGCCGGGGTAGAATTGGAATAGTGGCTTCTGAAAGATCCACGTATTCCCCTATATCCTGAGCCCCTGGAACTTCCTCTGATTCCTCTATTTGATATAGGGAATTCGGGCTCATTGAAATCGAAACTTCAACTGGCATATGGATCTGCTAATTGAATAATATTAACAGAACCAAAGATTAACTCTTCGTCTGATGAAGACTATGCCTGATTATCCTGTTTAGGCTGTGCCGTTTGGTGGGGAGGTGCCCATGGCTTTGAAGTAGATGGCATGAAGTCCGCAAAAGTCAAAGATAACTTAGGCTTTGACATATATTCATCTTCTTCTGATTCTTTTTCTTTCTTTGAATCATGCCGTTTCTTTGAGGACTTTCCCTCTGACGAAGAGGGTTTTGCCACAACATTCATGGAAGAAGACACAATTGGTTTCTTTAATTGTGCTCTCAAAATAGCATGAGTTTGAATGATTTTCTTTCTGACCATCCAATCATCATACTTATGTGCATTTTTTCTTTTGACTTCTTGACATTCACCTTCCTCCTCTGGAACTGTAGTAGTGACACATGCTACCTGGGCTGAGGAGCCTTTCAATGTGACTTGTCTTGATTCAACCATATTTTGAAAGAGGTCTTTGAAGACAAAACACTCCTGGATGGGATGCCCCAACATTTGATGAAAAGGGAAATAATTAGGATGGTCTTCATCTCCTTTCTTGTTTGGCCTCTTGGGCATTGGTAATTGAACCAAATTTTTTTTCCAGAGCCGAAATGAAATAACCAGGAACTTGTTCATTTCGTAAAGAGTATGTTTTTCTCTTCAGATCCTCAAATTGTTTTCATCTTTGATATTTTTGATCGTATGGATGAAAAGGCCTTTGTTGTTGGAGCTCAGAAGGTGGAACCCTTCGAGAAGATGAAGGTTTTGAGTTAGAAACAGGTACATGTTCTTGTTTAAGCATAACTGTAGCGGTTTCTGCTTTACCCATTCTCCTTCATGGAGAAGATGTAATTACACGAGACTTAGCCTTAGCCTGTATAAGGGAATATTCAACCTGGTGAGTGATTGAAATAAGGTCTCGAAACCCTCCTGTGTATTTCACAGGGATTAACGGCATGCGTAATTCGTCACGTAGATTTTTCACATAGATTGGAAACAATTCTTCTTGAGGGAGTGCTAAACTCAAGGAATATGTTAATCCATTCCATTGAGCAATGAAATCAAGGACCCTTTCATTCTACCTTTTCTTACAGTTTGTAAGATTGAAACTTTTGTCTTTGGAAAAGTTGATCTGAACTAAAGGAGGAATTTTTGGCGTAGGTCCTCCCATCCGGTAATTGACTGGGATTGCAAGCTTGTATACCAAACAAAATCTGGCCCTTGCAAGGTTCGCAAGAAGCATCTAAGTTTCACTGATCCTTTTTACTCCAGAGTTCCCATAATAGGATTGCAACAAGACACGTAATGCATCAAATGTTGTTTAGGATCACCTGATCCACTGAAAATAGGGAATATAGGATTCCCAAAACTGGATAGAGGAGAAATTGAATCTACCCATTCAGGGTAAACTTTCTTTTCTGGTTGAACTTGCGCATGTTTCCCTTCCATAGTTTCTAACCGAGCTATTAATGACTCAATAGTAGTTATTAAATTTTGAGAAACATCCGGTTGAACTTGGACTTGGGTAGGTGCAATGACTGGAGCTTGAACAGATGTGGCGATTGGTGCTGCAACTAATGGTAGCACTACCAACTGTTGTTGCACTTGACCCATATGATTAGACATGTGAGGGTGTACTAAGAGAGAAGGATATTCTTGATCCATCTCAGTAGCTGCAACAAATTCCTTTGGATGACTGACTCTAGAATGCTTAAGAAGAACACTACTCTGAAGTAGTTCTGCATTCAACCTTCTTAATTCCTTCATTTATTCTTCTTGTTATGAAAACCTTTGCTCTAATGAGAGCGATTGACCTTCTCTAGAGGAAAGATATGTAACCTGGTTCTTTCCCTTCCCTTTGTTGGATCCTTTTTGGAGAGGGGGAAGTGGGTTACTCGAAGGATTACCTAGGTTCTGATTAATCCTTTGACTTCGTGTACGCACACCTTCTTCATTTGTGTCGGTGCGTACATCTTCTTGAGTAGGAACTTCTTCATCTGAATCCCCTGAGTGAGCCTCATCTGGTGGATCAACAACAACGACATTGATGACATTGATTGATGCATAACTCATCGCATCCCTTCTATCAACATTTCTGTGATATTGTCTTCTTCCATGTCTTTGATGAGACATTGCCTTTTGTTGATTCGATCCCTCAGGAACTTCTTGATGAATCGTAATTTGGAGGGAATCTCTTGATAATTTGGCTCTTCGTTCCTCTTGAGGTTTCTTCCCTAATCGAGAAAAGACCGACTTTCTCTGAGGAGGGGATTGATGATTTGAAAAAGTCCCCAGTCCAGTGGACTGGGGCTGTTCCTGCTATTCTCACTCAACTCCCTGAATGCTTTTTGTTGATTCTGAGGGTTGGTTTAAAAGATTCCCCAGTCTGGTGAGCTGGGGTGGTTCTTGACATGCTATGTATGAGACTTTCTTGAAAGTCCTCCTGATCTTGCGAACCTTAGTCCAGAAATTAGTTGGATGCATTAACCTGTATCCTCTTTTATCACCTGGTTCAAAAGACCGTTGGATGATTTCTGACACTTATGTCACTTGGTGTCGTGCTTGCTCCAAATGAGAGGCCTGTTTAATATTCTTGTTTGCTTGATGCAAGAGTAATTTAACAACTTGTTCTCTGTATTCTTGATTTTGAGAGGAACCGGTTGAAGCCTGTTCTTGGGCAAGATTTTGATTACAAACAAAGCCCATTGACTGTGGCCGGCCATGGGCAATAACATTGCATGAGACACTTTTCGGCCGGCTTTGCTGACTGGAGAGAACCTTGAAATGTAGTTCTCCATGAACACTCCATCCTCTAACACGAATACCAGATGGGGCATTGGAAATTAACTGACGCAATCTTCTTAGTGCACCAAGGCATGAACGTTGAAGGGCTCTCTGCTGCTTTTCAGCCTTCGGATATCAAGAGACTGATAAAGACGCCAAATCAATATGACATTGTAACCCTTCTATTATCTTAAGATGATTTTCATATTCATCATAAGATAATACTTTATTTTTTAACTGACAAAGATTTTTCCATATGTTGAGACAAATATCATGAATTTCATCTTCCGTCAACGTTTCTGGAATATTATATTGAGAGTCAGCCAGAGGCCAAAACATGACTATCACTTCACCTTTTGCCAGTTGTTTTCTCATGTTCAGCATTTCCTCTTTATCATTTGATGAAGATTATTCTACCTGATTTGACCAGAGTTGGTGTTTCCTGGTTTCTTCATTGGATTCAATAGGATTGGTAGAGAAATCATTGATCAAACTAGAAGATGCATGACTTAGGGGTGGTTCAGAGAATGAACTACACTCTGGGCTATCTTCTGATTGAGAAAGTATTTCACCTACTAGCGATGAAGCTTCAGACATGACTGATTTCGCATTTTCAAGTGCGTCAAGATAAGAGGGATTTCTCGGCACTACATTTTCCACTGGAGCATTTTCCGGGCAATGTGCATCACTAATACGGAGAGGACTTTCGCAGCGAAATTCATCATCATGGGGAGGACCACCATAATGGGTTACAACAAAAGATTAGATCTCTTGCTCCTTGGTCTTCTGACCACACAGAGGGTTCCCGTGGCTCTCATCTGAAGATGAAAATTTGAGATCGATCGAATTGTCATGAAGCAAGCCTTTATGAGGAAGTGTCTGCTGAAGACCTTCGGAATTAAAGTTCCCACTATTGGGAAATGAGGGATTAGAATCTTGAATTTCAATAGATAATTTTCTGATGGCTTTAAGAACTCCACCATCGAGCAAGGCCTTGTTACAGATTGGATCTTGATCTCCTGACTGTGCTGGGCAGGTCTTTTTCTTAGACGCTTTCTTACTCGCCTTGGAAACCACTTGTTGAAAAATGTGGCTACTCTGAGCAGGTGTATATGCCTGATCAGGAAATATGGTCAGGTTAGGCTGATGATCTCTACTCATATCAGGTGTATGTGCCTGACTTGGTTGTCCGTATGATATGGGGGAGTATACCCCACAACCCTCTTGGACTGGAACAAATTTGTGTGTCTGTTCCGGAGTGAATTGTTGATGTGTCACTCCACTGGTAGGGATAGATTTATGTGTCTTTCCTTGAGATGCTGCTAAAGTTGTTATAATATCCTGGCAGGCATCCAGAATATGAGTAGGGATTTGCTTCTGCTCTTTCACCATTGATAGAATATGCTTGGTGACTTCAGCTGCCTGAATGAGAATATACGCCCATTCCGGGCTTGGAGCAGGTGTATGTGCCTGCTCCTGTCCTCCTTTTCCTATCAGTGAATCCTGACAGTACTCAAGTGTGGGGGCAGAGAGTTGAGTCTGCCTCCTGTTTGTCGCCGGGGCTTTCTGACTAACTTCTCCGAATGCTACCAAGCGAGACTTTTGGTAGGCTTGATAAATACTAGCAGGTGTATGTGCCTGCTGATTGCACTTCGCCAAATGTGGTTGAAGAGATCCATAATATGTAGTCAGATGAGCCTGCTGACTAGCTGATGATGTATAAACAGGTGTATGTTCCTGCCTATAGTACTCCGTCGGAATTGCCTCGCAGGATTGGTGTGATGCTGCCAGACGAGTCTGGTGGACAACGGAATTAAAATGGGTAGGTGTATGTGCCCGCACGTTGCTTGCCACCAAGTTAGGTTGGTGGACTTCTCCGGAGATGGAAGAGATGAGAACCAGCTCACTGTTGACCAGATTCTGCCTCTGGTGATTCGTCTTTCTTGCTCGTGTTCTAGGAACCTGAGCCGAAATCCTGGAGTTGGTACCCTCATCATGTTGAGGGCACACTGCCGTACGATTCTGGCGGCGATTATTGGTGGGAGCCCTCAGGAAGGACTCCTGTTTGTTTGAATTAAGGCCCTAAGGGACCTTCTCATTCACCCCCTGAGAATAAGGGAGCGAATGGTGATTGCATTCCGGGGATAACGACCCAAAACGGTTGGAGATGGTAGTCCGCACCGCCTGCTTCTTGATCACTGGTCGTCGTTGTCCGGACAAATGATGTGAGTTGTTTACTTGGAGGGCTTGTCGGGAAACCTCCAGAGTTGGGATGGTACCGTGTTGATGGTACTCCTTAACTAGTGCGTTTGATACCCAGCATTGAAGATGCTGAGTAGGTGATATCATCCTTAGAGCGGACGACGATCCAGCAGGAGTAGCAGTAGTGGCATTTGCAGCAGCAGTATTCACAGGTGTGAACTTGAGAGCAGCCATTCTAGAAATGAAGAAGATCTTGGAAAAGATTGCCTGTTTGATATAACAGACATAATCAAGATAAATTCAGCCACTACATATTTTGGATGAGCACATATGTCAATGGTTGTTTTTGTTGGCCCTCTCATTGAGTTTTAAATAGGGGCCTAATAAAATTGGTAAAACATCATTTTAACTTGGTTAAGGATTCACGTCGGGTTCACCATTTTTGTTTCCCTCAGAATCCGGGGATGACCGCCTTGATGGGAGGTCCAAACATTCCTATTGGTTTCTAACGGGTTTGTTTGTAGAACCAGAAACATCCAATGATTCCACATCCATTCAGACCAACTTTCCAAAGGTAGGCGCTCATTAGTTTGTGGACTGATGAGGATTGGGAATTTGCATTGGTCGAGAGGATGGGAGGTCGGACTCATCACACCTTTTTGAGGGGAATTATTGTCTACTCCGGGACTCTCTTTATAGATTTAAGTTATGTTTGTGAATCCTTATTACATTACCAAGTATAAAATGAGCTTTCCTTCAGATCTGACAATCAATGATTAAATATGTAGGAAATTTAGAGAATCTTTTATATGTATTAGAGGTTCTTAATCGATAGTGAATCATATGTATTTATTAGAGATTCTTGGCCAATGGTACCCTTAGAGACATTTATATAGAAGTCTCTTGGTCATTATGATGACCATGCTGGTTCTAATGCCACTCAGCGGGGAACTTGAAGTTTATTGTCATTCAGAAAAACATGGATTATTTCAGAGTTGGGATCGAACCCGCAGATAGGATACCTACGTATCCTCTATTTAGAAAAGGAATCAAAACCCACGTAGTTCTAGTAAGGGAGTATGATGTTTATAATTGACGGCTCAAAGAAGGATGTCACAATTACTTTTACACTCTTAGCTCACGTGAGTCTTACTCGGTGTGAGAAACAATAGGTATTGGTAAAAATTAGACAATTGTGCCATGAAATATGCAATAATAAGAAATAATGTGGGACTTATGTATGTATGAATACCTAGATAAATGAAGATTAGGATTTACTTCAGGGAAGAAATGCAGGAACAGAGTCCATAAAGGTATATGTTCTTCATTGAGATTTGAATACTCTAACTTGGGGCTTACTCTTGAAAAGGAGGCCCAAATTAGGAGAGTACTTATGATTGGGTTTTACTCCTGAAAATGAATCCCAGATCAAAGGTAAATTAGGATTGGTTAAGAGAAATTAATACTGGGGCTCACTCCTGAAAAGGAGTCCCAGGTTAAGGATTATGACTGGGGATTATTCCTCAAAAAGGAGGCCCAGGTTAAGGGAATTAAGGTTTGGGGCTTACTCTTGAGGAGGATGCCCAAATTAGGGGAGTGGGGCTTACTCCTAAGGAGGATTTCCAAATTTGGGAACTTTAAGAATTGGGGCTTACTCCTAAAGAGGATGCCCAAGTTAAGAATTATGACTGGGACTTACTCCTGAAACGGAGGCCCAGGTTAAGAGATTTGAAAAATTAAGGGACTTGGGGCTTACTCTTGAAGAGGATGCCCATATTTGAGACTGGGGCTTACTCCTGAAAAGGAGACCCAAGTTAAGAGAATTATGGTTGGGTCTTACTCCTAAGGAGGATGGCCATATTAGAGGACTTGGGGCTTACTCCTAAAGAGGATGCCCATATTAGAGGACTTATGACTGGGGATTATTCCTGAAAGGGAGACCCAGGTTAAGAGATTATCTCATCTTAAAGGATGAGGTTGAATGAATGAAATCTCAATCTTTAGTGACATAAAGATGTGTAAATCACTAGGTTTGGAGAGATATTCCACAGAATTCCTTTCAGATAAGGAAGTAAAATCAAGAAATCATTCCATAAATGGCTTTGAAGAGTGTTTTGAATACTGAAACATGAATATGAATGGTGGAATGGCTTAAGAGCGGTGAAATGGGCAAGAAGGGCGCCCAAAAAAGCAGGGCGCGCAAGTCCTGGAAGGTGCGCAGGTACTGCATGGGCGCGCAAGTCCTGGTCGCGCAGGTATGCCTGCGTGACATATGGGGTACTTGCGCGACGGTTAACCAGCAGGGTAATACTTGAGAGACTCTTGATTAAAGCCTTTAGAATCCTCTTGAGGTTCTTCCATAAGAAGGGCGCGCAAGATCTATTGAAGGAGTAAGGGGGCGCGCAAGTGTGGCCCTTTTCCCTTAAGGGATGAACACTCAGGCGTGCAAGTGTTGATGAGTTTCAACACTTAGGCCTTCCTCCCCCTCTTTAGATCTTCAGTTCTAGGTAAAAAATTACCTTAGAAGTGTTTCGAAAGCTTTTAGAAGAGACTAGGGTACCAGGAGCTCAAATCTGAGTTTTTGGAAAAAATAATCCTTGAATGGGGGGCCCGCAGGGTCTATTTATAGGCAGGAGAAGACCCCGGGTGGTTATCACTTAGGTCGCTCAAGTCACTTGCATGACCATCATGCGTCGCGCAAGTGGACTTGCGCGACTATGAGGAAACTTGCGCGACTTATGGACAATCTTCTCATTGTTCATCCCTTTGTCGATTATTGATATTTTCTTCAAAGGATGAATCAATTTGTGCTAAGTCATTTCCCTTTACATTCCTTTGGACTCTGTGACGAAAAAGGAGTGTCAACAATCGCCAAACCATATGATTTACTGAAAGCACCCACACGGTTTGGAGAACCATGCAGTAACCATTCACTAACCATTTTCCAAAAGGGCCCCCATGCTGCCTGATTTCTTGGGTGAGGTGAATGATTTGGTCTAACCATGCACCAACCATGCACTACACACTATTTGAACTATTTTATCCTCCTTTAGAATCCCATGCCCCTGGGATAACCCCAAAAATTCCCATACACCCAAGAACCACTTCATTGTACATAATAATGGACGTTTAATCGAAATTTAAACAAGGAAGTACGTTCATGAAAGGTCACAATCTTACAATATCTCTAAGTTATAATGGATTATCCATGAGTCGTACGTCTAAACCATACTAATTATCCAAGACTAAAGGTCAGGCCATGGGGACCAACTATCAAATTTCGCTTCCCAACATTTCTCCCAAACATGGCCATGATTTCAGAAAACTCGAAACTAGGAAACAATCCTACTTGAAGAGACATTATCCACAATAAACTAAAACCTGATCTTAATACTCCTGAAGGAGGCATCAATGTTGACCTCATCACAAAAAAATCAACTCGAGGTAAGGGTCTAGGAAATATCACTTGTCCACTAAAAAAAGGACACCAACAAGGTACTAAATTTCTCTTGGAGAGCTAATTGGAATTCCATTGGTCTGATCCTCTACACAATTCATGGCCCAAAACACTTGGCACCATCACACATGGTTTCCAAAAGTCTAACGGTGTCCCAAGCTCAATGTCACTAACGAGATACATAGATTCTATCCACACTCCCCAGCCTACATTGGTCAACAACTCAAGGCCTGGTGTCCTCACCACATTTTCGAAAATCCAAAATAAACCAAAGAATAACCTTCATCTAAAGGAACTCAACAAGTCATATCCCAATAAAACATTCATCACCAAAAAAACTTCACCAAGATGGATCCTGCTTGATCTATCCCACTCATACTACCGATCACATCATCAACCATCCACTTTCCCTCTATGGTGCTCTACACCATATATTTAAGCTCTCCACCACCATCACTGGATGTTGGAAACCTCCACTGTCAATAAGGATACCAACATAACTTCAAATTGACCTTCGCAACATATCTATTTCATTTTCCAACTCACTGCACCCAAACAACCATGGAAACTGAACAGAACTCTGGCACTCATCCTTACCATCGAGACCATCCAAATTAATCACACCTCTGTCATCACTATCTCATCCAAGGACACCTTGGTCCTTCTTTATGACCCTTTATCATACCAAATCTCACTTAATCTCTCAAATTTAACTGATGGGGGCTTACATCCTACAACATTCATTCCATTTTACCCAATTGAATTAGCCCATCCTAGCCATCTCACTCCGTTGGTGCCCAACTTCCACTGTTGGCATGAATTCCTATACTTAAAAATGATTCCTTCTTACACAAGGAATATCCCATCATCTACAAAAATCTACTAGAGTACATTCTTGACCTTTGGTGATTCTTCACCACCATAACATCCACTTCTCCATGAACTATTGATGGATCTAGAGAACTCACCAACATGTATCCTTGAAAACACATGAAATCCTCTAAAACTAGCCCCAGTTCGAAGTCATCACATGGATTGATCTACCAATAAATATTTGCCCCAACTTGATTTCTCCAAGTAATCTAGACATTACCTTATAGACTTATCATTAGTATCCCAATGCCACCACATCTACTCCATGGTCAGTTCCATTCATCCATGTCGGACCTACCACTCCCCACCTTAGGTGTATAATCCCAACCACTTTACACAAGAGATTACAACATCATAAGTTCACACTTATTTTACATACTGAGACCCAAAATTTAGACATGTAATTCCTACCATTCACGTAACTACAAAATCAACATTACCCACTACACATACTTAGCTTTCGAGAACAACACACTTGTAATTCGTCAACATCCGACCCATACCGAGGACCTCTCTCATAACCAGTTTATGGTGGTCTTCCCACCATAAGAATCTAAATGTTCCTCCCATAGAGTGTAACCTCTAAGGTGTCCCATATCGAATTGAAACACATTCAGATCGCCATTCATAAACCGAGATCCTTTTCAGTGCACCCTAGATGTTGTCAAGATATTGAACACGATATTCTCTAGATAAATTTTTTTATGAAGTCATATATGGACATCCAAAAATAGAATCTATCATAGATGTCACTCTTTACTATGGGAACCTTGAACTTCTGCAAGTCTCAGGCTTCCCTACTCACCATTATTTCATCCACACTCAAACTCTATAGCTCGAGTGGGATTTATAATCAAAACTCACTACCACTTCACTAACCAATGTCAAGTGGTCGTGACCCAACATTCCAATTAGCATCACTAACATTACCCCACATGAGTCATTCTGGAATGAACCTGATGATATACCTGAAAATGAATCAACCACCACACTAATCCACAACCCAATTGTCTCACGTATAACTCACACTTCCCACAATGATCATACAGAAATATAACATGCATTTATCCAAATCCACCCCTTCATCCATCCCAAATGGAATCATTTATTTCCTAATAATATCCCACATATAGTGATAATTAAGGACCTAACGGCTTTCAATTTCCTATGATCACACAATAATCTAGATTCTAGATCACACAAATCTTACATCACTAGAGCTAGGCCCAACACCAACTCATTAATATGACCATGCATCCTCGTCCATCTGCCTCATTGGACTAGATCCATTCTCAAAATTCTCATAAAATGAACAAATCATTAGTTCATGAAATCCCAATCGCATAACCACTACCACTAGGTGTCACTTCCATATCAGAAGAATCCATCACTGTTTTTTCCACTCTTGTCATGTTTTCTCTAAAACTACATTGGATCCTATATCAACCACCATCAAGGCTGCAGGACAAGGCTCTTAATGACCTTTCCTCTCCCCAAAATAGACCATACAACCAACCAAAATCACTTAGATACCATCTAAAAAAGAAACTATGGCATAACCATATACTTTTACCACACTAAAAGACACCAAACATGTATTGATTCTTCCTCAAAAGAAACCAATCGTTCTTTACATCGAAAGGAACATTCAACACTAGTCCAAACTTCCTTGAGGCTACCCTCAATTTACAAAAAATATCAACTAATAAATCCTAATAAAGTTTCAGTTATAAATCCATTAACCTTACCACATATTTCTATAGGTTAGACCCCTTCTAGGAAACACTCTTTGTGTGCCACTTCTAAGGTCCAATCATTGACATGTGTCATACGAACCCAAAATCAGTGACAACCCTAAAAAATTATCTCAAAAGTAATCATTAAAAACTGAACGATACTAGATCACTAAAATAGAGTCACATTAAGAAATGGGAACTGTATATCTCACTTTAATCCATACACATCAAACCTTAACCTAGTCGCTGTTCATGGAAGCACTCCTGCCCCACTTCAAAACATATTGCATCTAACACCTACCAGTTGACATTTAATCTAAGCCTCATACTAAGAACAACCAAAAATATAGGTCAACACCATGGTCCAAAGAACAACCTTCTTGATAAAAAACATGAATAGTTACCACATTAATATTACCAGAACAAAAACTCCTAACCCATGTTCAGAACCTTATTGAGGACACAATTAGAACATATCCTTTATCGTACTATGAAACCCAAAAAATAGTCACGACCTAGAACTAAGGTCTCGAACTAGGGAATCTTACTACCCAAACCACCCATACACAGGGTCAAATAAAAAAACTATGGATACCCATTTCAACTATCCCTACCAGTTCTATCATGTTTCATCTCCCGTATTAATTAAACTCTACTAGTCACGACCAAATGCTTCACATTTAAAACCATTATATATTCAAAACCATTAGGATTTACACTTACATAAACATTTATAGTAACCCAACCATTCAAAAATACAAGATCTATTCAAATTAACTTTTCAAAACATTTCCTTCATCAAACATTTCAATGGGAAAAATAGACATAATTTACGATAACAAAAGTACAATACAGGTATATGAATACTAAGGTACTATCAACCACATGAAATATATAGATGACCTACCAATCCAATGTTCCTACATGATGAATGAACTCATACAAACTCTCTTGCAACATGATTCTAAGATATAATACCTCATAAATCAGTAACACCCCATGAAAGTGTTCCCCTTGAGGTGGAAATAACAATCAAATGCAAAAGCAGAAAACTAATCACCAACTCCCACCACTAGAATCTTGTTTTTTCACTCATATATCGGGCTGTAGGAACCCATGCACAATCTCATTACCAGGTCTTAAAAAAGATCCTAATATTCTATCTTCCATTACCCCAACATTAAGACAAAATACATGCTTAGATACCACTTGGAAACATCCTGAACCTAGTGGACACTATCCAGTGCCCCAATTCGGGTCATTACATGACCTTAGTTGTGCTTCAACATATTCTCGAGGCTACTGACTAATAGTACAGGTCTGTCGGGAAACATTGGGGAGACTATACCCTCTTATTTGAGTAATACCATAACAAGTAACCAAGAAGCATATGATATATCAATATGATGAATAAACTACATGTAAGGAATAAATACAAATAACAACCAAAACAAAAACTAACAAAAGACCCTAAAAATGGAGACGAGTCTGAATTTGGTCATGACATCCCATAATCAATCCTGATATCCTATACAACCAAATACTAGGTCCTTATCTGGAACCTGTATCCAAAAAACTAGTATCATTTTCTCCAATTCCCAAGTGCCATGGAGGCTTGACCAGGGTGTGAGCATAAATCAGTTGGCCACCACCAACAATGTCAAATTAAATAACCAATTTGTACAACAATTAATGCATTAAAAAAGTGTAATAAATAAACAAGGAATCAGGAAAATCATTTATGTAATTATCTAATAACCATTTTATCAATAATGTTCTATAGAGTTAAGAAATAAGCAAAACAATCTCAGGTTATATTTTAAGTATAAGCTAAGGAATAAGGGGTTACACACACTTTTATCCACAAGGGGTGTTTACTAATAAAAACATCTCACATACCCCTAATTTAAAAATATTCACTTGATCATTATCTTCATTTCTCCCATGGGTTGGGAATTTCGATCATTTAACCCACTTCCTAATTTGGTCAATTATCATTCATAAGAAAATAAGTCAAGTAACCTACCCCATTAGGGTTGAACATTTCAAAAATAATCATAACAGACTTACCTTGGAGCCCCATTCTATGTAATCTCATCCAATGAAACCATGAGCGACTTAGAGCCTCAATATGACTCCCTAACCCATGCATTATATGGAGGGGTTTAGAGCCTCAGTTCATCCCAACCCATGGGAGGAGACTCAGTCCATTATCCCACACCACCAAGCCATTTTCATATGATTATTTACCCATTTACCACATATAAAATTTCAAAAACCATTCTAAAAAAATAAACATAATGTTCAAATTTCATATTTCATTCAACATGTAAATCATCTTCATTCCTTAATCTATTAGCACATTTTCTATTTACATTTTATAACCCATTAACCCACTTGAATTATACAAAACAATCCCTTATTCTATGTTTTCAATTGTACACAATTAACATTAATCTCATTTACAAACCATTTCAAATTTACCAACACAAACCATAATTGTTAAACACATATATAATTATTCCAAATACCCCCTGATGCTATGTCATCAATTATACACATTCATCATTTAGTTCATTTCATAATCATGTAAACATGAAAACATAATCGTCATGGATCCCATATCACTAACCCATAGATCAATTCATTGAATATGGTCCCAGAAGTACTTGAAAACCATATCATTGTATAAAACACAATTCAAAATACTTATTTTAAATCATCTTGAATCCAAAATTTGAAACATGATTCTTCCTCTTTGAATACTAAATTATTTCTCAAGGATTTTGTTTCTATTTCTTCCATACCGAAAACCATTAAACTATATTCAAGAAAATGGTTCCACTACATCATTTCAAACACCATTTGAAATCTCTAAAGAAACCCACTTTTTAACTTAATTTGAGGTCAAAGCCTCCTTTCAAAAAATTACTCACTTTAAATCTCATTTTTCCTTCAATAAAAATTTAATCAGGTAAAATATAGAAAACACACCATTAAATCCATTTCAAAACCTCCTAATCAAGTACAAAATCCAGCTTATAACTTTTTCAAATTCCCCCATTAACCCTACCAGTATAACTGATTAATCTTTTACTACCCATTCACCATCATAATTCCCCCATCTTAATGTTTACCAATTACTCTCAGTAATTACAAGGGTCTAGATTACATCATGGGTAGCCCTATGTTCAGTTTCACTCATTAGAGGACCCAACGAGGTCCATGAAGGGTTTCATAACTCAATATATAGCCCAAACCACATTCCATAATCAAATATAAAGAAACACAACAAGGGAACGCATTGTCACAAATACATAAATATATAAAACATCAAGAATATAGGCAAAATCTTAATGACCACATACCTCATGCTTGAAGATGATTAATAGCCCCAAATTCATCCCTTGATTTGAAATCAAACTCCATTTAAATCCTTGACATTGAATGTGCTAGAAAAGTGAGGATTTTAGGTCTTCATAATGGTATAAGAGATTCTACAAGCCTTAATCCTGAAAATAGAATAAAAAAGAGTAGTAGAGTCACCCAAATATTTTATTAACGCCCAAATTCACCTAAAATGGAAAATAATAGAAGGATAATCATCTCTTGGAAGTTATAGGGTTTGGTTCTTCACCCAACCTGTAGGGGTCGAATGGAGTGAAAACCCAGGGAGGAAATAATTAATATTGGGAAGATAAAATGGAAAAACTTAGTTTTTAATGGATGAGTAGTTAAACAAACTGTGCACCAACTATGCGGCACCCTCTTTACAAGAGGGTACAAGCAGTATGGTTTCATGGAAGCACCCACATAGTTAAGAAAACCATGCGGTAATTGTGCGCTAGCCTCTATCTAAAAGGGGTCTCTGAGCTTCATGTTTTCCTAGGCTAGGGACACTGGTTTTTCTAACTATGTACCAATAATGGATTGCACACTATTTGGCATCTTTTCTCATACTTTCATGTCCCTAACTGCTGAGATACCCCCAAAAAATCCCATACATCCAAGAACCACTTAATAATCCAAAAAATGATGTTTAATAAAATTTAAATAGGTACATACAATCACAACAGATGATAATCTTATATTTAAAATAGATATAATGATGATGGGTGAAAAATGAAGGGTCAATGTGACTTACTTGAAGTACTTACACTTGAAGTAGGAAAAAACAGTCATAGAGAAAGAGTTAAAAGAAAAAATTATCCCTTCAAAGACACAAATTTAAGACAGGATAAAATATAGAATGGAAGATGACTCAATGTTGGATAATATAGAGACCCAAATAAAGTAAAAAAATCATAAGTTCAAGAAGATTGATCAAATATTATATATTTCATGGGGAAAGAGAAGTATGAGACACCCTCTACAACAGCCAAGATATGTGGTGTACAAAAGGTTCCAAATCTATAATTAGTCGATAATGGGAAGGTACTTTATAATCCTTAAATATATGGTTATTAAATGAGGGTAGATATGAAATTCTACTATTGTGGAAGATTGGGATACATTATGAGTGTGTTTCTAGATTCCAAAGGGATCAAAGATGGAAGAAATAATATTATAATAATATAATAACCAAGAAATGGCTACGTATGGAAATCTATTAATTATAGATGTTTTATATACACTAACCATAAATATATGGAAATAAAATGCATATGGAAGGAATATAAAAATTTCATAAGGTATTTCTTCATTCCAATAAAAAACTGGAAGAAAGTTTCTATATAGAGAGAATATATTAACATAGAAAATAGATTTACTATTTTAGAGGATAAAATGTTGTACAATGATGGGGGAACCAAGAACCAATAATAATATACTCACAATATATCTTATAAATAGAAAGAAAAAATTACTATGAAAAATAAAGAAGCTACTCTTGTTTTCAGAAAGGTTGATAAACATTTTAAAAATCCTCACAGAGGACAAAAAACTCTGAAGAGATTCTAATGGAAATTAAAGTGGAAAATGTATGGCTTTCCTTAATATGTTCTCAAGTATTTCTATTAGGAAAGAAGTTAAGACAGCTAGGATATCCCTCCTATCATGGAGGAATCATTTTAATGGATTCAAGAAAAATGTATCATTATAGAAAACTTGAACAAATGTTATTAGTATAGAGACGCATATATTTCATATAGATAAATTTAATCTTATTTTATGAATAACCATTACATAACAATACAATAAATTTCATAGTCATAAAGTTTTAGTGTCTTTAGAAAGATGGATATATAAAAAAATGGTACATTAATGATTTTAATCATCTTCCACTTAGTTCTTTGAAGCTATAAGCTGTCTTAGACATATCATACTAAAAATATTTTCTCATATCCTAGGGAAAGGGAAACATAATAAAAGGTGAGCTAAGATGATCAATAAAGGTGAAAATAGAGATATTTATTATATTTTAATCATAAAATGAGCATTAAAAATCATTTCCTTATTCAAGGATCACTACCAAGACTTTCATAGTTGATTAGATTCACTCCTCATTCCATCATATCCTTATTATAGGTTCACTCCAAAGTTTATCATAGTGGAAATATTCCTTTATAGATATGGGTTCACTCTCCATTTCAGTTCTTATTACCTCACCAGATATCTATATTTGCCCAATTAATTGGTGGGACATATAATTCTAGGCCCACCCATAAAACAATCATAATCCATTCATCTTCATTCCACATGTTTATAAATAATTCATTATGTCATCATTTCAAAGCCCGTGGAGAGGAAATTAGTTTCATAAACATTTCATCATAGCATAACCCATGATACGTAAATAGTTTTCATAAACACCTCGTAATAATAATAATAAACCATACAAATAAAGAATAAGTATTGTATCATTGGATCATATCCCTAATAAATCATAAGTAACATTATTATATTTAATGATATATGAACAATGTATTTAAAAAATTTCATGAATATATTTTAGGAAAATACCCTTTCATTTTGAAATCAATTATTAAAATTAAAAGTATTTATAAAATATTAAGGAAAACATTTTCACTGAAAATAACCATGGATAATTATAAATGAAACTTCAAATCATTAATTTGTCCTGATGGTGGGAAATATTTTATATTCCAATTAAATTAAAATAATGCATCCATATAAATTTTCTAAAACATTTCAAAGTTCCTCATTTGAAAAATGATAGGAAGATACCTTTGAAATTTTCTTATAGAAATTAAAACATGGTTAAAAATGAATTTAAACAATCATAGGAAAATATTAATTTTTAAATCATTTTAAAGAAAACATGGACATGAAATAAAAATATTCACTACCAAATAGGAAATAAAGTCTATTTTCTTAAAAATATTTTCCAAAACATTTTATGTACCAAAGAAAGAAAAATGGTGATATTGGTCTAAAATCCAATTAATAACCAAAAAATAAGAAAATTAAAGAGTTTTATGATACATTGATCATATAATTTCATGAAAGGGAAATTCAAGCATAAATAATCCCTATTAAAATGTGAGTGAAACACAAATCCATTTACCATATGTTCAAATTACTTCAAAAGAGATTTAAAATAATATATAAAATATTTAATTTTATTATAATTGCATAAAATATTCATTTAAATTCCTCTAATATCACATATTATCCACGCATAACATTTTAACACTTGTTTATTAATAATTTCTTATTAAAATCATCATTTCTGGGTATTAATTATTTCATTTTTCAAGGAAGTTTCAGTTCAGTAGATCTGATCCTGGTACTTTAATCCTGATCACATCATATGAATAATATTAATCATGATATGAATATCATATATATTTGTTATATACATATTTATAAACATCCATTAAAGGTATAGATAGAATTTTTTTACTCCGTTCATGGAGATGGTAGGTCGTACATATGCATGAATATTTCTTTCATTTTCTAACATAAAGAAGGAAATAAAGATAAATAAAATTTTATCATCCTAGAAACATAAAAATATCAAATATATATAATATATTAATATTAAAGCTATCATAATAATCAACTATTAATGATGGTGATAGAAAATGAATTATATCGCTATGTGGATGCAGTAGTCCACATATACGCACGAGTGATACTTTCACACCCCCTTTAATGAAAAAGAGGGTAAATAATAGTGTTTATGTAATAATAATAACATTTAATTATATTAATGATAATTAATTTGTCATTTTATGATTAATACCATGTATATATATGATTTATAGGAAAAAATAAACTAAAATTTTTCGGGTAGGACAATTACCTCTTCTTTGGTATACCTCCTTTAGATCCCTTATTAGGGACCTTAGTAATGGTATTTTAAGAATAAAATAACATATAATTCATGGATAGGTAATTTTATAAGATAATTATGATGTTTTTTTATATTTCTTACTCAAATTTCTTTCACGAAGAGATTGGATGGGAGTCCATTTATAAATTGGGGGGGGGGGGCACATAGAATTTCTTATAAGATTAAAATTTAATAATGAATTTTTCAATATAATATTTTCCAAATGGATAGAAAATAGAATTTACGATAATTTAGGTTCTAAATATTTACATATAATATGATTTAGATAATTTTAATTGTTAAACATACCCTTATCTATTGGTGTAACCCCCGATAAACTCTTTTTAACTTTAACCGTGTTAACAAATTTTTACTTTTTTTCTATTCAATATGACAAAAAAATATGTTTGCCTTATTAAATTATAATAATTATGATGATTATAAATATGGAAAAAAGTTTACAATATTAAACTTCTATAATTGGTAGAGATTCATTTTAAAATAAATGCTCAAAATGCGATAAAAACCATTTTTAGATAAATGAATTTTAAAGCATATAATTAAGTTTACCATCATTAAATTCCACGTAAAAACAATCAGATGAATGTTGAAATGCTTCTTTGAATATATATAATATAAATTTAATTAATATAATATAATAATTTATATTAATTTAATTTATTAGTATAAAAATTCTTTGTGCGCATAAATTAGTTTTTTTAGAAAAATGTGTTTTTAAGATAAAAAAGGTACTTATACCAAAATCGAGTATAATGATGATTAATATGTAATTAATTATTTTATTTATACATAAATTATAATTTTGAAACTTTAATATAAAATTAAAAACATAATTAAACTTATACTTGATAATAAATAAATGTTTTATGAAAAATTATATTTTTTTACTATTGACTAAAAAATAATATTTTTAGAGAGATCCCAAAATTTAACCATAAGATAATTTTCATACGATTATTTTAAAAATGTATCCTTTTTTATAAAATAAAATTCATAAAATTTTTGGAAACTAATTATCATATCTGCGCACAAAATATGATAAAATGATTTTTGAAAAAAAAAATATTTTTGAAGTATAAAATGACTTTACTAAACAAATGAGTACTTATTTTCTATGAATTAATCAACGAATTTTTATTGATTAAAAACATTATAAATGTATTTAATATTTTTATTATTAATATTAATTCATTCCAATTCAATGTATATGTTATAATGTTATTCTATTTTATGGTTCAATTAGACTCTAGGTTGCATATCAAGCGAGCTATCAACGAAATCAACTTTATTTATAGATACATATATCATAAAATGTTTGGGTATTAAATTATACCCCCCTTAAAATGTATTTTGATATGAAATTTACATCACTATAATAAAAATAATAATATTATACATGTTTCATCATATATTTGGCTTCCTATGTAGCTCTCTCGAAATTTTTATTCCTCTAGAGAACTTTAACAAGGTGACTAGTCATTCTCTACAACAATTTTTCTATATAATAATTTATTTACATTGATTATTATTTATTATAAATATCATGATCTATTGGTATAACTTATGAGTTAAATACATGTAAAGGATCATGTATGTACTTTATTTGGAGAGATAAATGGAACACATCATTAACATTAGAGATGTTTGGTGGAAGTGCCAAGAAATAAATTGTTGTCCCTTCTCAATCAAGAATATAAAAGGGGACACTATATATATTTATGAACTATATATTATTTAAAAATATTAAAACATTATTATATGTATAAAATAATAAGAATACATTTTCCCCAACTTTGAATTCTATATTTCACTAACAATTGTTAACATAACTTTTTTGTCAACTATAAGATACCTTGATGTGATTCCAAATAGAAATGTCTATCTCTATCATTTCCTTATCTAGATCAGGTCCCAATAGATTCCATTATCTACCTTCATTAAGTCATGATGGATTTATTCACTTCCTTTAATTGAGGGATTCATAAGTAACCATATGAATGCTTGAGTGAAATCTATTATTATAAGAGAATTAATCAAGAGGAAGGTGTTGATCCCAACCACCATTAAAATATATGGAACGTATTCTCAAAATATCCTTTATGGTTTGAATGGATACCAAATATTGAATATATTTCTAAGGATGATAAGAAGTACAGAAACAAAAATCAAAATCCATAGCTTGGTGAAGAATTCACCAGAACTTCAAGGTAAACCTTGGATCCTAATTAGATACAATAGAATGTTGTACTCTATAAAAATTTGACACTTACTTAATGTATATTATATAAATCTGATAATGATAGAAATATTATCTAATATCAATGATGTGTGATGACTTCATAAGGTAATAAACTATAACCCAAATAGCATTATGGACTTTAGACATTTTGGGTAGTCTGAAGACAAAATATCTGGTGATGTTTTCTTATTTCCATTCGCGTATAAGAATTATTATAAAAAACTCATTGGACATCTATATCTCATACTCAACTTGATTAAATACCATGTAATGAGATATATACTCTCTAATATCTCTCTTATTTTTTCCCACTGTAAATACTCTTTTAGATCATTATTCATCTTGGTACTTCTAGTACAAATAGAGAATGATGAATTATGAACTTTATACAATAGCTCCTTCAAATATAGTATATATGGGATTGATACATGGTTCTTTAAACTTATAATTGCATCATAATCAAGGTTTAAATCATGAATACTTTTCACTTTCTTTTACAACTCTTCAAATTCTTTTTTATCCTTTTTAATATTCACTTGGATTAATGGTTGAACACTCATTTAAGTGAGATGATATTTTTAACCTTCCTATATGATTTCCGGATCCATCCTTAGAAAATCTAGAAATATTGGATCATTTAATATCCTAATCATAGATAAACTATAATGATTATTTATATTAAGAGAAAATTCTACTTTATTTATCTTCTTATGGTGGTAATGTATTAATTAGTCACAATATTTAATCAACTCTAACCATATTATCTGACACATATACAACTCTTTTTGAGTGAATATATAATTTAAACTTTTATTACCAATATATATGTCACAAATTTCATTGTATATATAATTGATCCATGTATTTAACACAAAAATAATTATAGTTAACTCCAAATCACGAGTTGTGTAATTTTTAACATGAGAAATAAATTTTCATGATGTATAAGCTATCACCATATAATAATGTATGAGGACTCATATCAATATCTTCATTTATGCATCACTATTGAACAAAAACCCTTCTCTGATATAGGTTATGGTATGAACTGGTGAACCAACTAACATTATTTTTAGCTCTTTTAGATTTTACTTACATTAATATGTCTAAAGGAACATGAATCTCTTTTGAGTTAACTTAGTGAGTGGACTAGGTAACCATGTGAAATTCTTCACAAAGCAGTGATAATATATATAAATGAAAAAGAAAAATATGCATATCATTCATTGTGTTTGGTCTTGGAAAATGATTAATAACATTTTCCTTTGAAGGATCTATATGACTATATAACCAAAAATTGGAACTTTATATACCAAAATTCCCACTTAGAAAATTTTTAATGAAAATTTTTCTTCCTTAGGGTCCTCAATAAAAGTCTAAAGTGATATCCATTACCTTCATTTTTATTCTAATATACAAGAATATATTCTATGAATTTTACCAAGAACTAATAAAGTAAATATTTAAAGACTTTATTCCTTAAATCCATAATGATAATGATGGTATTGTAATGTGAAAATAGAATCACTATAAATTCACATTCCCTATACCTCATAAGGATTTTTTATTGGGTATGTATTAGATTTTGAGCATAAATTTATCATATCCTAATCAAAGATCAATATTGGAAAAATATTGAGATCCTTGTAATTGATCAAACAAATCATAAATTCAAGATAGATGGTATTTATTCTTGATTGTGATCATGTTTGGTTCCTGATAATCAATGAAAAGATGCATTGGAATTTGTTCTTATTAAAAAAAAGAACATGTACACCACATGGTAATTCCTAGTAATGAATTAATCCCTTTTCTATATTCTCTTGAAGTTTCTTATTCTATTACAACAACTCAATCAATGCATTTCTATATAGAGTTTTTGATATAGTTATAGCACCAAGTATGGTTTCCATTGAAAAATAAACTTAACAATTTATATGAAGAATTGGATAATAATAAATAAAAACATCAATAAAATATCATAGAATAGTAATATATTTGATATTGTCTATCTCCATAACTATATGAGATAAATACCACTTTTGAATAGGAACTAGGAATCATATAATGGATATAATTTTAATTGGAAGTTAATATTTACACTAGAACTAATAGATGATGATAGGTTAGTTAATAATATCAAATGTGACTTCCCTTCCTTATATGAAAATATGGTATTTATGTAATGAAAGATAATACATTCCCAAAATAACATCAAATTCAACTAGGGGAATAAATGGGATTTATAGGAAGCACATTCTCACAAAATTAAATAAAAAAAGAATCATAAAATTGAGATGTAATAATCATACCATTAGGAGTTTTCATTAAAAATTCAATATCTAATCACTATTTTTATAATGTGATACCCTTGTAGAATTATTCATATACAAAATTGTGGGTAGATCCATAATCAAATAAGACATTTACAATTCTAGAGTAGACGGTATGTGTACCTTTAACTAGTTCATTATCATACACCACATCAGTAATAATGATCACATGATATTTCCATTTATCTCTTGGACTAAGAGGTTTGTATCATTTATCATCATCATTATCATCATTAACTATCATATTTGAGAACTAGTTAGAATAATGACAATACACCTCATATTTGAAACATTAGAGTATTGGTTGTGCATTCTGCTGAGATTTTCCATTTTTATTTTCAATGACTATTATTTTCACATTACTCCAACATTAGTTTTCTCTATAAACCTCTTATACATAATTGAAACATTAATAATTCCCCTTATGATAATTTCTTCCATGTTTGCTACTACACTTTGAGGAAAAAGAAATACCATATTATACTCTTTATAATTTTAATTATTTTAATTTCCACTGAATTCAATATTTCTTTTCTTATCCAAACCACCTGATTTATAAGTAACTAAAAACTCCATGTTAACATTTAAAAAAACAAAATTATTTCATCGTAGATACTAAATTATCTTCTATCTAACACCCTTTAGAGATCTATTTTTAAGATATTAAAAAATCCATCAACCTTAATTTTTGGTTCAGTGATAATACAAGTAGCATACCTTGAAAGTATTATAAAGTTTTCTTCATAATTACTAATGGATTCATCATCCTTCTTCTTCTTATCAAATAATTCCTTCTCTATTTTTTATAAAAAATATGAAGAAATTACTTGCTGAAAAGTAACCTTATAAAATCACCCTACTCTAATGTGTTAATTTATTCTTATTGCCTTGTGTTCTTAAGAAGATTATACCATAACTGTGATTATACATATAAATAATAAAATCCAAAATAAATGTTTCATGTACCAAAGAATATAGTATTTAAAATATCTTTTTAGTGGTGCTAATCCATTTCTCAGAAACAAGTGGATCAGAATATACACTAAAAATGGCGAATGATTCCTCATGAAGGACACAATTGTACATTTTCATCTACTTTTCTCATTTTGAATTTTATAAATATTTATTTATTGAGAAATTTTCATAATCATAGCTACAATAATTTTCATTCCATCTCCCACAACATTTGGTTTCTCAAGAGGAAAATCATTGTATTGTCCATTATATTCAGTGTTAATATGGTTCTTTTAGGTTCTAACTGTTCAATAAAACCGAAAATAATGGTTTGAGGAACAATAATCATAATGACAAACCTTATAATCATGAAAAAACATTCTCAGGATTTCAAAATCATGCCACATTATTTTCAATACATAAAACCATCAGTTTAAACTAGGTTTTCTATGATCGTCATCTTTCCAAAATCCTTTATACAGGTTCATGAAGAAAATGTAAATTAACCCACATGAATCCACTAAGAGTGTCTATATAGGTGATCGGTCTTAAGAACAACCGTTATGGTGATGATCAATTTAATACCCAATATGATCTATTCAAGTCTGTTACCCTATGTTTTGTCTATGACACATTCGAATCTATATGCTAGTATCCAGACATAGATATATTTTCTAGTAAAACCACACATTTTTATTTACTATAACTTAGGACAATCCCATATATATGGTTTATGATAAGGTTTCTAACTAATTTTTAACCATTTTATCTTCTAAAATTAACTAAACCTTTCTATAATACTAACTACAGTGAACCAAACATTTTATACAAAACTATTATAACTTATTAAATGAATATTCATTACATAAGATTATGATCCACACTAGAATCATAAAGGTTTTGCGTCTTCTGAAAACTAGATATAAAAAAACATGTATATATATTATCTATATAATCTCCCACTTAATTCTTCACAACTAGCTCCATTCTTAGAGATATCTTAATTAAAACATTTCTTTATATCCTAGGGAAGAGGAAATATAAAAAATGGTTATCTTAGACGATCAGTAAGGGTAGAAGTAATATATTAATGATATTTTAGTCATAACATGTGAGTAAGGGTATCATTACATGATATTAACATTTTGGAGACCATATCTAGAAAAATATAGATCATAATCAAGATTTATAGAATAAAACTTACTAGTTCATAAGGAATGAATCAAAAAGAAATAAAAGAACATGAGTGATGAGAGAATAACATTACCATAAGACACAATTTTATGGAATGCACATAAGCATAGAAAGTCATATCCTTAGTTAGGGATCACTACCTATACTATTATATTAGATTCATTTCACTTCCCATTCTATCATATCCTTAGTTAAGGTTCACTCTAAATAGTATCATAGTGGACAAAGTCCCTTACTAAAAAGATTAAATACCCATTCTAGTTCTTATTATCTCATGAGATATCCATATTTACTCGATGTATTGGAGGGTTCTATAATTATTATCCGACCAATAACATAATCATAATATAGTCATATGCATGCCATTAGATTATTAAAATTCATTATATCATCATTTCATAAACATTTTATCAGAGAATAAACCATAAAAAATAAATGGGTTTCATAAAAATCTGACAATCCATGCCTTCATTTTTATTGATTTTTGATAACCCCCCATTCAAGGGATGAGGGGGAACCCTTACAAGGACCGTAGGCTCAGAGATTACAAAAATACAATAAAAATCTAACAATCATAATCATAATCCATACAATGAAATAATATGAATTTTATCATTAGATCATGTCCCTAGTAACGAATAATTAAAATAAAAGGATGTTGTCATAGCTGAAAAATGATTTTAAATGTTGAATGGAATATTTCTTGAGGAAAATAACCTTTAATTTTGAAATAAATTATTTAAAAGTACAATATTTACAAAATACTAAGGGAAATAATTTAATTGAAAATAAAAATGGAAAATTTTAAATGATATTTCAATGAATTGAGTGGTCATAATGGTGGAAAATTTTATTCATCTCATGTTTGTTAAAATAAATATTCCTTTCACATTTCCATTAACATGTTAAAAGTAAACTTTTTTGATAACGACATGAAAATTTATTTAATTTTTTTTAAAAGAGAGTAAAACATGGGTAAATTTCACTTTTAAAAATAATAGGATAATATTAAAAAAATTATTAAAAACGTTTTAATAAAAATATGTACATAGGTGAAATGTATTCACGAATAATGTGGAAATAACGTATATTTTTTCATAACATTTCCCTGATAAATTTATGTAACAAAGAGAGGAAAATGGTACTATTGATTTAAATTTCATTGAATATCTAGAGGAGAATAAAATCAAAGGGGTATGTTATATAATGATCGTATAATTCCCCTCAATGAAAATGCAAGCATAATAAATCCGGATTAAAATGAGATTGAAACTTAAATCCCTTACCTCAAGTTTGAATTTCATTTAAGTACCTCTAACCTAACATATAATAATTATAAATTTATTATAGTTATATAAAATAATAATATATATTCTTTTAATATCATATATTATCAACTTATAACATTTTAATAGCATTTTATTAATTATTCCTTTAATAAATCATTATTTATGGGTGTTAACAGTTTCCTTTTTCATGAATGTTCCGGTTCAGTAGTTCTGATCCTAGTTATTTGAACATGGTTCCATAATATAAATAATATTAACCATGATATAAATATAATATATATTCATTATACACTTATTTAGAACCATCCATGAAGGATATAGATAGAAATATGATTTACACTAATCCAGGAGATGAGAGGGTCTACATACGCATGAATGCTATTTTCATTTCCTAATGAAGTGAAGGAATTATATATAAATAATATTTTATCATTATAGAAGAATAGTTATATCATAAATATCATATATAAATAATTAATCTGTCATAATAATCAACCATGAATGATGGTGATATAAAATTAATTATATCGCTACGTGGAGGCGGTAGTCCACACGTATGCACATTCAATACTTTCACTTCCCATTTAATGGAAAATAAGTTGAATAATGGTAGTAAAATAATAATAATAAAATTTAAATATATTTATGATACTAAATATTATTATTTTATGGTGAATAACACATATTTAGAGGAGGTAGGAGAAGAAATAAATTGATAGTGGTTGGGTAGGATGATTACCACTTTTTTTAGTAAATATCCTTTAGATCCATTTTTATGGAACCTTGTAATGGTATTTTAAGAATAAAATAACCAATAATACATGTATATAAAAGTTTATAACATAATTTTTTTTTTGGTTTTTTTGAGATATATGGCTCAAAGTGGTGTAAATATGTGAAAGGATGGGTGACCTTTTATAAGTGGGGTAGAGGACACCATTGGGATTTCTTAAATGATTAAAATATAATAATGAATTATTTAAGAGAAATTATTACAAATGGAAATTTATTAAAAATTAGTATAATATACGATTTAAATATAACTATAAAATATTAGTTAGACAAAATTAATTGGAAAACATACACATATACCGTTTTAACCATAATCGTGGTAACAAATTTTTATTGTTTTTACTATTAATTATGATTGAAAGTTAAGTGAAAATTATTAAAAAAATATTAATTATTATGATTAAAAATATTAAATACATTATATAGGATTCATTTCTATAAGTGTTAGAAATGTATTTTAAAATAAATACTCAAAACCCAAAGAAAACCATTTTTAGAAAAATGTATTTTTAAGCCTAAAATTGAGTTCACCTTCATTTCATGGATTGTAAAAACAACTATATGAATTGTAAAATATGTGATTTAATATATAATATTTAAATTTCATTAAAATAATTAAATATTTTAGATCAATTTAATTTATTAAAATAAAAACAAATCCTACGTATAACAATAGTTTTTTAGAAAAATGTGTTTTTATGCTAAAAATGAACTTATGCCAAAATCAATTATAATGAGGATTAATATGTAATTATTTTTATTATTTATAATTATAATAGAATTATTTCAATTTAATATAAAATTAAAAACATAACGGGGATTATAGTTGAAAATAAATGATAGTTTTACAAAATTTTTTTTCACAATTCACTAAAAAATTAACCTTTTTAGACAAATACCTAAATTTAACCTTAATATATTTATGATATTATGATTTAAAAAGTGATATAATTTTTATAAATTTGGTGAAAATTAATTGTATTATTCAAGCACAAAATTCAATAAAAATAATTTCTGAAGAAAACATACTTTTAAAGCTAAAATTACTTTACTAAAAAATTAAGTTCTTATTACCTAAGAATTAATTAATAAATTTTTGATGAATATAACCATCATACATATATTTAATATTTCAACTTCTAATATTTTTACTTTCCAATTAAACATCTAGGTTATAGAGGTATAAAATATTACAATTAACTTAGACTCCGGGATGCATATCAAGCAAGCTACCAAATAAATTAAATGTATTTAGGGATAAATATATCCTAAAATATTAGGGTGTTACAATTAACCTAAAAAAGATGAGAAAACAAATCCAAACAATACAATGAACTCTAAATAATTTTTTGGAATGGTGTTTATAGAATTTTTTTTATATAAAAAAGTATGACTAAAATTGCCTGGAAGGAAATTAAAATCAAGGGGTTGGTTCATCAAAACCAACCACATTACACAACTTCATAATGATATAGGTAACCCTATCCCCATGTGTTATGTTTTTCTTATAATAGTTTTAAGTGGTGCAGTATTAAGGGGGAGGTACGATCCATGGGGTGATTGTGTTAAAAGATGATGTGTGCAGGAGCTAAAATAAGAAGTGTATGAGTTGGAAGTTACATATGTCTTGAAAGGATATACATGGATGTTTATGTTATGAATAATATCAAATGATGAAGAGACTAATATGAAGTTAAATAGCTGTTAATACTAGAAATGAATAATATCCTATAGTGTCAAGAGAACCTTGTAGATCAAAAAATGATATTTTCCATATATCAAGTGGCATGAGACCACTAAACGAAAGAGAAGAAAAAATAAAGGTTGAAATAACTAAATTCATTTATGGATTCCTGATTATTTTTTATTATAATAACAATATGGTATCAATTGATTGTTTTTAGGACACCAAATGACTTTGTGAGGAAAGTGTCAAACCAAAAAATGGGTTCCATGTGTTGAAGTCAAATATAACACCAATGTGTCATAATAGTGTTTAATATTAATATATTTTTTGATACTATTTAATTTTGGGATATTTGAACTCGAGTTTTGAATATTTAGATGGTCTTCTTATATTATAAAGTTACTACATAGTTAGGGAAAACTATACGGGTTCCAATAGGAATACTGTGACAAGTTGAAAGCCTTTAAAGTTGGTGTCACCTATTTGGTGCATTATTAAACCCCTTATCTTTTTATGATATTAATTAGAAAAGGATTTTGAATTCTTGTCTTGAATAAGGGGGTGTTTTTAATAAATTGGGATTTAGATAAAGATTATTAGAATTGTGATATCTCATGGAGAATTATTTGGACATGAAATGAGGCCCATTTAGTGTTTCTAGTGCTTGGGTGAATTTAAATGTACATTAGGGGTACATTAATTTTAGAAATTCAGTGACTACAGTGGGTCGTACCATATTTATAGGGTTTTGGAATGAAGAATCCTCTATATGGGCGATTCATGACTAAGGCATAACAGTTACATGTCTTGAGAGGGGAGTAAGTGTAGGGACCTCTTATTGGATAAGTGCATCA
Source organism: Viscum album (assembly GCA_963277665.1). Lineage (NCBI taxonomy): Eukaryota > Viridiplantae > Streptophyta > Magnoliopsida > Santalales > Viscaceae > Viscum > Viscum album. Next base: position 1,433,256,538 of record OY728145.1, read on the forward strand.
TGATACAACCCTCAGATCAAATGATGATCGTGTTTGAATGGGGTTGAGGACCTCTTCCTGGGGAGTGTTTCACAAAACCCATCTAGTAACACCATGAACAGTTCCCAACCATTTCCTTAAGAGGAGAAATTATATATTGTTTCCATCGAGTTCTTCAGGTTTTTAGGGATAATGGTAATGGAAGGAGTCCATTTCGACTGGCCTCTACTCTCTCCCTTACCCCTTCATACCTCATGGTGTGGGGTGTTTCCAATTTCATTTTAATGAAAATATAATGTTATATCTTCCGTTTTACACTTTTCTATTATTTCCTTTTAATCACCTCTAATTTTGATGTTATTCATGTTATGGTTTAGTTTAAATTATACAAGAAAATGGTGGAATCATGTGAAGAAGTTAAGGATTTTTCATGAAACATACAAAGGATATTCTAGGAGTATTAACACACTCTATTTAAATTGAGATACATCTAAATATGAATTTATTGAGGTTTTTTTTACCAAAATGCGATGAAATATTTTTTTATATTGGGAATCTAAATTTTGTCTCTTTCATTACCTAGGTTTAATTTCATGTTGGGAGTGGGATGCATCCTATTGATCTATATTTATGTGAGTTTATGTTTCTCAATAATATTTTATGAATTATTCCTATTAAAATAAGGTTTAAAAAATAATTATAAATCTTTATATTTAATTAATGGATGTTTTTTCTGGAGTTTGTGCCTCGTGTGGGTTGGTGATAGTCAATTGGACATAGATGATATTGGTCAAAATTTCCTAGGAATTGATTAAAATTAAATATCTCTATAATAGGTAGTTGTTCCCTTGAAAATACCTATATAGAAAATAAAATATATTTTTATATGATATATTCATTTCCAGTATACTTTTTTATAGTAAAATGCATTCATTTTGGATTTTTTTGTTAATTCATAACAATATGTTTAATGTTTCAGTCATATTTTTCGAGATACTATAATTAATGGAAAATAAGAAATATGAACCAAGGATGATTATATTCCCACTATAAATGGTTCCCCATGCCATTGGATTCTTATGGGATACTTCCATAGGCCGAAAATAAAGAACTAGGTTGAAACAGAGCTTCTATAGTTAGAATTACATGATTCATATCATAAATCATGTCCAAGACAAGAATATATTACAATGTGTGATGTGAAGATATAGTGTGAATTGAAGAAAACTCCAAAATATGAATCCTAGTACTTTTATAGTGGGTCACTTTTTTTCATGTCGTAAAAGTTATAGATTTTCCTAGTTTTGGACTTTTGACATTGAGTTTAATGAAAGGGTTGATTTTTGGCCCATGAAAACCATTAAACCTAGGTTTGAACATGATAATCATAATTGGATGTATTTATGAAAAATTAAATTCCACATAATCCCCCAAAATTTCTATATATATATTATTTCCACACTGCTTCCCAAGATGGATATTGAAGACCAAAGCTTGGGGAGAGAAGATATACTATGTAGGATCCCCTACCAGTTTATCTCCTCTTTTATTTATGTTTTATTTATAATTTATTGTTCCCTATTACTCCCTCATTACTACAATGAGTGGGAAACTCCCACCATTTGATAGGGTGATATAGGGGGGGATCATTATTTTAAATTACAGAATTTTCTTCATGCCTTGGGTTATTGTGATTTGTTATATAATTATTATATATATTTTTTCTTTTCATGACCATTGAATAGAAATTATAAGAACTATTTAAATTTAAAAACTATTTATCCAAAATTAGGCATGGACACTATTTCCTTTATGGTAACTAAGTTTAAAATGGTATCAAGACAAACTCACTTCGGTAATGCCCTAAATTACCAGACCATGGGAGAAGGGGGATTTATAAATTGAAGAGGGGATACCATGACTATTGAATCTTCCTCATTTCAACTATAGAACCAATATGAATTAATCAAATTTATTTCCAAATCCAATCACACATGAACCCTAAAACTACAAAACATCGACATGCTTTTCTAAATGATAATAAGAACCCAATTTGTTTTAAATTATTTGTTTATTTATTTTTAAAAACTCAACTATGTCACTTTATTTGCTCAACCATTTTCATACTTTTTTCTTTTTGATTTTACTTAAAATTTTCCTAGGAGTTTCTTCTCATTATCTATGGATATATATTAATTTACACTTTTCTACATTGTTAAATTAGTTAGTTCCAATTGTGTTTAATAAATTTTAATTTTGATACCCTATGAGGAATTAACAATTCCCTTTACTTATTATAAAAAATATAACTATTTCTAGGGAATGGTGTATAATTATGCTTAGTATTATTAAAAATTTTCTTTTTTGGTTTCTACTCCTTTTACCGATTTTCACTTGGTCTTATTGTTATTTGGTTTCAGGAATGAATTGTATGCACATGTATTTGATGAGAGTAAATTAAAAATAATAGGAGTATACGTACAATCTTAAGATCAAAAGGGTGCTGATAAAACAAAATAAAGGTAGGAAATAATCATAGGATATAATTACTATTAAAAATTTTTGCCCAATAGCATTCCAAGAATTTAGATAGGGTAAACAAAAAGATCAATAAGGAAAGAACCCAAGTGTGAAAGTACATTTTGAATATGGTAGATGCTAAAATGAGGGGGTCCATACAAGTATTATATTACCACCTATTATTATGAAACACTTCATGATCAATCTAGAACTCATTATAAATATCACTCATTCCATTTAATTCATTGGTGTACCACTTGAAGAACCCAATTCTCATATTGGCAGTTTCCTAGAACTTTTCATCCCATTACTATTTAATAATGTTTAAAATGATTTTGCGAGACTATGAATCTTTAAAATCTCATTGAAGTGAAAACAATATGATAGTGGATTCAAATTCTACCACCACATTCAATCACAACATTGGAAGAGTAGGTTAGAAAGTTATTAACAAGGTTTTTCATTCCATTAAAAAATATATGGATCTATGGGTAAGTATCATAAATTTTGATCAATTTAGTGAAGAATATTTATATAGTGCATGGGAGAGATTTAAAATATTGATTATACGATTCCCTCATCATGATATCAAAATATATCTCCCAATTCAAACATTTTACAATGGTTTATTAATGGTAAATTATTTAATAGTTAATCATTTTGTAAGAGATTTTATTTTGAAAAAGTTACCATAAGAATGTTATGAGTTGTGGGAATAAATTTCCATGATTATTTTTCAATTGAATCTAGAGGAGTTTCAAGTATGAGGAGTATATATGGTGAACAGAAACTCAGTTTCCACACAAATTAATGTGATTTCAAAGAAATTAGACATGAAGACGATTTTTCACAATCTCCAAGGTACATTTAATGATGATGAAAATTATATTGATTTTAATCAAGAGAATTATGCATAAGGATAGAGGTAAAAATAGATATGAAAACTGAAATAATAGAATCAAAATCATGTCTAAGGGTTTCAGACAAGGGAACAAGGTTTTCATCCTCATCACCAAGAACCATTACTAATAAGTCAATTGTATCCACTAGAAGAGACCCTATCAATTTTTTTTGAAAACAAATAAAGCTATATTAAAATATTTTACTACATATTTTAAGGATAAAGGTATTTATATCTCATAATTAAGAGACGAATCACAAAACCAAAGAGTTGAATTGAGAAATCTGGGTATTCAAGTCATTTATATTGATGAGAAACTTCAAGAGAGGCCTAGAGGAGTAATTACAACATGTCTAGATCAATACCCCCATGTACCTTTGAAATCCATAATGCTTAGAAGTTGAAAAAAACACAATATGATCTTTAATCAAGTAAGGAGTGAGAATAAAACATTAATATATAGAAAATTGGAAAGACAAACGATATCTTAAGAATAAACACCATCGTACCAACCACCACTACTATCTATCGATCCAGTAAGGTAGGCATATATTGATGAAAAAAGAGAAACATTTAGGGATATGTTCGAAAAACTACACATCAAAATTCCATTTTTAGAGGAAATTTATATATTTCCATATAAACAATGTTCATGAAGGATTTTCTAATGAACAAAAATAATCTTGTAAAATTAGGCACCATTATATTGATGTGGAAATTTTCAAAAGTGGTATCAAGTATCCTACCAAAAAAGAAAAGATATCCAAGTATTTTTTTCCATTATTATTAATATTGGTTATAATAAGTTTAGTAGTGCTTTATATGATTTAGGTTTAAGCATGGATATATTTTCCCATTCAACAGTCCAGATTATGGGATTGAAAGAAATGAAACCAACTTGAGTTATGCTTCAACTAGCTGATACAATTGTGAGAAGACCCAAAGGACTAATAAAATATGTCATTGTTAATGTATAAATAATATATATTCTAGTATATTTTCTTGATATAGAAAAGGATTAAGAGAAGATCCCAATAATATTGGGAAGACCATTCCTAGATATGGGGATGGTATTGACTGATGTTCAAATTGGAAAAATAATTTTAATAGTTTTTGGATCATAAGTGATGTTTAATTTATAATGGGAAATGAAATATATGGAAGAGATAGGTAGAAATATGACAAAGTATATTCCAATGAATTTATCAAAAACTGACACCCATGGTATATGAGCTAATTTAGATATAGTATAAATGAAAGAAGAAGATGAGAAAAAGTTGAAAAAATATAAGAAGTTTTTTGAAGGAGTTAAAGATCATCTAGGGAATACTATCACCGAATAATTTAAATTATTTTAGTAGGTTTATGTAGTGAGTGAGCTGCCATTTTATTTTTGAAGAAGTATAAAAAACCATTATATTGGGTGCGTGGAGGTTGAGAAGGTGTTAACTAAAAGAATAGTGAATATAGATTTAGGAAAAAATATCGAAACTATCTATATGGAGGAAGCATAACATTAAAAGTTTACTGTTCCCGACCATTTGAACTCCTAAATACCTTTGATCACCTAAGTTGAACGAGGTAATGATGTTCCAATGATTGTAAAAAATAATACTTATCTGAGGTATCCTATGTTATTAGGATTTTCTTTCTTTATTTCAATGTTTTTAGGTGCATGAACGCCCCATCCCCCAAATTTGTTTTTTCAATTTTCATTGATTGCTGACTGTACTTTCACATGTTTGTTTGCAATCTTGTAGGAAAATCTAGAGACTTGTATCAAGAAGCATGAGGCATGAAGTGAAGCTGTCAAACAATTACTCACCATGAACCCCATACATGTCATGAAATTATGAGAATAATCATCATAAAATCTATTAACATCATGAATCTAGTGAATAAATAACCCACAAAGACAAGTTAAGGGACCATTAGAAAAGGTAGTAAGAATTTTAGTTATTTATTTTTATACTATATTCCCCATATTCAAATTATTCAAAGCTTTTAAATTCCAGTTTCATTCCCGAATTTGATTATTAGTTTAATCAATTGAACTATTAGATGTAAACATCCAATTAAAATTACCATTATATGAATTTAAATTTCATTATCAAGAAATTTGAATGAGAAAAATGGTGGAAAATAATTAACAGAGAAAAGTATGTAGTTCTAGATTTGAAAAGTCAAGATTTAGGGATACCGATAAATAATTTTAAAATAAATTTTCTTATGAATCATCTTGCATTGAATTTCATTTATCTTTATTGATTTATTTAGTTATTCATATGCATTACCATGAGTAGTTTTCCTAACCCATAATTCTCATTTAGGAGACATCCTCTTAGCTGAATATTTTCCATTATTTTTTAAATTATAGTTCTTGTGAGATACAAAAATATTATATTCTTAAACTTTCTTGGTATCTTGATAGATTTATGAGTGAACAGAATCACTTTTAATATAATTTATACATCTTATATTTTACCCTTTATCTTTGGAACTACCTTACATTCAACATTTTTATACTCATAAAATCCATGAACAACCTTGTTTAAAAATGATACTATTTACAAGACCATTTTATCCATTCCTTCTGTACTCAAAATATATTTCATAATATCTAAAACAATGTGTGTGGGGGTAGAGGTTATCAATGTAGGACAATGATTTACTACACTAAACATACATTTTTTTGGTTTTTTCATTATGATTTTAATATAGTCTATGATATCTTTCACTTTACATTATCATTATTCACCTTTGTTGATAAAATAATAAATAAAATGGTTGTTTTTTAGGAGGGTTGAAAATCACCATTACTAGAATGATGATATTTTGATCACATGAGGTAAGGTAGTGGGTGTGATAATTTTATGAAGAAAAAATTTCTAAATAAATACAAAATGAAATGGAAAAAATAATAAAAATAAAATAAATTCAGAAAGAGAGAACGATTAATTCATTTTTATTACCTTTTTCATGATTTCACATTGATAATTGGGGGGGTGACATCTAAAAAGGGATATTTTCATTGAATGTATATTTTTACATCATGATATATGATTTAGATTCAAACCTACCTCTTGATATTTAATTTTATTTCATTTTACTTCCTACCCTAAGACTAAGATTCATTTTAACCTAACAACAAGCCCCTCAGGATTAATTGTGATTTCTGTATGTATGCAGTGGATATTCTAGATTCCTTCCAAGCCTATGTTAGTGACATGTTCTTAAGGTATGTGATGAACTCTATTTACCATTTTACCCAGATGATGAATGGAAAAATTAAAGTGAGGTAAATTAGAAATTTAATTCCTATTAATAATGGATTGAAAAATGAAAATCAATGAATAAAGAGATGTGGTTATTTCAAATGAAAAAAAAGTAAAATACTAGACTGATTTTCTTCTTTAAAATATAACGAATTTTTGAATTTTCCTATGTTATTCTTGAATGTTTAATTTCGTATTTTATCAATTGATTATATTGAAATTTAATTTTAAAAAACATTGTATGTGTGAACTTCTTAGCATGGTGAGAATCCAACCTTGAGGAAATGTATGAATTCCCGTGTGGGGTATTTGATACGTGCATTTATTGTATAAATTTTTTATTAAAATTAATTAATTGTGGTATTTTAATTTCTAATTCATGATTATATTTTTATTGATTCAATAATATTTTCAAGGATAATATAATTTATAGAAAATTAGAAACATGAACAAAAAATTATCAAATATTCACCAAAATATGGATACCCATGATGTTTGAAGCTTATGCGATAATTCCGAGTGCTGATAATTAAGAACCATAGACAAATAGAGGTTCCAAAGTTGGGATTAAATGATTCACAATGTGAATCATGTATAGGATGTGAATATGTTACAAGGTGTCATGTTAAAATAGAGTTTTTAGTGAAGAATACTAAAAAAATAAGACTGATAATTTCAGGGAATAAAACTAACTTTCACGTTGTAAAAATTTAATATTTTTCCCAATTTCAGGATTCTGATGTGGAATTCAATTGTTGAATAGATTTATGGAATGTGAGGAAAATTGAATACATGGGACAATTCTAGAATTAAAATGGGCTATATTATAGTAAATTAAATTCAACTATATCCCCTAGAGTTCTATAAAAATAGGATTACTGCTCTATTCCCCACAATGGATTCTAGAGACCAAAGTGTGACATCCTGGCCTACTCACTCTATACAAATAACCAAAATTATGCCCACATGTTCATAACCACTTCTCTGCTTATTCTATAGGATACCAAATATTAGTGAGGGTTTGAAGAGTATGGTGGGGAGAATATACCCTCATGATCAGAGGGTGGCATAACTGCAGAGTAATAACAATAAATAGTGAATGCATAATAAATAACCTGAAGTGGAGGAGTAAATATTCCATATATCATAAATAAACTGGTAGAAGCCATATCCAATGTAATATTTGAAAAAACGATGATCATTTCATGTTATACAAAAAGTGGGAGAGTATAAGGGGAATGGAGAAAAAATCATATACAAAATAATATACAAAAATGAACAAAAGGCCCAACATACCTCTAATATAATAATTATTATTAGATTGTTCCTCTACTCCTATACTCTATGCTACCAAAAAATCCAAGCATCCATAACAGGCTACTTCCACTTGTCCCTATCTGCATCCAGGAAGTCTTTCCAAATACCAATCAATAGCCTAAACAGGGTGTGGTATATACTCAGTAGGCCCCACCAAAGGTGTCTATAACAAATCTAGTTCATGCATATAAGCTAAATTAGTGTTCATGTATAATAGTAATAATTTCTATAATTGATAATGAAATACAACTCATTATACTAGTACATACTATCTTTATGCAGTCTATAAATCATGAATAAATATGCAAGAGAGTAATATTTTAGCTATGTCCTAGGATATCATAACAAGTTTCAAGCATCCATAACATAGGCTGAATAATCACGTATCATACATAAACATTTTAAAACCCAGTTCCATTTTAGAAGGCATAATCTTCAGGTCTAATGGAATCATCCAAAGTAAACTTTGTGTAATGTAGCCCTATCTGTTCCATGAACCCAAAGCCCATGGACATGGATTGCTCTTTGATTTCATGAAGTGAATTTATATAAAACATGTTATAGAAATAGGTGGAACCCGATGATCATGTCCAAGGTGGTCCAATCAAGACCAATCCAAGTTAATAATCCAAGGTATGCAATATAAATATATTGTGGCTCGTCAATGCCATACCAAATTTCCCTAAATAGGTTCCACACCATGACATCCATAATCAATATATCATATAAGTATTCAATGGACCATGTAAGTGTCCCTAACCTTATCATTTCAATTCTTCTTATACATTTCCTAAATCATCTCACTTATAAGTGATCAGGAAGGAGGCCATGATAGTGCCCATTCCTTTATTCAATTTTATTTAAAAAATTATAAATAGGATAAGGGGGTATATTATTATCTATTACCTTTATTAGTTGAATATTTCATATTTAATTAATTAATAAATTTCAATACAAATGATAAAAGGGAGGTCCATGTTAGTGTCCATACCACTTCACTAATCAGTTACTTAATTATTCTTATGCCACAGGTTTTTCCATTTTATTCCAAAAACTTCCATTGTACTCCTTTAATTTATAAATGTAATGGATCTAAAAGAGGTATTTATCATTTAACAATTCATTTAATTTTTACATAGATACCATTAATAATTGTTAATCTCAACTCCCCCCAAGTTTCGCATAATTACAATTAATATAACAAACCCACCTTAAGGTTGGTTCAAGTTGTGGTTGATAACCTCCAACACTGTATAAGGATTTTACAACATGTTTAAATATTTGATTAAAAAATAAATTTATATATTTATTAATTTCAAGGGAAATTAAAAGAAATTATAGCATTGTGTAGAAATACAACAAATTATAAACACCCATACTTTTAATGAAACAGTATATACAACCTACATTAGATGGGTTCTTGTCCATTCTTATCCTTTTAATAGGTCCAAAACATGAAAAATAAATAGATAGATGAATAAAATAAAAAATAGGATATATTATCACACACTTATTTATCATTTTATATGGCGAGATAAATGAGGAAGGTAAGTAAGATGATTAAAGAGCTTAGTAGTACAGATCCAACATAAAAAAATGACACTTGATTCCAATATCAAACGAAAGAGTTATAAAAATGTCTAGGAGGAGAGAAGAATCGGGAACCAATATGTTACTTTTATATTATTTTAAGGGAAGAATATCATTTTATGTTTTAAATATATGATGGTTAATAATCATTTTATAGGGTCTTCAATGAGAATCATCGTTTGGCTGCATGGTTTGGCCAAACCATACACCAATTGTACGAATCCACTGGCTAAGTATAAGTAACCATGCAGGCTTGGAACATGGTTTTTCCAAATCATGTTAATCCCATGTGACCCTATAAAAAACCTATAAAACACCCCATATTGTTTTAAAAACTGTGGTGCCTCAGGGTAACGATTTAAACAAATCATGTTCCTGGTCTATTTCCTCCAAAACTAGGATCTTTAGGCTCCAAAAAATCCCTAAACACTCCCAAAAACTTCCCTAAATCATTATAAAATTACATTAGAATAAAAAAGAGATTTATATCGAAATTTAATGGATTAATACTTCATAAATATGTCTAGACATTAAAAGAGTTTGGGGTGAGAAGCTGAATTGTGTACGGTCCTCTACAACATTTTCTGAACTTTTCTTTAGGTTTTATTTTTTTATTTCTCTTCCCCTATTACACCCTCATTTCTAGAATGAGGGGGGTAACTCCAAAAAAATTATAGAGATATTTAAAACAAAATGGGAAGTTTCATATGATTATTTTTCTATATATTATTCATTCTTTAGGTTGCTATATTTTATTAATAAAACTACAGTTCATTTCATTTTCATTTCATGATCATTGAAATGATCCTAGAAGTGCCATTTATATTGAGAAACTAATTATGCTAAATTGGGCATGATCATTGCCTCATTTAAGGTAAATAAGTTTAAAATGATATCCAGAAAATTTTGATTTTGCAATGCCCAAAATTACCTAACAATGGGGAAAAGGGGATTTTTGTGTTGGGGAGGGGGAACCATGACCAATTAGTCTACCTTGTTTTAACTCTGACATTATCATGAGTTAATCAAACTTATTTAAAAAACTAATCACACCTGAAACCTAAAATTAAGAAACCCAAGCATTCTTTTTTTATCTATAATCAAAACCTAATTTTATTTCGATTATTTCATTATTTATTCAAAACAAATAAACCACTTCACTCTATTTTCTCAACAATTTTCATCCTTTTTTATGTTTTATTATCCATTTATTTTCCAATTCATTTGTTCCCATTCACAATATATTTGACTTTATTTGTACTTTTTCACATTTTTAAATTAGTTACTGTCAGTTGAGTTTTATGAATTTGTATTTTGATACCACATATGGAATTAATGATAGACATTTGGGATTATTAGTATACAAGTGATATACGATATTGCCTTGGAGGAAAATATAAACCATTTGTTTAACTAATTTTATTAATTAAAATTAAATTTCTATATATGGATATAGGTACCATGGCCTACTTTACACTATATGAATTAGCTTAGTGCATTGACTACCGATGGATGAGGTCTATATTATAAAAATGGGATATGATATTGATGGGACCCTTGATGTTATAATTCAAATGATGTTAACATAACACAATTGAACTTGTGTAGGATCCTTAGACACCTCTATGTAGAGGACTATGTTGGACTACGATGATTGTCCTAACTAAGAAAATCTAGAACAATGAGATGCCTTAGATTTGTTGGGATAGTTGGTATGAGAGTAGGGTGAGTGTCCCCTATAATATGTGAGTACCCCCAAAATGTATTACCTATTTTATATAATGATAGTTACGAGGATTGGAATTACCTATGATGACCCTGGGGGGATGGATGGGCATTATTCCATCTACCTAGAAAGGATCCATTTGGGTTTATCCTATGAGGCTAGGGAGGCGGAAACATGATAGTGATGATTCTGAGGGATTCTATTCTCTATGAGTGATAGGATTATCCCAATATATGATATTGAGATCAAGTACCCCATGTAGTTTTTTAATAACACCCTGAGATATTGGAATATTGTTTTCTCTAAATTAATACTATGTTCGATAACATTCTCCACACACAACACTAAACTAAAACAATACATTATTTATTAGATGGATATTATTAAAAAATTAACAATAATAAAACCAATAAAAAAAATAAATATTTTAATCAATTATAAATTAATACAAAATTGGATTTGGAGCACTAAATCTTTTAAAAGAGCATGTTTTCAACAAAAGTAGTTTTTCTTTATATATTGAATTTTCATTTAAAACATAAATTTATAAATTTATAAATTTTATTTTTGTAAAATGGAATTCATTTTTCAATTTATTATGCGAAAATTATATTAATATAATTTTTTTATAATTTTTTAAAAATAATTTATTTTCATGCGAATAGTGTAAAAAGTACATATTTTTTTATTGCTATCAATTTTATTAAATTGTCTTAATGAAAGAGTGAAATAAAATTTTATGAAATTTTTTAATTTAGAAAATATATATTTAAGAATTTATATAAATCTTTTAAAAATTATATGTTGAATTTATAAAAAACATGTTTAACATTTTTGGAAACTCAAGTAATATTTCACACTAAAAAATAGTTTTTTATGTGTTCACATTAAAATCAGATTATATAAATTTTAGAAATATTATATAAAAAATTGATTTAATATTTTAGATCAACATTTAAATAATATTTAAAAATTTTAAATTCATTTTAATCATAAAAGGGATATTAATAAAGCTAATGTTAATTACCATGATAATGATGAAACTAATATTAAAAATATGATTTATTAACATTTTGTTATTTTTATCGAATCAAATAAATTAATCTCTTCTCAAACATGAATTTAGAATATTTTTTAATATTTTATATAAATATATTAAAACTTATTCATTTTTTAATAAATACTAAATATGATTAATAACACGTAATGGTAAAAAGAACATTGTTTCTTCTAAATACTTTTTCGGTATATTAAAATTTTTAACTCAAAAATTAATTTTATATTATTTATAAATTGAATTTAATTATATGGTGATAATTTTTTTTCATATCCCCTCAATTTATTAAGAATTTTTATCTTATATTTTTTTATTAAAACATAAATTACATTGTTAAAAACTAGATACCAAAGTAAAAACCAAAATTAAAAAAATGTAACAATAAAGTAGAAAAAGGATTGAAACATGTTTAAAACGTGTGTGAAAATAGTAAAAGATGATTTATATACCTTATATCACAAAAAATACATTATTTTTCACTTTTTGATTCAATTTCCAGTTAATAGTATCATGTAATTATTGAAAAATAATAGATATTCACAAAAAGAACCATTTTAATCACTAATAAAAGGGAATCACTTACACACTTTTAATTGTCTTTTTTATCTTCAAAATTTCTTTCAAACCCTAATTTTTTTTCTTCTAATCAAATTCCCTTGAACTTACTAAATCCCTTGAGCACTAGAATTTATCCTAATCTCTTTTTTTCTAAAGATACTTTCAAGGGAAAGTTTAACATCCCAGAGTATTATATAATCCTTAACGTTTCCTTCTTATTATTTATATTCCATACATACACTAACTATAGTTATATGTTGACATCAGTATAATAATTTAAAATAAGTTTTATTATATTAATATTAAATCCAATATTTATTCCTTCCCATCCACTTATAAATAAATAACATTAATCAATCATACATGCAATCTATCACCTCAATGAAGTAAAAACATTCAATTTTCATGTGGATTTTTATTCTTTTAAAAAATTCAAATAAGATTAACCAACTAAAATTTCTTTATAAAATATCACTATAAATATAATATTATTATTTTATTCACATCATTAACCACACTCACCCATCAAGTTATTGCGTATTCTTTTTTGGGTTTGTTTAACTACCTACATGAAGAATAATATAAACCTCCATAATGGATGACTATGAGAAAGTAAACACTAATATAACTATAATGTAGTAATATTTTTTTTACTTTTTAATTGTTTATATTATTTGTTTAACTTATTATTAAAATACCATTTTCCAATGCAAAATTACAGAAATAAGCCAACACAAATTCCATTTTCACTCATCATAACTAAACCACTTATGGAATGAGATAAGAGCGTTATGAATAAATATAACTTATCTAATACCATATATTAACTTATCTAGGAATTATTAAGTTGGTATCAAGTAATGGGTACTGAAATTAACGTCCTAAAGAATCTATGAAACCATTAAATTTACTAACCCTTAATGGTAATAAATAAGCTATAACTAACTAATTTATTCATAATAAATGATAATAAATTATGTATATAAAAGTTAATGTATATGAATAATGATATGAAATAGAATATTAAAATATTTATTTTTTATACCATATATTATAGTGTATTCAACTAATCAAGGAAACAGGTAAGGGTGTTTTCAGTAAAATTTTAATTTCTTGAGATATGATTTTGTTATACACCATGTTTTCTTTTATATGGTGCACTTAATATGACCATGTACATTTATAACAAGATTATATTATATTTAATGATATTAAAAGTTCATTTCCAATTCATTTCTCTCAATGTGTTTTGAATTAAAAGTTACACAATTTATAAGTATTTTGTCTAACTCGATTTCCTTTTATTAATTTATAAACATTATTATTGAGACTATATTGTTCCATATTTGATTTAATATACATAATTAGTAATTTATAATTAGTTTTCTACTTATTTTATCAGGTTTATAATTAATCTTTATAAAATCTTTATCAGATGATTATTACATTAAATATTTTGTTACTTGTAATTTTTTCATGGCCTCAATTCCTATTTCTTGAGACATGCTTCTTGTTAGGAACCAATTTACTTTTATATAGTGTATAAACATCATATTTATTATATTATATCATTATTTATCCATTATTTATGGTATTTGATGTTAAATTTCAATTTTTTTATCCTTAACATTTTTTATTTAAGTGTTACTCAAGCCATAAGGATTATTTTCACAACTTCATTATAAAACCAAAATCTCTCAAAAGTGATAACCCATATAGAGAATATTTATAGTCTTTATTTATAATATTAGAATAATTTTCTTACCCCGTGGTTATCCTTAGTGAGATTTATTTACTCTTAATAATTTTGTAAATTGGAAGATCTATAATATTTTTGTGCAATACAGATTTCAATAATGTTATTTTTTAGAGAATAAAAATGATATTATTTTCCACTGGTATTTTATATTCAACTCCAATTTTTTTGGATATCCATATATTTGTTTCAAAAAGAGAAAACAGATATTTTTAAATACCTTGAAATTATTTTTAAATGTTTTAAAATAAAATCTTTTTTACATTTTTATGGGTCATTTTTGGAAAAAGCATCCATTTTGGAATTTTCATTGAACCTTTGTCATTTTATATAAATAATTATCTCTAGTATTTAATGGTTTATAAAAGAAATTATTTTTCTCAAAGTTTTATAAAATATTTCTTTTTCAATTCTTATGAAATATCAAGTATATTTCTTATTTTTGAAGTTATACTTTTTAAAACTCATAAAAATTGTTTTTCATCTATGTAAATTTCAATTGACATATGTCACGCAAGATCAATAAATTTCTTAAAATAATACCTTCAACTTTATTTCTCTATATAGATTATGAAATGTTTTTCTCTTAGTTTAGTGATCCATCACTTTTTCTTTCATACCAATCTACTTTGAATATGAATTAATTTTATACCAATGTCTTTAATTTTTGAATATCAAATCTTCCATTTCATTTACTGAAGTGTGTTCACCAAGATTCAATAAATTTATTGATGGGGAAAATTATTAACTAAATCATATACCTTTTATTGATATGGTGTAAATATTATATACCACATCATATTAGGCGAACGATATTTATTAAGAAGGATACTAAATATATTTTGATACCCATTTAATTACCATGGGTTTATCATGTTATAATTTTTTATAGAATTGTGAATTATTTCTTTATGTGAATCCATTTAAAAATGAAATGAAACCTATTTTCTTCTCATGGGTTATCTATGATGTGTTGAATGAAACCAATTTTATTCCCATGGGGTTTTTATGATATTATGAATCAGATTAATTCAAGTGGGGATCTTTTGTATAGATGATGATAAGTGGGGTCCTATATCACCCCAATTCTTTGGTTAATGATTTATATATCATGATATAATGAATAAAGTATATGATTTTAATATTTCATAATCTAAAGGGAGTTCATTGTTATTTTTTTACTATTTAATGGGAGGACATATTTTGATTTGTGCACCCCAAAAAATGGAGGATATACTTATTTTTATTCAAAATGTTTTCCTTTGCTTATTTTGTACCAAAATAGTTTTCTTATTCTGATGACTATTTCATGGTCTCAAGGATCATGTGTATTGACTATTTTTTCATTCTCTTTTAATTAACTTCTTATGTTTTGCCACTCCATATGCTATGAATCCTATTTTATGATCTATGTTTTTTGGGCATGATGTAATTATTTAATTTGATTATACACATAGGTTCATAGTATGTTAACTTGTAATCTTTAATTGTATTATTTCCTTTTTACTCTTACTAAGAGATTGAGGTCACCCCTTTTATATGGTTCCATTTCCCTAGGTTAATAAGAATGTTAATATATGTTATGCTTCTAAAAGAGTATCTTATGTGGAGAATTTTTTGGGTTATGTTAAATCTTGTTATAGATAAAGTATTTGATTATATATTGGTACAAATTACCATTAGTTGAAATAAAATGAGTTTTGATAGTTAAATGTTTTTTAATTTATCTAAAACTATACATATAAACGATCATGTGAATGTATTGTAAGAAAATATTTTCTTTAAGTCATGTAAATGAGACGGTCAAATCCCTATTGGTTGTCACATGTCCGAGCATAGATATGATTGATGGGACCTCGATGGGAACCCCTATATTATATTGATCCTTCATTAGGTGAGTATAGGGAGACAAGTATTTTCAATCATAGGAGTCACCATATAAACTTAGGACCTAGAATTATCATCTATAATTAATTCTATAATGGGCATGGGTTATGCACTTGATAGGTTGTAAAAGGTAGAATTTACTTACTATGAACAGTAACTAGACCAGTGTCACTACACAACCATAAGAACACCTCCTCATATATCAGAGGTTTCCAACTAGTAGCATGTGTATATGATCGTGTTATGAGGAGACTATACCCCCATATAAGAGTGAAAAATCAAAATAAAATAACAAATAATCATACATATCAGAGCATATAGAAATAATATTTAAACATAACATGATAGAACAAAATAAAATGAATATATACAGGTATACAAGATAAATAACCCACTAGGTGGATCACATATACATAAAAACAAAATAAATACTAGAACGTGAGTCTCTGATCTCAAATCCAAGCCTCACCTCCTCCTGGTCTCTCAACCATTAACTATCTTTCTTAATCATACATAAATTTGGCCTCTATCGAACATGTACTTTCAACAATTTAGAGATTTCTGAGGTACCCATGTGAAATGGAGGCCCAAGATGGGTGTGATTAAAATAAATTGTAGGTAACCACATAATTAGTCCCATACATATTGATAATGTAGTGATATGTGTATGTGACATGCTATAAATAAATAAATAACTGATTGAAATAAATAAATAAACTACCGTAGATCCTTGAGTATGTAACCCCAATTGAACATACCTAATTCAGACACTGTTAGAGAGTCTATGAGAAAGCCGCAGTAACCGTTCCATGCATAATAATAACATGGTGTTATTTTACCTCAATATATAGGTAACAACTTAGCAGTTTTATCCACCTTGATATATAGTATAACAAACTGGGGAATTCACCATCCCAGAATAACAACCCAGGGAATAATATATCCTATTTTATAGTGGTTCCCAATAGCTAATCCCCAGTAGTGTGTGAGACTCGATCATGCCCGCCAAATACCCCCACAAGCCCTGACAGCTAGGACATGGTAATACCTATTCTCTACCTGAAACCAATATAATCCCAAATATAAATCCATAACATCCCCACAAATTGTATAATAGTCCTCTCTACCATGGTATTTTTATTTTGTGTCATTAGCCACCCAATAAGGGGAGTTTTATTTAGTATCACAGACCTCACTACAAGGGGAATTTTAATTAGTTTCACTTACCTCTCTACTAGGGGAGTTTTCAATTTATAAAAAATCCCACTCAAGAGAGTTTTTTTCAAAAATATCATCATAACTTCCATAAGGTATATACCATCTCAATTATCAGTGTGTATAAATACATATCACAAACTTGGGTGTCCATCTTCCTATCCCATCACACAAACCATAGTAAAACTCCCAAGAACACATCCTTACTCACCACAACCGAATAAGACCAAAACATCAATAAAAAATATAAGGTGATTACCATGATCATCACTTCCCATAAACATGTTATCATATCAATAGATAACTATTGGATTACCCAATTTTTAATAGAATAAAGACACCATATAGATGGTTCTCTAGATGACCACATTATAAGGTAACCCTACTCATGGTCCTTAATCATAGTTCTCTACTCATAGATAATTTATTGTCATCATGAACTTACATATTACATAACTTCCAGACCTATTATCAACATTATATAGTGATAACTCAAGGCCCATCTGAACACCCAATATTACTCTAGGCCAAAACTCATCCTAAAACTTCACAAACCAGCCCAAGGTCTATCCACCATGGAAAACCACATCATGGAAGGGGGAGGGAAAATATCCCTCACCATATTATAATATAAATGATTATAAGGTCTATAGGAAAACATGAGGTTAAAGCCAATCCAACCACTATGATAAACATTCCAATCTATCAAACACCTTTAAAGGAGGTGGTCAGGGGCTCAAACATTAGGGACACAATGTTTTTCTATTATGTACAAATGCATTAAACCCATCATTGGGGTTAAAGTGTATCGAGTTTTATTTTTATGATCAAGGACTTATTGATTAAAGAACAACACATTAGTTAGTGCACTAGGTCCCCTATGACCATGACACATTGCATAGTCTAAGAAATTCACTTTAAATTAAAAAACTTATCACATTTAAAACAATATTTAATTTAATTAAAATATACCAATTCTATTAGTGTCACAACACCACATATACCATTAATAAGTTACATAAAACTATAGGGTGAGTTCCAAAATTTTCCAACCTATTTTTAAATATTTCGCATTATTAAAAAACCACCTAACTTCTCCGCCCATGCTCTCCAATCCCATCTAAGTTCATCTCGACATTGCCCATCCATGTGTGGCCCTAACTCACACCAAGAGTAAGAAAATAGTAAATATAGTCAAAATTTAATATAATTAGATAATTAATATTTAAATTTCTAATTTAATTTAATTTTTCATAATTTTCGAATTAATCATAAGGTAACTTCGTTTCAACATAACCAAAACCAACAACCAACACAAGGTCTGAAATGGAACTCAGAAATAAACCATGATAGAAGTCATAAAAAAAGTATGGATTCATTAATTTATTTATTTCAACATTAAATAAAATATAAAATGAATCAATTACAAGATTTACCTTTAATAAATAAATATGAAAAAATGTGAAAAAGTCATCCTAAGATATCCCTTACCCCAAACACATGAAATCCCCATCGTATGTGACTAATTCCACCATGATTCAGTGGAATCAAAACTAAAACACTAACCATAGGAGAATAAAAATCAATAAAAACAAAATATAATAAAAATTAAGGTCACTAAATGGATCGAACTATCTTGAATTATAAGAAAATACCACGAAATAAACCATAAAATCAAGGGGTTTGAAGGAGGATAAAGGAGGAGAGGGGGATGGTTATGAATGAAAAACAGTGGATTAATTTCTTCCCCTACTTAAAATATCAATGGGAAATTTTTTAACCCCTTAAAATCCCCACTTATTTTATAGTGAACCTAATAATGTTATAAGAATACTTCTTAGACCACTAGCTATCTAGAGGCAAGATTGCAACTAGATGCTCATTGTAGTCCACTAAAAACCCACAAACTAACCACCTAAAACATCTTCTGATTATCACTTGATCTACCCAGCTACTTACCGAACCTCATTACTCACCCAAATTGTCAATTTTAGTGTGATCGAACTCTTAGACTACCTCTTCAAGATCCGGTTCCAAATATGAACCAATGAACTGGTAAAAAAAATTAAATTCCTTTATAATGAAACCCCAAACATGTGAGTGTTCCTATAGAGACCATCCTAGGTGGCACGTGATTGGCCGGGCAGGTGGTCGACCCATGCGGTTGACTTTAGTTCCATAGAGGATGCACCCACAGTTATATATGACGTATAACTCGAGGTTCTAGAGAGTATATTCCCCTAGGTATATGTATTTTATGTGAAATATATATTTTTATGTTTTTATGATATATTTTATGGTGGGGTTATCTATTGGGGTAGATATGCATCCTTGAATAATGAGGGCCTAGTTAAAGGTCTATGTAGGGGATGTAACCCCCAAGATATAGGATATATGATGGTTCCAAAGAGAGATCATGCCCGTGGTAGAATATTGGATATGGATTCAGGGTGGGATGACATATGGATTGGATATGGATTCTGGTGGGCTATGAACTGAGGTAAATGGTCAATAATCACATTATTCCGGGGTTAGATATGGATCCCTTTGTGTGTAACTCTCTATATTATAGAAATGGATACATTTCCCAAGGGTGACTTCTAATGTTCTAGTGATGGCTATATTTCCTCTAAGTTCCTATTTATTCTAAAAGTAACTAAAACACTTGATGACGAGAGGATGATGTTTTGGTATGGTTATGGGGCATAACATTGTTCCCCCTTCATGGTCTATATCCTCACAAGCACTCTAACACTGGAAGAAGTTGGTATATTTGATCCTAGGTGTCATGTTAGAACCCAAGGATTGATGAAGATTTATTATTTAAGATTCCATATTTAATTATTTATTAAATTGAGAATATCACATTTTCATAATATATATCTAATGGTTATTCACATGACGCCATTGGTGGTTCCCTATAGATTTTTACTCACACCCTACATAGAATAACATGGAATTTGGGTACTTGAACAGAAATCACTGATCACAACTTCTGGTAAGGAGAGGCATATAGTTAAATTATAGGGAAGATAGATAGAAATAATATTGAGATGTGTCATGGATTAGGGATTACAATATAACCTCATATTTTTTATTTATTTAATTGTATACATGATCATCCTAGTGGTAGGTCATTCATTATATGCAGGTATGACTTGTGTTTATATGTCTATATGCTCCATGTTTCATTTTTTATATCACACCTTCAGTTTATTTGATATGATTACTCAAATTATTGTTGTTATGGATGAAATTATGTTTTTACCACAATTATTATATTCTAATATATGGTATATTTTTCCCTATGGTAACACCATATATCCTCCATACTAGTTGGTATCCTATGGTGTACAAAGAGGTGTTATTGATGCCATGTAGTAACTCCAACTAGGATGTCAATTAGTGGTATTTAGTTAGAGGAAATTATACATAGGTATAAGAGAATTTATGGTTTATTACTACTTTAGAATTTGATATTCATGTTATATAGGAATGTGTTAGAGCTTGTGATGGACCTCAGATTGGTGTGCTGCAAACACCATTTCTGATGGGAAGTATAGGTTACCATATATGAGATTTTTCATTCATGGTTTTTGATATTTTGGTTTTACCATTTCACCTTGTGGGACACACTTAGGTTTATATTTATGTATTATGAATTTTGGATCTTATTCCATAGGAAAGAGGCATGTATACATGCATTATATTTGGAATGTAGAACTCTCATGACATACATGTGCTTATGTGTGATTTATATTACTAAAAATAGATAGTTAATCTATTTAAAGTAAAAAAAATTAATATTTTTTTTCTTTTATAATGTCTTAGTTTCATTCTATATAGATATACCACAATATATTTATTATTATGAAATTCAAATTTGATTCTACTGAGGGATACTCCATAATGAATACTTTGCAGTTCCTCTTATAAGGGATGTATCATGTCCTTTAGTGGGTCTGTATAGTAAATTTATGCCTTGGTACTGGTTTTAGAAAAGTTTAAATAGGATTAGTTATTTATATTGTAAAAAGAAATTATATGATATTTTCCCAAATATATTCTTGGAGGAATTTTACTTAACCAAACCATATATCTTTGGTTTCTTGAAACATATCATAATGTGACAGTTTCATTATATATATATGTGTGGTAGTGACCTGATCCATGGGTGGTGTAGTCTATATAAGGATGTTTGGGGAAGATGGGTGCCTGAGAAGTGAAATTATTAAACTCATAATGCTTGTTGCATACATAATAACTATAAAGATGGTGTGTTATAATAATAGACTTCTTTAGATGTTTGTGATGAGATAAAGGGTATGCCCCATGAGTTATAACCTATGTGATATAGGATTTATGGAATAGGTGGTAGAACCTAGTTCCCTTGAGACACGACTCATGATATTGGTGAGTAAAGTACTATTTATAAGATGATATGTGATATGTGAGGGTAACTCAAGGGAGAGGTATTAACCTTGGTTTCTAAGTGCCTTATAGGCAAGAATTGTGGTTGGATTCTTCAGGTTATATGATCATTGCACAGAAGGTGTTGCCAAGTGTGTGGTAAAAGAATTTAAATTCCTTAGGATATTTTGACATAAAGCACTTAGAGGTAGTTTGGTATAAAGTCCAATTTTAGAGGATCATATTGGTAAGATTCCTAACTCTATTCATTCTAGTTGTGATTTAGGTAGTATTGTGATATACAAAGAAGGTTATTTTGGTTTTTGAATGATTCCTATGTGGTGGATGATCATGTGATTAGTTTAGATATATATGGGATGTATATTTGGTTAGAAAAGAGCACAAGGGTACTTCTAGTAAATTGTTTTTGACATACACAAGATCAAATTTAGTGATTTAGGCGTGTGACCCTAGGATTGATAGAAATATATCAATATGTAAGGTTTCAAATGATATGGTAGTATAGAACCATGGGGTACGCCTTGATGGAGATTTTGAGATTTAGTAAAAGGGTTTCTTGAGTATTTGTTTGGAGAATGACTCACCTTGTGGCATGAGGCATTCACTGGTGTTTTTTTAGGATCATAACACTTGATATAGCTCATGAATCTGGTTTTTTTATATGGTTAGATGATGTGAGACTCATGGGAGAATTATTTGGGTAGTGTGGAATAGTGATATAGGAATGTAAACCCATTTTTTGGAATATATTGACCTAATACATGCTATGTTATGTGTGGTTATATTTGAGTTTTGAATTAATAGGTGGTAGTGTGGAGACCAAGGACCAATGAAATTAATGGAATTCTTGTGATCTTGGCCACTCGAGGGGTTTGATTAGAATTGTTCCTTCGTGATGATTATACCAATTTGGATAGTATGTTGTTAGGATTTGATAGTGTGGATAATCGCAAATCTGGAGGTGTGATATGTGTAACACCCCAAGGTTTTGAAAATAAATATAGAATTCAATTTTATAATCTAACCATTAAACACAACTTTGTCTCTTCTATGTTTTGTATTTCGAAAAATGTTCATCTAGAGTTGTGTTCAGTAAGTTATTTGGAGTCCGATAGAAAAAACTTGATTTTTAGTGAATAGTAACATACCCTTATGAATAGTAATATGACCCTGATGAATAGTAAATTTTGTTATTATTTTATATTCTTAAGGATATAAGATAATAACATCTTGGTTAATTTTTCATTATGATAAAGAAGTAGTTGTAGAATTAGAACTGTTAATTTTTGTATTAAGTATGATTTTATTTAAAAGTTAAATTAATAATATTTAGAAAATTATTTTTAAAAAATGGACATCACTTCTGAATTCTACACATCGAAAAATGGTAGGGGTGAATTTTTGGGATTTTTCTAAAATTCATGAATTTTTGATGAATAGTAAAATACGATAAATGCTAAATACTTGATTTACTGCATCATAGGTGATGAAAGTATGATGTAATCCCACTTGGTTAAAACTCACATGCCATTATTACTATTAGGGGTCACATAAAACAATACTATTCATTGTCTTGAGAGAAATAATAAAATAATGAATTAAATATTCCAAATTTACCCCTCTCCTCCACTATAAAAACCCCCACCACTACCTCTTATATTCACTCCTATAAGCCTTTACGCTCCTCAATGTTAGGCCCAAATACCCTTACCTAGGCTCTCTCCATGTCCAATAAGCTTCTGGTCTTCCCAAAAGACCAAAACCCCTTCCCTTAAGGAGTTTCTCAAGGAGGTTATTTCAAGAGGTAAAACACCTTTCTTTTTCAATTGGTTTCATTTCAATTTGTCTTCTTTTGCTATCCTATCCTCTCCTACTCTATCCAAATGATCATGATAACTACATTAAAATCTATATACTGGATTTATATCATTTTAATGGAGGAACCACCATAAATATTCTTACTCCCTCCCTTTTATTTTATAAACGAAATCGACGTCTATGAGGTTCCGATTTATAACCTTCATGGATGACGAAGTTTCATTCTTAAATTTCTTCTTCATTACTGGTCATGAAACCATATTCATGGTTTATAAAGACTATAATATATGTTTTATAACCTAATTAAGATTTAAGAACCAGAATATGTACATATAATTAAGTTATATGGCAAAATTAGTTCATAATATTCCAAATACCGCCGAATAATCGAATTGGTGGTCATCTAATGATTCATCCTCATTCCATGTATCATAATGATATAAATTCCCATTATCAATTATTTATGTTAATTAATAATATATAATTCCAATCCTGGAGATTTATAACCATTCCACATGAACTTCATTACATAAAAATAGGTGAACCGAATATCAAAATAAAGGAAACTAACACTCCAGAACGACGAAATTCTATACAATAACTTGTCAATAAAGACATAAATAAACTATCCATAATTATGGTAAACTAAATACATTTATAATAGGTTCTTAAATAAGTTATTAAAAGTATAATTTCATATTCCAGGAGCTTAAGTACAAGAGAGGAACACATTTGGAGTTAAGGTAAGAGTTTTTTCACCCGAACTTCCACTTTCATTTGGGATACTTTCATTGTCTAATTACCTCGATGTAATTATTATATATTGTTATGTACTCATCACATGTTCTGTGTGAGTATCATATATATGCTCACAAAACATAGTCCTTCATTATTTTATGGATAGATACATGTTTTAAAAGGAACTTTCAAAATTGTTTAAAAAATACAGGCCCGATTCAAGGGAATTTCTCAAATTCTTACCTAATTTCAAGGGCACTCTATAATCTGTTTTTAGAAACAATTATATTTATAAAATCACTAATTTTATTATAAAAATACTATCTTACTTCACTTATGGTTTTATACAATGATTTTTCCAAAAGAAATCTTTTTTTAAAATAAAATAGTATTTATCTCTAGAATTGCTTAATGATTTTATAAGAGTGTTTTCATCTAATTCAACACTCGTATTGATTCCATGGTATTATTGGGTTTAATAATTTGTGAATTAATATAACATATTTGATTTAATGGTTTATGACTAACTCTATTGTGGATGATCTATCCTAAAACCATTCACCATATTACTCGTAATGTTTAGTGTTTTATGTTTAATGATTGGGGAAAGATAGTTACATTTTATATGATAGTTTTAATATGAATGTATATGTTGTTTATGTTTATCCCCACTAATATTAGGAATTAATTGGACTTCTTATGTGATGGGTGGGGCCCGATATATCCCCTTGATTCATCGGTAGGTCTCATGAGACAAATAGACTTGTAATTGGCCGAGGCCTTTCCCAAAGTGATATGGATTTTGACTGAGGCCTTAATCACAAGATGTCTTGGCCGAGGCCATGGAAAAATGATTCATAATTTCCGGAATATGAACCTACCTCATCATGAAGCTAGTAATTTAAATTTCATGTGGTTATTTGACTAGTATAATACCCATGGTTATGTTTTATTATGGCATTATTTACTTAGTTCATTTTCCTGCCATAATGTGTTCATATTTATTATTAAAGGCATGTGTTTTAAATTATTCACCATATCTAATGTTTATATTATATTTTTTTCTATTTCTTACTCTTACTGAGAATTTGAGCTAACCCCTTTATTATGTTTCATTTTCTCAGTATATGAAGAAGTAATTTATGAATGACTTGCAAGCATAATCTAAGAGACGTGATGTTTCTAGTGGAATAAAGTAGTGTTTTTGTTTCCCTTAATGTTGTAATTATAATCTTATGTATGTATCTTGTTTCCAATAATACTAAACTACTCTGTCTTTCGAGATTCATATTCCTTTTATGTATGCCAACGTAATCAAATAAGGCACTGACTCTGGGAAACTGGGGTCGGGTCCTTACAATATGTGTATGATGGTGGAACCTATTGATGCTTTGATCGAGGTGTAGTATAAGAACAATCATTAGGTGGGGAGTGCACCATATGCTTTTAGAGGATATAACCCTCATTATGGATGGATTTGTTTGTAGATATCAAGTATAATGTTCCTAGTGATCTAACAATGGGTTGAAGTTGATGTTTAGTTTTGGCTATCGATTTTGATTTAGAATTCCATGTAAGTAATTTCATATTGGAATGGATAGATCATGGACCATTTATGTAAGAACCTCAAGTTGGTAGGCTCATGGGTGTGATGAGATTGGTTATTGGTCAGTTGGGGTTGCACTAGGATGTTAGTTTACAAATATACATGATTTTATTTATTTCCTTATTGTATACCAAATTTTAGGTTCACATATGGTATATGATAGATTCCATACATTGCAATCCGGATCGGGATGGTTTTTGATGTGATCCAAGGCTGATTTGGATTGGAGGAGAACATATGCTTAGGGAGAAAGTATAATGACTATTGTGGGTGGTCAGTGAATCTACTCTTGGATTGCATTGAGACTTAGGTTTACATTTTTTTATTGATAATTGGATGATTCTAAGATGACTTAGAGATACGAGGCTTCTTGATAGGATGATTACATTGCATGTTAGTAGTTACAGCTGAGAATTTTGTAGAAAAGTTTGTCAAAATAAGATTGATTGGGTTTTTCCTTGGAATTGGGTGTGGTGTGGTGGAAACAACATCAAGAGGGTGAATGGACTATTGAAACCAAGTTTCAGTAACCAATTTCGATGATTGGGAGAACCGAGGTTCAGAATCAGCCTTTTTGGGAAGACTTTTATGGTTGGTAGATCCATAATCCTATATTTGAATTTAATTATGAAACATTCATTTCTAAGGATAAACAAGTGTGGGTAAGAACTATACTACACACACATCATTAATCTAATTTTTTCCCTTATTTTCAACAACATGTGAAATATAACTTTTATCTCCATCCCTTAAAAGATTATAAACTCATTAATATATTATCAAATGTATGAATTGATTCTTATATATAAAAGGAAAATCATTTTATAAAATGGAATATTTGGATCTATATTCTATCTTATCAATATAAACATAAAGCCAATCCATACCTAGAATGACATCAAATTACGAAATGAGTAAGATAACAAGTTTTATAGGGAAAAATATTCCACGAATGTGAATAATTATATAATTATAAATTTTTTCCTTAATAAAAACCCTATGTTTTTTAAATAAGGACATAAATTCATTTATTGAGGTTAAATTTTCATTTTATTGGAAAATTTCTCATAAATTAAAGAATGTGTAAATCCAAAATCAAATAAGACATTAGGATAATCTAAATAAAAAAGTAATGTACCTTACAACTCCATTCAATGGCCCAATATCTTCTTAAGTATTTATAACTGATTTCATCACACTCTTCTTCTTATATTCTTTCGACATCCAATAATTTTTTCTCTTCTTCTAATATTCATTTAAATAATGACAAATCTAATTACATTTAAAACACATTACTACTTATTCATAAAAATTGGTCTTACCACTACCAATATATTTTTATTTTCAATCTTGAGCCATATCCCCAAATTTACCACATCGAAAGCACTTCCTTTATTTAATAAGACATCCCACATGGTTCCTTTTACCCTAAATATCATAAATTAAAGACTTTATTTTGTTACCTTTAATTTTATTCGATGGAATCTTTATAGTTTTCTTCCACTTAGACCAATTTTTCTTTTTTTTTGTAAAACCCCTTATCATTAGAAAAATATACTTCTAATTTCTCATAAATTCAAGAGAGGCTAAATATATTTGGTTTCTTAGATTTAATCTCAAGTATAATTGACTACTTTCTCTATCAAGTTCTCAAATACAATTTAGTGTGTATATTTCCAATAATGTGAAGTTTTCTTTATACATGGACATTGATTATTCCTCATTCTATCATAATTACAATAATTGGTTTTACATTCTATGTTAATCAACCATAGAAAAATAAATCTTAAGGAAAATATTCATAAATGTATCCCATTCAATGGAATCAATCTATTTTTTTGACCTAGTATTATTAATCATTGACCACCATTGATCGAATTAACCTATAAAATGGATGATATAAGGAGATAAATTTTTTATGATTCGTACAACCCATGATATGTAATATATTTTTTCAAGATATTAAATCAATACCTTTTCTATAACTATTTATCATGATTCACTGAATGTTGTAGAGTGTTGTTTCATGAAATGATTTACTATATACATGTTACTTTATGGTGAATGTTATTTCTCCCTCACATGCTCATCACCATTATTTATTTCCCATTTCAATTGATATATAATTGTTAAAAAAACTACCCAATTCTAATTCCAACAATTCTAGGTTTATAATTGGGAAGGATGTTTCCCTCTTACCGCCTTTCAACTTTAGCCTCCCTATTTCTTCTTTAGAAAACCATTCTAAATAGATATAGTTCAAATAAACAAAAATGTTAATATTAAAATGATATTTTAGGATAAAATAAATTATAATCTCCTAACGTTATTTAATTTCATTATCCCAACCTTTAAGAAAATCTAAACCTTCACTCTGATACCAACTTTGAGGAATCAACCTTAAATAATCTATAAAATTTATTCTTTAAATAAGAATTCATTTAATTTTATTCCTGAATACCTCTTAGGTTTAATGTTTTTGAAAATTAGTTTATAAATATTATAAAAATAAATATAACAAAACAAATTGGTCACAACAATTCAATATCCATTTTTTTTATAATACAAAACTTTTTAATTATAACATGTTTTCTTTTCATGAAATATCTTCATAATTATCATCAGAAACTCATCCTTGTCCATGATCATCCTTAAAACCATATGTTTTTTTTGAAAATGTGGGATGGGAACAAAAATCTAAATAATGTAAATATCAATTGAAATAAAGAAAAACATTAGTCCATGAATACTCTTAAAAAGTTTTCTTTTTCAAAATAAACTTTTGTCTAAAAAATAAATATTCTATTGTAGAAGAAATACAATTCTCTTGCAAAATATTTCCATAAAATAATTAAAAAAATATTAAAGGAAAAAAACTCATAAAGTATTATTTGAAGTCATAAAAACCTAATGAAATATAACATATTTTCCCTTAATCTGTTCAATAAAACTTTATTTAAACTTAAGAGCATTAGCACATGTTATGAAATCATAATGTTTCTATAAAAACACATTGTAATCATAGATAAATAATGTTGGTAATTTGGGTCATCATTTCCATATCACTCTTTCAATAACTATTAAAATGGAATAACCAACCTGGTAAATCCCAATAATCTCTTAGGATAAACCTAACATGTTAAATCCATCCTTTTACCCATTCCATTAGAGATCTATATTAGACTCACATGTTATCATGATCTATATCGGGGTTACACATCATCTTGAGCTAAATTGGTCTCACCGATCACTATAAAAAATTACAATGATATATAACATAATCATAGTTCATAAAATATTTCATTTTCATCATCACGCTCAAAAAAATTCCTTTCACCCCTCTTGGCGCCAAAATATTGCACGGAAGGAAGGGACGAAAAAGAAGCCCCGCATGCTGCCGCGCAAAGCACCAACGCAGAGCACCGACGTGAAGCACCCCCGAGCAGCGCGGTCCCCCTCCACGAACGGCCTGATGTTCGCGAGCCTGCCGTGAAGCACCAGAGGCGGTCCCTCTTCGCGAACGGCCTGACGTTCGCGAGCCCGCTGCCAAGCACCGGAGGCAGTCCCTTTCTGCGAACGGCTTGATGTTTGCGAGCCCACTTCCAAGAACCGGAGGCGGTCCCTCTCCGCGAACGGCCTGACGTTCGCGAGCCTGCCGCGAAGCACCGTAGGCTGTCCCTCTCAGTGAACGGCCTGACGTTCGTGAGCCCGCCGCGAAGCACCGCAGGCAGTCCCTCTCCGTGAACGGCATGACGTTCGCGAGCCCGCCGCCAAGAACCAGAGGCGGTCCCTCTCCGCGAACTTCCTGACGTTCGCGATCCCGCTGACAAGCACTGGAGGCGGTCCCTCTCTGCGAATGGCCTGAAATTCGCAAGCCCGCCGCCAAGCCCTGGAGGCCGTCCCTCTCCTCGAACGGCCTAACATTCGCGAGCCCGCCGCGAAGCACCGGAGGTGCCGCGTGAGTTATGCTTCGCGGCGACCCTTGCCTATAAATACCGGGCTCCCCCTGAGTCCAAGGGGACAGACAATCTGACCTTTCGGCGTCTCCACTCCCAAATCGCGAAGCACCCTTTGCTCCGGGAATCATGAGCCCCGCGAGGTACTTCTACTTCGCGGGACACCTTCGCTTTGTCTCGTTTTGAGCCCCTCTTCCGAGAGGGATTCCCTTCGCGAAGCTCAAAGGAATTCACGAAGGAGGGGGATTCCCAAGGGAACCTGGGCAGCCGCGGAGCATTTATGCTTCGAAAAACACCCATCCTGTACTAGTGATCCCCATGCTAAGGCAGGATCGCTACACATCGTGAAGCACGCTGCTTCATAGTACCTTGCTTCATGAGGCACCTCCTCTTCGCGAGGCAGTGCTCCACGAATACTATTCCACTTCGCGAAGCACCCTCCAATCACACCTTTTCCCCTGCTAAGCCCAAGGCACCCCACTTCTCTAAGAAAACTCCTCTGCTTAAAAATTCCTCTCCCCGTGCGACCCTCCAGGTTTGCACGATGTAATTTCAAAGTCCCATGGACTAAACCACTCGTAGAATTGCATCGCCTAATGCTTCTTCGCATAGGAATGCTAACAGCTATTGCTTCTTCGCATAGTCACGCTAACGTGGACCCCTCGATGGATCTCTCTATGACCCCCCTTGACCATGGACTTACTGGTACCTTCCCTCCCCCAAGGAGCAAAGGGTGCCTGTCATGTAAGTCCTAGGGGTGTGGAGTAGACCCACATCGTCTGAGCTGCAGGATGTTAAACTGCCAAGCACCTCGTCCTCAACACATGACGTTAAACCGTGATCTGGCCCTGTGCTTTGCACGTAGGGTCCCCCCAGCTCAGACATTTTTTACTCCACCCGTCTCCACAGAGACGGGGTCACCCCCTCCACAAGGGATTATATCCTCCTTCTCGGAGTAGCGTATGTCCATGGAAGAAGGGCAACCACCTTGGTGTAAGCCCCTATCCCCTCTTATGGAAGGATGCACCATCGCATCTCCATACTTCCCCACTACCAAGGTCAGTGGAGGGCACGATAGGGAACGAGGAACCTCCCATCATTGGTCCCAAATCCCTCTTTCGCTGTGCTTTGCCACACTTCGGGCCTCCATCCTGGAGTAAGTCCCAGCACCATGGGCCGCCTAACGCGTAAGCCCCTCTTCGATTCTCCCGAATTCACCCTTAGTGATGTGATCGTCAGGTCCTTGCTGCCTCTTGTTTCTCACACCGAGAATGACTCACGTGGGCTTAGAGTAAGAATCGGCCATGGAAATTCCTTCGTCCATCATGACGTTAAACTATATTCCCTTGTCCCGCATGACATTAAACTGTATCCCAGTCCGACGACAAACAGTTGGGATCCCTTTGAACTACGAAGACTTTGATCCATGTCAAGGGATGGTACGTAGGAAGCCTCCCTGAGGTTAAATCCCACCACCCATCAGACTAAGGTCCACCTCCACGTCGGTTCGCCGATGAATCCCCCTTTGAACTATGAGGTCTTTGATCTATGTCACAACATGGTACGTAGGAAGCCTCCCAGAGGTTCAATCCCAACTTTCCTTTGAACTAGGAGGTCTCTGATCCATGTCACAGCATGGTACGTAGGAAGCCTCCCAGAGGTTCAATCCCACCATCCGTTGGTCATCCCGACCCATCTTCACATCGGTACACCAACACCCGGGCAGCCTAGTGTTTAACCCCCACACCATCCGGACCAAGGTCCTCGCTCACATCGGCCTTCCAGCGTCCACATTTGAACTACGTGGTCTTTGATCCATGTCAAGGCATGGTATATAGGAAGCCTCCATAAGGTTTAAGCCCATCACCCGGTCGTTCCGACCTCACCCACGTCGGTTCACCCACGTCCCACATGACGTCAAGCAGTATTCCACACCTCATTTGAACTACGTGGTCTTTTATCCGTGTCAAGGCATGGTATGTAGGAAGCCTCACGAGGTTCAAGCCCACCACCATTGGACCAAGTTCCACCTTCACGTCTGTTCACTGACGAAGCCCATCGGACCAAGGTCCACCTTCACGTTGGTTCGCTGACGCATCAGACCAAGGTCCGCCTTCACATTGGTTCACTGACGACATCTATTGGGCTAAGGTCCACCTTCACGTCGGTTCAATGGCACCATACCGAACTACGCGGACTTTGATTCCCCGCCACGAGGATACGTAGGAGGTCTCTTTGAGACTCAAGCCCAACTTCACAGTCACCCTTGTGATGGTCCCATTTCATTCCCCCTCCACTTCATTCAACTCTCCATCACCCATTCTGATTCTCACCCAGACTGCCATATCCCGGAAAGATCATACCATTCCGCTCCTCTTCGCAGCCGCCCATGGGTTGGTCCCGGTATCAGCACCCCTTCAGGGGAAATTCCTCAATCCGATACATTCCAGTTAATGCTCTGATCGGGCTGATCAGTCTCCGCTAGACGTTAAACCTGAGGCATACCCTGTGTTAAACACAAAAAGCTGAGGAAAACCTCAGATATATGTCTATGGCATATAATTCCCCGCGCTCGATGTGGGATGCCTCTGGCTTCCACGCCCTCGAGAAGCCCCATGACAAGGGATAAAAGACAGACATGTCAGTTCCCCAGCATCCAGACACGCTACTGATGCCTCGACGTGACTACTCCCCCGACTGAAGGTTACTGCCCTGATCGAACCCTTTGGAATGTCCCGACTGAAGCAGTGTAATTAACCAGTGTCCATGGAAACATGGCACTGGGAAGAGTTTCATGAACAACACATTAAATCTATGAGGGAGACCCGGATTAGGTGATGAGTTCCGAGGTGGAATCCAAGGAAGGAAGAACCGACATCCCATCATCCCGTTTCAATCAAGGTGCAGACGTCCTTGAATAAGGAGCGAATGCCGCCCACCTTTGGAAAGCGGGAATGCAGGGAAACCATGCAGCGCGTCCCCTTCTACAGACGGATGCACGCGCGCCCCGGTGAAAGCTTCAGAAACAACCCCTAAAAAATATATCTTGATATTGAAATATCTATTCCATATAAAATAGTTTTTTTGAAAATACCTAGAACAAAGGGAAGGATGGTTTTTATTTGAATAATAAAAGAAATATTATAAAGGAATCCAAACATAAAATATCATTTTTAGTGGTGGGATAACTGTTGAGACTGTATAGGTTAAAATAGGACTTCCCTTTTTATTTTTTATCAAAACATTATGTATATCATCTGTAAAATGATTCCTTTCGAAGAAATTTGAAAGAAAGTAAAAATGTAATTTAAAATGTCACTTATAATTCATTTATGACAATATAAATATGTCTATAAAATAAATTTACGAATATGGACATGGAAAAAAATGTTTTCAAAAATAAATATTTAAAACATTTAAAATGATGTTTTTAAGGTAATGTGTCCCTTTTCTCAAGTCTGACTTATCACATATGTTCTCTATATTCATAAGTAATAAACTTATGTAAATTTTTTTACTTTCTTCAGAACATTTTTTATGTT
Source organism: Viscum album (assembly GCA_963277665.1). Taxonomy (NCBI): domain Eukaryota; kingdom Viridiplantae; phylum Streptophyta; class Magnoliopsida; order Santalales; family Viscaceae; genus Viscum; species Viscum album. Next base: position 1,433,290,410 of record OY728145.1, read on the forward strand.
TTTGATTTATTTTATTTTATTTATTACCATTTTATATATAATTAATTAATCAATTAAGTTCATTTAAGATGTTTTGATGATATTTAACTTGTTTGTGAAAAATGAATTTTATAGGCTGACTATGGTCAACATGTTTAATATTCCATAATCTATAGAATATTAATAATGAAAAAATTATAATTTTTTACATTAATTATCGTTATAAACCCAACCATGAAGCATGGTTATAAAAATGAATTATATTATAATCATGGAGATCATATAATGTAAGTACGCATAAGTAACATTTTCATTTTTCAAAAAGAATGAGGGAAAGAAGGTAAATATAATTTTACTTTATAAAATTATGATTATATCATAGATATAATATTATTTAATTAATTTTAATTATATATATCATCAATGTGACATGGTCATTAAAAATGAATAATATCTCTTTGTGGAGGTGGTAATCCACACGTATGTACGAACGACATTATCATTTTTCAATGGATGGAAGGATAAAAAACAAGATACAAAATTATCTTTCAAAAATGATAATATTTCATGAATAACACATATATATAATAAATATATCATTATAAATATTCATGAGAGGGGGCGATGGAATAAATATTTCATCGGTTCGTGAGGTGGTAGTTCTCTATACACACGAACAATGGTTTCAGTTCCCATTTCAAGAAAGAAGTAGATAGATATAGGTTATTACATTAACATAAAAAATATCAATATATTTAATATACTGGTTTTATTATTTTATATTTTTTGTAGAATGTTTTCTAGAATTATAAATGTAAATAAAACAAGAAACACTCGGTTAGGAACAAAACCTCTTATTCAGAAAACCTATAAGGGTTTCAACCTAAAACCTTCCTAGGTTGTCTATTAGATAAAAAAAGTTATATAGGACACATGGAGGGATGTAAGGAATGTGTTTTGGAAATTATTGGATAATTCCAAAGGCTTTTGTTGTTTGTATATGAGATGATAGGGGGTATCCTTTTATAAGTTGTGGAGAAGACACCCTTACAATATTTTAAAGCAATAAAATATATTAAAGTGTTACTCAAGAAATATAGATCCAAAATAAACCATTTCCAAATATTAAATGATATAGGGTCTAAATATGGCTATATAATAGAATTTAAAAACTTTTATAGGACTTTTTAACCCTCAGTAAATCTATTTTAACCTTAACCTTGATAAAAAATGTTTACAGTTGTTACTTTTCATTATGAAAAAAATTAAACTGAAATTGTTACCAAAAATTATTTTTTTGATCCCAATTATGGAATCTATTTTATAAATTTAAATTCATATAAGTGGTATAATATAATTTCAAATTTAACCATCAAAACAAGATGAAAACATTTTTCTAAAAAATATGTATTTTTAAGTATAAAATTGTATTTATACAAAATTCAAGTATAAAATAAGTTAAAAAGAACATAATTATATTATTAATAATCTAATTGATATAATATTTCTTTGAAACCATTTTTAAAAATAATTTATCTTTTAAAATTCTTTAATTTAAAAGACAGTCTTCAATAAAAATGGTTATTTTTTTACTATTTTTTGAAAAATAAAACTTTTAAAAAAATTCTCAAAAATTAACCATATGATAATTTTGACATGATAAATTCAAAAATGAATTTCAGTTTTTTCAAATTATACTTCTATAATTTGAAAATGAATATTTTAAATAAAACCAAATAATATATGAAAACCCAATTTGGTTAGAAATAATTCTTTTTTTCCTTTTGATTAAAAAATGACATAATATTACTATATTGAATATAAATCTACAAAATATAATTAATGAATTTTAGTAAGACATGAAAATGAATTGTCTTAAAATTACCTTGGTTATTTCATTAATGATTCAGTAGACTATAGAATGGAATCATCTGTATCTGTTATGCTTGCTTAAGTGATGAGACTGACACAACCTACCTACGAAGATCTATCACCCCATATTCAAACCTAACCATGTACTATGAGTTTCATATTGGGGATTACCATGAATGTATTTTATCATACACAATTTTAAATAATATTTTGAATTTTATACATAATTATATCAGGGAGTTAGGTCTTTTAGTAGTAGTAATAAATTATATTACTAATCCAACCACTCCAGTTCCACAACCTATTGAGTAGGTGTCTATAATTGGATTGAGTATTGGTTATTTTCTACCTTTTCCAGCTAATATTTTCCCCCAAATTATTTTTTTATTTTGAGATTTTTATATATCATTAAATCAAAAATTAATCATAATAAGATATTACACAAACATTATATAAAAGTATCTAAAATCGAAAGAGCCACTTTAAAAGAAAAGAAAATTTTAGGTTCCAACACCTTCAGATACACCACATGAAAATGATGGGGTAAAATATTTATCACAATTTTTTTCTATATTAGATATTTATAATAATTTTATGATGAGTGATGATATATGTGGAATATTTTATACATTAAATATTTTTAAAACTTACATCATGGATGTTGTCAAGTGTGATCAGATCACTATACCCATTACAAGAACTCAGATTTTCACATAGGATTGGATCCTTTAAATTTCAGTCTAAATATTAAATTTGGACCTAATATGGATGAATAATGAGTTAGAAAAGGTCTTATGGGTGTTTGGAGCTTTTTCAGATCCCGAAACACATCTTTTTGGGGAAAATTGTTTAGTCGCACGGTTGGTGCACTATTTACCTAACCGCACTGATGGTGTTTTCCAAGACAGAGCCACCTCACACAATTTTCACATGGTTGTGTGGCCTAAACATGAATGTTCCAATTCTTCCTAAGTAGTCATGTATGTCTTGTTCATGGGTTTTCAAATCGTGTGAACAAACCGTGCAAAAGCTAAATTTTTGGGTAATTTTCCAGTTTTTTCCTTAATGATCTATTAACACTCATTATTCCCCCTAATATGTGAAAAAGTTGGATTAACCCCCTTTCCTCTCAATTTAGATCTTTTTGAAATAAAAATCTAGGGAAAAATATATCTCCTTCTTCTGGTATCCGATTGAGCTTCCGTTCATCACATTAGATGCACAACAGTAAGTATTTGAGTCCATTTAAGCCTTTACTCTTCTCTCTTGCTCTCGACCTAGATATCAGGGTATGAGAATTTTTCTCTATTTAATAGCTCTACTCCAAACCCAGTTAAATAAAGGGCCAATACTAGAGGAGAAGAGTCATACAAGCCTAAAGTGGTTGGTCTATAACTAATCCCACAAGTTCATTGATTTTGGAATTGTCGTGTGGGGCCCACTGAATTCATCAGGTGTTGTTTATGTAATTTATATGCCATGTTTATTATCATTAGAACTGTATGGTTATTCTATTTCCAAATATGGAATTATTTGTTACAAGTTACACCCAAAAATCTATCTTTTTCATGTGAAAGGTTTTGTCCTAATTGTTGTTTAGTGTTTTGGCACGTTTGCGCCACTGTTCCGGTGTACCTTGGATTGACCATTCTAAGGGAAATAATTTCTATAGTAAATGGATTAATTTATATTTCAATTGAAATAATTGAAATTTCCGTGTATTCACACCACTTGATCCACCTAAGGTAGGTTCTTCAATTTGACAATATAATGTGAAATGTGAATTGGAAAGTTTAATAAGTATATGACATGGACATAAATTTAAATGAATAGCAGGTTGCATATCCATATCATCTCTACCAAATTAATGGAAGGTATTAGAATGAACCTTGAATTTGGAATATTATTTAAATGGATTAAATGATTGGTTTCATAATACTTGGACTTGTCACACTAATGAAAGGCAAGGATTGAACCAAATAACTTGATTAAAAGGTTGGATGCTACTTAACTATATCACACTAATGAAAGGATAAGCCTGAACTAAATAAAATGTTACATGACTTCATAATTATAAAGGAATGGACTGACTCGATCTCACCTTGGATTCTGATCTGAGAATTCCATGAACACTCATGAACCCCATTCCGATTCAAGGATACATATTTCTCAGGTTGAGACCCACCAAGATCCCGATACTTGTCTATTCATTGGATACCTAGTATGAAACCATAGGATCCCTTCAATATCATTATAGGATGCCTTATATATAGTCCTTTCATCCAACATTGACAAGTAGGTGCCATAGTTAAAGCCCATAGGGCCCTATTACTTCCTATCCTCATTTTACATTGGTTGATCACCTTAGATTTGGTAGGCATGATATTGTTGAATTTCATGGACTATGTTCCTTCCATTACACTCTAACCCATAGCTAGACCCTATTAAAAAAGAGTTAGTGACCCTTGAGGTATATATTTCCTTGGTAAATACCATGGAACCATTTCATATTAAATATCATTACAGTTTTCCTTTTACAACTTGGATCCTTTGAAAATGCTATCATGTGACTTATTTACAAATTGGTAATAATCAAATAATGAGTTATTGACATGTTTAGACACTAGTCGAGGGATGAAGTAGGTACATGTGTATTTAGTCAAATTGTACTTATTTACGTTATATATGCTTGCTTGCACACTGTTACATTTTCATTACATGGGATAGATGTTATAGACACTGTTGGTGGTGGCCTATGGAGATTTATCTCACATCCTCTCCAAGTGATGTTTTGGAACCTGGAGTAGATTACATGGTTACATGTTTTGAAAAAGGGAATCATTCATCTTCAAACATTGTATTGATACTCTTTAGTATGGATCTGGATAGAAGATGACCGATCCATATCTCTGAATTCTTGGGAAATACTTTTGATTTCATTATAATTTTGTGGAACATGTTATGCCAACTATATTATATCCATTTTTCTTGTTTTATAGTGACATGACATATCATCAGTTGTTGAATGCTATTCCATTTTTTTCAGATATAATTACTATTGTCTCTATTTTTCTTATTGTACCTTCTGTTTACTTTTATTTATTTTGATTTTTGCCTATGTTTATATTCATCTGCTATGATACACTTTGTTAATGAGGTCATATTCATCCCAAAAACACACCCTAGGCCCTTGCTACTAGTTAGAAGCCTTTTTCATTTGGGGAGATTCACATGAAGCTATGTGGACCGCCAGACTCAGGGCACCCGTTCAGTGGCATTTGGGTCTGGGACGTCACAATATTGTATCAGAGGTGTTTGCTTTCTTACTTTTCTATTTATAGATATTATATTTGAGATTAGAAATTCTTGGGAATTGGTCATAAGCTATTTTTGGGTATCATAAACCCATGTTTAGGGTAAAATCCAATTTTCCTAAATTATAATTGTTGTTATACGTTTTCCTATTACAGATGATATTATTTCACTATTGGGTGATGTACATGACGTCTGGTGTTGTTGATTATTACTCTGTTTGAGGATTTTCTTTCATGCATGGTCTGATGATATGAGGTCAAGGATAATTATTACATTCATTATTATAGGAACCTATAATTAGCATTTTATGCATATTTTCATGCCTTATTGGTGTATTTCAATATTTTTCATTACTTGATATGCCTATTATTTTTGAGTGATGATTTGATAGTTAGCGTATACTTGTATTACTTTTGGATAAGATTTTGTGATTTCTAGTCTAAATTCAAGAGGTGTATGGGACTTTATGGGTTGGATGAGTAATTTTCCAAGTCAATCCACTGTTATATAAATAAATGGGTGTCATTTATAGTGATAGGTGTATAGAAACTGATTCACCCGGAATGGCCTTCCATTATAATGTGCAACATGCATTCTAAAATGAATTGGTTTAACATCCTAATCCTGCCTTGTCAAGTTCATTAAAGGTAAAGGAATGAACCTGGTAAGTAAATTTAAAATGAAATGAAACTTATACTTGAGCACTTACCGATACATGGCCATCTATGTGGGTAGTTGGGGTAGTATGCCTTAGGTAGTGAGTTTTCTTATATTCAACTTCCACTAGTGATGTTGTCTTTTTGATTAAGCTTGTTATGAGGCATGTTCTTGGAAATTGTAGACCAATGCTGTTATGATGTCCTTTTATTGTATGCCATTAAGGTGGAAATGACCATGCTCCAAATGTGGCGGTACCTAATCCACCAGGCATACCTCTATGAGTTCCACTTGAGGCACTTTCTGTTGTACATAATTTGGGCACTAACACCCATGTTCATGATAATTTATATGTCTGATTCAGTCTATAGATGCTGATCTATGTTTTGAACCTATGATGGCTAATTTTACTTGTGAGTTTTAGTAGCACAATCCTCTTACTTTATAAGGGGATGGAGGTCCACAGGTTGATGATCCTTGGATAGAATCAACCCTATCTATCTTGGAGCATCTGGAAATTATTCTAGAGTAGAGGGTCAAGCTTGCCACATATATACTTTCGGATTCATCCAAGCATTGGTGGGATGTAATTTCTTAGTCTGGTCATCATCAGGGCATGATATGTGTTGATTTCTAGACTACCTTCTACGATCAGTTCTTTCCTTATATTCTGAGAAATGACATATCCATAGACTTCATGCATCTCAAATAGGGCTCTATGTCAGTTATGTAATATTCAGCATGTTTCACAGAATTTCAATTATTTTCAGTACTTCTAGCCAGTGATGAGTTTAAACATTATATATATTCTTTGTGGATGGGCTTCATTATGCCATATTTATGTAGGTGAATTTATTTCGCCTACCTACATTTTTTGTAATGGGTCCCCCTCTAACTAGTTTGAAAGAGGACTTTTATTTAAATAATAAACGAGGCTTCAGCCCCAACCTTAAAAAAAATCAGCGTGGATGATAAGGGCACATGAAACCTCATTATGATAGAGAACCATTGGAGTTCAGATCTTTTTTTCATATGGGTAATCATTATCATTTTTGTAGGGACTTTCCATCAGATTTGTGTGGAAACAGATCTACACCAGCATCACCTCCAAGAGTGAATTCATTTACGGAACTTTAGGAGGGTAGTTGGAATAAAACCAGTAGGTATAGATGTGGAGGAAATCGTGGTCGTGTTAGCTAGACCCCTGATCACCAAAAGTACCAACAGAGTAGTTATGATCATGGTAGTCCATTTGTTCCCTAGGGGTATGGATTATGATAGTTGAATTCACTACAACTGATACGTGAGGATCAGGCTGCGAGACCATCTATAGTATGAGGTACTATTCTAGTAGTCTATACTATAATATCTTCTTTATTTGATACACGTGCTTCATACTCTTTTGTCTGTGTTTCTATCTTGGAAATCCTCAAACTAAAGAAATAATATTACTGTGGTGTAATGAACCTAGATATGCCATTAGGTGTATGAACAGAGAGTATATTCCAGTGTAGGGACTCCCCTCTTGAGGTAGGTGGTTACCCTTTATTATGGAACCAATTTGTTCTCGAGATGCAAATATTCAATGTCATTATTATAATGGAGTGTTTTTTTCACTATTATGCTTTTTTAGAGTGCTATCATTGTAGGGTATCATTTACATCACCATAGTGTAGCAATTCTCCACATAAGGGAGAGTGGGATGTCCATGATGGTAGAGCAGGACCAGAGCATCATGGTCTAGGTGGAGTGACTATCCAAATTTCAAATCTTTTCGTAGAGGATTATGTTTTTCACTAAAAAAATTACCCAATGCATTGGAGTGCTATCAGGATACACCCTTCATGAGAATTTTAATATAATGCTTAGGTGTGCCACATAGATCCTATAACCTGGATTCATTCAACATAATTATTTATTCTTAGACAATGTAATGGGGAATAAATACATGAATTTATATAATCAATTAGTGTATGTGAATAAATATGAAGACCCTTGATAGAGATATCAGTATGGTATTCACTACACAATTATTTTGGCATGGAAAATCACGGTAAAATTTTGGCAACATAACAACATCACATGAGGATTCATAAAATGGGGTTATGAGAGAAAAATGGGTCTCTAATAATTTATACCTTAAATGGGAAGTAATGGGATCATGGATCATAATATCCCAACATATGAAATGGAATTTGAGATGTATAATATAAAATAAATGCTTGAATGGAAATTAGGAGAGAGAAATACCTTACGTAATTTCATCATGGTAATGGGTGTACATGGGAGGGATTAATGAGAGTGAAAGGGGTCTCTAACCCTTAAAAAATAACTAGGTAATTATAGGGTAGGTTCAAAAACATACCCCATCATTTTTAATTGAAAAATAAAATGGTATAACAACATAAGGAAACTTGGATAAAAATGAGAAAGGAAGGAACCCTTACTTGGATGTGTGATCCGGAAGGCTTGAGAGAGGCTTCTTGGGAGCACAAGGGCACCTTGAGAGGACTCTAGGGAGTGTATAAAAGAGTGAGTGTGAGATTAAAATAGTTTTAGTGAAGAGTAATGTGTGCTTTGGTAGGTTAAATTTAGGAATAGTGGGGGAATTCTTTATTATTTTTGTTGTGGACCCTACACACTAAAATATTCAAAACCACAAACCATACCATGGTTTTTACCAGGGTTTATTTCAAATATGAGTGGTATAATTTTTTTTAAAATGATAAGATCAAAATATATTAAAATATTTTACAGTATTATGTGGATGCGAGTCACACTTTAAAGGAAATAATTTTAAAATCTTAAAATATTTTACATGTCTTGGAGGATTTAGTAAGGCATTATAAAATAAATCAAACATATCTAAAATCAAATTATTTTAATTTTAAAACATATATTTGGTCTAATATCCCTTTTATGGTATTTATTACATCACTATTTGGCCATTATGATGTCATATAACACACTATATATTTATATATTATTTAATTTTTACCCAAAAAATCGATTGTCTCAAAAAATTATGAAAAAAATTAAACTTTGGATAATTTTGACCTCTTAATTCCAAAAATAATATTAATTTTGTCTAATTTTTTTAAATATGTGAATTTTCACTTTTAAAATGAGAACTAACATTTATTGAAAATTGTCGGGTTTTGACAAAAATAGTTTTTAAACCATAATAAAAAATACAATTGACTTCCTAAAAATTATATAATCATTTATTATTAATAAAATTAATTTGATAATAATATTTTGTTAAAATATTAATTATTTCAAAAATTTATTAATTCCTTAAAATAAATTCATTAAAAATACACTTTCTGTTTTATCGTATAAAAATATAACTCTTATCAAACTGATTAAATAATCATTAACAGATAAAAAAATGATATAATAATCATTTATAATAATTGTTTTTATAATAATATTAATACAAACATAGTTTAATATAATTATTCATATATTTCTGCAATGATCCATTTTTACCCGAAAAAAAAATTTATCAAATTCATCAGTTTTTAAGAAATTCTATTCCCATAAAGGAATTGGTGGAATAAAACATTTATTTATTGAAAGTTATTATACAATAAGTAACTAATACCATGTTAAAAAACCACTTATAAAACCTGAATAAGATCTAATGGTATGGTGTGAAATAGTGACAGACTCTTGGGGTGGCTCAGATAACATCGCCTAGGTGGTAATATCTATTAACTTGAACTTATACCATAGGAGATTCTATTATAGTTTAACATGTTGAAGCTCATATTGGACTTGGTCAAGAGAGAATTCAAGTTATTCTACTTTCTTTACATGCTCAAAAAAATGAGCTTCATAAGGCCTGAGTATACTGGATGAGTCCATCATTTCCTTTGCATGTGTCGAAAGGATTTGTTAAAACATTATATTTATATTAGTTTTGTGATCATTGTTCAATGAATATATTATCAATGGTAATGATACTTAATGATCATTTAAACAAAATAATAAAAAAATAGTGCATGTTTTTTATATATCTGTAATACATTAAATGAAAATGAATTTTATTCATAAATGATCGGGTCGTTACATTCGACATCCGTTGTTGAAGGTGAGGTAGCTTGGATATTTGCGGTTTTCCCATCATCTTTTTCAAGTAGGGTTTCCTCCATTATTCATTATTTCTTAATTTTATTTATGAATTTTATAGTTTTTATGGTTTTGGTATTTTTCTGTAAGTGTGTCTGACCTTGCCTCAATGGTTTTGAGTCACCAATGTCAAAGGTGAGTTACCAGGTATGTATAAGTAGGAATATATATATATATATATTATGTATATTCCCCGGTTATATGTATATTCACCCATGGAAGTGAATACATATAAATATATATATATGGGGAAATTTGTGTTTACATATATACATGAAAAATGAATTTGGTTGTATGTGGAAATGGGTGTATGCATGTATAATAATGTATGCAAGGATCCCCTAGTATATATTCATGGCCATGTGAATATGTACATAGGATATAGGTGTCATAATGTATAAGTGAAGGTGCATATGCTCAGAGGTAGGAAAGGGAATCTGTCAGTGGTCTTCGATGAAAATTTCAATTGCCTAAGTGTTTGGCTTGTCCTTCTTCCTTGGAGGTACGATCCCTTTCCATGGATCCTTAAATATAAGAATTCATTAATAAATTTTTTTTTCTCACATTTCTTTGATATTAATTAGCACTGAATTGTTTTAGAATAAATGATAGATGTGAATTGAGGTAACCTAATCTATGTTTAATGTTTTTTAAAATATTGTTTAATATGTTAAATGAATTATTGATAAACAATGCCATGTTTTTATAATCAAACCCATCAGTTGAGGTACACAATATTCTAAACTAAAAAATATTGATTAGTCATATAAATCATGCTTTTCCTTATGGTGTTTGTGTTTATTTATAACTTTTTTAGTTAGTTAAATTGCTTGTTTATGATATTTATTTTAATTTGTTATTAAATAGGGAGTTTTCCCTCTATATTTTAAATGTTTAATGAACCAATATACTTCTAGGTGTTTGAACTGTTTTATAAAATGAATGACTTACTTTATAAAAATGTAATTGATTAGGGAGGTACAACTACACATACTGTTATAATAAAATAAGCATAGTTTATATAAAATGTTTCAGTGATATGACTTAAATATATTCAATAGCATGCACCATGGTGGTTACATTGCTTGAAATGGATTGATTTGGGTGGTATGACCATGCATCATAAATATATTCAATGACATTCTTCATAGCAGTTTCATGACTTGAAAGGAATTTATTTTGGTGCTACAACTAGGCATCTTGAATATATTCAACAACATTCTTTATGGTGGTTGCATTCCTTGAAAAGAATTCATTTGAGTGGTATGACCATTCCTATTGAATTTATTCACTAGAATGATTCATGATTTTTTCATTCCATTATTAAATTAAATGTGATGCTATACAAGATGTGGGTTGAGGCGCCATGCTCTTGGTTCAGAGAGTTGACAAAACATAACACTCACTATCCTGAGTGACGGGCATGGTGACCTCCACTCTATCGGGATGTAGGGAATTCACAATAATTCATGGGATTTTAAGATTGATAGAATGGTCTAGGATAGTGTAACTTACACCTCGGTCCATCCAGCACTGGTATTCTAGGAATAGGGCCATTAGGCGTCCTCACAAACTTGGTTCATATAGGTTGATTCAATATTGAACCAACGTATATATATATATATATATACATATATATTACTATATATATATATTTATATGATCATACATTATTTTTTAAAGTGAGATGAAGCAGGTAGAGTTGTCCAGGTGTCTGATTAGAATTTGAGGTAACATATGTTATTATTTAAATATTGTTTAATGATTTGTATTACTTACACATTGCTTCATTTATATTGCCCGAAATGGATTGGTCTGTACATTTTTTATTATTTACTACTGAAAATATTATCTCACACCATGCTCAGGCTTCCATTTGACCCAGGTATTCAAGTAGACCTTATATTTTCATGGCCTTGGTCGATTTCTTGTGCAGTTTAGCTTCTACCTGGGAGTTAGGAGCACATGACCGAGTCAGAGCTCGAGATGATCTTGGAGCTAATCATTGTGATATTTTTCGTTTATTTATTATATTTTCAATTTAATTATTTACTTCTTGAACTTATATAATCTATGTTATTCATGCATTATTGTAAATTGATATTGGCCACTTTCATTTAGATGTTATATTATTATATCATTACTTTTCAATCATTTATTTATTACTTATACTATTTTACATTATTTCATAATTTATTATAGTATTGTGCCACTCTGATAATAGGGTATAGTCCCTCCACTATCACATCCTGAAACCCTCACCTCTATTCAGTATAATCTATCATACATAGAGACGTGCTTGAGGGCAAGTGACCAACTGGTCCGACAACTGGTTTAGGGGTGATCCGAGTTGGGTTGTTACATGGATATAAGCGAATTATATGGGAAACTTTAAGTTCCTTTTGATTTTATTTAAAATTAACTAAAAATGAATATTTTATATAATGTTTTAACATCCTTTACAAAAAAAGACAAAACAGAATGTTCTATTTTAACGTATACAGTGACAATGAATTTTTCCGCCGCTAAAAATGCTATTTGATTTTTATGTTCCTTTATAATATTTCTTGTTTTCTTAAAATAAAAACCCTTATTACCTATGTTTTGGTTGTTTTAAAAAATTGATTTAAAATTCAATGGATATATCATTATCCAAAAATTATTTCTTGGGGGCGAAAAAAATATTTTTAGGATGAAAGCATTTATGTATTATGTTATGGTTATTGATAATTGTTAATGAGGATTGGTGGTTCCATTATAAATTGATGTTAGGTGATTTTTTGTAGTTATATAATTAATTTGGTAAATGGATAGAGATAACCAATTATGTTTATCCTAATATATTATTGGAATATACTATGATGGTTATTCCTAGTATAACTATGATAGTTATTTCAATTGTAACTGTAATGGCTACTTCAAGCATAACCGTGATAGTTATTATAAGTTTGAACATGAAGGTTTCTCCAGAAGTAAGAGTGATATGAAAATGATGCCTCAATTTACCTACATGATTTATCTATTATTTCTATGGGTTTTTATGGAAATTTTATGATTTTATAATGTATATAAAATTATATGCTACTTTATATGTTTGAAGATTATGAATTTTTGATAATTTTATTATAAGTTTTCATTATTTCAAAGAAAAAATTACGAGTTTTATTTTACCATTATTATTCCTTACAAAATTTATTATGAAAATATTTGGGTAGATAAGTTGATTTCTTTGGTAATAAAATGTTTATTTTGATCCTAAATTCTATTTTGATAAAGGAAAATTTTTATAAGTATCCATGGACTAACATTTTCTTTATTTTTTTGTCCCTTAATAAGATTTTTTTCTCAAAAAAAAATTTAAAATTTATTTCATTGGGTTTATGGATGGGTAAGTAAAATTAAGAAATCAATTTTAAGGTCATTAATATTATTCATAAAAATAAATCATGTTTTACATTATTAGTTTTATTTTATGAAAAAATAGATATTGAGTAGAGTTTTACTCTTTGTAATATATGGTGTAATTATGTAATAGTTTTGAAGAAATTATCTAAAACAATAAACCCAAATTATCTTTTGTAATTAAATAATATTAAATCTATTATAAGCACACAAGATTAAGTAATGTTTAAGGATGGGTCATTACAATTTATACCAGAGCGGGGTTTAGATAACATTAGAGGTTATGATTTTTTTAATCACTAGGTTAAAATATCTCTATAATCTATATTTTTTTAATGTTATAGAGAAGTATGGTTATTATTATGTGGGACTCACTATAACTTAAAATAAAATGATATATAAAGGGGTTGATGGATTAGGGTATTATAAAACTCTTTTGGTACTATCTTTACACATAGGGATTATTTTCATTTTCATAATTCATATCAAGTTAAAATGATTTTATTTTAAATAGATTAATTATAATTTATTAATATGGAAGTGAAGAGGTATTTTACAACTTTATTATCCCTTTTAGATGAATTAATTATCAAAATCATAAAACCCCAAATGATTATTCTATAATAGTTTTTGTTTTCAAAAATCGGGAACATATTTTATATTGAATCAATACCTTTAAAAAATGAAATAATGGAAATGTGATAATTTTTTGAATACATTTATTGAGTTTCATATTTATGTAACCCTTATGTATATAAAAATGTTCCTTTGAGGAATAATTTCTTTACTTTTGGTGGATATATGATTAAATATATTGATAACCTTTAGGGTTTATATGATCTTTGATACTTAGTTAATTATGGGTTATTAAAATTGGGGAAGATATGTTTTATCGTGGAGATAACTTTGGGATTTAAAATTGATTTAGTAATTTGGTGATTAATGTTATTTTATAAGAATTTTACTGTTTTGAGAACCTTGTACGATTTAGGTAAACAAAATATTATGGGATTTTATTTGGGGATTAAGGTTTGAATTAGCTTCTAGATTTGTATATGATTTTCATATGGATCAATAGTGATTCAGGTCATTTATGGAAGTGATTAGCATTTCATGTAGATTATATGATTAAGGATTATAGATATTTCTAATGATATATTAACTTTGATTTGTGTTATTTGGAGATAATTTGTAAATTAATCTCAGAAGTATGTGTGATCAAATCCTTCTCATTTTTGGCTTCCGAACATGGTAAAAAATATATTAAAGGATTTTAAGAATTTTTTTATCAAATGATCTAAGTTTCAATTTGGGAGAAATTTTTGAGGCTTTAGAGATTAATATTTTTAAAGGTTTATAAATTTTGGGAATTATTTTATCCTATTATATCCATTATTACTTTAGGTTAATATCTAATGAAATTAAGAATAACATGTGATCCTTTAGTGGAATTATGTGATCTATTAGAAATTGATTTTATGACTTATGGCATGAAAAATTATCTTTAATACTCATTGTTTAGAACAATTTATGAGACTATGGTTGATATTTATAAGAGGATGAAATTATACTTTTCAATTATTTATTTTTCCTTATATTTTTAGTATAGATGATAAATTAACTCCTAAACACTAGGAAAAGGGTCTTAAAATAGAAATGTTATTTGTTTACTTCTTTTGATAAATAAATGGGCTTTCAACCCATTATAGATTTGTAGTTTTGTGATGGTTGAATTTCTCATGATCATATTTTATATCACTCTCTATCAATCCTTGGGCATTGTTTTTTATTTTATGTCTATTATTTCACTTCTCACCAATGTTTTTGAATATTTAAACCTTATTATGTGTTATTCCAAAGGACCTTTTCAGTTCCCTTTTCAATATTATCAAGTGGAAGTTTTGTTAACCCATTTTGTGATGTGGGATTTCAACAATGATATTTTGAAAAGTCAAAACCCTAGTTTTTAAGCCTGGTTTAAAATTAAGAGGATGAAATTTATAAATGGGGGGGGGGGGTGGAATGTGATGTTAATATATTTTAAAATAATGAAATTATGTTCCATAACATGTAAAACACACAACAAAAAACATATATATATATATATATATATATTATTATTTAAATTTGACCATTATAGTATATCCATTATACTAGTGAGTATGAGTAAGATTAATTAATTTTTGAGATATAAATAAATAAAAATTTATTGATTAATTCTTAGGAAAAAAGAACCCATGTTTTATTAAAATCATTTTATTCTTTAAAATTGTGTTTTCATCAAAAATGGTTTTTAAATTTTTTTGGTGAGTGAATAATATAATTAATTTATGGAACATTTAGAGATTTTACTTTAAAAAAAATTATTTTTAAAATAATCATATCAAAATTAACCTATGGTGAAATTTTTACATTTCCCTAAAAAGTTATAACTTTCTATGAATGGTGAAAAATATTGATTATTGTTGAAAATTGTGTTTTAGTTTAATTTTTTTAATGTTAATATCTATATTGTATTATTTTTAAGATTTAATAAGTTAATTTTGATTTAAAATAATATTATTTTTTAAAATGAATTTTATACATTAATTTAGTATAAAAACATTTTATACATAAAATGGAATTTTTCAAAAAACCCATTTTCATCACTTTTTTCAGTTTAATTTCAAATAAACTAGTGCACTTAGGTTAATAGAATTTTGAAAAATAGGATTCCATATTTGGAATCAAGTGGTGAAAATTTATTAAACAGATCCCTTTAATTTTATGTCAATAAGAACAATAACCTTAGTAAATTATGTTACCATGATAATGGGGAAATTAGTTAATTAATGTTAAAAATAAAATTACAAGGAAAAGAAAATGACCATAACAATTGAATTAATTATATTTTATCAATAAATTTCATCCATACTCATCCAATATTTAGTTATCTATCATTTTGTTACATTTTAAGTGATTATGACCTTTATAATGTTTTATGTAAAGAAAAGTAAAAAATGTCACTCTTTTTTTAATAACTATAATGTTTTTATCATGGGAATAATTAGTGTATATGTTCAGATATAAATATTATTTTGAAATAAAATAGATTATTATTCATTATATTAATTTATTTTTATATTTAAGGGAATAAATAATTACCTTTAATGCTAAAACAACCCTAATATATCAATAATTAAATTAATGGAAAAATAAAATAAATGATATTAAAAATTTAGAAAGTAATATAATTTGAGAGAATTAATGTGATCCATAAATTTTATATATAAAAATAAAATTTTAGTGATGTATTAAAATATTTTTTATAATTTCATTTTTTGTCTTGATATTATTGAATTCAATGTAATGAACAGTTCCAAAATTGACATTAATTTTATATTGTAATAAGTAATTACACATTAAATGATATTGTATTCCTAAAAATTATATATTTAACTAAGGGATTATGGTTTGGGTTATAATATCAACCATGGTTTATTTATAATAATTGTTTTCCATTTTTAGTAACTATATTGCCCCTCAAAGAGTAAAAACCTTTTTTTCACATTAAGTGTAAAAATGGTTAATGAGAGTTTAAAACCAAAAGATAAGTGAAAAAAATAGTCCAAACTTGTAAAAATTTTATTTTAGGAGAATATTATGATTCATACTCGTCTTATATTTTTAATAAATATTTTTTATAAATTTGGATTTGAAAATTAATTTATATTAATTTAATATAATAATAAATTACCAGAGTTCCCCCTATACATCCATTTTTCCAATTTTATAAAAAAATCAGTTTAAGGATAACAGGTAACCATACAAACAAAATTCCCCCCTTATAAAATAGAATATCTTCTCTTATTCACTTCACACAAAAAAACCCATTTGGTTATAGGAATATATTACCAAATACATTAATAATATCTCTTAACATATTTTAGAGGCCTAATTTTAGGCATAATAACAATCTTATAGGTATTATGTTGTTAATAAAATTATATTTTCCAAAGAAGATGTGTAGTTTTAAACCGGAAGTTTTAGTTTTATTTATCCTTATGCCTCCTTAAAATCTTATCCAAACATGATAAAATAATTATTAAAGTATCTAATATATATTTTTAGGTTTATATATTAATTTAATAACCTATATCCATCTCAGCTTACATCAAATGGAAAATGAAATCATCGTTCGTTTGTACAGTGGAATACCGCCTCACAAACAGATGTAATTCTTTTTCCATCACCATCTCTCATATATTGATTATAATATAATAATTAATATTTATAAATTTTATTAATGTCATATTTATCATTATTAAAAGATAATATATCATTTAACTTTCTATATTTACATTCAATGAAAAATGATAGCAACATTCGTGTGTATGTGTGGACTACCACCACCACAAAGTGTTGTGATTCATTTTCATCAGAACATCACTTGGATAATATATATAAGTATATTTGAATAATTAATATTATATTTATGATATTATGATAATTGTTAAAATATAAAATAATACTTAGCTTCTATATATAATGATCGTTGAAAAATGGAAATGTTACCCATGCATACGTACAACCTATCATCTCCATGATTGTAAAATAGTTCATTTTTCATAACCATATTTATTGGTGGGATTTAAAAGTATCATTTTGGAATTAAAATCATAAATATGTCATTATAATTATTCTAGAGTTGAATTTTACCATATTAAACCAATTAAAGTCATTTTGGGTCTATGAAACAAACATCATTAAAACATCTGATGTGATATTAAATGATTAAGTAATTGTTATTACATGGACATAATTGATATAAAAGGAGTAATACAATATAATAATATAATCAATAAAGTAAATAACTAACTTATTTTTATTATTCATGAATCTTAATAATGTACATGATGATTCATACTCAAGGTAAGAGGATTTCTTTTAAAAATCGTCTTTAAATGTTTCCCTTAAAACTCTCTTTTTCTTCCATATCAATATTTTAATGATTATTAAGTATATGTATTTTCATGTATATAAGAGAATTATAAAATAAAAATTATGTTAATTTTTAATTTATATCAAATTTCATTAATGGTAGTATTTTATGGACAATTTTTACGTCCTTTTCAAAAAGACAAAAATGATTATTCTAGAAAGACATGTACTTTGAAAAAGACTTTTCTCACTATTATAATTGTTATTTTATTTTTTTATTCCTTTAATAGTTTACTTTTTCTTAAAAGAAAAACCCTCATTAAATATGTTATAGTTATGTTATAAAAGGGTTTTAAAATTGAATGGATATATCAATATCCGAAAATATTTTATTATGGGTGAAAATAACATTTTTTTGATACAAGATTTTATATATAATATTAGGGTTCTTAGGAACTGTTTATGGGGAAAGGGGGTTCCATTATAAATTGAGTGTGGGTGAGCCTATTATATATCTCTAATTAATTGGCTAATGGGATGGAGTTAACTAATTTGGTTTATCCTAAGATATTATGGGAATATAATATGATGGTTATTAGAGGTATAACTGTGATAATTATTTCAAGTGTAACTATAATGGTTTCTCCAAGTGTATCAATAA
The DNA here is from genome assembly GCA_963277665.1 of Viscum album. Lineage (NCBI taxonomy): Eukaryota > Viridiplantae > Streptophyta > Magnoliopsida > Santalales > Viscaceae > Viscum > Viscum album. Next base: position 1,433,309,350 of record OY728145.1, read on the forward strand.
TTTTAATTACATTTGTAACCATGGGGGTTAATCCATAATTATTAGTGATATGTAAATTATTCCTCAAGTTACCTATATGATTTATCTATTCTTACTTTGCGTTTTATGAAAATAATATGGTTTTACAAGGTAGAGGAATGTATATTATACATTATAATGTTTAAAAAAATTTCTTTTATTGAAATAAATATTTTTTTATTTAAATAAAACATTATGAGTTTTATTTTTTCCTTAAGACTTCTTATAAATTTTTTTATGAGATGCTTTTGGTAGAGATTTTGATTTCTTAGTAAGAACATGCTTATTTTGATCACAAAGTTTATTTTGAAAAAGGTAAATTTTTATAAGTATTCATGGAATAAAATTTTATTTATCTATTTTTATCTCCATTACCAAGATTTTGTTCTCATTCCTTATTTAAAAATCTTTTTCATAGGGTTTAATGTTGTTTATGGGATTGGAAGAAGTCAAATTGAAAGTTGTAAATATTTTTTAGGAAAAGAAAACTAATTTTACTCTAAAAGTAATATATTTTGAAAAAATGGATACTTAGTATAATTTTAAAAATTTTAATATATGTTATTATTATACAAGTGTTATGTACAAACTATATAAAACACTAAACCTAACATATTTTTGGAAATGAAATAAAATGAAATCTAGTCTAAAGACACTTAATTAAGTAATGTTTAAGGATGAGTATTTACAATAGAAAAGGTGAATGAGAGTGAAAGGTGGTATATTATTATATGGGAATCACAAGTATAGAAATGGGATATATAAATGAACAATAAAATATAGATAATTTGAATTAAAAATGGCTTAGTATAAAGAAACTAATCAAAATAAAAATAAGAGGAGAAATTCCCTTACATTGAGAGCATGCTTCTAAAATATTTTGAGGTGCTTCATAATATCTTGGGGAACCTTTTGAGGGATATAGAGTGGTAAATGTAGATGAATTTCGTTCTATAAGGGGGTTTAGTGAATATGGATATGTGGTTGGGTGAGTTTTATAAAAAAATAGATGAGAATTCTTTATTAGTTTCTAAACAATGGGTTGGAATTGTATATGATAAAATAATAAAACCGACAAACATTACCTTGGGTTTTCAACATTATTTTTCCTCAAATTGGTCTGATTATTAATATTTTATAATTATTTGTATTTAATTAGTAATTATATTACTCTTGGTTATGTGGAAATGAGTCATGTTCGTAAAGAATCAATTTTGAAGCCTTTAAATATAATGCAGGTTTTAGAGGATTCATTTAGAGTTTATGAAATTAATAAAATAAAAAAAAATTATTTTATAGGGGAAAAAAATTTGGTTTTTATACAATTTATAGTATTTATTACTTCACTATTTAGATTTTATGATGTCATAATACATGTTGTATATTTTTACCCAATTTAACTTTTACCCAAAAATTTTACTTTCTGAGAAAATTGTGAAAGAATAAAATGGGCTCATTTTGATGTACTGATTTTAAAGATGATATTTATTTAATCTAAATAATCATTTGAAATAAAATAATTCTGTTTTTTAAATAAAAATATTTATTTACTGAAAAGTATTAGTTTTTATAATTTTAACAACCTTTTGACCCTTAAAAAAATTACATTGGATGTCATTAAAATTAATTATCAATTATAATTTAATAATAATATTAAATAATAATATTTTATTAAAAGAAAATATATTTAAAAATTTCTAGAAATATTCAAAATAGTGTCTTAATTGAAGGTATATTTTTCCAAAAAATGCATTTTTTATTTCTTCATATCAAAACCCAATTATTATCAAACTCATTATATATTAATTTATAAAGTAATAATAAAAAATGATAAATATAATAATTATTTTATTAAAAAAATTAAAATATACAAATCCATATTACTATTTTTTAGATACATAACCCCTTATTACACCAATGTATGCCCAAAGAGTAATGTGTGCAATAGTGACACTTTCTTTGGGCTGTTCAGAATATTTGGTTTGAGGCATGGTCTCAGTAAATTTAAACTGTCCTATAAATGGTTGTGGTCAAATTCCTCTGATAAAATAAAATAATTTCATGATTTGGGTTATTTTTGGGATAATATCCCATATTTTTAACCTTAATCCCGTTTTACACATTATAGTGGTGATAAAATTTTACAATGGTTACTTTTAATTATGAAAAAATATGAAATTGATCAATTTTAAAAATTTGAACCTCCCCATTAAAAATATTAAATCAATTTTTCAATATTATATTTTTATATGTTGTATAAATTAATTTTAATATATGTTCAAAAAAATGAAAGACATTAATTAAAAAATTTTGTTTTTTAGCATAAAATTGAACTTACACCAAAATAAAATATAATACTGATTAATATAGAATAATTTATATTATTTGTATCTAAAGTTTTCTTATTTAACTTTAAAACCAAATAAAAAATATAACGAGACTTATAAATTACTTATTTTAAATAAATTAAATGACATTTTTGAAAAAACAAAATTACATTTTCATAATTTACTAAATAATAAATCTTTTTCAAAAAAATCCCAAAACATCATCTTAATTCATTTATTAAATTATTATTTAAATAATTATTTCAATTTATTCAAATAAAATTTTAAAGTTGGAATAAATTAATATTAATATTCATGTACAAAATGAAATAAAACCCATCTTTAAAAAAATGTATTTTTGAAGAATAAAATGACTATATTCTAATTCATTTAAAAATAAACATTATTAAATGAAACATATTTAATTTAATTTAATATATATTATACTTAGTTTATTATAATCATTTATCAGTAGTTAATAATTTAATATATTAAGATGAAAATACATTCTGTATATTAAAATTGTTTAATGGAAAATATATATTTTACCATTATAATATTTTATCCTCATTTATAAAAAATTTATAATCAATGTATGATTGTTAATTAATTTTATTAAAGAAAAATTTTCAACATATATTTCAAAATTTGGTAATTCCTATTCAATGTTGTCAAACCAACATCTAGGTTATAATTATCAAATCTAAATAATAATACTTCTATAGTATTTCTATGTTTGTTTACTCTTGGTGTTGTGTATGAAAAATGCTATCAAACATAGTATTATTTTAAAAAAATACATTCTAAAATATTTGGTTGTCACATTCTACCCCCTTAAAGAAATTGTGTCCTCCCTATTTTATCTAGTGTTTGATGAATAAAGGTTTGAAACATTTTCAGAATCAATTATAAGGGCTATAAAAAACATATGAGATTAGGAAAGGAAAATAATTTTTTAATATTTAGTAATATCTTATATGAAAAACCATTTCATAAAAAGGGATTATAAAAAATTGTTTTGATAAGTGGATAAGGGTAACATGAAGGTCACGTATAATAATATATAACCAGGTTCCTCCCAAAGGAGAACATTGGTAGGAAGTTAAAATATGGACATGTAGGAGAAAAATAACATCCAAGGAATAATAGATAGGGATACAGAGCATGATTATGAGAAAGTTAATGACAAAAAAACCATAAATCAATAATTGATAAAAATATCATCAATTCATCATAAATGAAGGTGAAATAGTAGATTGTTTTCAAGATTTCTTTCCTAGAGTTGTGGGATATTATTACTATCATGATGGAGAACAAGAGAAAATATAATTACTTGATATATTTCCATTTAATATGAATAATTTCATCCTTTTGTTGTGACTCAGTAAATTTACAATTATATCTCATCTATCACTCCAAGAAATGAATATTCAATATGATTTTTTCATGATTGAAGCACTAATTTATCTTTTAATAGATTATAAGATCCAGAAAATAATAACTATTTATTCCTCCTGTATTTATAAATTAACTAAAACCAAAATATTTTACACAATATAAGATAATATCAAATATTAATAAAACTTCATATGATTTGGTAAAAAATTAATATCCAAACCCTCAACAATACCTCTCAAAGTTCAACATAAATAATTTCATAAATAACTAACCTTTAAGATTTTCCAAATATGCATGACCATGTTCAAACCAAAAAATTAGAAATATTTGATCAGATATTATTCCATGATAAACTTATAATTTATCTCTAAATAATACATATCAATCCAAAAGCAACATAAAAATGATATTTTACCTAATTATATAATCTCCTAAATATTCCAATATTTTTCATAATTACCCTTAATCAACATAATGCCATTGTAAAATCATATATGCTTAAAAAGTATAATTCACCATTTATTCCTCCAATAATCTCCTATGTTAGCTAAGAAAAATAATTTCATTTACTTTAATCATATAATTTTCCCAATATAGTGAACTTATTTAAAAATAACATTAATACCATAGTTAGTAAATCACTTTTCAATCCCATGGTTATCTATCCAATAAATAATATATTCCCAAAATATAATAACCAAATTAACCCAATTAAAAGTAATTACGTCAACGTAAAATATCATTTTTACCCTAATGGTTATCAACACCATTCAAATTATGTCCAAAAAATATAAAATAATTCTTCCTCAAATAACATTTTTCACTACAAAAAAAGATAAACTTAAGGGATAAATATACCTCAAAAATTTATTAAGCCTAAATAAATTCATCCCAATGTAGTCTCAATATATAAAAACTTAGTAGGGTTATATATGTATTTAAACTCATGAAGAAACTTATATTTATTAATTCAGGATGGTCTCTAAAACCCTCAAAAAATCTTTATATAAATCATCATAACCTCAAAAGTGATACAAAATTTTCCTCTGATACCAACTATAAATCCCTATAACTTAAAAAACCCATAATTACCTAATTTATAATAAGGGTTTCACATTCATACATTTAAATGATCTCTTTTGTATAGAGTTTTAGGTAATCATAAAATAATTACATTATATAGGTAATGATGAAGCACAATGTTTATTTTTTATACAAAATAGGATTCATAAATCTAAACACATGTTTCATAGAAAACACTTCTTTAAATTTTATGATGACCCACCATAATGGAAATATTGACATTTATACTATTTCTATAAAACCTTATATCTCATGATTTTTTTGGAAAACATGGGATGAGAATAAAAAACTCAGTAAAAGATCTAAAAAAAGGAATCTCATTAGTCCAATGAAAACTAATAATATTTATGATAATCATTACCTTTTTCAAAATAAAACATTAAGGATATAAATAAAACATATACACATGATAAAATTATACTTTTATAAAATAATACAAAGATCTTGAACCTAGTATCTTAGATCCATTGATTACTTTATTACATGGGTAGTAAATACAATTTATCACATCCCAAAGGACCGAATATTATTGTACTCTTTGAATACTAGAAAAATACATGAATCTAAAATTACAATTGGAAAGGTATATAATTTAAAACACTTTCCATTTAATCAATAACTTGAGCACTAGAATAATATGGCCGGAATAAACGATGATTGACTAATTTATTATAAATAGTCATATAAGAATTAAACATAATCACGAATATCACAATTATTATAATTATCATATGAAAGTTAATAACTGAATTCGTAATGATATAATGCATAATTCTAGACATCTGAAATTTATTTTTGATGTATGATTCCAAGATATCTATACATACAATCAAGGCCTTAATCCAGTACATCTACATAAATGAGTAAGGCCTGTTCCAAATACCTAAACTATTTTTTTTCACGATACCTAATTATGCATTATGATGTTATGTATTTCCAGTCCCAACTAATCACTTAATAAATCCAATGCATTCATCATATAAATAAACAATACAACTTAATCACTATGCCTTAAAAATAAATAAATTTTTATATTGGAAGAATGAGTATATGGAATATCAATTACATCCCCTATAAAACTGATCATAAACCATCCAAAGAAATAATTATTATGGTATCATTATAATATATCCTTAGTTTATGATAATTAAAATAAATGGTTGTTTTATTTGAGTAATATAAATACCATAAAAGGGTCATTAAAAATAGTCTTGATGAAAATACACATTTCAATTTGAAATTCACTTTTATAGATTAAAATTATCTAGAATATTAGGATAAAATTTTATTTGAAAATAGTTATGGGAACATTAAAGTATTCTTCAAACCATTTTTTGGTAATTGAGGCTTAAAATTATTCTCATGAAAAGTACATTAAAACAATGATTACTTTCATATTTTTGGTAAAATATAAAAACCACCTCCTTTAGAAAAGGACAATAAGATTACATTGAAACATTTCTATAAAATTAAAACATGGGAAAATTTGAGATTAAACAATAATATAATAATAGTAAAAACATTCATGAAAGCATTATAATTAAAATAGGTACATGGTAGAAAAATATTCCAGGCTGAGTAGAAAAATAAAGTAGGTCTTCGTTAAAACATATTATTTTGTTATATTGAGTACTTAAAGAGAAAAAAATGAATGGAAAACATATACTTTGCATAAATAAATAGGGGATAAATATATATATATATATATATATATTAATACATAAATATTTAATAATTTTCCTAGATCATATGTAATTATAAACAATCCTAAATAATGATGATATTATGAAATAAATCCTTACCACAGGTTTGAATTCCTCTATACATGTTTGAAAATTCTGTATAATAAATATTGATTTATTATAAAAAATATTCGAGAACTATAATAATATTTATCATACATTTTATTATAAACTTATATCCTTTAATATACATTTTATTAATAGCTATTTTTTAAAATCATAATTATCAGTGATAACTTCATAAATTTTCATATATGTTTTGGTTAATTGATTTGGTTCCTTATACATATATCATTGTTCCATAAAATTTATAATGGTTATGATGATATAAATATTTTATATTATCATTATATATATTGAATCATCCATAAAATTTGGATATAGAAAAATAAATTACACAATTCCTGGAGACGGTAGGTTGTACTTATTCAAGAATGTTGTTTTCACATTTTGAAGGATTTAAAAAAGGGAAATAAATAATAATTAACCATTATAAAATCATTATTATATATTATAATTCATTTATATTCATTAAATCAATACTTATTAGCATCCGTGAAAATCGTAAATGAAAAATGAATCACATCTCTTTGTGGATGTGGTAATCCTCAAGTACGCACGATTAATATTATCATTTTCCAACAGATTGGAAGTTAAGAAGTTAGATATACTATTATAAATCCAAAATAATAATTTTTTCATAAATATCATATATAATCATTAAACCCATATTAATACCAATCGATAAATGACAGTGATGAAAAATGAATTGTATCAGAATGTGATGACAGTTAGCTATATATATGCCTGAACAATAATTTCACATCCCATTTTATGGAAAAAATGGAGGTAATTACAATTTAATAATCCTAAGGAAATTTAAGTAAATTTAGGATACTTAATTTATTATTTTTTTTATAAATCAAAAAATATTTATTAAATATGGAAGAAGAAACAAATTGAAAGAGGTCGGGTAAGATGATGACATCTTCTTCATGAGACCCATGTTAGATATTTTTAAAATAACCTAAGGTTGGTATTTTTGGAGGACCAACACTTCTATAACATTGATAATTATTTTTTTATGATAAATGGCTTGGTATTAGTCAATCTAGGTTTCTAAATATGGTGTAAAGTGGATATGGAATTGGTTTCCTTTCATTAGGGTGGGAAAACACTTAGAATTACTAAAAATATTAAAATATAATTAAGTAATTATCAAGAAAAATACTTTCAAATGGCTATATATTTGAATAAAAAGAGTCTATGGTTGAAATATAATCATATAATGAAATTTATATACAGTTTGGTTTCATTTTAAAACTTTTAATTTTTATTAAACACTTGGTTAACCAATTCTAAATAGATTCATGGTAACAAACTTTATAAATAATAATGTGTTATAATTTTACTTATAAGGTAACAATTGACTAATCAAATGAAAATAGTTCATATATTCAATAATATACTATACCGATTTTACAATATGGATATTTTTATGGTTTTTATATAATTTAATATAATATTGATTTCATAAAATATTATTAATGTCATTTTTAACACAATTAATTTCATTTGACTTTAAAGATATCATTAAAAATATTGAATTTGAATATAAACCCTTCACAAATATATAATATTTTATATATATCTAAAAAATTCATAGAACATAGTAACTCTTCTGAATTGTATAACTTTTAATATTTTTATATGCATTTATATCATTTTTCCATTAATTAAATAAATATGGAGTTAGTGTTGTGTAAACATTTAAGGTAATTATATAATCACTAAAAACTAGAAATAAATTGTCATAAAAAATTATTATTCATATAATAACATTTAATATTTGTTCACAACTTATTTTTATCCTTATGAAAACAAAAAAGAGAAGTTTAAATTCAAGAGATTGACATTTAAAATTTTTCTTTACTTAAAACAATGTAAAAGTCAATATAAGAAAATGGAACCAAGTGACCATATTTCAAATAATTGGATGTAATGTTTTATAACTAAACTCTTAAAATATGAACAATTAATGTTTTATATAAATTTTAATTCCTTATCCTAAATGTTTAACCATATTTTAACCATTTTACTGTTACCGAAGTGACAAAAATTTTCCAAGTTTACTATTCATAATGAGAAAGAATTAAAGGGACATATTTACCAAATTTTAAAATCTATATTCCAAATATTATTTAAATTTCTCATGATTCAATATCTATAACTGCAATAAATAAATTTAATATAAAAATACAAAACACAAAAAAAAATAGTTTTTCAGATAAATACATTTTGTAGGTAAAAAAATATGTTTATATGAAATAAAATAATAAAATGGATTATAATAAACTTAATTATTCTATTAATAATATTGGAGAATTAATTTTATTTTTCAACCATTTTAAGACAAAATGTTACTTTTTAAATGCTTCAAAAAAATGTAATTTTCAATAAAAATTACTATTTTCACTATTTATTGGAAAATCAATCATTTCAAAAAAATCCTAAAAACTCACCCAATGAAACATTTGATATTATAGTTTAAAAAATGAATTTAATTTCATAAAATATATTTTATAAATTCAGAAAACATTATTTCTGATATTTTCTTTTAAAACTAATAAAAATAATTTTTTAATGAAATGTTTTTATTAAAAAAATATAACTTTACTAAAAATTGAATTCTTATTACATAATCATTATTCAAGAAATTTTTTTTAGTATAAAATTTATAGATATTTCATAATTTTTTTATTCCTATTAATACCTTCAAATTAAATACATATGTTATAATGTTCATATTAAAATAATAGTATTTTTTTGGTGTGTTTAAGTTCTATGTTTCTTGTCATATTCACCAATAAACACAATGTTATTATTTTAGAAACACGGCAGTGTTACATTATACCACATTAAAAAAATTACTACCTTAAAAATTTATCTTGATGGTCAAGGGTTCAATATTTTTAAATAAATTTTTTGAAAACATGAACTATAGAAAGGAATAATGAAACTTTCTTTGAAATGGGAAAGTGGGAGACATAAAGGTTACCTAAAATATTACATATTTGAGTTCCTAGATAAGGGGAATATTGGTGGGAGGTTGAAATATAGATATATAGGATAATACTAAAATTTAATTACTAATAGAGAGTGATGTATAATATTGTTATGATAATGTTAATGATTATAAAAACATACATTAGTGATGGATTAAAAGATTATAAATTCTTTAAAAATAAAGGTAAAATAATAACTTTTTTGTTTCAATATCATCTTCCTATATTATTTTATGTATCATCTTAAAATTCCTAAATACTAAAAGATAAATAAAAAATTCAATATTTTGTCCAAGAAAAACAATTGTACATAAACAATATTTTCAACTAGGGAGTAACTACTTAATAGAAACTACTTGATAATAAGATTACAACTTGGTGCGTTGATTAAACATTATTTCCTTAGAGTGTCAATGGATGGTTTAATATACAAATAAAATATAAAATTTTATGTATCTCTAATTTTAAAAAATTTTTATTTTATCAACAAATCACCAATTATCACAACTTAATGGATTTCAACTTTAGGTGTTGTAATTTCATTGGTTTGAACAAGATTACATATATTCTTGTGAGGTATATTCCATTGATTATTGGAGTATTATTTGAGTAATTCCTTATATCATTATAGTTGAAACACTAAAAATTAGTGGTTTCTTTATTTTCCATCCATTAACATGCCAGATTGATTTTTTCTTCATACTTGAAGAAAACTCCCATTCCCTTTAAGAGTGTATGAAGGTGTTTATTTCCAAAATTATCTCATGTGGGAAGTTTCATCCTTCCATTATTTTCCATCCACTAATTTAATTTTATATGGTGCTCAGTTATCCTCTCATTCTCCTCATTTACATGAAAAATATATGATGTGGGTAATTCTTTCTCTATGTGGATGAAATTTGATACTATATCATCCTATGAGGAAAAAAACTGAGAAACCAGTGCCCCTTGGAGGCTAGGATTAAGCCCATAAAAGAAATTTCCAATATTAATTTCTATATTATATACATAGTTCTTGCCATATATTTTTAATCTTTTAAAGTTTTACTCATACTCAGAAACACTTTATTCTTCCTTTAATATTATATTGTGGGATGACCTTTTCATATCAGCTCATTTATCATAAGAAAATTATATTTCAATGAAAATATCCATAAAATTTTTCTTTTCAATTATATATTTCCCTTATCCCTCCTTTATATTTTTAATCAGTGACCATAATTTATTTCAACCATCCACTAAATAACACAGTACCTGAAAAAGATTCTTCCTTTCATGACCACATAAAGCTAGAAATTTATTTTCAAGGGACTTGATCCCCTTTTCAACTATCAATGGATTTTTTAATTTCATTAAAAAATGGTGGATTCTGCCACATGACGTGGTCTAACATCAATGAATCAATCTAAAAATTGAAATCTTTTTCAATATGAATAATATTAATAGTCTTAAACTATGTTATCAATCTTAATACAGTCATAATATTCATAGGTACAACCCAATTCATGTGAACTTGTTCATATTTACTAGGTGTATTAACATGTTTTCCATCCCATTGATAGGAGACATTTTTAAATAGTGGAATACACTAGATTATATTATTACATAATGATACATAATGTATAATTTTGAAAATAGCGAGACACTTAATAAATTGAGTATCTATGCATAACTAACATCATAATCATAAAATTCATTTCTCTGAGAATATTCTCAAATCATAAAAATATTTTCAAATATTTCATAATAGTTTGTAAAGAAAATTTTAATTATCCCAATCATATACCCTAGAAGTGTCAAAAAAAGTGAATAGTAAGATCACACTAAATATACATTATATTAATGGTTGATATATTATCAACAAACTCTTTTTGGTGTTACTATCCCTAGATAAATTTGATCCAAAACTGTATCTACTTGTAGTATCTATATAGAGATGCATTTTAAGAAAAATTGTAACATCCGGTTACCCACTGTCAGGATATTCCATTCCCATTACTTGTTTTCTCATTAATTGGGTTCATCTTAGTACTCCTAATGATGAAGATCATTTTTTGGGAAAAATGATTTAATATTCAGAGATGTATGTTTTTTGAATTAATAAGTCTAGGTATAAATTTTTTAATTGTTTTTTTGTATTCTCCCCAAGTTTAGAGGAAACACACAAGGTTTTTCATTTTCTTATAAAAATCTATAGCTTTTGTAGACTGTAAGAGAAATACATTTCATTTAATATGATTAGATGAGATGTATTTTAAGCAGGGAAGATTTCAAAAATTTGGTACACATCGTGATGTGAGTACATAATTTGTTACTATTACATTCCATGTAATAATAAAAGACCATTTTTTTGAAAAAAGTGATGAGTTTTCAGCATATGTGATTCCCATGGATTAAACGATGTGTTAATGGATTACACACTATGTAATTATTGCAAACATTTCTTTTAGGAAAGTGTGTGAGTGAAATGTTATTTCATTCTTCCAAAGCACATTTCGCTCCCATCCTAGAAGGCTTCTCCAATGATTTAGCGAGTCTTCATTCAATCTGGATTGGTACATTTTTCAATTTATTTCCATTATATTTAGTTTATTTCTCTTCAGGTGAGTGAGTATTTATGCTTCTTCATCACTTTGATCTCAGTAGTGCGGTTTAATTTCATTATTGAACCCATTGGCCCATAGTAATATTTCCTTTTGTTTCTCTCTAGATCCATTCTGTGATCATGTTTTAAGGGTAGTTTACTTTGTTTGTTATAGTGTGGTTGGTGTGATTTCTTGAGGTAGGTGTTTATTACTCTTATTTAATATTCATTTTTTGTAAATTTAATCAATTGTAATATGTATATATTGATTATATAGCCTCTTTTTCATTGTTGAATCATTTTGTGGTGGGTTCCGTTGTGGGATATTGCGACCCCACATTTTGAGTAAGGTGGTTCCGTCTCTATCCTATGTTGGTAAACTACATTGCTTCTATTTTATATAAATTTTATTATAAAATGAAATTTAGTGAAATAAATTATTGTCAATGTGAGTGGAGATGGTTTTTTTAAATAGTTTTCACCTTGTTTTGGTTAATGGATAAGGGTTTTTTAAGCATTGTGAAATGGTCTTGTGAAATTATTTTCAAAACATGAAATAGTAAAATAGTTAGATGAATTGATTTGAAAAAAACAAAACATGGGAAGCCTCTGGTACATAGGAGGAATGTATATTATTAGGTATCATCCATTTAATGGTGATTTTCTTATGGTGATTTCCTCTTCTCACTAGGCTTGTTGTTATATGGACTTGTTATACCTGTTGGGGGTTCACATGATGGGGTGTTACTATTATCTCTACAATCAACACATATGTCTTGTAAAAACCCAAGATTTCATAGTACACTATCTTTTTAATGCAATTTAATAGCTTATATTACATGCAACACTGACTTGGCTTGTGTTATAGGCAAGATTGAGTGTCGGCAAAACAACACACTAGTATTATAATTATTTAAATGATCTATTTATTTATTAATTAAATATTGTAATATGAATAGTAAAAAATAAATTTTAAATGTTATTTATAATTTTTTCACATAAATAAAAACAATTTATAATGAAATGTATAAGTTTTGTTAAAATAGTTATATATTTAGAAAAACTATTTTCTTAAAAGGACTACTTTTTATGTCCTTTTATGAATACTAATAAAATTAATTTTGGACACTCTTAAATATTTAATTTGGTAAAATAGACATCATTTTTAAATTCATAATATCAAAATTATCTTAGGGTGAATTTTTGTTATTTTTATAAAAACATTCAATTTTTAATGAATATTGAAAAATACTATATAGTACATAAAATCCAAATTTCTCATTTAAATAATTATTTTAATTAAAATTTATCTTAAAGTCAAAATAGGAACAAAATAAATATATTAATCCAATGTATTTCATTTTTGTAATTTTAAAATAAGATTAGATATATAAAATTTTATTGAACATTTTAACATCTTTTACCCACTTTCTAGGCACATTTGCAAATTTGCATAAAATGTAAATTTACCACTTCTGTGAATTGAATTTCAAAAATCTGATACACACAGTTGTTATCAGTAAGAAAAATGTGGTTCAATAGGATGAAAATAATTTTTTGGTGAATAGTATATTTTAAATTTTATTTACTGCTGTTAAATGTAAATAGGGTAATTAAAGTTAAAAATAATATTATAATAATATAAAATTACCCCAAAAAATATCCTAATTCTATTGGATATGTGAATTTTGACACAAATAAACCTTGAGAAAAAAATATGATCCTTTTTAATCTAATGGATTAGATTAATACATTTATTATATTTTATTTAAAGAAGAGTTAAAAGTGTTAAAATCAAATTTTAATAACTATTTTTTTTTAATATATGGTTATACACTAGTAAAAATAAACTATAAATATTCATTAAAAAGATAAAAGTTTTCATACATCATATTATTTTATTTATAAATTTTAGACATTAAATAATTAACTTTATTTATGACACAATGATGATACAGTAATTACATTATTAATGAATGATTAAAATAATTGATATTATAAATTTTAAAATAAAAGTTAATTGAAACTTTTTATTCCATACATGGAATTTCTAGGTGAACATGACATGTTAGGGTTGAATCAATGTACTTTGATTGTAGTAATCAAGTTGTGATGAATTTAACAAAAAACCTAATACTAACTAGTGTCAAAATTGACAAAAATGAGTTCCTAAAACAAATACTATTTTATTAAATTATATAACAGTCCTAACAAAATAAGATTTTGAAAAATTACTTAGATAATGCTACATATGTCATTAATGATCCACTTTAGGTTCACTTAGAATTTTATAGTAACTATATTAACCATGTGGTATAAAAATACCAGAAGCCATGGTAAAAGTTAAACTATTTAACTAAGGGTTAAATATAAAAGATAAGGTTAATATGGTGACCTAAACATGTCTAAGACATATTGGTCGAGAGTATTTAGACCCAAACCCACCTTAGACTCAAAATAAATCAATTTAAATCTATTAGAGACCGAAAATAATTTTATAATAAATTACTATTTCAATATTTTCCTAAAGTGCCCCTCACCTCTCTTATAAAAGGGTTCTTCGCCTTCTCTTAAATTCACACCTCCAATTCCATTTGGATCGGCCAAACCATTCTCAAAAGATCCTCCCAAATACACTCATTTCAAAATAGAGTCCATAATTTGATCAGAAATCCAACCTAAGGAGCCCTTTTGTTCAAATCAAAATGAAGCACATGAAGACGAGGTAATTATTTTACCACCTCTTTCAAAGATCTTTTCTTCTTATACATTATCTTTCTTTGTTTCCATACTAAAATAATAAATCCTATAACTTATACATACTAATATGTTATTATAAATATTTTACAGCCATATTCATTTTTCTATCCATCATATGAATGAAAAATTCTCCACACGTGCGTACGTACGGCTTACCATCTCCACGTCGTGGTGTAGTTTGTTATTCAATACTTCATTATTTGGATGGGTATAATAATGAGTATAATTGATGTAAATAAAAAATATAACATGGTAATGATTATGTATATATAATATACCATCCAATTACATATGATTTCACCATCAATAGAATGATATTATCAGAAGTGCATACCTACGACTTACCGTCTCCACAACACAATGAAATTTTATCCCCCATGGTAACAATTTAAGAATAAATTTCATTTGATGATTAAAAAATATTATTTAGGAATTTAATATCATTCTGGATATGAATAAAATACATCATATCCATAACAAACATGACTTACAAAACAAAACATATAAATTAAAACAAATTAGTTAACACCCGAAACAATGATATTACAAAAATATTATTAACAAAGCAATATTATAGGATATTATTTGAAATAATATTTATGTATATTGTTCTTTTATAATTTTATAACAATTATTTAACCATTATAAAAGCGTTTAATGTACCTTTGAATAAATATAAGTACAAGGTAAGGGTTAATTTCTCAATCACATTATTATCTGAGATTGTTTACGTGTAAGTACTTTCCAGGACATATTTATCATGCACGACCATGTTTCATAAGAATTTCTTCAAAACGAATCCTTTATGGTTTTATGTAAAGGAATATTTAACTAGATAATCATTTTAAATGATTTAAAGAATTATTTTTCAAAATCTATTTAATTAATCTCCATGTTTTCAAAATTAATTTAAGGATTTATTTATATTGACATGATTATTTTGAAATATTAATTCCTTTCAAAAGTTTCAATGTGGTATAGAAATATTTGATTCAAAAATATTTTTTAAATGAATTTATTTATAAATTGTGTTACTTTAATACGATTTAATGAAAAATGGATATTTCTCTCAATGATTTTTAATGATCATTTTCAACTATGTCAACATCCTTTACTATATATTATTCTTGATTGAGGTTTGTTAATATAATAAAATATTTCATATTTTATTGAATGAGTATTGATATGTTTGACTGTGGATGTGATATTTTTGTACCATTCATGTTTTATGGTTAAAGTATTGACATTTTGTATGCTATTTTTAATATTAATGATTATGTTATGTTTCACCATTTTTACATGAGGAATGCATTGGACTTAGTATGTAATGGGTGGGGCCTACTATATCCCCTTGATGCATCGGTAGGTCTCATGAGTGAAACTATAGTGCCTTGGCACAAGGAATTGACAAAATATTTTTTAATGGTCTTGGAATAATGCCTTGACGTAGCAGTTATTATGCCCGACATTATGCATTCCCTCATTGTGAAATTAGTTATTACATGTGATTATTAGATTAGTATAATATACATGTGCATGTTTATATGGTAATGTTTGATTTATTTTTTCCATATTATGATCATTTTTATGTTTAAAAGGCTGTTGTTATTACTATACATCTTGCCTTACAATTTTATAGTTTCTACTGAATTATTTACCCTTACTTAGAATTAGAGATCACCCCTTTATTATGATTTTTTTTACTAGGATTCAAGAAGTGTATTATGACTAATATTAAGGATTAAGAAAAGCTAATGATGGTGTTATATAAGGATTATTTGTGCGGTGTTTTATGTTAGAAAGTGTAAAGTAATATTCATGTAAATAATCTATTTTAGAAGTTTCATAAACTAATCGAACCTTAGGAACATGATTTCTTGTAATCATGCCAATGTATTAAAAAAATGCACCGTATCTGGGTAACGAGGGTTAGGGTGTTACAGTTGGTATCAGAGGAAGTTTATCAATAACCTTGGGAACTATATTTATAAAAAATCTGATTAGATAACATTATCCTATGATAGAAATGAAGATTGTTATAAAATAACTTCCTAGAATTTTGATAATGTAGATATTTTTTGAGTTTTACATGAAATACATCATTATATGGATAATGAAGTGGACGTGGTTATAACACATATGTTCCAAGAAGTAAAAACTCTGACAAGTTGTTTCGAGTCTGGCTCGGGGTAACTTGGTACATGACAATGGGCCTTACTCTGTTCCTAGATTTACACTCCAAGGGGATATGCTTAAGATAATTCACATTTTCTTTACAAACCATTATGAATGATTTATGAGTAAATATGTCTTCAAAGAAACAATTTTTATTATTCTGATACTATATGTGTGTAAATATTCAATTAATGCTAAGAATATTTTTAGTATTTCAACTATACATTACGTATGATCTATCCTAGTGTATGTTGTCATTTCAAAATGGTGCCCAATATAATGAATAATAACTCCATCAACACAAATGATCCAATGAGTATTAAGGATTATATCTTTCATTGTATTAATCCAATATTTAGAAGTGAAATAGAATCCCACGTAATCTCAACATATGAAGAAATAGTATCACGTGTTAACAAGATAGGTAAATAATTCTATGAGTACTATGGCTTTGAAGGGAAGCAAGAGAAAACGAGTATATAAGATAAAAATATGGATAGAGGGAATGAATTATTTTACCACATGTGATAATTGTGGAAATAATCACCTTGGGAAATGCATGAAGTGAATGAGAGTTTGTTATAAATGTGGAGAAAAAGGACACCAAGTTTGTGATTTCCAGGGTATGAAAAAGGTTTCAAATGTACAATGCTTCATATGAATGGAGTTGGGACACTATGTGAATCAATGTCCCAATCATCAGAGTATACCCCGAATGATGTTATTGGATAATAATCGAGTTATGATACTATTGCAGATGAAGAGGAATAATTAGTTTTCTTATGTTGTTAATAAATAATTGTGTCATTTGAGTGTTTTATTAATGATGTAAAAGTTATAATAATTATAGAGTATATAATGATTGTATTGAAATAATATTTCATTAAATATTTTTTATTATACGGTACCAAGTAAAGTGACATAGTTTCAAGTTAAACATTTTGGAAAATTTATGGTTGGGGGAAATATAACCCTTAATATATTTCTAAAATCGAGATAATGATTTTGGAATAATAGATAATTGATTTGGATAATGTAGATTGGATATTTTTACATCCTTGTAACTGATTAATGGTTTGTTTAAAAAAGAATTTTATACCATCATTATTGGGAGTTTTCAACATTTTTGGATTAAAATGTATATCAATTATTCTATGATGAATAAGGGAGCAAGAATGTATTTAATAATGTTTTATAGTAATTCTGGGTGTTACCATGTTTTAAGAGAATACATGATGAAGGTATTAAAATGTTAGTATATGGAAAAAGTTATCTTCATTATATTTACCTCCCATATAAATTTTTGGACTGTGAGTTTGGACACAAGTATTTTGGATAAGTCTAATGGTTGGAAAATAGTAAGATAAGCACTTGATATTTTTGTTTGAGGTTAAAGTATAATTTATTGGATACTTTTACCAATACTTTTAGATTTAAGTAAACATATAGAGGATTAAGGAAATACTTATTGACCTTATGATTTATCAAATGTGGTTCAGGTGTAAGAAACCATTTTTGAATATTCATTTCATAGTGTAAGGGATGAAGTGAAAATATGTCGAAGCACAACCAAATGACGAGATTATGATTATGAAAACTAACGAAATCAAATATGTTTTCTTGAGTTCTTATATTGACAGTAAAATAATCTGTCCTCTTCAAAAAAATGTATAAAAAAAATGTGTTATCCTAATACCATATGTTTTGTAAAACCTATTATACTTTAAAGCATTATATATTTATGGCTTTGAGGCCCTCAATTTTCCATTTATTGTTCACTTGTTTGTGATTTATGACCTCAATCACTTCTTATAAATATTTATGTTTTCCCCAATTATGTGTCTCCAATTTACACTAATTTTCTTCTATTTTAAATCCTAATTTGGTGGTCTCATTTTCACATTCCTTTCCCTCTTATTAAGACTAAATTTTATTAACCCTATTTCTGATGTGGGTTTTCCATAAAGGCATTTTCTATTTTCAACCTTTTATTTTCGAAAAACATTTATAAATTGTGAGCACTTCATTTATTGAAGGAGAGTAGAATGTGACAACCCAATATTTCATAGTAAATTATCTCATTAACGTAATTTAATATCTTATATTACATGAAACACTGACTTGGCTTGTGTTATATGAAAGATTGAGTCTCTTGGAAACAACACATTAGTATTATAATTATTTAAATGATATATTTAGTTATAAATTAAATATTTTAATATGAATAGTAAAAAATAAATTTTAAATTTTATTTATAATGTTTTCACATAAATAAAAAATATTTATAATAAAATATATAAGGTTTGTTAAAATAGTTATTTATTTAGAAAAACCTTTTTCTTAAAAGAACTACTTTTCATGTCCTTTTTGGAACAATAATAAAATTAATTTTAGACAATACTAAAAAATTAATTTTCTAAAATAGACTTCATTTTTGAATTAGTAATATCAAAATTAGATTAGGGTAAATTTTTTGTATTTTCCTAAAAACATCCAATTTTTGATGAATAGTAAAAAATACTTCATAGTACATAAAAATCGAATTTTTTATTAAGATAATTATTTTTAATTAAAATTTGTCTTAAATTAAAAATATATACATAATACATATATTAGTCCAATATAATTCATTTGATTCATTTTATAATAAGATTATATATATAATATTTTATTGAACTTTTTAACGTCTTTCACCCACTTTCTAGGCACATTTTCAAATTTAAATAAAATTTAATTTTACAGCTTCTGTGAATTTAATTTAAAAAATACAGAAGACCCAATTTTAATTAGTAAGTAAAATTTGGTTCAATAGGATGGAAATATTTTTTTTGTGAACAATAACATTTGAATTCTATTTACCACGGTTAAAATTAAATAGTGTAATTAATGGTAAAAATAATATTATAATAATATAAAATTTTCCCAACACATGTCTTAATTCTATTGTATAAGTGTATTTATACAAAATGAAACCTTGTGACAAAAATATTATTCTTTTTGATCCACTTTTATTAGATTAGGACATTTATTATATATTATTTAAAGAATAGTTAAAATTGATAAATTCAAATTTTAATGACTAAACCATTTTAATATAGGGTTATACATAATATAAATTTGACAATAAATATTCATTATAAAACTAAAAATATTTCATACATAATATTATTTTATTTATAATTTTAGACATTAAATAATTAAATTTATTTATGACACAATGATGATGTAGTAATTACCTTTTTAATGAAGGATAAACATAATTTATATTATAAATATTATAATAAATGTAAATTGAAACTTTAGTGGCCATCCAAAAAATATCTAGGTGAATATTACATGTTAGGGTTGATTAAATGTATTTTTTTTGAAGTGAAAAAGTTTTGATGACTTTAATAAAAAACCAAATACTAAATGGTGTCAAGATGGACATAAATGAGTTTTTATAACAAATAATATTTTTCTAAATTATATAATAGTCCCAAAAATCTTAGATTCGGCCAAATGACCTATAAAATTCCACATATGTCAGTAATTAACCACTTGAGGTTCTCTTGTAATTTTTTAGTAACTATATTAACCATTTAGTATAAAAATACAAGAATACATGGTAACAGTTAAATTATTTAACTAAGAGTTTAATATAAAATATAAGGTTAATATAGGGGCCTAAACATGTCTAAAACATATTGGTTGAATGTATTTAGACCCATCCCCACATTATAATTGAATCAAATCAATTTTTATCTATTGGAAACTGAAAATAAATTTGTAAAAAAATAATATTTCATGCTTTTCATAAAGTGCCCCTCACCTCTCTTACATAGGGTACTTCCCCTTCTCTTAAATTCACACCTCGAGATCCATTTGGCTTGGCCAAAACCTGGGCAAATCTCTTCCCAACTACCAACAATTTAAACTAGAGGCCTTAAATTTATCATTAATCGAACATAAGGATCCTATTTGTTCAAATAAAAAAGAAGCACCCAAAGAAGCAGTAATTAGTTTATCACCTCTTTCAAAGTTCATTCCTTCTTCTACTTCCTCTTTCTTTGTTGTTTACATAATAAAATAATAAATACATCACCTTATAGATAATTATATGTTATTATAAGTATGATACGACCATATTCATTATTCTACCCATCTTATTAATGACAAAGTGATCATACGTGCGTATGTATGGATTACCGTCTCCACGTCATGGTGTATTTTGTTATTCAACACTTAATTATTTGGATGGGTATAATAATGAGTATAGTTGATTTAAATAATAAATACAACATTTAAATTATTATTTATATAAAATATACCATCCAATTACATATGATTTCACTATCAATTGAATGATATTGTTGCTCGTGTGTACGTACAACTTACCATCTCCATGACGCGATAAGATTTCATTCCCCATCATAACCATTCAAGAATAATTTTCATTTTATGATTAAATGATAATTTTTAGGAACATTATATAATTCTGTATATGAATCAAATACATACTATCCCTAAAAAACATGACTTATGTAACAAAACATATAAATTAAAATGAATCAATGAACACCTGAAATAATGATACTACTGAAATATTATTAACAAATCAATATAAGGGATCATATGTGATATCATATTTATGTATGTGGTTCTTTTATAAGTTAATTATAATGCTTTAACCATTATATAGGATGTTAAAGTACCTTCAACTAATGAAACTCCCAAGGTATGTGTTAATTCCCCAATGTCATCATTATTTGAGATTGTTTATGTGTAATTATTTTCCGGAACATATTTATCATCCATATCTATGTTTCATAATTTTTTTTTCAAAAGGAACCCTTATGGGTTTTATGTAAGGTAGTATTTAACTATATCACCATTTTAAATGTTTTAAAGATTTATTTTTCTAAATCTTTTTAATTAATATCCATGTTTTCAAAATGATTTTATGGATTTATTTATATAGAAATGATTGTTTTAAAATATTAATTACTTTAAGAAGTTTCAATGTGGTATTGGAAAAATTGATTCAGAAATATATTTTAAGTCACTTTATTTATAAATTGTGTGGCTTTAAAATGATTTAATGAAAATGTGAAATTTTTCTCAAAGAGTTTTACTGATCATTTTCAACTATGTCAAAATCCTTTTATGGATATTATTCTTGATTGAGGTTGATTTATTATAATACAATAATTCATATTGTATTGAATGAGTATTGATATGTTTGAATATGGATGTGATATTTTTATACAAATCATTGTTTATAGTTAAAGTATTGACATTTCATATGATAGTTTCAATATGAATGATTATGTCATGTTTTACCTTTTTCAGATAAAGAATGCATTGGACTAAGTAAGTTATGAGCGGGGCATACTATAGCCCTTCGATGCATCGGTAGTTCTCATGAGACAAACTAGTGTCTTGGAACAAGGTCTTGACATAATATTTGTTAATGGTCTTGGCACAAGGCCTTGAGTTAGTAGTTTTTATGTCCGACATTATGCATTCTCTTTTTATGAAATTAGTTTTTACATGTGACTATTCGATTAGTAGAATATCCATGTGCATGTTTACTTGGTAATGTTTTATTTTTTTACATATTATGTTCATGTTTATGTTTAAAAGGCTACTATTTTTATAAAACATCTCACCTTAAAAGTTTATAGTTTCCGCTAAATTATTTACCCTTACTGAGAATCTGAGGTCACCCCTTTCTTATGTTTTATTTTCCTAGGATTCCAAGAAGTGTATTATTATTAATATGCAAGATTAAGCTAGGGTAATAATGGTTTTATCACTGTATTATTTATGAACTATTTTATTCTTTAATGTGTAATGTAACACTCATATATGTAATCTATTTTCTAAGACTGCTAAACCGATCGGTCCTTTGGGACATGATTCCTTGTAATAATGAAAATGTATTAAAATAATGCTCTGGATTTGGGTAACTGGGGTTAAGACATTACATGTCTAGGGGTTTGATGGATACCATATTGTCCATGTTATGTATGAATGTACTAGCTATCCTAGCCAATGTGATCCTTGGAGTGATGTTAATTGTGCTACTTCTTGTCTAATTTGGGCTTCTACTTTTGGTTTGTATTGTTTTGTTGTACTACTTTATACTTTATATAAGAAATTATGAATGATTTGTTTTTTTGACATGATATATCTACTAAGATATATTTATATGAAATTATTTGAAATTGATTTACCTTCTTTTTTTGAAATTGTGGAAAAGGGGAAATTAAACTGTTTTTCCTAGATTTTTATATCTAAAACATTGAACTGTTACCATGAATTATTTTCATTAATGTTGAGCATGACTATATTATTGTTCAAATACTTGATATGGAACTTCTAGGTGAGACCTAACTGAGCCTATGAGATCACACCCTATGCACCTCGTCAATGGTACATAGACCTGATTATGTCTTTTGATATAGGGAAAAGAAAGACATTGTTGTGAGGTGGTGAGGTTTTCAGTTAACTGATATGGGTAGATGGTGTTGAGATGGAGGGACTTTTACCAAAATAAAACATGGAGTAGTTATTTTTCTATTTTATTAGTCCATTGTGGTTGGACTTGTACTTGGGTATTATATCTACTCTCAAGTTGTTTGGTTTCATCTTTATTCTTTAAAATATGAAATATATTTTTCTTTCCCACTATTTTCTCTATTATATATTTATACCATTTTGTTTCTTCGATTTGGGTGAAATTATTCCCTTTATCTATTGATTGATTCCCAAGTGCCAGTCACTAGCCTGTGGAAATTGGGAACGCCCTTTGGGTAGGTAAAATATCGGATCGGGTACTAGTTTGGTAAGTTATCCTATTATTTCCTTCATTGTTTAGTATCAGAGGTGGTCTATACTAAATATTTCTTGCCTTGGGATGTTTGGTATACTGGAGATATTATTATTTGGACATAAGAGGTGTATTTCAATGAGTTAATATTCATCTCTTTCTATGATGAGACTCAAGATACCATGGGACGTTGGATTTTGTGTCTCCTATTTTGAGTTATTATTGTTGATGTCAGTTTTTCTTTATGGGATTTCTAGTTTGAACTATGTTTTTTCTATCATATGGCTTCTCTTTTGTTTATATGTATAGTGTTAATCATATGATACGTGTTTTGTTTTTCCTTAGGAGGTTGCAGCTGATTCTACTCAAGGGAATCCTCTGATGGATGATAACTGTAGAAAATAAATTGTCCGAGTAGTCTTTGATGTTGTCCAGAATGTGAAAATATTTCATAACACGATTTTTGAGGTACATCCAGCAGAAGTCGAGGAAAGATATTGATCGTAGAAGTTATTACATGATAATACACCATCCTTTAAAGTTATTATTGAACCTCAAGAGGTGGAGGGTTGTCTTAGCATGATCGATCATATATTTGTTTTTTAGATACACTTGAGAGTATAAAAATGAAGTGTATAATATTATGTCCTAAGGGTCTTAATTAGAATTGTCAGGATTCAATTGTATAGGAAGATAGACATGTGGGATTCGACTGGAAGAGTTTCATGAATCTCTTCCTCTATGAGTTTTTTTTCGAGTTGATGATGATTAAAAAGTCCCTGGAATTACACTCTTTTGAGAAAAGGGAGAATTCAGTGTTATCATACAATTGATTTTACAGAGATGGATTGTTTTACACTAGATGTTGTAAAGAATAACCAGATGAATGCTCAGAAGTACCTGCAGGGTTTGTGACTGAATATCAGATCATATGTATTTGTACTAAATCCTTCGACCTATACTGAGTAATTGTATAGGTCTATGATTTCAGAGATGAATATGATAGGAAATATTGGATATTATTCCCCTTCTTTTCCACCTAGTGACAGCTTCAATGGTTTTTCAAACATATAAAGTGTCTAGAAGGATCACTTCAGGAGTGGTGGAGGTGTTTCATGGAAGTAGGCTTCTTAGACACCTCTAATTATAGCTAGTCTTTTGTTTATAACATCCTATTAGTGTGGAATGGTCAGTCACACGTGGCATTCTTGTCCTCCCCCTATAAAGATGGGTAATAGTTGTTCACGTTATGTTCATCTACAACTTTTCGGTTAGGATATGTGTACTCCTCATTATGGTTTGGGATCATCAACTGCAAAGGCTACTATATCATAGTTTGATGCTTAAAACACTACATGGATCTTGAAAAAGGCCTTTAGAGTGAAACACCTTCAGTCAACAGATGAGTTTCCAATAGAGGTAGATGTGGGTCTAGTGATAGTGAGAGGTATCTTCTTTATTACATATTCAGTTGCAGTTTCATTATTTGATACTAGATATTCACACTAATTTATATATATCCATTTTATTGATATTCTTAACCATACAATAGAACTCATGTCCATTATAATTTAGTTAATGAAAAATATTGGGATGAGTAAAGAGGAGTTTATGTTTCATTCTTGGCATAATAAATAGTTGATACAAAGCTAGTCTAGGATTTTCTTGTTCTCAATTTATATCTATTTTACATTATCATCAAGATGGATTGTCTTGTTTCTCATTATGATGAGGTTTTTTTTATCAACAACATGTCTCATTTCATACGGTTGATGGGAGCTCATAGGTGTTTCAAGGAAAGTGAGATCCATGGTTTGGTAGTGCATGTCCTTCCCACATAGAGCTCAAGAGTTTGTTATATATTTTTTCAGTTGATCCGGATGATGTATATTATATTGTTGATATTCCAACCATTTTTGGGGGTATCCTGATGTTTTCACATATAATTACTTCAATCTTACTCCATATAGGGAGGTATAGTTTATGATTGACCGGGTTCCAGGGATGTAAATAATATAAATACCTTATTATCATATGTAACCAGTGGAGTAAAAATAGATCAATAT
This sequence comes from Viscum album, assembly GCA_963277665.1. NCBI lineage: Eukaryota > Viridiplantae > Streptophyta > Magnoliopsida > Santalales > Viscaceae > Viscum > Viscum album. The sequence goes on from OY728145.1 coordinate 1,433,335,382, forward strand.
TAATTTGGATGACCATGGGAAAAAGGGTTTTGTTCACCCTTGTGATTTCCCTTGGGAAGACCTAGTTCTCTTTACCATGATGGTAGACGGTTCACTCTGATTTGGTGGGGACAATCAAAAGTTAAATTGAGTAATAATTAAGTACATGTATCATTTACATTATGTGCATTATTTTTTTGATTATTTAAAGGGGGAAAATTATTTTTTTGAATATTGATCTTTGGTCGAGTCATCATCATCTCAGTGTTTGGGACAGACATATTTCAAAGTTGGATTTCTGGATAAGGTATGCCCATTATGAATATATTTTAATTTTATTTGGTCCAATTAAAACTAATATATATTTTAGGATTTGATAAATTAGATATTCTATCAGTATATTGACATTTTTTTTATAGTGTTCATGAATGTCATTTTAGATTACTAAAGATTCTAGCATGATCACAAGCACTATTAGGGTTTGGTTTTGGAAATACTGATAATTTACTATTTGTATGGAATGATTTTGAAATGAAATTTTTGGATTCAAAAAGTGAAATTATTAATGCACATGATTTCCTAGAATGGCTTATCAGTTGATCCTAAGAAGGTAAGGCTCACATTTTTATTGTAGGATCCATTAAATGTATTTGTTATTCATAGTTTCCTTGGTCTTTCTAGTTAAATATTGACAGTTTATCGATGTCTTCTTAAAGTTATCATCTCGTTTGACTTCTCTTACTAAAAAAGGAGTGAAATTCACATAGGATGAAAAGTGCTAGTTTTCTTTTTAAGAGCTAAAAATTATTCCAACATCAAATCCTATTTGGATCTCACTTAATCCTGATCATAGATATGCGGTTTTCTAATCCATCTAGTGCTAGTGTGGGTTGTGTGGCCATGCAGGATGATCACGTGGTAGCTTATGGTTGACCTCATCTTAGAACACATGAGAATAATTAAACCACTCATGGTTTATATTATGCCATATATTTCATACACTTATGTCTTAGCAACATTATCTATTTAGGGAGAGGTTCATAGTTTTTTCTTACCACAAGATTTAGAGTTATAAATTTTCTCATAAAGACTTTAATTGTAAATAGAGGTGGTGGGTGAAATACATTCAGAATATTCAGATTATCATAAGAGTTTGAATTATAAAACTCCTACACCTCAAGGAAGGGGAATGTCATTGCAGATGTTCTAAATAAGAAAGTTCCATCACAATCAGTTTTGTAATCGAAGAAAGAGTAGAACCTTATAGGACTTTTTACACAGTTGCATCTAGATACTCAGGAGGATGATTCATTCAGGTTTTTAACTAGTATTCAACTATATTAATATCTCCTTGACTCTATTCTACATATTCAGTAGTATGATGATTATTTTAGATTAATTTTAGAAACCTTATATGGTGGTGAGACTGTTATAGTTCAATCTCTCTCTTCAGATGGTATTCTTAGTTTTGGGGATCAGTTTGCCATCAAAATATCTATGAGGATCTCATTTTTTTCTTTTCATAGTTCATAACAGGTTGTTAATTTATTCAATTCAAAGACGTATTATGAGAGTAAACTATGAATCTAGTGGTCGTGTATGAAGTGTGACACTAGATTTTTTCTCTCACTGTCACACTTTCCAACCGATTATGAAAGATCATTTGAAACATTCTGGTTTTTTTCATCCTATTCCAGTGCCAGTTTGGAAACAGGATGAGGTAACCATGGATTTTGTTATTAGATTACCATGAAATAATCATTGGAGAAATGATATATGGTTGGTAATTGATCTTTTAAAAAATTCATCTAAATTTCTTCTGATAAAAGACATTGTAAAAGTTTAAGAAATGAGTAAGTTGTTTGTGAAATAAATTGTGAGGTTTCTTGGGGTTCCTCATACCATTGTTTTAGATTGGGATAATTGTTTTAATTTGAGGTTTTGGAGATGTCTCCAAGAGGAGACATAGACACAGGTCAGATTGAGTACTTCTTATCCTCTACAGATAGATGGTCAAACAAAGCTTGTTATTCAGGTTCTTGAGGATATGCTTCATTCTTGGGTCTTGGATTTTAGTGGATATTTGGATATCCATCTAGGTATGATTGAGTTTTCTTATAAAATAGTTATTATTCATCATTCATAATGGATCATTTTGAGGATTTTTATGGTTTCCCCTGAAGATCACCTATTTGTTGGGTTGAGGTGGGTGAATATTTATGGTGGGAATGAGTTTGGTTCAGGAGACATTCATTTGGATTCAAGATATACATTAGTGGATGGATAAAACATAGAGTCAGAATAAGTCGTTTGAAAATTAATGGTGTCATACTTTCGATTTTCCTATAGGCGACTCAGTTTTCTTGAATGTTTCTCCTTGGTTGGTTCACTGTCATCTTGGAAAATAGGGGAAGTTGAAACCAAGATATGTGAGACCATTTAAGGTCATTGAACGACTTGGGCATGCTCCTTATCCATTGGAATTTTCAGTTCAATTGACATGAATTCATGATGTTTTCCATATATCGCTACTCAATGAATATCATCCCAATTTCTCCCATATTATGAAATGGGAAGATATTGAGTTAAAGACAAATGTTTCCATTGTCAAACAACTATTTGATCCCATTGAATATCATTTGAAATTCTTCCATGGGAAGTTGACTCAATTAGTCTGAGTGTTATTGAGGCATATATCAAATTATTTTAATATTTTGGAGGGGGAGTCATTGATGAGGGAGCAGTGGCTTGAACTATTCAAAAGACTTCGTTCTTTGGCATGATTTCTCAGTGACAATAATTTTTAGGGTGGGGAGTTTGTAACATATACTTACTCACTTTCAGGTAATTACCTTATCTTTACTAATTTTACTCTTTAATTGGGTGTGTCTTGGGACTCATGTGGATGGAGATAATGTTTTTGGAAAAATGAGTTAAGTCTTAGAGATATATATTTGTTAAATCAATGGAGTTTTGGTATAAAATATTTAATGGTTTTATGGGGTTCTCCCTTAGTTCAGAGGATGCTCGAGGTGTTTTTTGGATTTTCATGTCTAAATCTTCACCTTTTATAGACTTCCGTAAAAAGGCACATTGTGCGATATAAGTACACACCATGTAAGTTTTGTAGGGATGATTCTATGAAGCTGGTATATAGAGTCAAGTGAGTATACATCATGTGAAGATTATAGTCCATGTAATAATAAAATATTTGTTTTTAATAAAATGGTGATGGGTTTTTAGGCATATGTGATCCCCATGGATTACACGACGTGTAAAGGGATTATACACCGTGTAATTATCATTTAAAATTATTTTAGGATGGAATATAAGTGAAATTGTATTTTATTCTTCTACATCTCCTTTGGATCTCAACCAATAATGAATCTTTAGTTATTTTTGGAGCTTTTAACCAATTCACATCGGTACGTTCAACGATTGATCATCATTGTAGTTGTTTTTCATCTTTCCAAGTGAGTATGCATTTCTTCTTTTTTATTTCTTTGATTGTAGTAGCATTATTACATTATGTTATTGGAAATATTTTTCCATATTTATGTTCTTTTCTTCTTCTCTCTAGTTCTTTTGTGTGATATTTTTTGGGGGATTGTTTCTTTTGTTGGTTGTGGTGCTACAGTTGTGCATTCTGGATATATGTGTTGATTCCTCTTCTCTATTGTCCCCTTTAATAAATTGAAACAATTATAGGATATTTAGATTGGTTATAGGGCCTCTATTTTCATTTTTTAATAATTTTTTTGAGGGTTCCATTATAATCTTTTTTGAACCTCAATTTTGATGTATGTATTTTTTTCTCCTGCCTATGTCAGTGAAATGAATTGATCATATTGTTTATGAATTGGTTTATTAAATGAAATGGCATGAAATAAATGATTTTATTTTATTGTATCTGAATGGTTTCTAATAAAATATGGGGTTCCCTTGGTTTTGGTAAATGCAAAAGGGGTTTTAAAAGCATTGTAAAATAGTTTTTAAATCATGAAACATTGAAATGGTATGATGGGTTTATTTGGAAAATATAACACATGGGAAGCCTCAGGTACTTTTATAGAAGGTATAGTAATATGTATTTTCCATTTTCAAGGGGATTTCTCATAGTTATTTCCTCTAATCCCAAGGTCCATTATTTTCGGGACTAGTTAGACCTATTGGGGGTTTCACTTGATTGGGTGTTTCTCTACTCTCTAAACTCGATGCATATGTCTAGTGTCTTGATGCATACATGATTTTCTATGATAATTATGAGTTTCCTATTTAAATTCATGCCCCAAATTCCACTTAATGATGCCCCAATATAGTGTCCACAAGACCTCAAGGGTGTCACCCTAAACACCAGAGTCTAATGACTATCAACAAGGTCTTAGGGTGTGTGCATGGGGAGATTATTCCCCAATTGATAAAAGTGGATCAGAGAAATATAGATATATATAACAATTAAGAAATATAATAAGAAGAAAATATATTAATAGACCAGTAACCCACTATAGAGGAATTAGTATTGACAAACAGATAACAGCGGAAACAAAAGAAATAATCATGCAAGACTAATATGTAACAGTATGATGAAAAATAATAAGTGGATATAATATGAGTATGATGATGGTAGTGTAACTATAAAATGGAGTGTATAGTGGTTAGGGGATATAATCACATATATCTTGATAAAAAATATTAAAAAAGGAAAACAAATAGCCACTACTAGAATCCTGAGCATAGGCTTGGTCCTCTTCTCCCAAACTCCATCATAAAAAACCCATACAATATCGAAAGATTTCTACATACCCTTGTCTATACCTACAATCATGAAGTCTACTTGGGAACCAATGACAATCCAAGAAGGGTGTGAGATATAATCCTAGTAGGCCACCACCAATGGTGTATAGATCAGTCCATTTCATGCAATATAAAATAAATAGTGTGCCAGAATAAGTAAATGTAATAGTGAAATAATAAACAAATAAATACATCAGACGGAGTTACACTTGGGACACCCATTCAACTCCACCTACTTTTGCCGAAGCTGGTGTTTTTGAACTATGAAGTCTTTCATAAGTAAAGTTAGTGGAATAATATATAAGGAAATGGATTTTTACAAGGTTTGTATTTTTTATTGGAAAACATGTCCTTGAATTTCCAATTCCAACAAGTAATTACTTAATTAAAGTTATTTAATTAATTTTTAATTAAATTAATCTCTTTATAAATTATTGAGATTCATCCAAATATCATCTATGTAAATTATAAGATATTTAAAAGTATCACACTAGGAGGTAAGTATAATTCCAATACCAAAGATTCTATCCAAGAAACCCAAGAATGATATCCCATGTGTCACACTAGGCATGGTTTGAAGGTATCCAAAATGAACCCTTGAGTCTATCCATGGTATTATACATAGGTTATATAGTCTCTCTCATGGAATGGTACAACTAAACTACCAGTGATCATGTCTATAGGGTAACCTATAAGAAACTAGTTTCACTCATATAGTGGTAATATTGATAATGCATGGCAAGGCCCTCTTGGACAAAGCTAGTGTCCCCCCCAGTGTTTTTACAATGCCCGAAAAAGGTCTAACTCATAAAATATGATCTCTTCCAATAGTTCCTTAATTTATAACCCCTTTTATATCTCCAAGAAATAAAGTGAAATCATTTAATCAAGTAATACATATATAACATGACTAAAAAATGTTTATCTCATTTAATTAAAATCATTCAATTGGGGAACAAGAAACAAAGAGAATGGATATATGGAACATGTAAGAAGAACATGACCATCCAATTATCTTAATTTAATTGATTAATCCAAGGAACCATTTATAAGGCAACACCCTTAAAGGAGTTTAAATAAATCTAAGGAAAAGGAAATTAAGCATCAACTGTGGGTCACACCCATTGGGGTGGTATAAGTCAAGGGGATAAACCCAAGGGGACGATTCACCACTATCTAGGGTCATATTTGGAATGTTATGGATTTCAATTTAATTTATTATGAAATTACGATATGTCACCAAAAAGGTCAAACATGAAGAATGAAAAAACATGATATAGGATGCAAGGAAAGAAGGGGAAAGAACTTATAAAAAATTCCTTAGCCCCATAGTGATTCCCTCATCCAACATCATCTTTTATTTGAGCTATAATGAGGGTTATTAGAGAAATAATCAGATACCATAAAATAGAGAAAATGATCTTTCACCTAAATAACACAATTGAAGAGGGAAGAAAAGATAAATATAAATAAGAGGAGCATAGAGATTCCCTTAAGATTTTTGATTATTCTTAGGGTGAGAAATTTGGTATCCGAATATAGGAGATACATAAAAAGGACATGTGTTTCCCTATGGGGACTTTTATTAGTCAGATAACCCGTTCGGGCATGTGGGTGGACCCTATGGTGGGCCCCATGTGTCTGCGGGGGAAACTGGTGGTACCTGATAGGCCATGACATGTGTTTGCCTGTGGGGACTGTCATTAGTCAGATAACCCGTTCGGGCATGTGGGTGGACCCTGGGGTGGGCTCCATGTGTCTGCGGGGGAACGGGTGGTACCTGGTAGGCCAGGACCCGACGACCATGTTAAGGCGGTGTGGTTGTGCTGTCACTGGGACCCAGTTGTCACATTTGGTATCTGAGGTGGTACCCTGTCTTAAGTGCGGTGCACTGCCTGGGTTGAGATGTAGGGCCCACAACGAGGACGTTGTGCTCTAAGAGGGGGGGGGGGTGATTTTAACATCCCCAAATGATAAAAGGGTTAAATTACTAAGTGATATGACTCATGTCAACAAGGTGAACCTTCCTTTTCGGAAGCCTGTGTGATTAGAACTCCACAGTAAAGCGTGATTGGCCTGGAGTAGTGATCAGGATGGGTGGCCTCCTGGGAAGTTTCTCAGGGTGTGTGTGAGTGAGGACAAATCACACTCGAAAGGACATGTGTTTCCCTATGGGGACTGTCATTAGTCAGATAACCCGTTTGGGCATGTGGGTGGACCCTAGGGTGGGCCCCATGTGTCTGCGGGGGCAACTGGTGGTACCTGGTAGGCAAGGACCCGACGACCATGTTAAGGCTGGGAGGTTGTGCTGTCACTGGAACCCAGTTGTCACATTCCCTTCCCGTGTCCGTGTACTCCCAGAGTACACGCTAGGTCGTTCGCCGACGAACACACGCCGTGTAGCCCATACTACACGGGGTGTAGTCGAGATATTTCCAGAAACACCGTCTTCCTCCGCGCGCCTCGGCTGATCCTCCGAACTTCGATTCAGCAGTCTGTTTTCCGCGAAACTCAATATGTTGGGCCGCCACATCATTGTGACACCGAATGACACGGGTCGGTTACACGGGTAGTACCCAGGGTCAAGGAACACGACGTGTAATTTTCTACACACCATGTAGTTTGGTTTTTCACGGCTTGAACGAAAGACACGGGACGTCTACACGGGCAGTACCCGGGGTCAAGGAACACGTCGTGTAACCATACTACACACCGTGTAACCTTTTTCTTCATGGATTGATCCACTTGTCTTTTGTGACTTGGACTAGCCTTCTTAGGGTCCATACCCTTAGCCTTTCTCCTGAAGTTTTCCGGTATCATTTCCTAATATACATGAGTATGATCCCTTCAGCAGGACTTCCTGAATAGAGTTGTTGGAATCCCCTCTGTGATACTTAGATCCGGATCCTCTATTCATTCCTGATACCCTAGGTAGAGTTCTTGGTATCGACGTGACCTACCTTACCTAGGCGCCGATCCTCTGCCTAGCGGATTAGCTCAGACTGAGTTGTCGGAATCACCCCATGACTTGGTTGTGATCCACACATGAGCATCATGTTCTCAAGGTACTCGTGGAGTGTGTTCTCCCAGAACGAGTACTTCGTATCTCTCTCTTCAGACCCAGGAGTGTGTTCTTCCAGTTGTATGCTTAGTGGAATATTCAAGCTGGATCTTATTGGTGGTTTTGCGATGGTCGTATGCGTATGAGTATATCTGGATATTCTTGATATATTTTCCGTAGACATATACTGTATGGAGCTGACTGTACCTTCTTCGTGGTATTTTACTTTTTTGTATTTCCTTTGTGGTTTTCGGGGTTTCCTACTAGGTATTGTTATACTCACCCCTGCACGGGGTTTTCTCTCACGTGTCGTGTCTTGTGCAGACGAGCGAGCCTTTGATAGGATTCTAGGCAAACCAGGACCAAACGGTGCTCAGTGAGATCAGACAGGCCGGGGTGTGTTCCTTCGGTGACGGGTTGCAGTCCCAGTACCTTTATCTATAGGTTTTACTTTTTGCAGACTTTCTTTTGGAGGGATTGTACTTTTGGACCAGGGTTTTACATTACTATACTTTACATCCCTGTCGTACTCTGTGGTTGGGTTTTAGGGTATGCATTCATCTTTTCTTTTTAGTAGTTTTCACTTTTCAGCTTTGTGGGCTTGGAGATGTGTGTGCATGTGTACAGGCTTATAGGCAATGCCTTCCATGTTAGCACTATGCCTACTTGGTGCTAGTCACCAGCGCCTAGCCTATTGGAGGCGGGCTTGGGGAGTTGCGGCTCAGGACCCACTAGGACGGGTCGTGACAATGATGCTCAGAAAGGAAATGTGTAATATGGAATATATTATAGAAAAAATAATAAACAGTCAATATTGCAAGCTAAATAACAAAACACACATTCTATTTAATATGTAACTTAAGAATAATAATAACATAAAATGAATAAATTATGATCATCTAATTCTATGTAAATAATCATGTGATCTTGAGACATATCCATAGATATCGTAACTATTAAAATAATCATAATGAAATCAATAACTAATATCATAATGATGGAATGAATATCTACAATTTTAAACATACTATTGGGGATGCATCCTAATACATCTAAAAATACCATCAAGGCCTAGTGCCATGACATCTGCATAAATGGGTAAGGCCTCAGACAAAAAACCAATATATTTTCTCTCATAAGACTAGCTTATGAATCTAGGGGATATATAATTCTTGGAACCAAACATCATTTAATAATTCCAATGAATTCATCATATAAGAAAATAGTACAACTTTATCAAAATGCCTTAATATTCAATAAATGTATGTATTGGAAGAACTAGCATATATAATGTTAATAAATTCCCTAGTCAAACTGGACATAAACTATCAAAATAAAAAATTAGGATGATATAATTATAAAATATCTCTAGTGGAGTATAACTAAAATAAAGTTTTGATGTATTTTATTAATATAAATACTATAAAAGTATCATTAAAAAAATTCTTCAAGAAAATACCTATTTCACATTGAAATTAACTTTTAAAAGCTAAAAAAATCTAGATTATTAGGGAAGACAATTCTTTGAAAATAATTTTGGAAACTTGTAATGTTTTATTCAATGAATTAGGTTTCTATTATGTTGGGAAATTTTTTTCATTATGAGTATGCTAAAACAAATATTCCTTTCACAATATTTAATAAAAGTGAAAAGGTACCTTATTCAAAAAAAGAAATTAGGATTCCTTTGAAAGAATTTTGTAGAAAGTAAGAAATGGGTAAAAATGAATTCAAATTGTCATATTATAATATTAAATTAATTATTTAAATAATTATAATTAATATATATATACATGAACAAAAAATATTCCTGACTGTGTAGACAAACCATGCAGGTCATCCATAAAAAAACATTATTTTGGAATCTTGTGTACATAATGAGAGGAACAAGAATGGAAAACTGTTAATTTTTTGGAATAACCAGAAGATAATAAAATATATTTAGTTTAATATATAAATGTAAAATAATATCTCAAGTTCATACTTAAACATAAAAAATCCCTAATAAGGATGAAGTTGTGAAATAAACACTTACCTGAAGTCTGAATTCCTTCATATGTGTTGAAACCCCCTATATAATAAATTTGTATTTATTATAAATATATTATATAACCATAATCATATATATATTACCATATTTTATTTAATTATATCCTTTTATCAACCATTTATTAACAATTAGTTATCAAATTCACAATTTTGGGTGACAAGTGTGTCATTTTTTATGTTTGTTTGGGTTTGGTAGTTTTTTGTCCTTGTACTTTGATAATGGATTCATAATTTATTTTTTTAATAATGATATAAATATAATATATATTCATTATATATCTGTAAATTTTAGAGACATAGTAATGAATTACAGTATTCATGGAGATGGTATGTCGTACGTATACCTGAATGTTATTTTCTTGACAGATGGAATGAAAGAAGAGTAAACAATAATTAAATCTTATTGAATCATTAATATGTAATATATATGATGTATATAAATTTAATATATCTTTATTACAATTCCTTTAAATAATAAATGAAAAACAAACCACAATGCTTTTTGGAGGTGGTAGTCCACACATACGCATGAGTGATGTTATTGTTTTCAAACAGATTTGAAGGTAAAAAGGTTGATATGATAATATAATTCCATAATAACCATTATTTCTAAAATATAATATATAATAATTAAACCCATAATTATTCCAATATATAATATATGGAGATGAAAAATGAATTGTATCAGTATGTAGAGGTGGTAAGCCATATGTACACATGAGTGAAACTTCCACATACCATTTGATAGAAAAAGGTGGATAATGGAGGTTTAATAATAATAATAATATTTAGTAATATTTAAGATATAAATTTTTTATTTCATGATAAATACCACATATTTATATATGGTATAAGAGAAAATAAATTAAAATAGGTTGGGTAAGACAATTACCTCTTCCACGGGAGACCTCTTTTAGATCCTTTCTTAAGAACCTACGGTTGGTATTTTTGGAAGAACATAAACTAAAAAAACTTTTATAATGGTTTTAAAAGTGAAATTTCTAGGGCTTGTTCAATATTCATTTCTCAATGTGTTGTGAATATTTTAGGGACGAAGTTTCCTTTTAAAAGGGAGGGAAAAGACACGATTAAAATTATAAAAACATATTAAAACATAATTAAGTCACTATTAAAAAAACGATTCCAAAAGAGTATAGATTATAATACAAAGATAATAAGTTAAAAATATAATCATAAAAATAAAATTTTATAGTTTTTATTTTCATTTTAAACCATATATCTTTTGCTAACTCCTTGGTTAACGAATTTTAAACTTAATCTTGGTAATGACCTTTTTCAATTGTAAAGGTTATAATTTTACATATAAACTGATAATTGATTCATAAATAAACAATTTAAGAAATTTTCCAACATATATTATCCTTCTTGTCCTCTTTAAAATTTTTATGTTTTTTATATAATTTAATAAAATATTGATTTCATAAAATATTATTTGTGTCATTTTTTACACTATTCACTTAATTTGACTTTAAATACATTATGACCAATATGGAATTCAAATATAAACCTTTAAAACATCCCAAATATGTTATATTTTTCTAAAAAATTCATGTAACATAATAATTGTTCCAAATGATATTACTTTTAATATTTTTAAAATAATTAATTTTATTTTTCCATTAATTTAATAAAGAATTTTTTATTGTTGTGTAAGAGTTAAAATTAATTATATAATCACTAAAAATTTGTAACAAATTAGCATTACAAAAATAATTTAATTTAGAAAAAATCAATATTAAATATTAAATACCAATTTATTTTTATCCCTATGTGAAGGTGGAAGATAATTTTAAATTCAAGAGAGTGACATTTTATATTTTTCATTACTTTAAATAATGTAGTGTTTGACTTAAAAAAAACATTAAACAACATGGTTATATTTTTGAGATATGGATATATATGGATGAAATAAACACATAAAATATGATAAAGGAAACTATTAGATAAATATAAAATTCTTAACCTAATGTTTTAACCCTATTTTACCCGTTTAACCTAATCGAGATGATTTTTTTACGAAGTTTACAATTCATATTGACAAAAAATTAAAGGGACCTATTTACCGAACGTCCACCACATTAATTAAAATATTGTATCATTTTTTCATGATTAAATATATATAAGTGGAAGAAATTAATTTCAAATTAAAAATGCAACAATTATTTTCCCAGAAAAATGTATTTTTAAGTATTGAAATTTTTTAAAACTAGATTAAACCATAAAATTGAATCCAACCGACATAATTGGATTCATAATAATATAATAGAGATGATTTAAATTTTAAACCATTTTAAAATAAAATGTATTTTTTACATGTAACATTCTACGATTTTATGGTACGTCTCTTTTTAAATTTAATCTCTTCAACATCTTATGTTACACAAAACATCGAGTTTAAACAAATGATTAAATATTATTATTTAATTGTGATAGTTATCACCTAGCCACTGAAATGGTGGGAACACATTAGATTTACTAAAATATACAAATATAGTTGACACATGGTAATAAAATCAATTAATTGCTTAAAAATTAATTATAAAATAAAATAAAATCTAATTGAACTTTGGGGATGTTTTTTTATAAAAAACTATTTTTATTTCCATTATGGAATTTTATCTTAATAAATTAAATTAATCTCTTTCATTGAAATATAATAATGAAATTATTTTGTTATATTTTCTATAATATTTTTTAAAATTCATCCAATAAATTTTATAGGCTTAATATAATAATTAATCCATCTTTAAGCATAAAAGCTATATTTTTCTAAAAGGCAATTTTGTCGCCTTTTAATACAACACCTTTTTAAAAGAAGATTTTGAAACATTAATAATTGTTTTCAAAAATTATATTTAATTTTTGAAATTGGAATTCCATAATTATCTTAGGGTAAAATTTTCATATTTTCATATGAAGATTCATTTTTAATGAATAGTGAAAAATACTGAATTTTAATTGAAAAATGACTTTTCATCTAAATAATTTATAATTTTACAATATATTTAAATTATAGTTGAAGTAAAAAAAGATCAATTATACATCTATTAATATTATTCTTCTTCATTAAAATCATTTTCATATTGAATTTGGATATGAAAATATTTCAAACTTTTGAAAACTTTCTCTTTAAAATATCACTTTGTCGTCACATCATTGAAATTATTTATTAATATATTATTTTAATTATAGGAATTTAATTCGGTAAAATGGATTTTATATTTATAATCTTAAGGATAAAATTATCTTGTAAGATCATTTTTATTTTTAGGGAAAAACATTTACCATGGTAAAAAGAACGATTTTCCACAGAAAAGGTAAAATAATGAGACTCGTTAAAGTTAAAAGGTAATGGAATACCTAAAAAATAAAACATTTAATGGTTATATGACATGTTTCTATACACAAAACATACTTCAAAAAATATATTATCATCCAAATTCATTGAAATTAATTTCACCTCATTGTGTATAAGGCCCAGCCTTAAACCTTACTTAATATTGAGTTATTACAAGATTACACATTGAGGATCTTTTCGGGTTTAGAGTTTTAGAGAATTAGATCATAAAACATGCATTACATTCCACATATAAACAAAGTGGTTACAAAAAGATAGTATTCTTCATTCCCATCAATGGAAACACATTTAAAATAAAACATGGATTATTTATTGCCACTTCCTTGACACTATCATCATATCATGTACCTTTCCCTTGACCTGTGAAAAACATTTCAAAAAAAACTTGGGATGAGCATAAAAAGATCAGTATGGGTTATAAAAACATGGAAAGGAAACATGGGTACATATATACATAATAGTGAAATCATACTTTACCCATAAAACATAATCACATTAACATACCTCATCAAATCATGAGTAAATCATTGAAATCATAAGACGTAAAGGTAACTTTAGGCATTCATAACATTCTTACGTAGGGAGTAACCCTCCTAGTTACGTTTGGAATACCCATCACAGTATATTCCCTAAATCGCTTCGGAGAAACCTTAACGTTTCACTCCTTCACGTTACCCAATGCATTGGAGAGCTATATCGGGCTCACCCGCCCTTAGTTTATCATGGAACCACCAGTTTTCATAATAATGCCCAAGAACCTCAACATAATCATATCACATAAAACATGCATAAAGGAAACATAACATTCCCACCTTTCAATCACAATATATCAATACAACACATTGATATAAAAACATTATGAAAACCATTTTCGATACCAAAATAAAAGAAAAGTAAAACATGGTATTTATTTTTTTTTTCTTTTAAAAAGAAGGTATGACTTGTAGAGGAAGCCGAAACTCAAATAACGGTCACGACGTCGGAGAAGTCATTGTCGCCGCATACGTACGAAAAATACATTCCCTTTTGTCGTTTAGTAAATGCTTCGTATAAAAAAGATTCCTTTTTAATAAACGTAAAAGTCAAAGGGGTTTATACACCGTATAAAAGAAGGTTGTGTATAAAACAAAATATGCCTCAATGAAAGGAGATTGAGACGAAGTCCCATACCTCGTATCTGACTTGACCCGACCGTTCTTTAATCTCCTGAATAATAAACTTGAGTTAATCTCTACTTTCTTAAGAACCTTTTTCAAGTTCATTATTACTTTTATACCATGTTATGGACATCATGTCATCATTTAAGTTAATAATGTTCATTTTGTCAGTATTCAGTTCTTATGTCAAAAATAGACTTCTTACACTTACATGTTGTTAATTTTGTCAAAGGTTAATTATATCCAGAATTATATTAATGATTTGGATAACATATACATCATATATATTCAGCATATACATGTATTTATAATATTACATCACATTTAGAGGTAAGAAATGAAATGCACCGTTCATGGAGACGGTAAGCCGTACGTACGCATGAACGCTACTTCCATTTCTATTTCGTATTTTTTGGAATGGAATCATAATTATATAAGAGTATATTATAATTCCAGTATAATAACATATATAATATCATTAACTTTATCCTTTACACATCCCACATATGGTATTAACGAATCAAATCAATTTCAGGGGGCGGTAGTCCGCACTTCCTAAAATGAAGATATCGTGTTTACCCATAATGAAAATAATAATGGTATTCCATAAATTAAAAATAAAGAATCTTAAGGAAAGAACAAACATATTATATATCATATATAAAAATAGTGACATCATAATGGCCACCTTTGAAGGTGTTAAATGAGTATTGAACAATCATCGTTTTGGGAGGCAGAATTTCGCCATCCACGGAAAACATATGTTCTTTAACCATTTGATATAGTTTTGTGAGAGTGTAGCTCAAATAAATCTTATAACAACATCCTAGTATATTTAATATACTGGTGTTGTTACAAATGAAGTAAATAAAAAGAGTTTAGGGGGTTGGAGAAGCAAAATAAAACAAATGAACATGAGAGAATGAATTACCTTTAAAAGTGTAACTCATGTTGATTTGAGCCTAAAGGCTTCCTTTGAAAGGATTATGCCCAAAGAGAATACTCTAGGATGAGGATAGGGATGTGGAGAGAGTAAATGGGCAGGGTTTGTCCGAGCCAAAGGCTTTAGGAGTGTGTGAAATGAGGTATAGGTTTGGGCCTTTTATAAGAGGAGTGGAGGGGCACTTTTGGAAAGTAAGAAATATTACTTTATTTGAAAATGTGTTTCGGTTTTAAAAGGTCCCACATTGATATAATTCGTGGATAAGGTTATAAGGGTTCGAAATCCACTCATCCAATTGGTTTTGGACATGTGTAGGTTTTAGATTTTTCATTATCTTTCCATTTTATTTAAATCGTTAAATAATGAGGTCATCGCTGCATCATCATGATGTCATAAATAATTTAATTTATTTAAAGTCTAAAAATTATACAAAAAATACTAAGATGTAGGAAATATTTTTAGCTTTCCAATGACTACTTATAATCAAAAATCTGATATTTATAACCCCATGTAAAAATTGTTTTCGTAAAACATAATATGTTTGTGTCATTTTTACTTTTACATTAAATAAAAAGTTATTTATGTCATTTCCCAACCAAAGTGGATACATGGGGTCCCCAAGTTGACCCATGACTTGTCTTGGTCGGCAATGACACAACCAAAGAGGGTAGGACATGTTTCAAGCTCATCTTATTTTATTAAAGAATTAATTTTACCTTAAACTACACTAATTACCACTAATCGCGATTAAAACTTAATAAGTTACTATTCACCAAAAAATTATTATAATCTCATTGAACCACATTTTACTTCTTAATTACAACCATGTATGTCGGATTTTTGAAATTCAAAACACAAAGATGGCAAAATTCATTTAAACGGAAAATCAGTTTTTATAAGTACCACTTAGTGGTTTCACTATTCATCAAAAATTGAAGTTTTTCAGAAAATTACCAAAATTTCACCCTAAGCTATATTTGATATTCCGAATTCAAAAATGAAGTCTATTTTACCAAATTCAAAACATATAAGTCACATTAATTAATTTAATAATTAATTCTTGCTGTCAGAGCAAATAGCCTGTTTTTATAAAACAATAAGTATCAAAAGATTGACACCAGTTTAAGTCTAATTTCAAAGTGAAATTGATTCCAATGACCACCATTAGATTAAATGGTAAAAATATATTATAATTTCACTTCAAAACCAATTCAAAACATAATCTAATTATATAAATAAATTAGATTAAAAAGCAGTTTTGAATTAAAATGCAGTATTTTTCACTATTCATTAAAAAATGAACATTGTCCGAACAATACCAAAAATTCACACAAAGTAAATTTTGATGTCCAAATCATAAAGAATAAGTTTATTTTGGCAAAAATAGTTTATAAAATTGTCAAAATATTGATTTAAAAAGGGTTTTCCATCATAAGGCAGTAAAACAATCTTTTAAGAATATTAGTGTATTCCATGATTAAGATTGGATTTATTTTCATTTTAAGCCTCTAAAACACTATCTTAATCATTAATAGACATAGATAAAAATATCTATTATTCATTTCTTACTTGGGATGTTACATTTTCCCCCCCTTTAGAAAATTGCGTCCCCGCAATTTATTTACTTATCGAATAAATGGGGGTACTTATCCCTCATTGCATTTTCAGATTCCCATGTTGCCTCTTCAGTCATTTGGTTTTTCCACAAAACCTTTACCCGGTGAATCACCTTATTCCGTAACACTTGCTCCCTGTGGTCAAGAATCTGGACTGGTTGTTCCTCATAAGATAGGTTCTCTTCCAGCTGAATTACCTCTGGACTCAAAACATGAGATGGATCTGGCATATACTTTCTCAACATCGAAACGTGAAAAACATTGTGTACCAGAGATAAAATCAGAGGTAAAGACACTCGATATGCAACTGATCCAACTCTCTCCAGAATTTCGTATGGTCCAATGAACCTTGGACTCAACTTTCCTTTCTTTCCAAATCTCATCACACTTTTCCAAGGAGAAACCTTGAGAAAAACATGATCACCTTCCTCGAAAGATAGATCCTTCCTCCGGTTATCCGCATAACTCTTCTTCCTGCTCTGAGATGTTCTCATGTGTTTCTGAATCAGCTGAACTTTTTCGGCCATCTCTTCTACCAATTCTGGTCCCATCAACTTCCTTTCACCAACTTCATCCCAGAAAGCCGAAGTTCGACACCGCTTCCCATATAATGCCTGAAATGGTGCCATATGTATACTGGAATGAAAACTATTATTATATGAAAACTCAACCAAAGAAAGATGTTGGTCCCAAATTCCCTGATAATCCATAGAACAAGCTCGTAGCATATCCTACAAGGTCTGAATTGTTCATTCTGACTGCCCATCTGATTGAGGATGAAAAGCTGTACTATAATTTAATTCAGTACCCAACGACTTCTGAAGGCCTTTCCAAAAGTTAGAAGTAAACCAGGGATCACGATCCGATACAATGGAGAGAGGAAATCCATGTAACTTGACTATCTCTTTAAGATACAAACGGGAAAGTTGATCAAGAGAGAAAGTATCTTGTATAGAAAGGAAATGAGAAGATTTGGTCAAGCGATCATCAATAACCCAGATTGCATTATTACCTCGAGATGTCTTCGGTAATCCAACAACAAAGTCCATGGATATATTCTCAGATTTCCACTCTGGAACTGGTAAAGGCTGAAGCATCCCTTTCGGTAACTTCCGCTCTGCTTTAACCTGCTGACAAGTCAAACACTTCACAGTAAAATCAGCAATATCTCTTTTCTTTCCATCCCACCAGTAATACTCCCGCAGATCTCTATACATCTTAGTACTGTCCAGATGAACTGAAAACGGAGAACTATGAGCTTCACATAACAACTCTCTCTTCAACTGTGAATCAAAATGCACACACAATCTCTTTCCCAAATCTCAAAACACAATCATTATCAATGTTGAATTCAGGCAACTTACCTTTCTGAACCAGCTCTACCTTTTTCTGCAACTCACTGTCTTGATTCTGTGCTTGCTTGATTCTATCTGACAGAGATGATCTCCCTGATACCTGAAACAAAACAGAAGGACTCCCTGCACCAACAACTTCTATGCCAAAGTTCATCAAATCATTAACCAAAGGATCATGTTCCAAATGCAACATTGTTAATGAAGCATTACTTTTTCGACTCAAAGCATCATCCACTTTATTTTCTTTTCCCGGATGGTAATGAATTGTACAATAATAATCCTTGATTAATTCTAGCCATCTCCTTTGTCTCATGTTCAATTCTTTCTGAGTGAATATATACTTTAAACTTTTGTGATCGGTATATATTTTACACTTTACTCCATACAAATGATGCCTCCAAATTTTTAAAGCAAAAACAACAGCAGCTAATTCCAAATCATGTGTAGGGTAATTTACCTCATGAGTTTTCAACTGTCGTGAAGCATAAGCAATTACCTGATCATTCTGCATTAGGACGCAACCAAGTCCTTTCAATGAAGCATCACTATATATAACAAACTCACCATTCCTGGAAGGTAGTGCCAAAACTGGAGCATTCACCAATCTTCTTTTTAATTCCTGAAAACAATCATCACATTATTTTGTCCAGATAAACTTAACACCCTTCCGAGTTAGCTTAGTCATTGGACTAGATAACCGTGAAAAATTTCTAACAAACCTTCGGTAATAGCATGCCAAACCAAGGATGCTACGAATCTCAATTACATTTGTGGGTCTTGGCCAGTCTTCCACAACTTTTGTTTTTGCAGGATCAACAGTTATCCCATCTCATTACACTTATAACATTTCACCAACTGTAAATCAAATTTGGTCTTACCTTCACATTGATCCTTTTCAGTGCAATCACGAGCCTTATGTCCCATCTTACCACATCGGTAGCACTTTCCAGAATTCAGAAGACATTCCCCAACATGCTTTTTTCCACATTTATCACAAACTGGAAACTTAGTTTTCTTACCATCAGACTTTTTTGAAGAATTCTTACCTTTCTCCTGCCACCTCGGTCTCTTCTTCTGCTGGTTGTTATAGAACACTTGGTCATCGTCAAACTCCATTTCCACCTTCTCAGCACATCAAACAAGATTTTCATAACTTTTAAACTCACGATAAGATAATGCCCTTCGATATTTTGGCTTTAATCCTGAGTAAAAATGATTGATTTTACTATCAAGGTCTCGGATAAAATTTGGAGCATACCTTTCAAATCGAGTGAACCTTTCTTCATAGGTAGCCACTGAGTCCTCCTCTTGCCTCAATTCCAAGAATTGTTTCTCCATCCTAAGTTGAACAACCTTAGGAAAATACTTCTCAAGAAACATACCTTTGAATTCATCCCAATCAAGAGCATCAATCTCATCGGCGTCCCTGATATTTTTAACCATATACCACCACTGATCTGCTTCACCGTCCAAACGGTAAATAACAAGACTAACCTTTTGATTGTCTGAACACCCCATGACATCAAAAATCCTCTCCAGTGCTTTAATCCACCCTTCAGCTAGCATAGGGTCAGATGATCCTCTGAATGATGGTGGATGTTTCCTCATGAAATGTTCCACCACTGACATGTTTCTCTGCGGTTGATCTGGCTGATCTCGTGCATGGATACCACCACCATTTATTGCTTGAGTCAACTGCGCCATTACTGCAACAAACTGTTCAGTTCCAATTCCGACCATTTCTGGATGCTGATTCGGAAGGTTATTTCCTTCTGTATTCCTTCCTAGCACTGCTTCCCTGTTTCCTCTGTGGAAAACCATTCTGAACAAACATGTCTTAGATGAAGCAACATGGTAATCTTCAAATTCTATATCACTTCAGTTTGACCATAAAAAAATATTTTCAGATAATAATTTAATATAATTCTAACTCCTAAAGTTATCTAAACCGACCTCTGATACCAACTATAAGGCCCTAGCCTTAAACCTTACCTAATCTTGAGTTATTACAAGATTACACATTGAGGATCTTTTCGGGTTTAGAGTTTTAGAGAATTAGATCATAAAACTTACATTACATTCCACATATAAACAAAGTGGTTACATAAAGATAGTATTCTTCATTCCCATAAATGGAAACACATTTAAAATAAAACATGGATTATTTCTTGACACTTCATTGACACTATCATCATATCATGTACCTTTCCCTTGACCTGTGAAAAACATTTCAAAAAAAAACATGGGATGAGCATAAAAAGCTCAGTATGGGTTATAAAAACATGGAAAGGAAACATGGTTACATATATACATAAGAGTGAAATCATAATTTACCCATAAAACATAAGCACATTAACATACCTCATCAAATCATGAGTAAATCATTGAAATCATAAGACATAAAGGTAACTTGAGGCATTCAAAACATTCTTACGTAGGGAGTAACCCTCTTGGTTACGTTTGGAATACCCATCACAGTATATTCCCTAAATCTCTTCGGAGAAACCTTAACGTTTCACTCCTTCGCGTTACCCAATGCATTGGAGAGCTATATCGGGCTCACCCGCCCTTAGTTTATCACGGAACCACCCGTTTTCATAATAATTCCCAAGAACCTCAACATAATCATATCACATAAAACATGCATAAAGGAAACATAACATTCCCACCTTTCAATAACAAGATATCAATACAACACATTGATATAAAAACATTATGAAAACCATTTTCGATACCAAAATAAAAGAAAAGTAAAACATGGTATTTATTTTTTTTCTTTAAAAAAAAAGGTATGGCTTGTAGAGGAAGCCGAAACTAAAATAACGGTCACGACGACGGAGAAGTCGTTGTCGCCAAATACGTACGACAAATACATTCCCTTTTGACGTTTAGTAAACGCTTCGTATAAAAAAGATTCCTTTTGAATAAACGTAAAAGTCAAAGGGGTTTATACACCGTATAAAAGAAGGTTGTGTATAAAACAAAATATGCCTCAATGAAAGGAGATTGAGACGAAGTCCCATACCTCGTATCCGACTTGACCCGACCGTTCTTTAATCTCCTGAATAATAAACTTGAGTTAATCTCTACTTTCTTAAGAACTTTTTTCAAGTTCACTATTCCTTTTATACCATGTTATGGACATCATGTAATCAGTTAAGTTAATAATGTTCATTTTGTCAGTATTTGGTTCTTATGTCAAAAATAGACTTCTTACACATACATGTTGTTAATTTGGTCAAAGGTTTGTTATATCCAGAATGATATTAATTATTTGGATAACATATACATCATATATATTCAGCATATACATGTATTTATAATATTACATCACATTTAGAGGTAAGAAATGAAATGCACCGTTCATGGAGACGGTAGGCCGTACGTACGCATGAACACTACTTCCATTTCTATTTCGTATTTTTTGGAATGGAATCATAATGATATAAGAGTATATAATAATTCCAGTATAATAACATATATAATATCATTAACTTTATCCTTTACACATCCCACATATGGTATTAACGAATCAAATCACTTTCAGGGGGCGGTAGTCCGCACTTCCTAAAATGAAGATATCGTGTTTACCCATAATGTAAATAATAATGGTATGCCATAAATGAAAAATACAGAAGCTTAAGGAAAGAATAAACATATTATATATCATATATAAAAATAGTGACATCATAATGGCCACCTTTGAAGGTGTTAAATGAGTATTGAACAATCATCGTTTTGGGAGGCAGAATTTCACCATCCATGGAAAACATATGTTCTTTAACCATTTTGATGTAGTTGTGTGAGAGTGTAGCTCAAATAAATATTATAAAAACATCATAGTATACTGAAGATACTGGTTTTGTTACAAAAGAAGTAAATAAAATGAGTTTAAGGGGTTGGAGAAGCAAAATAAAACAAATGAACATGAGAGAATGAATTACCTTTAAAAGTGTAACTCCTTTTGATTTGAGCCTAAAGGCTTCCTTTGAAAGGATTATGCCCAAAGGGAATCCTCTAGGATGAGGAGAGGTATGTGGAGAGAGTAAATGGGTAGGGGTTGGCCGAGCCAAAGGCTTGAGGAGTGTGTGAAATGAGGTAGAGGTGGGGGCCTTTTATAAGAGGAGAGGAGGGGCACTTTTGGAAGGTAAGAAATATTACTTTATTTGAAAATGTGTTTCGATTTTAAAAGTTCCCAAATTGATATAATTCGTGGATAAGGTGATAAGGGTTCGAAATCCACTCATACAATTGGTTTTGGACATGTGTAGGTATTAGAGTTTTCATTATCTTTCCATTTTATTTAAATCGTTAAATAATGAGGTCATTGCTGCATCATCATGATGTCATAAATAATTTAATTTATTTAAAGTAAAAAAATTATAGAAAAAATAATAAGATGTATAAAATCTTCTTAGCTTTCCAATTAATATTTATAATCAAAAATCGGATCTTTATAACCCCATGTAAAAATTGTTTTCGTAAAACATAATATGTTTGTGTCATTTTTACTTTTACATTAAATAAAAAGTTATTTATGTCATTTCCCAACCTAAGTGGATCCATGGGGTCCCCAAGTTGACCCATGTCTTGTCTTGTTCAGAAATGACACAACCAATGAGGGTAGGATATGTTTCAAGATCATCTTATTTTATTAAAGCATTAATTTTACCTTAAACTACACTAATTACCACTAATCGCGATTAAAACTTAATAAGTTACTATTCACCAAAAAATTATAATAATCTCATTGAAACACATTTTACTTCTTAATGACAACCATGTATGTCGGATTTTTGAAATTCAAAATACAAATATGGAAAAATTCATTTAAACGGAAAATCAGTTTTTATAAGTACCTCTTAGTGGTTTCACTATTCATCAAAAATTGAAGTTTTTCAGAAAATTACCAAAAAATCACCCTAAGCTATATTTGATATTCCAAATTCAAAAATGAAGTCTATTTTACCAAATTCAAAACATATAAGTCACATTAATTAATTTAATAATTAATTCCCGCTGTCAGAGCAAATAGCGTGTTTTTATAAAACAATAAGTATCAAAAGAATGACACCAGTTTAAGTCTAATTTCAAAGTGAAATTGATTCCAATGACCACCATTGGATTAAATGGTAAAAATATATTATAACTTCACTTCAAAAACAATTCAAAACATAATCTAATTATATAAATAAATTAGATTAAAAAGCAGTTTTGAATTAAAATGCAGTATTTTTCACTATTCATTAAAAAATAAACATTGTCCGAACAATACCAAAAATTCACAAAAAGTAAATTTTGATGTCCGAATCATAAAGAATAAGTTTATTTTGACAAAAATAGTTTATAAAATTGTCAAAATATTGATTTAAAAAGGGTTTTCCATCATAAGGTAGTAAAACAATCTTTGAAGAATATTAGTGTATTCCATGCTTAAGATTGGATTTATTTTCATTTTAAGCCTCTAAAACACTATCTTAATCATTAATAGACATAGATAAAAATATCTATTATTCATTTCTTACTTGGGATGTTACATCCTTCCCCCTTTAGAAAATTGCGTCCCCGCAATTTATTTACTTATCGAATAAATGGGGGTACTTATCCCTCATTGCATTTTCATATTCCCATGTTGCCTCTTCAATCATGTGGTTTTTCCACAAAACCTTTACCTGGTGAATCACCTTATTCCGTAACACTTGCTCCCTGTGGTCAAGAATCTGGACCGGTTGTTCCTCATAAGATAGGTTCTCTTGCAGCTGAACTACCTCTGGACTCAAAACATGAGATGGATCTGGCATATACTTTCTCAACATCGAAACGTGAAAAGCATTGTGTACCTGAGATAAACTCGGAGGTAAAGCCACTCGGTATGCAACTGATCCAACTCTCTCCAGAATTTCGTATGGTCCAATCAACCTTGGACTCAACTTTCCTTTCTTACCAAATCTCATCACACATTTCGAAGGAGAAACCTTGAGAAAAACATGATCACCTACCTCGAAAGATAGATCTTTCCTCCGGTTATCCGTATAACTCTTCTGCATGCTCTGATCTGTTCTCATGTGTTTCTGAATCAGCTGAACGTTTTCTGCCATCTCTTCTACCAATTCTGGTCCCATCAACTTCCTTTCACCCACTTCATCCCAGAAAGCCGGAGTTCGACACCTCTTCCCATATAATGCCTGAAATGGTGCCATCTGTATACTAAAATGAAAACTGTTATTATATGAAAACTCAACCAAAGAAAGATGTTGGTCCCAACTTCCCTGATAATCCATAGAACTAGCTCGTAGAATATCTTCTAAGGTCTGAATTGTTCGTTCTGACTGCCCATCTAATTGAGGATGAAAAGCTGTACTAAAATTTAATTCAGTACCCAACGACTTCTGAAGGCCTTTCCAAAAGTTAGAAGTAAACCAGGGATCACGATCTGATACAATGGAGAGAGGAACTCCATGTAACTTGACTATATCTTTAAGATACAAACGGGAAATTTGATCAAGAGAGAAAGTATCTTGTATAGCAAGGAAATGAGCAGATTTGGTCAAGCGATCAACAATAACCCAGATTGCATTATTACCTCGAGATGTCTTCGATAATCCAACAAAAAAGTCCATGGATATATTCTCCCATTTCCACTCTGGCACTGGTAAAGACTGAAGCATCCCTTTCGGTAACTTCCACTCTGCTTTAACCTGCTGACAAGTCAATCACTTCACAGTAAAATCAGCAATATCTCTTTTCATTCCATCCCACTAGTAATACTCCCGCAGATCTCTATACATCTTAGTACTGCCCGGATGAACTGAAAAAGGAGAACTATGAGCTTCACATAACAACTCTCTCTTCAACTGTGAATCACAATGCACACAAAATCTCTTCCCAAATCTCAAAACACAATCATTATCAATGTTGAATTTAGGCAACTTACCTTTCTGAACCAGCTCTACCTTTTTCTGCAACTCACTGTCTTGCTTATGTGCTTGCTTGATTCTATATGATAGAGATGATCTCACTGATAACTGAAACAAAACATAAGGACTCCCTGCACCAACAACTTCTATGCCAAAGTTCATCAAATCCTTAACCAAAGGATCATGTTTCAAATGCAACATTGTTAATGAAGCATTACTTTTTCGACTCAAAGCATCAGCCACTTTATTTGCTTTTCCCGGATGGTAATGAATTGTATAATCATAATCCTTGATTAATTCTAGCCATCTCATTTGTCTCATGTTCAATTCTTTCTGAGTGAATATATACTTTAAACGTTTGTGATCGGTATATATTTCACACTTTACTCCATACAAATGATGCCTCCAAATTTTTAAAGCAAAAATAACAACAACTAATTCCAAATCATGTGTAGGTCAATTTACCTCATGAGTTTTCAAATGTCGTGAAGCATAAGCAATTACCTGATCATTCTGCATTAGGACACAACGAAGTCCTTTCAATGAAGCATCACTGTATATAACAAACTCACCATTCCTGGAAGGTAGTGCCAAAACTGGAGCATTCACCAATCTTCTTTTTAATTCCTGAAAACAATCATCACATTATTTTGTCCAGATAAACTTAACACCCTTCCGAGTTAGCTTAGTCATTGGACTAGATAACCATGAAAAATTTCTAACAAACCTTCGGTAATAGCCTTCCAAACCAAGGAAGCTACGAATCTCAGTTACATTTGTGGGTCTTGGCCAGTCTTCCACAACTTTTGTTTTTGCAGGATCAACAGTTATCCCATCTCATTGCACTTATAACATTTCACCAACTGTAAATCAAATTTGGTCTTACCTTCACCTTGATCCTTTTCAGTGCAATCACGAGCCTTATGTCCCATCTTACCACATCGGTAGCACTTTCCAGAATTCAGAAGACATTCCCCAGCATGCCTTTTTCAACATTTATCACAAATTGGAAACTTAGTTTTCTTACCATCAGACTTTTTTGAATAATTCTTACCTTTCTCCTGCCACCTCGGTCTCTTCTTCTTCTGGTTGTTATAGAACACTTGGTCATTGGAAAACTCCATTTCCACCTTCTCAGCACATCGAACAAGATTTTCATAACTTTTAATCCCACGATAAGATAATGCCCTTCGATATTTTGGCTTTAATCCTAAGTAAAAATGATTGATTTTACTATCAAGGTCTCGGATAAAATTTGGAGCATACCTTTCCAATCGAGTGAACCTTTCTTCATAGGTAGCCACTGAGTCCTCCTCTTGCCTCAATTCCAAGAATTGTTTCTCCATCCTAAGTCGAAAAGCCGTAGGAAAATACTTCTCAAGAAACATACCTTTGAATTCATCCCAGTCAAGAGCATCAATCTCATCGGCGTCCCTGATATTTTTAACCATAGACCACCACTGATCTGCTTCACCCTCCAAACGGTATATAGCAAGACTAACCTTTTGATTGTCTGAACACCCCATGACATCAAAAATCTTCTCCAGTGCTTTAATCCACCCTTCAGCTAGCATAGGGTCAGATGATCCTCTGAATGATGGTGGATGTTGCCTCATGAAATGTTCCACCACTGACATGTTCCTCTGCGGTTGATCTGGCTGACCTCATGCATGGATACCACCACCATTTATTTCTTGAGTCAACTGCGCCATTATTGCAACAAACTGTTCAGTTCCAATTCCGACCATTTCTGGATGCTGATTCGGAAGGTTATTTCCTTCTGTATGCCTTCCTAGCACTGCTTCCCTATTTCCTCTGCGGAAAACCATTCTGAACAAACATGTTTTAGATGAAGCAACATGGTAATCTTCAAATTCTATATCACTTCAGTTTGACCATAAAAAAATATTTTTGGATAATCATTTAATATAATTCTAACTCCTAAAGTTATCTAAACCGACCTTTGATACCAACTATAAGGCCCTAGCCTTAAACCTTACTTAATCTTGAGTTATTACAAGATTACACATTGAGAATCTTTTCGGGTTTAGAGTTTTAGAGAATTAGATCATAAAACTTGCATTACATTCCACATATAAACAAAGTGGTTACATAAAGATAGTATTCTTCATTCCCATCAATGGAAACACATTTAAAATAAAACATGGATTATTTCTTGACACTTCCTTGATACTATCATCATATCATGTACCTTTCCCTTGACCTGTGAAATTCATTTCAAAAAAAACTTGGGTTGAGCATAAAAAGCTCAGTATGGGTTATAAAAACATGGAAAGGAAACATGGGTACATATATACATAAGAGTGAAATCATAATTTACCCATAAAACATAAGCACATTAACATACCTCATCAAATCATGAGTAAATCATTGAAATCATAAGACATAAAGGTAACTTGAGGCATTCATAACATTCTTACGTAGGGAGTAACCCTCTTGGTTACGTTTGGAATACCCATCACAGTATATTCCATAAATCGCTTCGGAGAAACCTTAACGTTTCACTCCTTCGCGTTACCCAATGCATTGGAGAGCTATATCGGGCTCACCCGCCCTTAGTTTATCACGGAACCACCAGTTTTCATAATAATGCCCAAGAACCTCAACATAATCATATCACATAAAACATGCATAAAGGAAACATAACATTCCCACATTTCAATCACAAGATATCAATACAACACATTGATATAAAAACATTATGAAAACCATTTTCGATACCAAAATAAAAGAAAAGTAAAACATGGTATTTATTTTTTTTTCTTTTAAAAAGAAGGTATGGCTTGTAGAGGAAGCCGAAACTCAAATAACGGTCACGACGGCGGAGAAGTCGTTGTCGCCGCATACGTACGACAAATAAATTCCCTTTTGTCGTTTAGTAAAAGCTTCGTATAAAAAATATTCCTTTTGAATAAACGTAAAAGTCAAAGGGGTTTATACACTATATAAAAGAAGGTTGTGTATAAAACAAAATATGCCTCAATGAAAGGAGATTGAGACGAAGTCCCATACCTCGTATCCGACTTGACCCGACCGTTCTTTAATCTCCTGAATAATAAACTTGAGTTAATCTCTACTTGCTTAATAACCTTTTTCAAGTTCATTATTACTTTTATACCATGTTATGGACATCATGTAATCATTTAAGTTAATAATGTTCATTTTGTCAGTATTCGGTTCTTATGTCAAAAATAGACTTCTTACACTTACATGTTGTTAATTTGGTCAAAGGTTCGTTATATCCAGAATGATATTAATGATTTGGATAACATATAAATCATATATATTCAGCATATACATGTATTTATAATATTACATCACGTTTAGAGGTAAGAAATGAAATGCACCGTTCATGGAGACGGTAAGTCGTACGTACGCATGAACGCTACTTCCATTTCTATTTCGTATTTTTTGGAATGGAATCATAATGATATAAGAGTATATTATAATTCCAGTATAATAAAATATATAATATCATCAACTTTATCCTTTACACATCCCACATATGGTATTAATGAATCAAATCACTTTCAGGGGGCGCTAGTCCGCACTTCCTAAAATGAAGATATCGTGTTTACCCATAATGGAAATAATAATGGTATGCCATAAATGAAAAATACATAAGCTTAAGGAAAGAAAAAACATATTATATATCATATATAAAGATACTGACATCATAATGGCCACCTTTGAAGGTGTTAAATGAGTATTGAACAATCATCATTTCGGGAGGCAGAATTTCTCCATCCACGGAAAACAAATGTTCTTTAACCATTTGATGTAGTTTTGTGAGAGTGTAGCTCAAATTAATCTTATAACAACATCCTAGTATATTGAAGATACTGGTTTTGTTACAGAAGAAGTAAATAGAAAGAGTTTAGGGGGTTGGAGAAGCAAAATAAAACAAATGAACATGAGAGAATGAATTACCTTTAAAAGTGAAACTCCTTTTGATTTGAGCCTAAAGGCTTCCTTTTAAAGGATTATGCCCAAAGGGAAT
Organism: Viscum album; assembly: GCA_963277665.1. NCBI lineage: Eukaryota > Viridiplantae > Streptophyta > Magnoliopsida > Santalales > Viscaceae > Viscum > Viscum album. The sequence continues at coordinate 1,433,364,653 of OY728145.1, forward strand.
CCTCTAGGATGAGGATAGGGATGTGGAGAGAGTAAATGGGCAGGGGTTGGCCGAGCCAAAGGCTTTAGGAGTGTGTGAAATGAGGTATAGGATTGGGCCTTTTATAAGAGGAGTGGAGGGGCACTTTTGGAAAGTAAGAAATATTACTTTATTTGAAAATGTGTTTCGGTTTTAAAAGGTCCCAAATTGATATAATTAGTGGATAAGGTGATAAGGGTTCTAAATACACTCATCCAATTGGTTTTGGACATGTGTAGGTTTTAGATTTTTCATTATCTTTCCATTTTATTTAAATCGTTAAATAATGAGGTCATCGCTGCATCATCATGATGTCATAAATAATTTAATTTATTTAAGGTCTAAAAATTATACAAAAAATACTAAGATGTATGAAATAATTTTATCTTTCCAATGACTATTTATAATCAAAAATATGATCTTTATAACCCCATGTAAAAATTGGTTTTGTAAAACATAATATGTTTGTGTCATTTTTACTTTTACATTAAATAAAAAGTTATTTATGTCATTTCCCAACCAAAGTGGATCCATGGGGTCCCCAAGTTGACCCATGTCTTGTCTTGGTCAGAAATGACACAACCAATGAGGGTAGGACATGTGTCAAGCTCATCTTATTTTATTAAAGCATTAATTTTACCTTAAACTACACTAATTACCACTAATCGCGATTAAAACTTAATAAGTTACTATTCACCAAAAAATTATTATAATCTCATTGAACCACATTTTACTTCTTAATTACAACCATGTATGTCAGATTTTTGAAATTCAAAACACAAAGATGGAAAAATTCATTTAAACGGAAAATCAGTTTTTATAAGTACCACTTAGTGGTTTCACTATTCATCGAAAATTGAAATTTTTCAGAAAATTACCAAAAATTCACCCTAAGATATATTTGATATTCCGACTTCAAAAATGAAGTCTATTTTACAAAATTAAAAACATATAAGTCATATTAATTAATTTAATAATTAATTCCCGCTGTCAGAGCAAATAGCATGTTTTTATAAAACAATAAGTATCAAAAGATTGACACCAGTTTAAGTCTAATTTCAAAGTGAAATTGATTCCAATGACCACCATTGGATTAAATTGTAAAAATATATTATAATTTAATTTCAAAAACAATTCAAAACATAATCTAATTATATAAACAAATTAGATTAAAAAGCAGTTTTGAATTAAAATGCAGTATTTTTCACTATTCATTAAAAAATGAACATTGTCCGAACAATACCAAAAATTCACACAAAGTAAATTTTTATGTCCCAATCATAAAGAATAAGCATATTTTGACAAAAATAGTTTATAAAACTGTCAAAATATTGATTTAAAAAGGGTTTTCCATCATAAGGCAGTAAAACAATCTTTTAAGAATATTAGTGTATTCCATTCTTAAGATTGGATTTATTTTCATTTTAAGCCTCTAAAACACTATCTTAATCATTAATGGACATAGATAAAAATATCTATTATTCATTACTTACTTGGTATGTTACATTGTGGTTGGATTTTACTATAAAATAATCATTATTCAATCACTAAAACCACCCCTTTTCAAGTATAAATACCACCCCATTCCACATCACAAGACTAGAAGATCTCAAACTCCCTACCAAAACCTCTCCTATACACTCATCCCTCTTCCATGTGTAATTTTATCACCAAAATAACAAATCCATGGTTCTCAAGGGATCTTTCAAGGTGGTGATATTGAATAGGTAATTTTCCCAAAACACCTCTCTTAATTTGTATATTTCTTATAATTTATCCTCTCATACATCATCCAAAAAGAAATGATAACTCCAGAATCATGTACATAATATATTTTTTTCTAATATAATATCATATAGCTACCCATTTTATTACCTCCTCTTATTCAAAGAAACGAAACTATTTTCTAAATTATGTCGGTTAATTGTCTCTGTGAATAATGATTTTGTTAATTTTTCCGTTACCACATTCATATATAGTCATAAAAATATTATTCTAGATAAATAAGATTTTAATAATTATATTATAACTTATTAAATGTTATTTAAATAATATGTAGACATAATATTAAATAAAATGAAACTAGTTCGTGATGTTTGAAAAAAAAACCCTAAATAAGCTAAACATTTATCATTAACATTTTATCCAACGAATCATCCTCATGTTTGAAATAAAAAATGATAAATGGAACCATTTTATGTTATGGATGTTTATGGATACCATTTAATTTATTTTATGGAGATTTATATCCATTTTATAAGAAAATCCATATTTATATGCAAATAAACCGAACATGAAACTATGAAACAAACAAATCTGAAACAATGAAAATAATGAAACATTATTAATGAAAAATGGGTAAGATGTTATAAAATTATCATATAAGATACTATAAAAATTATTATAGTTATAAAATTAATTAACAACATCCATTAAACCATTATATAGGAGGTTAAATAATGATTCACAAAAGGGAATCATGAGGTAAGTGTTTTCTCATCTCACTCTTACTTATGTGAGATATATGCCTGATTCACCACTTATTCTTTATGTGTGGTGTATGTACAGACCCTTGATATATCATATAATTAATTGCATTATCTTCATGATATTGAATGTTTCAGTTTATAATTATTAATTTTATGGGGCATACAATTCGATTGATACCATTAATCAAATTACTCTAGATAGTTTGTAATTATGTTTACTTAATGGGGAAAGTTATTTACATTTTAAAGCTAGTTTTCATACAAATGTAAATGTTTATTATGTTTCATCTCATTCATTTTGTGAATTTATTAAACTTAGTATCTGACTGGTGAGGCCCTCTATAGCCCCTCGATACATTAGTATGTCTCATGAGACAAACTAGACTAGGTCTTGGCCAAGGGCTTACCCATTTATAAGATTTTCGACATGAAACCTTGATGATGATAGATTCATGGAACAAATATTTGATAGTATGTTTCAGATGTTCGAAATTTTTTGATCCATTATTATGCGATTTTTTATTGATTTCCATATGATGATTCGATTTTTATAATATACCTGGTTAATTTCCTAGCTCATGTGATTATTTATATGGAATTACATTATCATCTTTTATTATAGAAATATTATGCACAAGTTATTTATTTAATGGCTTATGTTTCAGTTATTTATAATGTAATAATTTTTATTTATTATTTACGATATCTTTCACTATATACATACCCTAACCGAGAATTTTAGGCCACCCCTTCTTATGTTTTATATTTCAAAATTATTCCTAAAATGTTTGTTACGATTGGTTTGTAGGGTTATACTTAGGGGAATAATGGTGTTCTCAATGAAATTACTTTTTTTATTTATTGTCTAAAATTTAACTCAAATTTCAAATATGTATCTAGTTTACCAAGACTACAAAAACGTTAATTCATTTTGGATACAATTTCTTATATCTTATGCTAATGTAATAATGTAACCACCACCTCTAAGATACTGGGGTCAGGGTATTTAAAGATAGTATAAGAGAAAGTCTAGTATAAAACATGAGAACTAGATTTAGAAAAACATTTATTAGAGAAAACAATTCTATAATATAATATAGAAATATGTCTCAAAACTAATCTTATGATTCATATATTAGTTTTACCAAAATTTTCAATTTAGGTTATGCGATTCACTAGTTATGAAATTATACATTATGTTTAATAATGTTATTATATAATCTAGTCCATGAAATTTTTCAGAAAAAAACCAAGTGGAAGGAATTGAATCCATACCAATTCACGTAGGTATTTCCCTCATAGGAAAAAAATGAAACTGGATCTAGAGCTGTAGTTGAATTTGAAAACATTATATCTATATTACGATAGATGACTCAGGTTATGAGAAATACCCTTTTTTGTATAGAGTATCTGACTGATCCAAAACAATGTGTAATGATTTTAGACTTCTTTATGTCTCAGAAACCTCTATAATTCAATGGGACAATGAATCCAATTCTAGAGGAGTAACAAATTAGTTCATTAGAAAATATATTTCTCACTTTAGGATTCAATGAATTGGGGAAGGTTGTTATAGTAGTTTATAATATCATTGTAGATGAAGATAAATGTTAGTTATTGATTCAAAACATGAAATGTGATTAGGAAATATAAAACATCAAATGAAAGGATTTAAATGACATTTTCTGGGAAAAATATTTCCCTTACGAAGTGAAAGAATATATAGGGAAAAATTATTAATTTTGTGAAAAAAGGAGAATGATAATGTAGCTATGTATGATGCCATCTTTAAAAGATTATCAAGACATGATGTGGAATACATATGTAACCTACTGAGTAATATTTATTATTTCTTTATTGGTTTAAAGTCATTCCTCTGATGGGAGTTAGTTTCTAAAACATTCTCATAAAATAAAGATATTGTCTCATGTGTTATCAATACAGAGAAATAATTCTCTAAGACTTATGAATTTAAGGGAAATAAAGAGAATAAGAGATTTTTGGATCAAGATAAGGATAAATTTAACAATTAAAATAATGATTTTTTAATATATGATACTCATGGAAGGAAACACCAAGGTACAAGATTAAAAGTAAAAAGGGTTTGTTTTGAGTGTGGGGAAAAATGACACCATTCTTGTGGTTGTAAGGAAAAGAAATAATTATCCAATGTTGAATTCTTACACTATAATCATATGGGGAACTATTTAAGAAAATGTACCAAGCTTCAAGGGAATATATCTTAGAAGAAGACATGATATAAAAGAAAATATATTTTGATTACTATAGTTGAAGTAAAATAATTAAATTATTTGTGTTTTTATATTCTATAATTATGTTGTATGAGTATTTTATCAATGATATTATGGTTATAAGAATCATTATATACATAATTATTGTACTGAAGTACCTATTCCTTAAGTATTTGTAGGTTGTTGAGGAGTATTATCAGTAACCAATAGAAGTGATTCTGTTGCAAGTTGGCCTTTTTGAAAACACATAATTTGGGTAAGATAACACAAAATGTGTTGAAAATGATAAAAAAAGATTAATGGATTTTATAGGTAACAATGGAATTGGTTAGTAATTTTATGGTTTATGGAGTTTATTATATGTTTTGATTTAAGGAATATATTCAACAAATTGTGATTTATTTTTGGAAAAAGGTGTGTTTTTATTAAGGATTTAAGGTGATCAAGGTATTACTATATTCGATATACAAAAATAAGAACTACATTATATAGTTTGGGTAATATAATGTTAATTTTATTTTGGAAATTTAGTATCCTTCCTTCTACATTTTTAAACATTGAATTTGGATAGATATATTTTGGATAAGTCCTAAGACTAACTAATTATGGAATGGATTATGTTAACATTTTCATATTGTTGTTTGTTGATAGAATGTTATAACCAATTTGGTTTAAAAAAATATTTAATGTTCTTGGGAATTAGTTGTGGATATTATGATTCTTTAAAGTGCTTCTGGCATAGAAAAAATTCATCTCGAATATCCTTTTCCATGTGTAAGAAGTGTTAATATATTGAAGCACACCGAATTGATGAGATTATAAATATGACATAAAAATAAATCAATTACGTTTATTTTCATATGTTATTATCTCGATAGTAAAATAACTTCTCAATAACAGGAAAATCATTTTAGAATAAAAACATTATCTATTAAATTTTATTAATGATAAGTTAATGGTGATTTATCCAATCATATATTTATGGTTCTTTGACGGTTGACTTTTCTCATGATCATATTTTATTTCACTCTCCATCAGAACATGATAGTTATATTTCCATTCCATGTCTATGTTTTTACTTCCCAATAATTTTATCCTATTCTAAATCATAATTTTTTAGTGATCTTTGCATTTCCCTTTCCCTCTAATTAAGTTGATGTTTTATAAACCCTATTTATGATGTGGGTTTCTACTAAGAAACTTTCAAGTACCAACATTCAATTTTTGAAGTTAAATTTCAAATTTTGAGGATAAAATTTATTCAAGGATGGTAGAATATAACACCCCAATGTTCTATGGTATGTCCTTTATTAAATTTAATCTCTTCTATAGAATACATTACACAGAACACCAAGCCTAAAAAATAATTAAATATTATTATTTAATTGTGAAAGTTATCACCTAACTATTAGAATGGAGGGAATGAATAAGATTAAATAAACAATGAGAATAATGTTTGAATAGTTTTATGAAATTATTTCATTGGTTAACACATAATTATTAATTAAAATAAAAAAATTGAACATAGTTAATGTGTTTTTATAAAAAACATTTTTTATGCCCATTTGGGAAAATTATCATAGCAAATTAAATTAATCACAACAATTGAAATATAATAATTAAATTTATATATTATATATTAAATAATTTTATTAAATTAACTCAATTTGTTTGATAGGATTAAGATAAGAAACAATCAATTTTGAAGCATAAAAAAGCTATATTATTTTAAAAGACAATTTTTTCTCCTTTTAATGGTGCACATATTTTAAAAATAAATACTTAAACATTTATAAATTTAATTTCTAAAAATAAAATTTAATTTTGAAATAGTAATATAAAAATTATATTAGAGTTAATTTTGGTTATTTTCTAATAAGTTTCATTTTTTGATGAGTAGTGGAAAATACAGAATTTTTAATGAAAACAAACTTTTCATTTAAATAATTAATTATGTTAAATTAAATTTAAATTTGTTTTAAAACCACAATATTTAAATTTTACATATATTATTATGATATGGTTTAATAAAATCATTTTCATATTGAATTTTTAAATGAAAATATTTCAATGTTTTGAACATTTTCTCTATAAAAACTCGCTCTGTTGTCTCGTTTATATGATTAATTTTAAATCAAAATTTTTCAATTATGTGTTTTGAATTTGGTAAAATAGATTTCATATTTATAATAATAAGGTCTAAATAATCTATTTAGGTTATTTCCATTTTTAGGAATAAAAAAATTATTGTGGTAAATAATAAATATTTATCACGGTATATGTAAAATAATGAGACAGGTTAAAGTTAAAATGTAATGGATTAAAATACCCCAAAACTACGGAATTTAACAGTTGGTTTATTTTTTAATCAACCATAACCATAATTTACAACATTAATTATTATCCAAATTCATCAAAATTAATGTCTCCTCAATGTGGTTGGCTTAAATTATAAAATAATCTTTATTTAATCACTTAAAATCACCTCTCCTCAAGTATAAATATCACCCCTCACCACCAAATTTATTCTCACAGGACATTAAGATATAAAAAAATCTAAAACAATTCTCTTATCTACTCTCCCCATACCCAAGTACCTTTTTTTCTCACCAAAATACTAAATACAAGATCCTCAAGGTATTCTTCAAGGAGGTGATATTCAAGAGGAAAATTTCTCAAAACACCTCTCTTAATTTATTTTATTCTTCTAATTTATCCCCACGTTCTTCATAAATAAAGGAATGATAAATATATAATAATTTAAATAATATAATATTATTTTTATATGTAATATCTTATATATATTCCATTTATTACCTCCTTCTATTCAATGAATCAAAACTACTGTCCAAATTATGCTGGTTAATCACCTCCATGAATAATGATTTTTCCCTTTACCACCTTAATGGATGGTAATAAAAATATTATTACTAATAAATAATATTTTAATAAGTATATTATAACTTATTTCTTGTTATGGAACTAATATATAGGCATAATATTAAATAAAATGAAACTAGTTCGTGATGATCAAAAAAAAAACCGCCAAAAATAAACTGAACATTTATCATTAATATTTTATCAAATGAATCAGTGTATGAAATAAAAATGTTAAATAGAATAATTTAAACTTATTTAAGTGAATTAATACCATTTCATTTCACTTATTGCGTTTTATTACCATTTAATAAGGAAATCCATAATTATTCAAAAATGAACCGACCATGAAACCATGAAACGAACGCATCTGAAACAATGAAAATGATGAAATATTATTAATTAATGGGTTGTAAGATTTTATAAAATGATAATATAATGTATTATAAAAATTAATATACTTATATAATGAATTAATGACATTATTTAAGCCATTATATAAGAGGTTAAAAAACTCTATGCAAAATGGAAGTGTGAGGTAAGGGTTTTCTTATCTCACTTTTACTTCTATGAGATATATGACTTATTCACCACTTATTCATTGTGTATAGTGCATGTATGGACCATCAATATATCATATAATTAATCTCATCATCTTCATGATAGTTTATGATTTATTTTATAATTATTAATTTTATGGGTTATATGATTCTATTAATTACAATGTTGTAAGTGATTTCTCAACAAAATTTCCATTCCCTATGTTAAACTTTTAATTATTGATTATTTCATGATAAGATAATGTGAGAAATTAATTTTGGTCATATTATGTTGTATTTAAAATTTTTTATTTTTATTTACATTTAATAGACATAATCTATCCATTTTATCATTGCTCAATTCAATTATATGATATTTGTAAGGGACTTTCTAATAAAGATCATCTTTCAATATTCCTTTTTAAAAAAATAATGTTTTTCTAAATATATGTATTTAATGGAATTTACCACTTTTAAATATTATTAATGTATTGAATCATCATTTTTTAATTTTACATGTTTATTTTCAAATAAAACGTTTCTTTTATAATTGCACAATATTTTAAAAATAAATGATCATCAATCTGAAAATTGGTATTTTTGTCAAAAAAACATTCAATGATCTTAATAAATTATTCCCACCTATGTTGTAATAATATGGTGAGTCTTATGATTCATTGAGGTTGATCTCTTATGATATTATCTTCCATATTTTTTTAAAATGGTTATTGATTAGTTTGTACTATTTTTATACCATTCACCATATTACTCTGGATGGATTGGGATTTGGTTTACATAATGGGGAAATTTATCAAAATTTTTTATCATAGTTTTAATACAAATGTATATATTGTTTATGTTTCACCCCTTTAATATGGGGAATGTATTTGACTTAGTAAGTGAAGGGTGAGGCCCAATATAGCCTCTCTAGGCATCGTTTGGTCTCATGATACAAACTAGACTGATTCCTATCCAAGGATTTACCCATTCATAATATTTTTATATCAAATAATTGATGATGTTAGATTCTTGAAAAAATCCTTGATAGCATGTTTCAGATGTCTAGTATTATGAAATCCATCATTATGAGATTAGTTGTTTATTTTCATGAGATTATTCATTTAGTAGAATATATATAGTTAAGTTAGAAGATCGTGTGATTATTTGTATGGAATTATTTGATCATATTTTATTCTTGAAATATTATTATCAATTTATTGATTTAATGGAATTTTATTTGGTTATTTACCCTACTGTATTTTTTATTTCTTATTTATGATAACTTTCGTTATATAAACACCATCACTGAGTGTTTTAGCTCACTGATTTCTTATGTTTTATGTTTACATGGGTTTCTATGAAGAATATTATTATTGATATATAGGGTTATTCTAAGAGTAATAATGGGGGTTCTAAAATAATATTATTTTTATATTATTTTCCAAAAATGAAATATGAATTTAAAATATATTTCTAAATTACCGAGACTATAAATCTATTAATTTCTTTGGGATTTTACTTTGTTTATATTATGCTATTTTAAAAAGTAAACACTAAATCTTGACTACTAGGGTAGGGGTATTTGTTGTACATTCTAGAAAAATAATAATATTTTCAATAAAAAAATTATTTTTAACTGTTTAAAAAATATATATATTTTCATAAAAATTTGATAAAATCACCTTAATATATTTTGTATATTATTATTTCAAAAATAAATTTAATTTTATCACATATATTTTCTAAATTTTTGAAAAAAACAAATATAATATTTTCTCACCAAAAGAAATAATAACCATTTTTGTTGGAAACATTTTTATTTCGCATAATATAATATTACTAAAAACAGAATGCTCATTTCATAAATATTAATCAATAAATATGTATCAATTAGAACCATAATATATATTTCATAATTTTATTATTCATATTCATACCCTCTAATTCAATAGCTAGGTTATAATGTTCGTATTTAAAAAATAATATTTTCTGTTTTGTTTAATCTTGATGCTGTGTGTAGTATACATTAGAAAAAAATGAAATTCATTTAAAATATCTAGGATTTGAAAAAAAAATAACTTTTCTACCCATTAAAAATAATAGGAAAACCATGAAATAATCATGAAATAATTTCTTTGAAAAACTAATTCCCCATTAAAATTTCATAAACATTCCTTACTGTATGAAATAAAAGGTTTTACTTAAAAAACATTGGAAATCCAAGAATAAGTATCTTGGAGTGTGATATTCATAACCCTAGTTAAATCATGTTTAAACCATGTCATAAATAAAAAAACCAGTTAATTATGTATGAGTAACCATCCTGATTATCTCCCTTCTTTTTTCAATTTCAAAGACTAAATCATTACCCAATGCATTAGAAAGCTAAACCCTGATCCCCGATTGTTATATGCTATATCATGATCACTCATTATCATATATAATTCCAAAATAATATTTCATTATTATTTTTTAATATTTATATTTTTTATCGTAAAACACATGAAAAACTCATTTTAACCCATAAAAATGAACTTTCTATTTTCACATAAAACTAAGGAAAAATATCCTTTTTCTTTTGAAATACCTTTAAACTAAAAAATAAATGAATAAAATGGGAATTTAATTTAATTTTCAAAACCATGATAACATGAATATTAATATTTATAATGATGAATTTTTATGGTGGAGGTAAATTCCACTCATGTCGTATATATTAAAAACATTATTTTTTGATATTGGTAAAAAGTGTTAAAAGTGTCCTGTAAGGAAAATTTTAAAAACATTCATTTAAAAAAATTAAAATGTAAAAATTAGTTGAAAATAAAATTTAAAATACCTTTATATATAAATAGGGAATTTATTGAAACATTTTTAAAGATCATAAACATGTAAGTAAAATATTTTAAAACATTTAAAACAAGTTTTAAAAGAAAATGTCTTACCTCTTCTCCTGATTTTTCTATGTTTGTTCTTTAAATAATATTTGTTAAATATATGTTAACTATTACAATTATTAAGAAAAAAATTCAGGTTTTTTTTCTTATCATAATCTATTTTATTAAATTTTTTACCATTCCTTTTATAGTTATTAAATACATTATGTTTATGTTTGACATTTTTAGGATGTTATTTTAATAATACGCACGACAAATTCAACTGAATAACCAAGTTAAAATGGATAATTATTAGATAATATCAATAATATCATTCATTAAATAATTATAAATTTTATACATTAAAACCAATTCTATAATATCCTATTTATGTTGTCCTTGAAAAACGAATTACATCATTTCATAGAGTGGATAGTTTGTACGTACGCATGAATGTTGTTTTCATTTTCCTATTGGGTAGAAAATAAATAAATTAGATAATATTTTTATTTTAAAGAATCATATATATGTTATAAAGTTTATTTTTATTCATTATTTATATCCCTTTTACCTTTCATGTGAGATAATAATTAAAATAAAATCACATCTCTTCATGGGGAAGGTATTTTACAGCTACGTACGAGTGACGTTAAAATTTTTTAACATATGGAAAAGGGTATGAACGTAAGTAATATATTATATTTCCATAATAATAATAATTTCATGAAAATATTACACATTAATTTCTTCCATATTTATAACCAGCTAGGTAATGCAGTGATGGAAAATGAAACATGTCGGTTCGTGGAGGTGATAGTATACACATACACAGAAGAAATGTATTCATTTAACATATGATAGAAATGTAGATTAAATAGGGTTATACCATAATAATGATAAGAATATTATTTGTAATATACCTATTTTATTATTTTAAAATGGGTCAATAATAATTTAATTATTTATAAAAATTAATAAGAATTATAAAGTTAGTTAATAATTATACCTCTTCTTTGGAAAAACTCCCATGAGTCACTCCTTAATACCATGTAGGTTGGCCTTTTAGTGAGACCATAACTAAAAATAAAAGGTTATAAAGGTAATTGGGTATATATTTATAGAGATAAATGGTGTAATAGATGTGGGGAAGAGAGGGGAGAAGATACCCTTTTATAAATGAGGTGGTTGGAAAACTCAAAAATAATAAAAATATTAATATATAATACATATATAACTAAAGAAAGGTATCTAAAAAATTCTTTATATTCTAGTATAATGAGGAAAATATTGATATAAAATCAATAAAATTATTTTAAATATGTTTATGATCCATTTTAATCCATATATTTGGGTTTACCTCCCTCATTAATAATATTTAACCTTAACGTTTGGAACACATTTTTCACTATTTAAGGTTCCTGAAAGTAATTTTAAAAATTTCAAGTGGAAGATAAATTAAACTTGAATGATAGTATAAAAAAATTATCTTCTAATAAGATAGGATTTTTATAATTTTATAATGATTTAAAAATAATTTTTAATCCTTATATACTATTTATGATCACTTTCTAGATTATTCATATATCTTGACTTTAAAGGCATAAAGGAAACAATTTAATAAGAATATAATCTATTTGACTATAAATTATAAATTATAATTATTCAATAAATTCACAGGACACCAAAATTCATCCAAAATATTTAACTTTAGTGTTTTTAAAATCATTTATTAAATTTTTCTACTGCTTACAGAAGTGTTCTATTAGTGTTGCATAAGAATTAGAGGTAATTAAAAAATATCTAAAAACTAAAAAATAATTAATATATAATATATATATTATTAATATAAAAAATAATCATACTAAAATTTTTCAAATTTTTTTTATCCCAATAATAACATATTATAGATATTAAAATTCGGAGAGTGGTATTTTTAAAATTTTCTTATCTTAAAATAATATAAAGGACATAATCAAAGGAAAGTGGAACCATAATTCCATATCTTTAAGTATTTGATGTTTATGGTCGAATTAAACCCATAGAAAAATACATTAGTGTTTTTGGAAGATTTTGAGACCATATCTCACAATTTTAAACTTAATTAAACTATAGTACCCATTACCGTAGAGATAAACTTTTACCATGGTTACTATTCAATATGACTAAAAATAAAATTGAACTATTTAAAAAAATTAACATGATGATTAAAAATATAACATCAATATTTCATGATTCAATTTCTGTATGTTCTATAAATTATATTTAATTATTTCGAAAAATGAAACAAAAAATAGTTTTTAGAAAATTTCTCTTTTGAGCATAAAATGATCTCATATAAAAATAAAATATAATTTTTTATTAATATGAAATTATTTATATTATGTTTAATTAAATTTATCTTATTTTACTTTAGAACCAAATTAAAAACACAATTGGACTTTTAAATTAGTTTACTTAAGGAAGGAAAGTGTAAATTTTTCAGAAAATAGCATTTTTCACTATTTACTCAAAATTCAATCTTTTTAGAACAAATCCATAAAAAAATATCATAATACTATTATAAAATTTTAATTTAAAAAATTATTCCAATTTTATCTAATAAAGTTTTTAAAATTTTATGAAATTAATTATAATTTTTGTGCTCAAAATGAAATAGAAACCATTTCTGAAGAAAATTTATTTTGAAAAATAAAATTACTCTATTCTAACTAATTTCCTAACAAACATAATTAAATAAATTTTAATTCATTAAACTGAATATATAATCTAATTATTCCATTAGTATAATTTATCAATAATTAGTAATTTACTCTATTATGATAGAAATACATTGCACACATAAAAATAGTTGTTTGAAAAATATATCTTTTAAAAGATATAATCTTCATTTATAGCCAATTTATAATAAATATATGATTTCTATTTAAATTTATCAAATAAATTCAAGATATATTTCATAATATGGTTATTCCAATTAATACAAACCAAGCCAACTGCTATCTTATAACAGTCATATTTAAATAATAATACTTCAATGGTGTATTGTCATTAGTTTAAGATAGGTGATTCATATACCACACACATTTGAATATAGTATGATTTAAATGAAATAAATTAAAAAATATTTCTGTGGAATTTCATTTATGAATATGAATAATGTTCTAAAATAACTGTTTGTGATAATTATTTTTTATATAGGTTGTTAAAGGACTTCTGTGGAAAACTAGAGTAAAGTTACAAGATTTGGAAACCCAAAATTCTTCCATTGATTTAAGTAAATTATTCTATAATTTATTTCCCCAATTTTCATTAAAATCCTTGATGTTAAATAATTATCTCTATTATATATCTTTTTAAGGGAGTTTCAAATCAAACCCACTTTAATGAAGTGATTTATTTTCACATGTCTAAGAAAACAAAGGATATTTTTTAAAAGAGACTCGTGATAGTACCTTTACATTAATGATAAAAAATACTCTATTGTGATTTAGTTTTCATTTTCTTCTATATGTTTTATGATATAAATATTAAATGGGGTTATGTTTCATTTCTAACAATCTATTTTTCTTATATTGTGTGATTATTTTTGGGTGATGAAATTTTTTATGTCAACAGATTTAATTTATAAATTTATACTATTTGGATATTTTGGAAACTGACTTTTATATCCATGGGTTATTTATACAATGAATAAAGAATCATTTTTCTTTTAATTATTTTTGAAACTCATTTTTAATTTCATTCATTCTTTATGAAAAGTGAATTATTTCATTTAAATGTTTTATGAAAACCAATTTATCTACATGGGTTCTTTAAGATGTGGTAAATGAATTATTTTCAAGTTAAACTTATAAGTATGGATGATGATGGGTGAGGTTTTATATTACCCTAAAATTAATTTGATAAATATTTAAATCTCATGTGATATGTATACATTGGAACAATTTTTTTAAAGTGTGGGTGACTGTATGTAACCCACAAAGGTGATTTATTCGTGGGTAAAATTATGTTTTCTCTCAAACATGGGTTTAATTTGTGACATATGAAATTAATGTTTCTAGATGATAATGTTTTTTCCTTAGTTAAAATATTTTATGAATTTTTACCTTATTCAATAATTTTCCAAAGATTTATACATGAAATTCCATTTTTAAATGAGTGAATCTTTTACTAAGAAATAAAATTATAGAATACACAATCACTAATTTGGTTATTTTGGACCATTATAAGTCATATTAATATTTACAATTACATTAATCAATATAAATATTTATATTGAAGTCATTATTAGGTGGTCATATGATTAGTGTATATTAGGTGACATGATAAAGTCTAATTGACACAAATAAAGGAAGTGATGGCCTCGATCATCAGAATCATACCGAATAATCCCATTCATTATATCTTATGAGGTATATAACATCACTAGGATTTTCCCTTTTTCAATCCCAAGATATTTTTCAACAACTAAATCATGATATAAATCATATAATTGATAAGTTAAAGCTCATCATGTTTACGGACTCAACCATGTTTGACAAACCACCCCAAGAAAATCTTATCATTGGACCCCTTAACCTTAAAGAATTAACTGGTGTAATAAAGGGATACATATCAATAACGTAGTGGTATGAATATATATATTTTATTTTAAATAAAATAACTATTATATTTATTTATTTTTATTGTTACTTTTTATATGATTATATAACTAGTTTGATAAAACTAAAATTTCGATACGATGAAACACAAATTTTATATTTGGGAAATATAGAGTTTCAGTCAAGACACTAACTTTGATGAACTAAAGATTTTTTGAAATGAATATATTTCAATAAAATACTATTATTAGTTAAAAATTATTAAATATAAGTGATAATATAGTATTATTATGTCATGTGTAATTCTTGTAAGGGTCATAAAAATTTTATTGTCAAAAAAATAAATATTTTTCATTAAATGGGATTTTTTTACTTACAAGTATAAACTATCATATTTAGAGAATTATTTTTATAAAATTATTAATATTTTGTAAATCATCAATTTAAAATTATCCAATGGTGAATATTTCATAATTTTCTAAGATGGTCATGCTTTTGGGTCAAAATTAAATATGGTAGAAATATACGTCGTGTATTATGACATATTAAAAGGCCAAAAGTATTTAATAAATACTATAATGGGTATCCCTGACCAAAATTAAGTTTTAAATTTGATATAATTTTTTATGTGTTTTTATAAATTTTATAACCCTTAATGAATCCACTAAAACTTTTTTTTAATTTAAGGTTTTAAAATTATTTCTTATTAATAATTTCTCCATTACACGTCACCAAGGGTATTATTTTAATTATTTTAGTTGTAATAAATATAAAATAACTAAAAAATCTTATTTATAACAAAACATTTTATAAAACCATTAACTGGTTATATTCTTTGATTAATTTATCATATAGATTCCAAAACCTATGTTCATAAATTGATAATGATTTCCCATCAGTTTTTCTATATTAAGTCACATAAACGCCAATTTTTATTTACTAAAAACCCATTAAGAAAGTATTTAATCTTCTATTACCTATATATATCCTTTTTAAGGAGTCCCGAATCTCATAATGAGTTCCGCTTAATATTTTAGATGAACCATCTCATGGTAAGGGATCCTCTCCATCTACAATTCATTCAATCACCTTCTTTATATTATACCTTTTTAGTTCCAATTTGAAAAGTTTTAATATGTTTTCACACATACATATTAATTACCTTATTATGTAAATGTTATTATAGACCCATTTCACTTTTATTTAACCTTTCCATGAATCTCTATAAAGCCACATTATGTTTTTGAAATTATTCTACGATTTTCCATGCAACAAATTTGTGCAGTGAATAGCCCTCCCCATTTATACTCATTGTTATTCAACTAAATGTACCTATACTTAATTTTTTATGGAATTAAATTTATATAACCCTCACTCTTTAATCATTGGAATAAAAATTATGAATGGTATCCCTATTTTGTAGGATCTATATGGAACACATATTCATGTACATCATAAGAATGTGACATGTTTCCCCATAATTATACATCCCTCCAATGTTTTGAATAACATTTTGTCCCATGGGACATTATTTATAATATTAGGTAGTGGGCCTAATCCATTATGGTAATCTATCCACCATGTGATATTGTCCTGACAGTTATCCTTTATTTATGTTTATGTCATGTTTTATGTTGTTTCCACATTCCCATGTTCCCTTTAGGTTACCATATTATATCATGATTCAATATTCAGGTTTATAATTATAACAACTTTTATGTTTTGTTGATATAAATATTTAACAATATATATTACGTTTATCATTTTATTCTTTGATTTTTCCTTTACTAGGCCTTATATCTCACCCCAATCTTATGTACATCTGTATGTTATCTCATAAAATATTTGAAGATTAGTGAAATATAAGGGAATGTTTTTAAAGTTATTAAATATTTTCACTGTACCCATGTTCAATGTTACTATGTTATGTACCTAATTTCACATATACACTGGACCAAAAAATATTATGGGGTCGTATTAAGTGTATATTTATATAATAAATCATGAATTAAGGTGTATTAAATATATGGGCTTTCACAGTTGGTATTAGATAAAATTATCGTTATTTTTGGGATTAGGATTAGAAAACCCTAGCGAAAGACTTAATGATAATAACAAACAAAGTTAAACATACCTAAATTTTGGTAAAGTTTAAATTAAGTGGTTTCTAAAAAAATACATCCTTGTCTCGACACTATAATTTTATGTAGATCTGGAATAGTTATATATATGATTAATAAACCTAAAAGGGGGGATTTAGTTGGACTCAATCATCACCAGGTGCACAAAAAGAGGTCTTGCTGCAAAACTGGTTTGAAACTCCTAGGTGATATGCTTTGGTAGATTCGCATGCTCTTTATGAACCATTATTGAGGGAAAAAATGCCCATGTGACTTTATGATTTGAAATATATCATGGAAACTTATATTGAAACCTAGGAATTCATAGGTTAAGGAATATATTTCATTTATGAGTTATCCCATTAATGTTTATAGATTCCATTTTATGTGTTTAATATACTGAAATTCTCAGCCCTAATTATATTCTGGATAAATTAACTTAATAGAAAAATAATTAAATGGATAAGGGAAGATTAATCATCTATGGTTTTATGCATTTTTTCATATCACGCAAGTTTAGTACAACTATTCAAAAATCACAGAAAAATATGGAAGTGGAGAGCTATCATTGAAAATAAAAATGTGGAAATTATTGGATAAAAATAATATAACTAATCCCTTATCCATATTTTTGGGTTTTAATTACAAGAAAACCTTTTTATTCTACCTTTAGAATAATTCAAAGCTATTATAGGTATGTATTGGCTTTAGTTATAAAGAGAAAACATAAACTGTCAAGAGAAGGAAATCAACCTCTATATCGAAAATCTTCCTCTAAATCTATAAAAGTTAATTGTAGAGGATGATTATACTTTGTTATCATCATCTCAAGCATGGATATTATTTACTTATGAATAATAATATCTAGATAAAATTATTGAGATGAAAGAAAATATCATCCTTGATGACATCCCCATTGTAAGGGAATTTTCTAATGTGTTTCCTTAATAATTGTTTTATCTTCCTCCTTGAAGAGTGGTTGAGTTTTAAATTGAAACTACACCCATATATTTTCCAATATACAGGAATATATATAGAATGGTTGTCTTTTAATTTGAAGAGATAAATAAGAAACAAAAATAGAATATGTATATAATAGTTTTTATGCCCAAGTGCTTCACCATGGGGTGCACCGGTCCTCTTCATTAAGAAGGATAGACTAATATTCCTTTGCATTGATTATTTTTAGATCAACAAGATCATGATGAAGAAAATGTATCCTCTACCATAGATTTAAAAGTTGTTCGATCAGAAACATGTATCCCAGTACTTCTTTAAGGTAGATATTCAATTAGGATATTATTAGGTAAAAGTGAAGAAGTACACTATCCACAAGACAACTTTTCAAAAAAACATTATGCACTATGAATTTATAGTGATTACATTTAGACTCACTAATTCTCTAATTTTTATTATAAACTTGATGAATATAGTCTTTAGGGATTAATTGGAGAAATTATGATAGTCTTTATAGAAAATATTCTTATCTACTCTAAAATAAACGAGGAGAGTGAAGAACATTTGGATATTGTACAAAATACATTGAAAAATAAAATATGAAAAGTATATTAAATACATGTTCTAGATAGATCAAGTAACATTATTATGGAATTTTATAAACATTATAGGGATATATGTGGATCCATCAAAAATAGAGGAAATTGAAGGATTTCCCAAACCAACCTCTATGATAGAGATCCATAGTTACCATAGATTAGACTAGTACTATAATCAATTTTTGAGACAATTATCATGATTTTAAATAAAAATAAATAATATAACTCTAAAAGGTTTCAATTTTTTATAGTATAAGTAATGTTAAGAGATATTTGAGAGTTAAAGAAGAGGTTAATTACTGCACCTGCGCTCAAATTAACCCACAGTGGGGAAGGATTTGTTCTCTAAAATGATACATCCAAAAAATATGGTGTTATGTACTCTTGAATAATGTCAAATTGATATCCTATGAATCCCTCCAATAAAAATTCCATGATAAGGACTACTCATTGCATTATATATAATTGGATATAGCGATCTTCACATTAAAGAGTTATATACATTATCTCAATGGGGATATGTGTGACATATATACAGATCATACAAACCTCAAGTATATATTAACACAAAATTAACTTATTATGTTAAAATGGAGGTGGTTATATCTGATCAATGATTACAATTGTTCAATCAATTACCATTTTGGTAAAGAAAACAAAGTAGAAGATACTCTGAGTAGGAAGGATCATGAAATTCTATCCATGATGAGGATTACAAGGCATCCAATCTTCTTAGACATGAAAAGGATGTACATATTAATATAAAAATTACATTCATATACCTTGATCAAATAACTACTCAACCATCTATTCTTGAGATTATTAAAGAGTTACATAAAGTTGATTAAGTGATACATAAGAAAGAATTGAATATTCATGAGTTTAACTTTACTAAAGATGGAGTTATAAGGTTTGGAACCTAGATATATGTCTCATAAAATCTAGAGTTGAAGTGGTAACTTAGTGATGATACACATATACCATCCTTATATATTCATCAGGGAAGTATTAACATGTATAAATATTTTAATAAAAACATTTGGTCAGATAATATAAAGATGGATATTGTAGAATTTGTATCACAATGCTTGGTATACCAACAAGCCAAGGTGGAATGAGTGAAGTATATGGTTTTTATGCAACCATTCCCCATAAAATTATGGAAATGAGAAAACATGACCATATATTTCATCATAGAAATCCCTTGAGTATCTAATGGAAATAACAACATCTGGTTGGTAGTCATTCACCTTATCAATTTAGCACATTTCATTACTATCAATGAATATTTCACTCTCAAAAAACTTGAATATATATATATATATGGATGGGTAAGACTATATGGACTTCCACTCTCAATTTTTTCAAATCTATATTTTAGGTTTACATCAATATTCTAGATTTGTCTTTAATAAGTGTTGGATACAAAGTCAATTTACAGTACTGTTTATCACCCTCATAAGGATGGTCAGACTAAGAGAACAGTTAAAACATTGGAGGATATATTGAGATCATGTTTGTTGGATTTTTAGGGATGTTGGGATCAATACATTACCTTAATGTAGTTATTATATAATAATATTATCCACTATAAAATTAAAATGGTACCCTATAAGGTATTGTATGGGAATAGGTTTTAGAATATGACATACTGGTGTGTAGTTGGAGAGGGAAATATAATGAGTCCAGGTCTTATATAATAAATGATAGAGATGTTTCAAACCATTTATCCACACATGAACTCCACACAATGTTGATATAAAATCAATCTATACACTCAATTATGAGACCTAGAGTTTCTGGTTATAGATATGGTGTTCTTTATATATCACAATGAAGTAAATTAATGAGGTTTGGGAAGAAGGTAGATCTTAGTCCAAGATATATCATCCCCATTGAGATCCTTTAACAAATAAGAGTAGTTTACTATTAAATAACACTCTCACTTAACCTATCTTAAGTAAATGATGTGTTCCATGTATCCCTATTGTAGAAGTACATTCCATAACCCTTACATATAATGAATCTAGTTTTTTTATATTGGAGAATTATCTTTCATATAAGTAATATGTGTTGGGGATCTTAGATCATAGAGAGAAGGTTCTATGATATAAGACAACTCACCTGGTCAAATATTTGTGGTGGAACACCAAATTTGAGGAATAAACATGGGAACATGGAGAGAAAATGAGACAAAAATACCCTTATTTGTTTTAACGTATAAAATGAGAATTTTGAGGATGAAATTTATGAAGGGGGAATAAAGCAACAACCTGAAGTTTTATAAATGAAATTACATTTTTTAAATGGGTGAATTCCTTTTTATGAAATGAGATTATATAAAACACCAGCACTAATTTGGTTATTTAAGACCATTATATGTTATAATCATATTTAAAAGATCATTAATAACCATAACTATTGATATTATAGTCATTTTATAGTAACCATATGATTAGTATATATTAAGGGTTATAATAAAGTCCAATTAACACAGAAAAACGAAGCGATGGCCTCAACAAGTAGGATTATACCCTATGAATCTCATTTATCAGAGATTCTGAGGGACATTGCATCACTTGGAATTTCTCTTGAAAAATACCATGCTATGATTCTATAATTAAAGCACGATCTAAACCATTTATGTTAAAATATGAGGATTTTCGAGATCACAACCCAAACAACATTCGCCGAACCACCAAAAGAAAATCACACCATCACAAGCCTTACACTTATGGTGGCCATTGTTTTAATAAAGGGCTATGTATCAAGACTATAATATTATCAATTTATATTTCATATTTTAAATAAACTAATGATTATATTTAATCCTTTTTATTATTACTTTTTAAATGATTTGATAATGATTTTGAAAAAAATTATATTTTATACGATTAAGCACAAATTGTATTTTTGGAAAATATATATTTGAATAAAGATAATGATTTTAATTAATTAATATTTTTGAAATAAATAATATTTTAATAAAATATTATTATTAAAAAAAATTTAATAAATACAAAATACAATATAATTTTAATAATTCAAATGTAATTTTTATAGCGGTCAGAAAACTATTATTTTCTAAAAACCATTATTTTTCAATAATTAAGGGTATTTAATTTAAAAGTGAAAATTAAAATATTTAGATAATTATTATGATAAAATAAAAATTACTTTTGAAATTATCAGTTGAAATTATCTAATGGTTAGTTTTTTATTATTTTCTGGTATAATTGATTTTTTTGTTAAAAGTTAAATATTGTAGAAATATACGATGTGTATTATGATATCATAAAATCCTAAAAGAGGTGTTACAAAAACTATAAAAATTATCCCAGACCAAAATTTTGTTTTCCCAAAAAAATTTATTTGTTATCTTATTTATTTTAAAAATCCTTAATGAATCCTCTAAAACCATTATTATATATTACGGGTTTAAAATATATTCTTTATAAATGTGGCTCACATTTACATCAACAAGGGTGTTATTTTAATGAGTTCATTTCATGGACTTATAAAATAATGAAATCCACTCCCATTTGGGGGAAATATTGGAAAAACCCATGGGATGGTTTCTATTTGGGAATTGTTTATCATATAGATTCGAAAACTAATGTTTATAAATTAATATATAATTCCCCTCTCTTTTTCTATATAAACCCACCAACCACCCATTCATATTCACTAAAATCTATTGGATTATGATTTTACTCTACCCTTCCCTCTCTAAATCTCTTCCAAGGTTCCCAAAACTATTAAAAATATCTTCCTAATCTTTTTGAATCACCCTCTCAATGTAAGGAATATTCTTCTATGATTTATTCAAGAAAGTTATTTATATAATGACTTTTTTATTTCAAATTTTTCATATTGGAATATGTTTTGACACATCCCGAATAATATAATAATTATTTACAAGTGATTATATACCCCCTTGACTCTAATTGAACCCTTCCAAGAATCTTTATGCACCCCCATTTTGCTGCAAAACATTATCCAATGATTTTCCATGCAAAATATTTGTGTAGTGAATATATATCCTTATCACATCTCAAAGGTATTCACTGTGATATGCCTATACATAATTGATGGGATAATTACATTTATATAAACCAAAATCCATAATATTTTGATTAAAAGTGATTA
Organism: Viscum album; assembly: GCA_963277665.1. NCBI lineage: Eukaryota > Viridiplantae > Streptophyta > Magnoliopsida > Santalales > Viscaceae > Viscum > Viscum album. The sequence goes on from OY728145.1 coordinate 1,433,388,130, forward strand.
AATATATCCTTATATTGTATAATCATTGTGCCACAATTATGCATGTAAATATTTTGAATATAATTTGGGGACATGGAATTATATAGCCCTAAAATGCATTGGGTGATTTTTTTGCCTCTTTAGAAACTATGTATAGGATTATTTATTGAACCTAATCCATGATAGGACAATGTACACTATGTGATGTTTTCCTTTCCAGTTTCATTGACTTATTCTTATATCCTGTTTTATATTGTTTCCATATTCCCATGTTTCATTCTTGTTATCATCTTATATCATCTTTAAATATTCATGTTTATAATCACCATAAATTTTATTTATCATTTTTAAAAATATTGAATAATATTCATTAATTTCATAATGTTATTATTTTTCTATTCCCTTATTGGGATTTATATCTCACCATTTTCTTTTATACATACTCAAGTTATACTAGGTAGTATTAAATGATTAGTGGAATATAAGGGAATTTTTTTGAAGTTTATATATTATTATTGTACCCATGTTCCATGTTATCATTTTTATACCAAATTTCCAAACTAAATTAGGAACCATGATCTTTTGGGTTTGTATTAAGTTTATATTTCTTTATTAAACTAGGAATTATGTTTTATTAAAGATATGGGTTGACATAAATGCTCCCTTGATTCGAGGATTATATTATATAATTTTATGCCTTGTTATGAATATTATGTGCACTTGTTTATTTTTGTGGTTTTAAGTTCTTATTATATATCATTTTTATCTGACCTTTTTATGATTATAAATCATGATGAAATGATATCTCTCTTATACTTGTGTTTTTTTCTTATACATAAGAACTCATCCTTGATGAAATCTTTATTAATCATTTAGTGAGAATTTGATATATCCCCTTTATAATGTTTTCATTCCCTGGTTTATTAGGATGAATTTTTCTAATGGTAAATTTACCTGATGGTCTGGTATGGGGAACATTAGAAGAAATGAATTTAAAAATTATAAATTAATTTTATTAGGTTTCCAGTCTCTAAATACATTGAAGTTATCGATCCTTATAATATTATTACTATTATTTATAAAATTTAATGTTTCTTTATATAAAAGATGTAATATACATGCATTATTATATTAGGCCACTATATCTTAAAAATTACCTTTTTGTAATACCATCTTGTATCAACTTCCTCAAATAACTATATTTGATACATCTCTATGTACCATTATATGAATTTTTATATACCCCAAACAACATTTCTTAACTAATAAAATTTATAGAAACAAGGGACATTGTCATATGAAATTGTGATATATCTGGTAAGAGAGGCCTAATCTATTATACTTTTTTTCTAGTAGCTACTAAGGAAATAAACTTGGAATTCATTGTAGATTCCATTACAATTTTTTTTTTCGTTTATCCCAATGAGATCTCTCCACCTTCAAGTTTAAAAACACAGCCACTCATAAAATATTATTAACAACCCCATAAACCAGAAACTATTGAATATTTTCCTTAGTTGGGGGATTCACAAAACCTTAGTTTTGACTCCTCTTTTGATAGAGGATACTAACTAGTAGTGTAGTTCTAGGTTTTTACTATGTGGAGACTATAACCTCATATAAGAATAATCATAGTATAAATAAGAAACCAACCATAACATGATATATAAAATTTAATGAAAAATAATATAGACGTGATATCACACAAGTATACATCTACACTGATCACCCACCATGGTGATATAAATAATATATATAATAATAAAATATAGGGGACTCTACTACTATATTTAAACCCCATCCCATCTATCCACTAACTCGGCCGATGTTATCCAACTAAATGATCCAATCATGGGACTTTTCCCAACCTAACCCTATGAACACAATGATGTACTCAAGTACCCACATTCCATGGACACTCCAGAAGGGTGTGCGTAAAACTCAGTAGTCTACCACCAATGAGGTCCCTACCATAACTAATAAACATTTTGTATATGATTAAAAAAATGGTAGCACATAAATAAATCATTCTGATGATCCATGGGTTCTAACATGAAACCTAAGATTTACCATACCTACTTTATCAATTCTCTAAGTGTCTATGATAATGGAAACCTTCATTTGGAACATAGGAAATATATTCACCCCACCTAGGAAATATATAAAGTCTCATATTAAACTTGAGGATATAATTTTACCCCATTGGGGAACTAGTACCAGATCATTAATAACATAATGATAGAATATCCTTACTAGTAAGCACATTTCCTTCAAAAACAAGGGTATAGAAACTCTATACGGGTTACAACCAAAAGGAATCATTTAAATCATCCCAGTGTGATCAAATTTTAAATTTATATCTCAAAACTACATTCAGATACTGAGGTGTGGTAAGTGGTTGTACATGGTCGAACCTATACATACATCTTATAGATAAGCATCCCAGTATTAAGAACCTTTTTGGTAGGATTCCTTACTATTAATCTCTTTGGTTAGATATTACTAAACAATGTATCTTGGGTTTTAAATCATATTAATGTGGGGTTTTGGGGACAATTTTAGGGTATTACAAAAGGATAATCTTAAATATTACTTTGGATTGACCTAATAAATAAGCTACAAAGTAGCGAATAGGATGATAATATATCACGATATAACAAATTATTTAAAATTAAGATTGGTCCTACCGTTATCAACTCCCACTAGGTCATAGTAATTTGAATGAACCTTTAATGGTCAACGAAGGTGAAATCAAATGATATTGAAAAATTTTAAACCTTTTTACTAGGATTAGGTTTACCAAGAGCGATTTTAGATATTCATTATGTTTAAGTCACACATAATATCAACCCCACACACTAAGCCGATATATGCAAGTGTCAGTTCAAATAAACTATAAGAATTTTTGAGATCGGATTAAAAAAATCATAAAACAATTTAAAAATAATAAATCTATAATTAAAATAATTAATATTAAATCAAAAAAAATAATTTGAATGAAGAAACAAAGAAGAAATAGAGGAAGAAAACTAGAGAGAGAAATGACAGTCTAAAATTGTTTTACATGGTGTGGTGCTGAAATATTTATAGTCCCGAAAGGTACATGATGTGTAAGGTCTTCATGTTGTGTAATGTCTTTAAGTGGTATATGTAACAACACATACATGAAGTGTAACTGGATTTCATGATATGATCTTTAGATCCACATTCATCCATAAAACATCTTAAATATTACAGGATCCTTCGGTTGTATCTTTGACAGTGTGAGATCTAGAACTCTTCACATCATGTAAATTATACACTTCGTGTGTGTTATTCATGTATTTAACTTCATTGATACCAATAAATTATAGTGATATTTTGATTTTAAAGACCCCATAATGTGTAATGTGTTTACATGTTGTGTATTAGACTGATACATGTAATAATTTATGGGCAGGCCTTTGGTCCTTAGGGATATTGTGAATGAGGAATACACGACTTGAATGCCTTTCATGACATGTAAAACTAATTTTTATGATTTTTAGAAATTCTTCCTTTGAGTATAAAATTTCTAATTACATTAAAATCAAACAAAAAACTAGTGCATTATTGAATAATTAATGATTAAACCTTAATATAATGCATCACATATATATATATAAATAGATAAATTCAACTATTAAAATTCTAACTCAATTGAAAATTTTCTTGTCCTCAAGAAAAGAATAATTACAATAGAGACTCTAAATTAAGCATTTTTTTAAAAAAAGGAACATTCATTACTTCCAAGAAAATAGAACAAAGTCTAAGAAAAAAAGTTAGTCCTCTATAATCAATCCTGGGGAGAAAATCAAATATGCCTTATAGTCAAGTTCTTTTTTTAGATTATTTCTTCTTTTAATTAAAATTTCATAACTTGTCCTCATAATCTATTCCCATTTTAAAATTTACATCACTATAAATTTTATCTCACCACTCAAGGTAAAATAAAATTGAAGTTATGCCCATACCCTAAATACAAGTTCCTAACCATAGACTTGCATTGGTTCTATCATTTCCACTTCAGAAATAAAAAAACTTAATCACAAGGGATTCATAAATAAAGTTCTAATGTTGTTGGGGTTCAGGGAAGGTGGGAAAATTGTGAAACTAAAACTCAAATAAAGAGGGTAGGCTATGTAGTATAATTCATGATAACTATGAACAATGAAATAGAGTAACTACTCCGAAAGAAAATGTGTCCATTCTACAAACATCCCAAAGTGGGTTCATGATTATATCTATTAAGTATCAAGAATTTCCCTTGTTACTTTATTTTTCTTTTTATTTAATTAATTTTTCAAAAAACATGTTTAGGTTAGATATCACATCCATCACCTAACAACATTTGATCCATAATAAGATTAATCGGTCATGTAATGGTGAATTTTGACCATCTTAATACAAAACCCGTTTTTTATATTTATTTTCTTAAAGGAAGAAGGTAAGAATATAAAATGCCAAAAGTAATCGTAAACCTAAACATAAAAAATATGGTGAAAATTTCAGCATACGTCTCCTCAATATAAACATCCTATGTCCATAAATGATTAAAAATCCTCCACAATTGTTCAAAATAGAATCATGAATTGTACCAAGAGTATGGTAGGAAGGGATAGTTACCGTGAAACAGCTCTATCCAAAAATGGTTATCCATGGATACTACAGGATAAATAAGGATAGATATATACGTGGGTATGAGGAAACCTAGCTCAAGAAATATTTCTTCACTCTTTTTAAAAGTGTATTTATTCAATCATTGTAACAATAATATCTCAATGAAAGTTATGATATGTTTCCATACCTCAAGTATCTCTCTATGAAAATTCTCAAAAAAGAATATGAAAATATAGATCTAGAATTTTCTTAGAAATTAGAGTATATAAAATTATTGGAAATCACTCAGGTCCTATTATCCAGAAATAATTCTATAAAAATTAATTTAATTAATCTAGAATTTACATTTAAATTTATCAACTCAGCAATCATTATAAAAATATAAACATAAATAAAAAATGTTTTCAAAAATATCTAATTGAGATTAGTCTTTTATTTAAATGGGTTTAATGATATTTCTATATTCAATTATTCTTTTAATGAAAAATGTCTCCCAGACGAATGAAAATAGGAAATAATCCATTCGTATCAACAATAAAGCTCAAGAAAGACTACCCAGCACTTAAAATGAGATAGTTTCCACATAATATTGGATGGTTTTTTTTGAGAGATGGTAGGTATAGAATAGAAAAAAATAAAATAGAAATTTATATTTTAAAATTATAGAATTGAGAGATCCATATAGTGAATGTCTTTCTATACAGAAAATTGTGAGTTGGTAATTTGATTTTGGATGGATAAAACAAAATATTTTCAATCAAATTAGATACACTAGATAAACCCTGAGTACATAGGGGTTAATAAATATAGAAGCAGAATAATATAAAGCTCCACCAAATTAATAATATAGGAAAAACATAGATAAATGAAAGAAGTTCCTACCAATAACTTGGTAAATAATAAAAAACCAAAGACTAGAAATGTAAAAATATATACTATAACAAAATAATTAAAGTAATAAAAAATATGGGTTGCCTCCCCAAAAGAGATAAAAATGACATCGTCACCTAGGTGGATAGAAAAAAGATTATTCTTGGTCATCTATTAGCTTAGAATTCTACTACCATCTTGAGGAACTAGTGGTGGTAGTTTCGTGATCAGGGGTAGAACATAGTAGGATTAACCACATCAAGAATGTATTCAACATGAAGACCATCTGGTTGTAATAGCATATGGGAAGGCTGTGGTGGGGGGCCTGTTGAGTATGGATCTGATGCTATAACTCCTCAACCTATCTTTGTAGGTCACCCAAATGTTGATAGGTCTCTAGTGGGATGCTAGGTGATGGTATGAAAGGCTCATCATTGACCATAAAATATGTTGTAGTTCTAGACATGACTAATATAATGCATCAGTAAAATGAAAGTAAGCAAAAAATAATTTGAAGTCAAAAACTATATCACATCAATATATATAATAATTGATACATAAGTTAATATAAGTTACAATGTGAATAAAAAAAAGTGATGACCAAAATAGTTTACAATGAGGGAGGGGTAAATGAAAAACAAATATATAGTATAGATAGTGTTTCCACTATCAGCATCAGTAGTCCCCTTTCGAATAGTTGGGGCATGGATTAGCTTAGCCAAATCTATCTCATCAATCGAGGAAGGGGATGTAGGATCGACTTCTATAGCATGTGTCATGGTTCTAGCATCAATATTGGTTGAGGGGTGGAGGGGGTGAGGTGGTGATATGTAATGCTTCTATACATATGGAATCTAGATCAATATGAGGCACCTCAAAGGTAAATGGAAGGGAGGGGCTCATTCTATGTCAGGGCTGCTCTGAAGGGAACTCATGTAAGGATACAAGTAAGTGAGGATAAGAGGTAGGTTGACACGGGGGGTCTGAAGGGTGGTAATGGATGATGAAGTAATGGTTGAGGTATGTGGTGGATGGGAAGAAGTAGGGGTTGGTGGTGGAACTAGGTGGTGAAAAATAGTGGTGTGATGAATGGAATTTGAATGAGAAGTAAAATTTGTCACTGGTTCTCCAAAAGATATTAGAGAATAGGACATAGGTCAAATGGAACTGGTGGGGAGGGTGAAAATTTGGACAGTGGGGAAGTCGTGATGGTAGGTGTGGTTATATAATGGTAGTAGATAGTGAAGCTAGAGTGGAGGTGGAAGTGGGGAATGAAGTGGAACCAGGGGTGAATGGATCAGTAGGGGAAAGAGGATCTTGATCGGGGAAAGGAGGAGCTGGAGCTTCAACATGATCAATGATAAGATCTAGGGCCGACTTGTACCTCCCACTAAACTTACTCAAGATCCCCATATTGCTTATCATGAGGAGGTCAGTGGGCTCCATCTTTCCAAGTGAGGAAAGAGGTCAGTATGTGCCTAAGGTGCTATGATTTTGGGCTAGATGCATTATGAAACTTCCCCATTAGATTGTCACAAGCCCTTTGTAACTGGGTCTCGAAGTAGTGGGTGAACTATCTATCCATGTTGACGGCATGGCCACCCATGTCTGAGGAAAGAATGGGAACCTAAATCAAACTGATTCTTATATGATCATCTCCTCAGGTGAGCCAAACATGAGACAAAGATCAATGAAGAATCCATAACGTGACACCCTAAAGAATGGTTCTCTTCATCATGCATGAATCATGAATGCTCCATGAGTCCTAAGTGATCAGAGTCCAACACTCTACCACATTCTCCTTGTGCAAGTCCAATCCCATGTCTGAGTTGGAAAGGAAGACGATGAAACCCTTTGTGTAGATACTGATTCTGGTGTTGACGTCTACGTGAGTATATCCCAAGATCATCCACCAATTCAAAAGGGGGCATGGGACTTTTTGGGCTTCAGTGTGGACTAAAACTCAAGATAGTGATCCCTGATGGTCTCATCATGCACCTGGCTGATGGTGGAGACGTTCATCTAGTCTAGAATCTCAAGAACCTTTTCATGCATGTGAATTTTCTAGATCATGTCTAGGTTCAAGGTCTTGTTAGACCTCATTGGTTTTTCCTATAAGAGGACCAAGCACACTTGATACTTAGGTGTGGAAATATGATGGTATGGATACTAGTGAGGGTGTTGGGAAACACAATAGGATGATCTAGAAGTGCCCTTAGACTGGCTGGAGGGTGTTGGGGGTCAAAGTGTATTTGGAAGGTGAGGGAGTCATACCCTCCAGTGGTGGAGGCAGTGCAACTGTCTAGAGCTTGGGCTACATGGGATATTTAGTCTATGATGTGCATTTAATGTGTACCATTATGGATGAAAGTCATAAAACATGGATAATTGATAGTCATGAGGATGGAATATGATTAAAGGGGATAAAGAATGGTAGCAGATATGGGGTTTGGAAAGAGGGGGTTGATGGAGTGGGGAGAGAGTTCACACAGAAGATGGGAAACTGAATGTTGGAGGGGCCGTGGTGCCGGGAACCCTTGGTTCATAGCTTTTAAAAGAATCACGAGGTAGTCATGTCATCTATTTAATACATGATGTGTAATGATTTTGGTTTCTATTTTCTTGGGCCTAATACTTTAACGTCATGTATTGTGGTTTCATGATGTGAATTTTGGTTTCGATTTACTTTTTAATTTTTAAAAACTATTTAAGTCACACCTCTAAACCATCTCCAAAATTATTAAATCTCTGTAATTTTTAGAAAATCTAATATATCCTATCCTAGTTTTTCATCTAGTCAACACTTTGTTTATTGTCTATAGTTGTACATGCTTCCGTTCAAAAGAATTTAAAAGTGAGGAAACTCCCCTAATAGAATGGTTCTTGAAAACCGATGAGACGAAAGGTGGGACATCATTCCTCGTCAGAGGTGCACTATTATTTCCGATCTTGTGACTGTTGTACTCTATTTCAATAAGTGGTGGGGTCCTTCTTCCATGTTTACTAGTTATAGAATTATCTCTATTATTTGTAAGATATATGGCTTGACAATCCAATGACTTGTCACTTTTCTCAGCAACCTTCACCAAATCGAATGCAAATTTTTTTTGTTGTTGAATCTTAATATAAGCCTTACTTGGTTTACACCGATCAACGAATTCCTAGTGGTGAGAAATGGTCACCCTAGCACTACAAAAAAAGAATTTTGTGATGAGTTATTTGAGATGGTCCACCGCCAATACCTTTAGCGCACATTGCACGCGGTCGCACGAGAAGGGTATTTGAGACATGGCTTAGTCCCCATCACAAATACCCTTCTTGGGTTTCTGTTATTTATGACAGGTGTGGTTCCCCATTACAAATAATTTTTTTACAACCGCCTCAATTAATAACTGGTAAACTATTTTTGACAGGCCCCGTCTCAAATACTATATCGACAGATAGGTATTTGCGATGAGACCCATCACAAATATCTTTTTAACCGCCGCACCTAATTAATAGGGGAAATCATTTTTGACAGGCCCCGTCACAAATGATTTAACCTATATATACCCCCATCATATTTTTCCCATTTTCCAATTCTATGAAGTTTTTGTTCGTTCTCTACACTGATATTTCTGTCTTCAATTTTTTCAAAAAATTTATTTTAACAACAAACCAATTTTTAGGACTTCCATTCAACGAAAGAGTCAATTTTAAAGTATTTATTTATTTCTTCAATTTTTTAGTTAATTCATTTTAATTTATATTAGTAACAATTAGGATTAATCAGTGGTAATTAATTTAAATTAGAATTAGATAGTTTAATTTTACATTTTTTTGTACAAATATGTTGTTTAATATTAATTAGTAATAATTAGTATAAAATAGTAGTAATTAGTAATAAACAGTTATAATTAGTAATAATTAGTAATAATTAGAAATAATTTGTAACAATTAGTAATAAATAGTTATAATTAGTAATAATTAGTAATAAATAGTAATAAATAGCAGTAATTAATAATAATTAGTAATAATTAGTAATAATTAGGAATAATTAGTAAACATATCTAAAAATAAGTAATAAATATCAATAAATAGTAATAATTAGTAAAAATGAGTAATAAATAGTAATAAATAATACTAATTAGTAATAAACATTAATAATTTGTATTAAATATTATTAATTAGTAATAAATATTAATAATTAGAAATGATTAGTGGTAATTAGAAATAATTAGCGGTAATTTGGAATAATTAGTAGTAATTAGGAATAATTAGCGGGAATTAGTAATAATTGACGATAATTAGCCGTAAATAGTAATCAATAGTAAGAAATACTAATAATTAATAATAATTTGTAATAAATTGTAATATATAGTAATAAATTGTAATAAATTATAATAAATTGTAATAATTAGTAATAATTTGTAATAAATAGTAATAAATAGTAATAATTAGTAATAAATAGTAATAATTAATAATTAGTAATTATAATTAGTAATAATTAGTAATAAATAGTATAAAATAGTAATAATTAGCAATTAATATTAACTAGTAATAATTAATAATAATTTGTATTAATTAGTTTCAATTAGTAATAATTAGAGATAATTAGTAGTAAATAGAGAAAATTAGTAATAAATAGCTGTAATTAGTAATAAATAACGGTAATTAGAAATAAATTATGATAATTAGTAATAAATAACAGTAATTAGTAATAAATAGTGATAAATAGCAATAAATAGTGATATAGAATAATAATTATTAATAATTAGAAATAATTAGTAATAATTAGCAATAATTAGTAATAATTAGCAGTAATTAGTAATAATTAGTAATAAATAGTAATAAATAGTAATAATTAATATTAAATAGTAATAATTAGTAATAATTAGCAGTAATTACTAATAATTAGAAATAATTAGGAATAATTAGTACTAAATACATATAATTAGAAATAAATAATGGTAATTTGTAGTAATTATCTATAATTAGTTATAATTAGTAATAAATAGTAATAATTAGTAATAAAGAGTAATAAATAGAAATAATTAGAGGTAATTAGTAATAATTAAAAATAATTAGTAATAATTGGTAATGAATAGTATTAATTAGCAATAATCCACAGTAATTGGTAATAATTAGTAACTATAAGCGATAATTTGTGGCAATTGGCTGTAATTAGCAACAATTATTATAAAATATTTATAAATTGTAATTATTATTAATTAGTAATAATTTTTAATAATTAGCGGTAATTATTAATAATTGTGAATAATTTAAAATAACTAGTAATAATTTGTAATAATTTATAATAATTAGTAATAATTAGCAGTAATTAGTAATAATTTGGAATACGTAGAAATAATGAGTAATAAATAGAGATAATTGGTAATAAATAGTGGTAATTATTAATAATTATAAATAATTAGCGGTAATTAGCAGTAATTAGCGATCATTATCAATTAATAGTAATAAATAGTAATAATTAGTGGTAATTAGTAATAAATTGTAATAATTATGGGTAATTGGTAATAATTAGTTATAATTTAGAATAATTAGTAATATTTAGTAATAATTAGTAATAAATAGTAGTAATTAGAAATAATTAGTAATAATTCGCGGTAACTTTCGGTAATTAGTGATAATTAGCAGTAATTAGCTGTAATTAGTAATAAATAGTGGTAATTTGTTATAATTACTAAGAGATAGCGGTAACTAATAATAATTAGTAATAAGTAGAAGTAATTAGTAATAATTAGAAATAAATAGCGGTAATTAGTAAAAATTAGGAATAATTGGTTATAAATTGTGATAAATAGTTAAAAAAGTAATAAATTTTAATAAATCGAAATAAATAGTAATAATTTGTAGTAATTATTCATAATTACCCAGATTTAGTAATAATTAGTAATAATTTGAAGTAATTAGTAATAATTAGTAATAATTTGTAATAATTTGTAATAATTGGTATTAATTAGCAATAATTATTATTAATTTGTAGTAAATAGTAAAAAATACCGGTAATTAGTAATAAATAATAGTAATCAGTAATAAATAGTGATAATTATAAATAATTAGTGGTAATTAGTGGTAATTAGTACTAAATAGAGGTAATTAGTAATAATTAGTAATAAATATCAGCAATCAGTAACAATTACTAATAAATAGTGGTAATTAGTACTAATTAGTAATAAATATTGGAAATTAGTAATATTTAGGTAACATTTGGAATAATTGGGAATAATTAGTAATAAAATATAATAATTAGTGTTAATTAGTAATAAGTTGTAAAAATTTGTAAAAATTAGAAATAATTATTAATAAATTATTATAATTAGTAATAAATTGTAATAATTAGAAAAAAATGGTAATAATTAGAAATGATTAGAAATAAATTTTAATAAATAGTAAAAAATAGTAAAAAATAGTAAAAAATAGTAATAAAAATTAATAAATAGTAATAAATTATAATTATTAGAAATAAATTGTAATAATCATTAATAATTAGTAATAATTAGTGGCAATTATTGGTAATTAGCTTTGATTAGAGGTCATTAGTGGTAGTCAGCAGTGATTAGGGGTAATTATAAATAGATATAACTAATTAGAAGTAATTAGTAATAATTAGAAATAATTATAAATAATTAGTATTATTTAGGAATAATAACTAATAATTAAGAATACTTAAGAATAATTTTTTTTTCATTTTTTAGATCGTGTTTTTCTTATATTAAATTATTCACAAAAAAACTAATTATTTTGTAGTTTTTAGAGATATATGAAACAAGGAAGTTGAAAACAATCATTATTAGATGATCATGATGGATAAATCAGTGTAGGAATCCAAAAAGTCATGGTATAAATCTTTTATATATTGAAGGTGTTGAAACTTTCTTATCATTTGCATCATCAAAAGTAGAATTTGTTTCAGAAGGGATACTTAATTTTCCTTGTAAAAAATGTGGTTTGTGTACGTTTGAACCATTTGACAATGTTGGGTGTTATCTATTGAATTTTTTTTAGAAATATTATGTTTTTTGGTATCAATAAGCTGAACACATTTATAGATAAGAAACTAATTATTTAGTTCTAGGTCCATCATAGTTTTAAATTGAAGTAAATGATGCGAAAGGTCTAAATTTTCATCAATCTGAAACTCAGGATGATATTGATTTAACTGTTGAGTTGGAACCATCTCAATTTTAGAATTTATTGTGGTTTGATCAGGATTACTTATATCCTAGTTGCAAGATAATAACATTGTAAGCGGTTGAAAAATTAATGTTTATAAAATCTGATAATGGAATGTTAAATAGATTTTTTGATCAAATATTAACTTTATTTAAAACAATACTACCTAAAGGAAATCTCTTTCCTTCATATGTTTATGATAGTAATAGGTCGGTTCATAATCTTAGTCTTGGTTATCTGAAGATTCATCCATGTTAAAATGATTGTATCATATATTATGGTGAAAATGAGTTGTTATATCATTGTCCTACATCTAGAAAATTGAGGTATAAAGAGGCTCAAATAGGGAAGTCTAGAATGACTCCTTTAAAATAGTTGAGGTATTTCCCACTTACACCTACATTTTAGCATTTATTTATGCCTTAGAACACATCAACATTGATGTCATGGAACAAAACTAATATTTCCACTGGTAAAAGCTTAAATCATCCATATTATTGTGATTCATGGACAAATTTTGACCAATTACATCCGTATTTTTATTCAGATTCCCGGAACATGCAATTAGGTCTTTCTACTAATAGTTTCATTCCATTTGGTTCTTACTGAAGTCAATATTCTTATTAGCATGCCATTAGAACTCCATACATTATACCTCATTGGATATTGATGAAGTAACCATATATATTTTTTAATTTATTAATTCAAGGACATCCGAAAAAGAATATTTATGTTTATTTGAATCCATTTAATGAGGATTAAAATTTATTGTGGAGCAACGATGTCAGTACATTTTATGTTACTGCGAAAAAAATTTCTTATTGAATACTACATTGATATGAACCATTAGTGACTTCACAACATGTGTCCTATTATCTGGATAGAGTATATATGGTCCAAAATCATGTTTGTACTGTATGAGAGACAGTAAAGAATTTATTCTCATTAATGGAAGAAAACCTTGGTTTTCCAACTATCATCGAAGATTCCTTCCAATTGATCATCATTTTCAGAGGAACATATATCATTTCTTAAGAGTCATAATTGAAAGAGATGGACCTCCAACAATTATCTGAGCTATGGAGTTAAAATAAATTTTCTCTTCATTGAATTCCATTACATTTGGACCATCTATAAACGAATTGAAAATTGATGGCTTTGGGAAATAACACTATTGGATAAAATAGAGCCTTTTTTGGGATCTTCTATATTGGAAAGATTTATTTGTCTGTCACATACTGGATGTCATGAATATTGAGAAGAAATATTTTGATAATATATTTTATATAGTCTTGGATACAACAGGTAAGGCCAAAGATAATGAAAAGGCATGATTATATTTTGGCCAAATTTATAAGCGACTGAAACTTGAACTATTTGAAAAATATCATTTCACAAAATTTAATGAATCCAAAAGTAGATTATACCATTTCGGAAGAAAATATATTATTAAGTTTTCAATGGATTGAAGATTTGAGCCTCTAATTGGTTATGTTTCCAATTTGGGCAGATGTGTTAGAAATCATCATATTACTGGATTTAAAATTCCTCAATGTCATGGTATAATTGAAAAAATTATACTAATTGGATTAAGAGGATTTTTGAATTCTATTATTTGGGATGAGTTAATAGAAATATCATATTTGTGTGAGACATTTGTGCAGTGACAACAGACTACGATGCACTAAGCAGACTACAAGAAGATATTGTTTTAATTTTATGTAAATTGAAAAAATAATCCCACTTCCATTCTTTAACTCAATGGAACTTTTGATATTCATTTTCCCTATGATAAAATATGTAGAGGTCTATTATATTATTGATAAATGTACTCATTCAAGATATGCCTGCAAATATTGAAGAAAAAAGTACATAACAAAGCATCTGTTGAAGGATCTATTGTCGAAGCTTATTTTACAGAGGAAATTTCTTTTTTTCTTATCTCATTATATTAAATTTGAATATCCCTAAAAAACCACATGGTCCGTAATGAGGGAAATTTTGATTATGAAATGAGCAATCAATTATTAGTTTTTAATGATACAAAACTAGGCTTTGGTGGAGTTCATTAATGATTTCTTTCAGATGATGAATATCACATAGATCATACATATTTTTTTGATAAACTATAAAGAAATGAAATAATTTTTATTTTGAGTGATTCTATCACTTATTCTATAATATTTTTTACAATAAATTAATATTATTATTTTTAGGTAATATGATAATCATATCCAGAAAAAGATTTGAAAAATTACAACAGCTGCTCTTGAAGAATGTCGGTAAAATAATTTTTCACACCAGTTCCAAAAATTGGTAACATAAATTATTTATGGTTTAACATATAGAATGAATTTATTACTTGTTATATTGATAATTATTCTACAAATTTTCAGATATCTCATCATGTTGAAAAAATTGATAATATATTGTGTGTATTGAGTAACCCACCATCCAAAATGGGTAAATCTTATGATGCATTTGTGATGAAGGGTTTTCTACTTCATACACATGCGTATGGGGAATCAAAAAAATTGAATAGATATTTTTTCTTAGGAGTATTTAATCATAGTGAAATTTATGTTGAGTTTTATGGCATGCTGGAATAAAAAATTGAACTATGTTTTCTAGTATATAATTACATAACGATGTTTAAATGTATGTGTTTGGATACTAAGAGATTATTGTATGTTCATACAGGCCATGTAAACATTTATATTAAATATAAAATCCTTATTTCAGTAAATCATCCATTTTTATTGACTTATCAGGCATATAAATTTTATTATGAAAATTACTATGTTAGTTCATGATATTTGTGTGATTGGTATAGAATAATACAAATGACATATAAGTAAAATAAATTTATTCAAAGTGAATGTGGTTTCACTGAAGTGAAAAGAATGAAAAATTTTCAACAAACTACTCCAAATCCATATTTTCAATGAAGAATCATGAATATAGATGATGAAACCCCATAGTTAAGGGTTGATGGTGACAATGATGTTATTGTTGTTACAAATGAATTAGAAATGATAAGAGATGATGAAACTGAAACTCTTATGGAAATTGATGATATTGAGGATGAATATGAAGATATTGACACCATAATATATGTAAATGAAGATGGAGATAAATATTGATACAGTTAAATGTGGGTAATAATCATATTTAATATATATCTATATATAATAATTATTTTCAAATATTTTATAATAGTATTTATTTCATATTTTAGATGGAATGAGATAAATTTCAAGAGTTATAGGGGATGATCTGCCTAATGACGATCATGATGTAAGAACATTTGACCCTCAGACTGTTGGAAACTCCACGATGACTCAGTGGGGTCGTGGTCTTGTGAGGTTGATGATTCTTGACCCTATCCACGAGTGACTTCCAGGTATTAGCTTCAATCCACACATAAAGAGGCATGATTACTTGTGTATTTAAATTGTATCTTATTAATTATCATATATTTATTTATATACTAATTGTTTGAATTTGTTTTATTTTCTTCATTGATTTTAACATATAGTTATTGTATAGGGGAGTACAATATTGAAAAATAATTTTTTTGGACAATGGGTTACATGTGATCAGATTACCCTTGATGTACATCACCGCACGTTCAATCACTAGATGGTACATAAATAAATAATATTTATTTAGAAAGTTATTTAATTAATAACATGATATTATCAATTTTTATGGTTTATGGTATCTCATTGAAGAGAGCATGTGTTAGTCTATCTATTAGGAATGGGAGGGGTGTACATGTGATTATTATCATCAGTTTTTTCACAATTTTAGGAGGAAAAAAATGAGGAAATCAAGAGTCATAATGTTTGACCAGTCTTTCTATACCCAACTCCATGATTACATTTCATCTCAGGTTTGGGATGGATTATGTTTAGACCATATGGGTGGTCATTTTCAGATGATATCATCAATAGTTTGATAGAACCAGTGAAGATAGGATGGGACACATCGAGATGGTAGTCATACATTCAATACACATAAATGGAGGGGACCCAATATGTCTTTGAGAAATGATGACTTGTTGGTATCAACTCTCGATTGACATATGAGATTTTATTATGGTTCTACTAAGATGTTGGTGTGTTGATCGAGATGAGCTCATGGAGAGTCATCATCATATGTTGCACAGTATTGGGAGAAACTGTGAGTTCTAAGCGAGCTTATAGAGAGTATGCATAGGGATCAGGATGAGCTCTGTTGATAGTAACAACAAGAGGAGGAGGAGATATTTCGATGGAAACAGTAGGAGCATGAGAAGATGATGGAGTACATGAAACATATGTGTCTTGGTTTAGGGATGGATTTTCATCCAATATATCCTCCAACTCCTTTAGAGGACCCCCAGTGATGCATTTACTTTTTTTTGTGAAAACATTTGAATTTAAATTTCTTTTATAAAATTATATATTTATATTTCCATAGAGTGTGTTTTTTATATTTTTACGAATATTGTGTTTATTATTATTTCAATTTTTATTTTATATTTTAAAATGTTATTAAATTATTATTCAGTTAATTTTTATTTTATTTTTTTATTTTATTAAAATTATTATTTCTTATTATTATTAATTTTTATATTTTTATATTTTTGAGAATATTGAGAATTTTTTTATTTTATATTTTTTTATAATTTTATAATAATAATAATTATTATTAATTTTATTAATATTATTTTATTAACACTAATATTAATAATATTAATAATATTATTTATTATTTTATTAATATCATATTATTATTATATTAAAATTATTATTTTATTTATATTATTATGTTAAATTTTATTAATAGTGTTTTTTTAATTTTTTAAGTTATTTACGACGGGTAAGTTTCCTCGTCCCAACATGATTTTAAAAAAAATTCAGATAAACTGTTTGTGATGGGACAATTTCCCATCATAAAAGATAGTTTTTGCGATACCATTTTTTATAATGAAATATTTGTGATGGGACCTCATCACTAATGAACTTTTGTGACAGGTACCCATAGAAAATAACTCAATTTTTAGTATTGTAGGATTATGGGGACATACACATCTTCCTCCATATCCAGGATGAAAAAATCAATGCGAAATTTAAATTTTCCAACATTTTATAAGACATCCTCATGCAGTCCTTGATGGTGTTTGACAAAGAAGTTAGCAAGTAAGGAGACCACTCTTATTGGTTTTAATTCTCTTAGCCCCATATTTATGAAAAAAATTATAGGCATGAGATTGATACTTATATTAAGATCCCACATGGCTCATTCAGAATTTAATGTTCAAATAATATAAGAAATTGAGAATCTTTTAGGGTATGAAATATTTCGAGGTAGCATTAGACAAAAAATTGCGGAGCATTATTCATTTAGGGAGAAATAACCTTAGTCTTCTATTTTCATTTTTTTCTTGAGAGAATGTGTTGAAGAATCTTGTATAACCAGAATCATGAGAAATTCCCTCTGCAAAGGGATGTTGATGTGTAACTTCTTAGACATATCAATAATTTTTTTATATTATCCCTCTTTTTCGATTGTCTCATTCTATCAGGAAATGGGAGAGGTGGGTTGTATGATGGTGGTGCTACATAAAAATCACCCTTTCAGGCTGATCATTAACTAGATATTTTTTATTTTATTCTTCCTCTTGAACATTATCTTGATCATCTTTATCATATTCATTTAATTTCCTTTTATCACTTAAGAATGGCTGTAGAATTTCTGTTATCATTCCAATACTAATAACTATATCCTTGTCCTCCTCTCTTGGATAAGTTTTGGTATTACTGGGAAATGTACCCTTTAATCAATCCCAAAGGGTCTTAGAAATTTTCCCCACTTTTTTACAAGGTTTATGAGGGAAACCCCATTGGTTTTTCATCTCATCCTCCTGGGATTCCTTCCTTTGATCTAATTATTGAATTAAGAATGTGAGAAAGTTTTCAATTTTGAATTGATGAGGTTGGGATTGTTTTTGTGACCTTAGCAGAGCTTATGGAAACTATTTTTTGTAAACGTTGAAACAATAGGTGTATAGGAATGTTTTGTTGAAATTATAGTTTGGGATGAGGATATGGACCTTTAGGTGGGTACCAAGGTGGTCCCGGATTCCTTGAAGGTACTTGTACTCTCCTTTATTAAAAATAACATTGATTAGGTTGTTGTGCTTTCTAATCTGGCATTTGAGGATAGTTTAGTTATTTTACTATTGGGGATATTAAAACTGTTAATTTTTTTATTGTAATTAAAGTAATTAAAATCATGTATTTGAGGATCATTTATTCAGTCTCTATAGTATTGATATGGGATTGTGCCTCCACACATCTCACAAGATTAGATCTATAAGACATGATTTTGAGAGGGTGGTGGTAATGTAGGCAACTTGAAACTTTCAATATTCTTTATCATGGATTCAACTGAGGATGTTAGGTGGGTATTATCCTCCACATTATGGATTCCATTCCATGGAGGTCATCCCATTCTTTTCCATAGACTAGCATTATGTAAAATCTAATCTAATAGTGCTCAACTAACTTTAGGTGCCTTTAGAATGATCATACCTTCAGCAATGACATCCACAAGAGTTTAGGTGGTAAGTTGATGTCCCTGCTAAAAAAAATTAGATTTATCACAACACAATAAGTTCTTGATGTGGAAACATGCAGGTTAGCTCCTTGAAATGGCACCATGCCTCCTTGGAAGATTATCTTTCCGCCTGATTGAAAATTTTAATCTCATTTCTGATATTCCAGGTTCATATTAGTGGGAATTATTTATCTAGAAAATTTTTTCTAGATCCTTCCAAGTCATGTTGGACTCAACATCACGACCTTCTCATAAATCGTTTGATCTTTCATACCAGATGAACATGAATACATGGAGTCTGATTGCATTATACGAAACTACCTAATTATTAATGACATCATAAACCTATAATAAATTTTAAATATGTTCATGGAGGTCTAATATTTGAAGTCCATTAAATTTTCACATGTTCTAGATCATATGAATGAGTTTATGATTTATTTCTAAATAATGTGCCTGAATTGGTGTGTTCAGAATTATGGGTGCGACAATAGTAATGGATAACATGTCATAATCTATTATGGAGAACTCATTCAGAGTTAGTCAGTCACCTTAAATTTCATGTGGTGAATATTGAGCATTATGAAGATGTGCCAGTGCAAGATCATCGTGCTCTGCCATTATTAATAGATAATGTTTAGTTAATGTTTTATAGTTATTGAGATCAATAGAATGAAATTATTTTTCATCAAGGATACTAGCATGATTCAGTGGACCATGGTGTATGTAGTAATTGAAAAAAGTCAACATAGGATCTATTCTATGAGTGAAAAGGACTGTAAATATAAAAAGGGAAATAATAAGAACAAATGGTAAGGGGTGAGGTTATCAAAGGTTCTTCATAAGGCCATTGTGTCTAAGCACAACAGTCCTCGTAAAAAGAACCAAATTTTATGTGCCTAGAATGAATTGTTTAAATCCTTCATGTATGATTAGATTAGAAATTTATATCTCAAAATAAACTCATATACTATGTTGTAGTAAGTGGCAGTCTGGGGTCAAACCCACCAAGACATCCAGTTGAAAGGAAACCAAATGGTATGAACCTTTTTTGGTATGATTCTTTGCTATCACTATATTTTTGTTTGAAATTACAAATCTAGGTATCATTGGTTTTAAATTAGATTAAAGTAATGTCATAAGGTCAATTTAATGGTCTAGGGAAAAGATAAACCTAAATCTAACATGGGATAGACCTATGTGATAAGATGAAATGTAGGGAAAAGGGAACTACTTAATCTTGGTCCAACTAATTAAGTAAAAATATGATAAGATCTACTCCTTGGTCTAGAGTATTTGACAACCAACACATAGTAATATTGTATTCTATATAGAAATAATGACATGTTATTGGCCCTTCCTTGATCAACTCCAACTAGGTTGTAGTCATTATATTAATCCTTCTATGGTTAGGGTATATGAATTCTAATGATATTGATTTGTTTAAACCTAGTTACAAGCCATAGGATTACCATGATCTATTTTAGATATTTATTAAGTAAAAAACACCAATACTCTTGACCCCTAACCCTAAACAGATTAATCATGCATGACAATGTTAATCAAATGAAAGGATTTGTGAAACATTCTTAACATAATCATAAAACAATTTAGAAATAAGAAATCCAAAATTAATAAAATTAACGATTAATAAAAAAACTCTAAATGAAGAAAAAATTAATAAAAAATGAAATTGTTGAAGTAAAAAGATGATCAGTACTGAAACAGGCATCGAAATAGAAGGAAGAAACAAAATGAGAAAATAAATTATGTATAATGATAAAAAAATGAAATGGATTTGATAAAATAGGCAATGGAACGAACTAAAACTTATTTTTGAAGAGAAACACATTAGTAAAGAGGATTAAAATTAGAGAAAATAACATCAGTCTGAACATTTTGTATACAGAGTAGCGCTAAAATATTTATTGGCTTGAAAGGCACATGATGTGTAAGTTATTTACATAATATAATGTCTTTAGGTGGATTATATCTTGACATATATATGATGTGTAAGTGGAATTGATGTTTTGTACTATAGATCTATATTATTCACTGAAAAATCATAAATCATTTTGGATCCTCGATCAATATCTTTGATGGGGTGAAATCTCAAACTTTTCACATCATATAAATTATACAAATTCATGGCTTGAACTTGTGTTTACATGTCATGTACTAGAATCACATAATGTAGTGATTCACAGGTTGGCATTTGGTCCTCTTGGATGTTGTCAATGATGAATACAAATCGTGAACTCCTATCCTTACATGTAAATTTTTTTTTCCAATTTGTAGAATTCCTTCAATTGAGTATTAAATTCCAAATTCCTACAAAAAAACAAAAACCTAGTGCATTGTAAAATAAATCATAATTAAAAATTAATTAAATGTATCTAAAATATATATATAAATTAATCTTATCACTTCTCATGAAATATATCATTTGAAAACCAAAGGCTAGACACTCCCCACCCAGGAAACACATGTCATATATAAAACTAGGTAAAAACTCTCCCCATTACCAAACAAATATCATTATTTAGATCTCATTTTCATTCCTGAACCCTTCTCATAAACAAGCCTCATCATTTTTAACCTAGGAGTGTACCCTCATACATTTTGGAAACACAAGTAAAACAAACATTATGGATTCCATCTCTCTTCATGACCACTATACAACATAGATCATACTTAGGTGGGGTAGACACTCACCCAATCATATCACACATCTCCTAGATGGGTCTCTTAAGAGAACAAACTAAATCATCATCATTGATTCTTGGGTTCTATGGTTCCGCCCAAAATTGATTCTACAAGATCCTCTCTATTACCCCTATCGATGGTCAACACATCACTGAGGCACCCACTAAGGTCCTCTAGGCCATACCATAGAAAAAACACCAAACATGGGTTCACTTATCTCAAACTAATTTCCTAGGTCAATCTCACCACATAGAGGGATATCATCCCTTGATATTAGCATGGCCACATTACAACCTCACTATCCTCATAACATAAGTCCAATTGCGATTACTCTTAAGAGAGAGTATAATTACCATATCCCTTCCCATGCCATGGGTCAATCCTCTCACCCAACCTAACATAATATATATAAGGAATACCCACTATAGTACTCACAAACTATGGGGTAGGATCACATATACTGATCTCTAATATACTACACCAATGACTCTAAGGCTTCTTATAGTTCCATCATGGACTACCTGGTCCAATCATTGTAGTCCAATACCCTCCCCTACAATGAAGTGTATAAGAGATCCAAAAACAGTTCTATAGTGTTCAACCACTCCAATTGACATCCCTTAAGGGTCTCTGTACCACATGTAAGATATTTTATTATCAAGATCATGAACATCAATAGTTTGGGCATAAATCAGGTGCTTAGGGTTCCATCATGTCCCTAGATACTTATGTCCATCCATATAAATTTTAATTTTACTAAACAATTCATTTAAATAAAATAATGATCACCCTTAATGATTAGAGCACTTATCACATGAATACATTAATAAAAAAACATTTACCATAGAGGTATTCTCAAGGGACCACCTACATCATCAATGAAGTTATCACCCTTTAAATCATCTTGGACATCACTGACCATGCATTCTATGCCCCAAATCATCTCTCATGAACCTATATTAAGCCAAAATATCAAACTAATTAATTATTGAGAATTTAAAATAAATTTCCTACTTTAATTATTCTTAATAATTTAAAATTGGTATTGTAATTTAACTTATAAAGACATAAATTTATATATCATAGTTAGAACCATCCATTAAAAAAATCCTTAAGAAAAAGGGTGCACACAACCCCCCAATATTTATCCATAAATTTTCACACAAAATCTATAATTTAACATTTGAATAAAACCACAAATTTCACAAAAAATGTAAAAAACCATAATATCATGGAAGAAACATACCTCTTCAAATCTACATTCGACATTCAATGATAATTCTCATAGGATCTCTTTTAGACAATCCAAGAGGAAACCCTTAGATATTGAGATGATTAAAGCATACCTCTATGGAATCATAGCCAAATATCTAATCTAATTCTAAAAATATAGTAGAGATAAAGAGGGGAAGACACCAAAAAATCACACAAAGTGTCATATTTACCTCAATCTAAACTTCATATCAAACAACACTCAATTATAATAATATTTAAGGGATATACTCTCAGTAGATTGAAGTTGAGTGTGAGAGAATCATTCAAGTGGACCCTCCCCAATGAAAATTTTGTAAAATTACTCTAAGACAGTTTTTAAAAGTATTTTTCATAATTTATTTAATATGTTTAAAATTATAGAAAATTTATTCATGTAAGGGCCATAAGATAAGGATTAAAATGTATAACGATTCCCCTATATGGGTCATCTGCCATAAGAATGACCCATATGGGTCATCCATGTAAAGATAAACCTAATCTATAAGAATGACCCAGTTGGGGTAATCTTTAAGAAGGAAGGAACATATGGATCATCCATAAAAGGATTCCCCTTATGTTTATACATAGAAATGTGAAGTTCATCCACTATAAAGATGGCATGTAAGGATCTTTATATCATAAGGATGACCCCATATGTTTCATCCATGTAATGATAACCCTATAAGGATCATCTACCATATAGGAGACACACGTAAGGGTCACTACATTGGGGGTCTTCCATGATGCCTTCAACCACACTAGGCTTTTACAATTTTTTTCAAATTATTATCTATGTTAGGACCTTCCCCATACACAAGTCCAAACCATGAATTTAACTAAAATACTTCTTTATAGAACTTAAGTCATCACATGAGCCTCAAAAAATATCTAAAATCATTATCAATGGTAACATTAACTATTGAATTCTCAACCCGAACATTGGTTCTCAAAATGACCCCATAATAATGACTTAAAATTTAAATTACTCTATGAATTCAAAACTCAGAAATACATAGGTATTTATAACCTCTCCACCGTAACACATCTAATTCCCAATAAGTATATGTGGCCTTTTAACTAAAAAAAACTGACACCAATTTTCAAAATCTTACTGAATTTTCTTTCTACAACTCTAAATGATCTTTCTCTATGAAACTCTAAACATGAAGTATATGATTCACCAAAAATACAAGATACCACTCGCCGTTATAACTAACATTGTGACAGTGCTTACCCTAGACTATCTATTATTGGATAAGATGGTTTCCTTAATCAATTAATTACCATTCTCACGAGTCTCCCCACTATAAGGATCTTATCATAATTACCGATTTTGATCCATGGTTCTCCCTAACCTTAAAGACTTATCATAAACAATTTATATGTAGTATTATGACACGCCCCATGTGGTTTTCATCTCAATAAACCCAAACGAATAGAAAAAACTATTCATCCCATCTAAATACCATCATTCTAGAAAATTCATGACTACACCTATTGATTCAGCATCTCAATATCTGATTATGATGACTTAATGTCTAGAGGAATCATAAAAATGTTCAACATCCACACAGAAGTCCATATCTAACACTTATTGTAATTCAATAGTGATATCACCAACCAACCACACTGGTTGTCATGCTCTCACCCCATGCAATAGAATATCACTGATCCATTTATCATTCAGATTACATCAAACCCATATCAATCATGATTAAAAAATTAACACTCCATCCAAATCCATATCAATTTCTTTCCCGTAGACCTCTTAGTTCCATATCAACCACCTGTGACTAAAAAAATGTGCCCCACCATAGGGGTTTTCTTATATTCTATCCACGAAACCATAAATGATAAACTCCATGACCCACACTCCAATAATTGTTACACATAATTATTGGAAGTGGAAATCTCACTCTTACTTGAGGGACAATATGATTACCAATTATTTCCCATTCTGGGATTTCAAGGAATATCATCCTTATAATCCACCAAATTTCCATAAATGATGAGTCTCAAACCCTTTAATGACCACTGGTTCACTCCCAAGAATATTGATTCCCTTACAATTCTCTTTAGGTATAACACCTATCATATTTCCAACGAAACACTATCTTGAGAATTTGTTTCAAGTAACAAAATTGTTCCAATCATACTACAAAAACCCTGACCCATCTTAAATGACACCTCTTGCCACAAGGGGTATTTTCCATCTCATAAAAATTCTTTGGAAACCATTATTGAACGTTTCACATACACTTTTTCAGTCCACATCCAACATTTATATCCACTCACTAATCCATAAATCAGTAATCATTGTACATAACCACCACATACTCTCCCTTACAAATCTATAATTTCTACCCTAACAAGTCATGCACACACTCATTCTCCTCATACCATGGCAAAGTGACATCTAACAACCCTCTCATAGATTCCTATCCATTGTTCATCATGATCTAATATAAACCAAATAGGTGTACATTATTATGCTACTAAATTTCATAACCTGTCTCATGATCCCATGAGTTGCATCTCATAAAACCTAGGATGACAAAAATAATCACTTATTATGCTCCTCATGTATGTCAGCCCCATCTATTAAAAATCACCTTACTGCTTTTTATAATATGCCTATGTCTTCCCACTCATTCCAGGTCCATTCCATGATCACCTTCCAGTCGAGATTCATCTTGAAACTAGAATCATCTACCCATTATATTTTCATCCAATATCATACTATCTAGGATAAAGATACATTATATCATTTGGAATTATTCCTAAAACCATCTTGTAAAGGAATTCTGCATTTCCTTCCCATTGAATCCAGCCATGATATCCAAGAACCTCATGTGCTTTACACCACAAAATTTTATGGTATGTCCAAGATTATACAAGATATCTGGTAGAACCTATTGGGAATCAGTGTCTTAACCTAAATTATCTACTCATACATCCCATATATAAGGGAATTAAAAATTTCAAGATAACCAATATCTCAGGTTACCCTCATACATAAAAATTAACTAAGCTCTCCTACCTACCGCATAATCCACATCTTAAAAAACTCACAACTCATTGGGAAACACCTCCCTATTATCACCTCAAACATCACTAAAAAACTTCTATGACAAAAAAATAACTCTATATAATTCTCATAGACATATATTTGAGACATCACATGATAATTTAGAAGCATACTAGGCCACTGATCCTAACTATACATTTTTATATTAAACTATCCCTCGATGACCATTATCCAATCCAAATATAAATAATGGCATCATCCCTTTTTGATTAGTGTTGAGTAAACCATTGTTATATAATTTGGTTATGTATAATTCTACATAGAATATATATAGGAAAACAGAATATCGGTTGTTATTGACACATTTAATAACTAAACCTATTATCCACCGAACCAGTACTAATGAACCATTTGCATATACTAATCCACATGGGGTAATTATACATCACTTACATTGAGGGACCATATTTTCACCGTCAAGGAGAATCCCTTTGAAAAGTCCACATGACCTATTATCATAGGAAAATAAACAAGGATTGTTTCATGTAGAATTCCACTAAAAAGTAATATGAAAAATACATATGAGTTTTTGTTAAAAATTTAAATAGATAAACCCTATTTATTTGATGATATCAATCACACATGAACATGTGTATTTCATTTGAATCCTGAATTACAAAAATGATGCATGTATGTTGGCCTCTTTCAAATGGGTTAAGAGACAAAACACATAAATCATAAATAAAAACACCACGTTTATCATGATATGTGGAATTAAAAAAAATCATAAATATGGAATAATAATCTTATATCCCTGGTAACCCAAAATTCTCCTTAAATAGTGTTTTTGATTCTCAAATATATGGTCTATCATAAACTCCAACACATTATTATATCACAAGTCATTTGTAATACCCGAACCTCAATTATTGAGGGTGAACATGCTATTTTAATAAAAAATACATCAAAATGAACAATTTAAGTTTTCAAGGATCCAAAATTCCAATTTTATATGATTAATATCAATATTGAACTTACTTGGTCAAAATAATCCAATAACAAATTTTTGAAATATTTTCTTAGAAATAAGCTTTTTATGAATATTCAAAAATGTATTTTTTAAACCTTATATATTTTAATTAAAATAATTAATAATAAAATTTATAATTAATAATTCGTTACCTATACATTTCATTGAAATGAATTTAAGATCATTTGGAGGTAAAATATGTATTTCTTAGAAAATGATTAATAAAAATAACTATTTTTATTTAAAACCGCATAATATCCATCAAAAAATAATATTTAATGATGAATTATTTAAATAAAATATATATATTATATAACAAAATATAATAATTTAACCCCATCAATAAATTATTACTAGTCATACAGTTAATATAATATTATTTAATACAAGAAAAATGCATTTCTTTAAAACTTGTTTTTTTTGACACGAATTGTTGGGTTTGTTTAGACTAATTTCTTCCACTTATGTGAATTTAAGTTAATAAAATATATTCCATAATTTTAATCATCATAATTAATGTTATAAAAAATAAGTTAAAATTAATTCTTGGTTATAATGATTAGTAAAAATGTTAATTTTTTTTAACAAGATTAAGGTTGAAATGAGGTTTTATGCGTTATATACAGTTATGTTAAAATATACTTTACACACATATATAATTATTAATTGAAAAATATTATTTCAGATTTATAATTTTTAGGTAAAAATTATCTAATAATTATTATATTATTTTACAGTTAAAGGATTAATTACCTAGGTTAAAAAACTAGTTACCATAGTGAAATCTAAAATGGTAAAAGTAAGTAAACGTTGATAATATGAGAGTTACATGTGTGAAAATGGTTATTTTTATCTGTTGAATATTTTGATCGACTATAAATTACCTAAAATACATTATTTATTAATTTATTTAACACTTATGGTGGGAGTCACTTCCCATTATTGAATAGTTTTAGGTATTTATAAATATGTCACTGCTCAATTATAATAGGGAACTACATCCCCTCACTTATTCACAACTATCAGAAACATTGTCTCTACAAAAAACTAAAAACATATCTCTAAAAAATCTCCATATCCATTATATATCTTCTTGTCTACCATAAATACCAACCCTACAGTTCTTAAGAATAGATCCAATGGATGTTTCTCTAATAGAAGGTAATCAACCTAATGAAGCTTTCTTTTTTATTTCTTCTTTTACAACCTAAAAACCTTTCTAAAAAAAGTATCATCATCATCACATATATTTTTATTGAAGAAATAAATGAATAAAAAAATACACACCTGTCCTAAGGAGGCCTGAAATAGTGTATACTAAGGGAATCCCCTCAGGTTAAAGACACACCCTCGGGTTTGAAGAATGACATGTTAGGAGAACTGATAACTTTAAGGGCTTGTTCAGCTTTGGTGGCAAGATGATCTACTAATTTATTTCATTATCACCATGTCTGAGTGACCTTTATGCCATTGTTGATATGAGCTCTCCATTTCCTGATAATATAAGATATTGACCATGGAGTATGGATTTTACCTTATAAGGACCTCTGTATGATCATCAAGTCTGTCTCCACTTAGGATTAGGTAATATTTTTTTGAATGCTCAAATTAATCCCTATCAAAAACACATTGGCCTATAGCTGTATACTAGTACCAATGTCATAGTGTGTCTTAAAATCCATAATAACAATCACTCTATGGTTCTGAATGACCCTTCCTCCTCGACCAATACCTGCTTTTCTAGAACCATCCATATTCTGCATGAAACCATCATCAGGGGGAAGCCACCATGCCCAATGGCCTTGTAACCTGTTGCAAGAAGATTGGGCTACAGAGGATGGAACTGGGAGAGACCATATATATGAATCTTCTTTATTATTTTTGAATAAGGGTACTAGGTCCACCCGTAGGGTCTGAATCCTTGCGATAATGGACCTCCCAATAGGTGGAAGACACTCATATCTCGCCCTGTTCCTTGCTTTTCATAAGCACTACCACCCAACGTTAAGAATTATGGAATGAGTCATTCTTTCTGTGCCCAAATTGTCTATTCCATGAAATAAAAACATAAAGTATAATAACCCCAATCTTTACTTTATATCAATATATTATTAATTTTATGGAATAATATATATCCATCTCATTCTTCATCAAATGGGAAACAAAGTCATCATCTGTGGGTACAGAATACCACTGCCTCAAGAAATGATGTAATTTTTTTCGAACAATTACTCACATTGATTATCATAATAATGTAAATAATTAATATATATGTCACCTTTGATGTGATACTTATTCTAATAAATTAATTTACCATCCAATTTATAACCCTTTCACCCATTAAGGGAATTATATCGTCACTCTAACGTACGTCTGATATATCGTCTCCATGAAGTGATGTGATTCATTTTACATGTACATCATTAAAGTATGATTATATAATGTATTTAATTATTAAATATTATATTTATAACCTTAATATCATTCCAGAAATGATGAAAATATATCCTACACACAATAACCAAAACTTTTAAGAAAAAACACTTGAGAAAACTAGGAAAGTAATAGCCAAAAAAATAGTAATAATAAATGATTATTAACGGCGAAGAACTAAAATGATATAATAGGATCATATAAGATAATATAAATTTAAATATTTTTTTCTTATAAAATAATAATATTCTTAAAATCGTTATACTGGAGGTTAAAGCATAATCAACTAAAGTTAAGAGTGCGGTAAGGTATTTCATCTCAATTTCCATTTAATTTAGACATATTTGTTAATATGCACCAATTCAATTTTATAAGATGTATATAACAACTATTTAATTCATTAACATGAATTTTTATTTATAATTTATGGTTAATGTTTTAATTCAAATTTATTATTTCAAGGGGTTTCAATATAAAAGATTCCAAAGAGGCAATAATCTATTTTACAATCTCTATTTATTTTCAGATTTATTTTACTTGAATTGAAGAAATCTTATCATATATCATTAATATTATCCAAAAATTTTAGTATCAACTATATATTTAAGGAAATTTTTTATTTTCTTCCAAATTGTCCTCTATTTAGTACTTGAATCAAGAAAATAATTATTTGAAATAAAAACAAATTTTATTTCACATTAAATTAGATATATTTTATTCCATATACATGTTTAAAAAAAATTACAATAATACTCCTAATTAATCCAATTATTTATTAATAAAATTTTATGTTATACTTGAATTTTGGAATTATTTTAAAATAATATTTCAACTGTTCTTCAAAAGGAACGTTTTTTAAAAAAAAAATTCAAAAGGGATATTTTTATGTATACAACGATATAATACTTCCTTACCACCATAACCGTTTTAAAAAATATTGAATATTCTATAAATTTTAAATTGTTTTAAAAATAAAACTTTTTAATGAAATATTATTTTATTATTTCAGTTCAATTCCCTTTATTATTAAAAAGGACATGATTTTATTTACAAAACCTATATTTTCGATAAACCTGTGGTCCCCCCTTATTTATGGATTAATTTTGTGATTGTTATAATTTTATTGAGACAAAAATTTGTTGTGATAATTTTTTATTATGCATATTTTACCTTAAATATTAAGATTGTTTTTATCATCGATATGAATATTTTATAAAAAATTTACCATTTATACATATGCAATTTACTTTGAAAGTTATTTGATTTACTATGGAAATATTCATTAATATTTATTCTTTATTCAATATAGATATTTTTTACAAGACCTTTTGTTCATGAATTAAATAGGTCACTAAATATATGATTAATTCTTTAGAAAGGTATTTATGGATGGGGATAGTATTTATATATCCCCTTGATTCATTAGTAGGTCTCATGAGAAAAACCAGTTGTCCAAGTTAAATAGGGTATTACCCATAGTTTTAAACCATCTTATAAAGTTATTTATAGTATATATATCATGATATAAGAGACAATGAGATCCAATATTAATAATTTCCTTCACTAAGAATTAAATTATTTTTATCTATGAGATTATTACATTGAAATTATCAATGGATTTATTTTATTCTAAAGTTATAAATTAAATTACATGTGTTTTTGGATAATTACCCTATCATATTGATTATTACTTATCTGATCATGATTTAAAAGTTAATGATTAAATGTATTGTTTTTCTATTATTCACCACTCAATATTGACTACTCCATATTGATTTAAAATATCTTATGTTGTATGTAACTCTTATAGAGAATTTGAGCTCAACATTATTGTGTTTTATTTCCCCAAGATATGAACACTAATTCATTGAATGAGGTTAAGTATGTTAAATGTTTTACATTAATATGTTTTATGTTTTATATTTAGGTATCATGTATGTATTTAGCTCTTAGAGACTACTAAATTGACCGATATTTTGGATTTTGACACCTTGTATCTATTCCATTGTAGTAAAGTAGACACTAAATTTGGGTTATTGAAGTTAGGGTTGTTACGTTTGGTATCCAAAAAAGTTTAGTAAAAACTTTTGGAACCATATTAAGGAAATCATTGATTAGGGTATATAATTGAATGGTGTAATTTTTAGAGAAGTATAGAAGAATGTATTAAACTTTTGGTAAGGAAGGTATTTTGTGGTTTTTCTAATAAATATACCATTTCCTAGATAATAAAAGTGGACATGGTTCTGGAACATTTATACATAGGGGTAATAATTCTTAAATGTTTGTGTTAGGATTTAACTCCATCATCACTTCGTTCTTGAAAAAGGGACTTACTACACACTTGGTTTGACACTCTAAGTGGATATTCATTGGATAATTCAAATTTTCTTTACTAACCAATATAAATTATTTAAAAATGATGATTTTCCCGAAGAACCCAATGATAATATTAAAAATGAAAAAAATATAATTTATGTTAAGTGTTAGACTCTATTTATAATTATACATTATGATTTAAAATTCATAATGTTATGATATAATTTAGTATATAAATTTTTTTAGAAATACATACTTGAAGATTGAATGGTATCAACAATTTTGATCAATGTAAATACTTCTCTAGCACATTAAGATAGTATTTTTTAGTCAAAATCCAAGTAGAAGTCTCACTATGACAAGGATGTGTTAGGAAGTACTCATTATGAAACATAAACATTACCTATTTTCAGAATTTATTAAAATATTAATGGTCTACATTTATATAACCATTGTAATGGATTGGATTTCAATGTATGATTCGAAAATTTTAAATCATAAAGAATGAAGTTTCTATTTGTGAGAAATATTTGTAATTATTTATCTTTAGAGTGGACAACTCATCATCTGAGTCATTTCTAGATCCACTCTTTTTGGCTATTATGAATGAGATTATTGGGGAATAAAATAAACAAATTGGTGTTTAGTGAAATTAATATTAAAATATAGGATGTAACTATTGTGTAAGAATAAATTGGTTTATTTTTATAGAAATTAACTAAAAAACCACAAGAGCATAAAGTTTAGTATTCCATTGATTTAATATCTGATGGAATACCTATATCAAAATCTCTCTGTAGAATGTTTATTATGAAATCAGTGGAGATGAAGAAAAAACATGGGGAGTTTTGTGTTAAGGGATATATTCACCCCTAGTGTTACATTATTTCCCATGTTCTCTTTTTTAAGAGCAATGATGGATCCATTATGCCTTGAATTTGTTACCGTGAAATTAATTATCTTATAATAAATAAAAAGTATCGTTTTCCTCATATTGATGAATTATTTGTACAATATCATAGAGCTAGATATTTTTCAAATATTGACCCTTGTTCTGGGTATCATTAATTATTAGAAAATAATGAATATATTTCAAGAACAATATTTCAAATGAGGTCTAGAAATTACAATCGTATAGTAATTACATTTTAATAAACTAATAATACATTATCTTTATGGATCTACTTAATAGAGTAATCAAGGAGTATCTTGATTGCTTTGTTTTCATATCCATTGATGATATCTCAGTGTATTTTAAGAGATATGAAGACCATAAGAATCAATTTTGGATCTTTCTTGATATTATTTTAAGGAAAGAGATATATGTTAAATTTTGAAAGTGTTACTTATAGATTCATGGAGTTTTTTTTCTTGGATATATTGACTCCAAATATATAATCTTAGTTGATTATATTAAGATGAAGGACGTTAATGAATGGAATACAACAATGAACATAACTATGGTAAATAGTTTAATTGGTTTGGAATGTTACTATGATAAATTCATTTATAATATTGCTTTATTTGCTAACCTATTAACCAAGATTACACATAAAAGGGTTATGTTCGTTTGGAAACAGTAATGTGAACAATGTTTTAATGAATTGAGGAGGAGATTGGTCAATGATCCAATTTTAAACCCACCATCAATAAATTATGGGTTTATGATATATAGTGATTCATTGAAGAAGGTATTTGGTTCATTCCTTAAAAAATGATAATTTTATTGCATATTAATTAATACAATTAAAAAATAATGAACAAAACTATACAACCCAGGATCATGAGTTGGCAGTTGTAATTTTTCATTGAAGAGTTGGTGATATTGCCTCCATGGTGAAATATAGAAGATACACACAAACCATAAGGGACTAAAATACATCTTTTTATAGAAATATCTCATCATGAGGCAGAGAACATGGATCAAGTTACTCAAGGATTATGATTTATCAATAAACTACAACCGAGGGAAATAAATTAAGGTAATAGATGCATTAAGAAAGAATGACCATGGATTATAACCGAAACAAGGATTGATTGGGATCTTGTATAAAATAGATCTAGTAATGGTAAATGAATTAATTATTATGGAAGAGTAGATGTCACACCTATTTCAAATGATTTTGAAACCATATTTATTAGGAATGATAAAATTTCTCAATATAATGATGATTATTTTTAAAACAAAATTTAATATGTGAATGATGTGATGTTGGAAGACTTTGTTGGTAAATATAGAATTCTCAGATTTGAAAAGTGAATATGTGTCCCATATAAAATTAAACTAAAAATTGAATTTTTGTATGATTTTCATAGTTCAAATTTCTTTATTCAACTAGGTTGCACTGAGATGCATATGTATTTGAGGGAAATTTTTTATGGGATAAAATGATTTGAGAAATTGCTAAATATGTGACCAGATGTTTGGTTTTCCAATAAGTTAAGGTTGAGATAAAACATCCCAGAGGATTCATGCATCTTATTCTTATTCCAATGTGGAAATGGGATGAAATTACTTTTTAATTTTTCATAGTACTACCAAAGACCATTATAATGAGTGATGAAATAATGGAAATTATAAGTCACTTAACCAAATATGCACATTTCCTCATTATAAGAGAAGATTTATCTCTTGCGAATCTAAAAAGAATCTATATTAATGAAGTTATAATACATAATAGAACACTTATTTAAATTATGTATAGTCATGATCTCTAATTTATATTGATATTCAAGAAGATTCTTCTGAAGGATTTTGATACTGGGCTTTATTTGAGCATCACCTACCATTATAAAACTAATGGAAAGTATGAAAGGACTATTGAAACATTTAACATCCTATTTAGGTCTTGATCACTTGAATTGCAAGTTACATGGGATCATTATTTACGTTTTTTATTGTTTTTATAAAAAAAATAGATTCCATTCAAGTATTAAAATGACACCGTATGAAGTATTATATGGAAATTTATGTCATACAACAACTTATTGGAATAATGATGGTGAAAGGATACTTGTAGGACCAAAACATGTTGAGGATAAAATAAAAAATGTAAATAATATTTATAATAATATTAAAGTATCTCAATGTAGTAAAAATATTTATGTTGATAATCGGAGTAAGGATTCATAATTTCATGTGGGATATTAAATTTTCTAAAAAGTATCTATTTGGAATGGTGTTATAAATTTAAGTAAGTAGGGAAATCTGAGCCACAGATATGACAAACCCTTTGAAATTTTGGAATATATTGGTGTTGTGACTTACTGATTAGTATGTTCACCAAGTATATCTAATGTAAATTATTTTTTACATATATCATTGTTATGTAAGTACATGTCAAACCCAACACATATTCTCCCCTTTTAAGAGAAATAATTAGAACCTCATCTTTCTTACTGTGAAGATACCATCTAGATTATTGGTACCTGAGAGCAAGTGTTGATGAATAAGATAACTATACTGGTAATTGAACATTGATGAAATAATAAAATGGAGAAAGAAATGTTGTTATGATGAAGAACCACCCTCATTTTTTTTAAGGTAACATCTATGAAAATTCCAAGGATGAATTGTTTTTAGATAGAGGAATGTAACACCCGTTCCATAATTATAGTAGGTGAAAATTATACTTTAATAAAACTATAACATGATGAAAACATAATTTTTTCATATAAAAATAATTATAATTTTACATGATGAATATAAATTTTGAACTTGGTCAAAATAATCTAAGAATTATATTTCGAAATTTTCTCTTATAAATAAGCTTTTATGAATAATAAAAAATATAGTATTTAACCTTTATATAATTTATTTACAATAATGTTTAATAATATTTATAATTAATAAATTATTAATTATAGATTTTATAGAAATAAATATAAGATTATTTTTAGGTAAAAATGTGTATTTTTATAGGAAAATGTTATTTTTCAGATATTTTTAAAAAGACATAAAGTCTATAAAATTTAATTAATTAAAAAAATATTTAATTATGAATTATATTAATTTAATTTATATATTATATATCTAAATATAATAATTTAAATCCATTTTAGGTTAATTACTAATCATATAATTATTATATGATCATATTATGCTTGAAAAATGCATTTCTTGAAAAATTATTTTTTACAAAAATTACGAGGTTGTTTTTTAACTAAATTTTACAAATTATGTGAATTTAATTTAATAAAATGTATAAAATATTTTTAATAAAGATAATTAATATTATCTAATAATATTTACTTAATTTTTTTCATTATTAT
Source organism: Viscum album (assembly GCA_963277665.1). Taxonomy (NCBI): domain Eukaryota; kingdom Viridiplantae; phylum Streptophyta; class Magnoliopsida; order Santalales; family Viscaceae; genus Viscum; species Viscum album. The sequence goes on from OY728145.1 coordinate 1,433,424,441, forward strand.
TATAAAAAACTATAAAAATTAATTAACATGGTCATATTTAAATTAAGGGTTTGTGCACTACATAATCTTTTGATAAATTAATTTTTCAAAAACATATAGTTTTTATTTGATAAACTTTATTTAATATTTAAAACCATTAGGATAAAATTATATAATAAGTTTCATTTTATTTTATCGTTAAAGGATTAATTACCTAGGTTAAAAAACTAGTTAGCGTGGTGGAAAAAAGAATGGTAAAAGTAAAAAAACACTGATGACAAGGGAATAACATGTTTGAAATATGTTTATTTTTTTGTTTTGGAGTTTATTATTGATTTTAAATTCCATAAAGTCTATTATTTATCAATTTTTGAGGCCCTTGTGGTGAGAGTAACATCCCATTATTGAATAGATTTGGGTATTTTAAAAAATGACACTCCTCTTCAATTATAAAAGGAACCCCCTCCCACATCATCACACCTCTCAATCCCTTTATCTCAAAAAACACCCTTCCAAAATATCTCCAAACATCCCTATCCACATTATATATCTTATGTTCTTCCAAAAATACAAACTCATGGGTTATTAATAGGATATCCAAGCGGGGTTTATCTATGATAAGGTAATCATCTTAACAAAGATCATTTTTTTCTTTCTAATTTTACAACCAAACAAAATGAATTAACACATACAATATAATAACATAAGTATCTATAATATAATTAGATATTATTATATTAACTGAATAATAGTTATCCATATCCTACTACATCAAATAGAAAACAAATTCATTATTCATGGGTAGGGTGATCTATCACCTCACGAACTAATGTAATTTGATTTCCATCACCAAATCACATTGATAGTCATAAGGATGGAAATAAGGAATATATAATAACTATGACATGATATTTATTCTGTAAAATTAATATATAATCCAATTATTTACCCATTCACCCATCAAGGGAATGATTTCATTACTCATGTGTTGATCGCGTAGTCGAGTGATTCAAATTAGAAATTGTTTTTAATAGAAATTCTACTATATAGGAGGAACTATAGGTCACCTATAAAAATATCCTAAGATCATTAATTTAAATATAATTTGGTGATTATGAAAATAAAATTTTAATTTTATTTTATATAACTTTTGTTTTGTTTATTTAATAGGAATAGATATAAAGGAATGTGATAAAACAAAGTGGAAAATAACAGAATTTATTAAGTGTGTTCAACACAGGAAAATATCATGATGATAATCTTTCATAAATTCAAGAGAAAGGGTGTAGATATTTTAAAATATTTTTTAACAAATATAACCATAATATTACTTAGTTTATTCTGCGATAAAACATAGGGTTCAGTCAAAAACACAAAATTATTCACTAGTTACCATCAATGATTCAGTGATTTGTATTCAATTTCATACCTAAAACTCACCAAGGATAAACATGAAGAATTTGGCATGTTTTATATGTTTTTATGTTATTTCAGTTTGATACCATGAAAACAAATGTACATGGTCATTCCATGTTTTATTTAAATTCAATTTACCAATATGAACCACAAAACCCTACAAATTAAAGGGGGAAGAAGAAGTGTGGAACAATTTGTGAGACATCACATGAATGGGTACCCCAAAAATGATCAAGTGAGTTGGGTGAAACATAACAAAACAAAACAAAATTAAATAAGAATAGAGGATAAATATAAACTAAATAAAAACATGGAGTTTAAAAGATGATTCAAAATAATTCAAACATGGTACTTGGGATTTGCATCACATTCATCCTTGGGTGATTACAAGGAGTTTTGGACTCTATGGAAGGGTATGAAATCATATATGTTGAATAATAATGTCCCAATAACTCTAATCATACACATAGTCTATAAAGATCAGATAATTTTTGTTATGGGTGATTTTAATGTATAATAAATAAATTGTTTCATCAAATAAGTCAGGTTCCTAAAAGAATATGTGGCTATTCATGTTATAATGTTTTTTCCCTTTTTATTTGGATATTTTACTGAAAAACATATAAAAATGTCATCAAATTATTTCGAGATATTTTAATTCAATTTATAAATACAATGGAGGTGGAATAATCCCAATTGGAGGCCTGAGGCCTGAGTTATGGACCACATACAGAAGGGTGGTCCAATCTATCCAGCCCAGAATTTCATTAAATTGTTTTCTACTTTTGGGCCTCAAATGGATGAATTTGGATCCATGATATTATATTGAAATGTTTCTCATATACTTATTCAATATCCCTCCAATTTTCATCCCAATTTTATGCATAGATTATCAATAGTAAAAATTGATGTCCACTTTTGTGCTCGGAGCTTACAGAGTTTGGGCATGTTTTGCTTGAATTTCATCATGGGCTCTCCAGATCGCCTGAACCTACAATGAAGTTATAAAAAAAGTAAAATTATGATTTTTAATAGTGATAAAAATTAAATTATTGAGTCATTCATGTATTTAAATTTTTTAATATATTTGTGATATTTGATAAAAAAAAGTTTAAAATTGTTGTGTGAGGTTTGGAATTAACAGTGAATCTCTACACGATCACACCCCCCAAAAAAAACATTTGAACTCCGAGGAAAATTCAAATTTCCAAAAAATTATTCATGGAGATATTTAAAAATTCCTAAATTTTTAATTGTCAATGAAATGTAAATTCATAATAGCAATGTCATCAAAGAGAAAACCACACCAAGTACTTATTTCTAGTGATCATGGAAAAAGATGTATCATAAATTGTATTAGAATGAAATTCAAGGAGATTGATGATACCAATATGAGCATGGGATTAAAAATTCAACAAATAAACTAAATCTCCATGTGTGTGTGTGAAATATATTTCATGCTCTTCTTTCCACGTTTTATCCATTAAATATAGATTATTTTAAAAAAATACTCTTACCTAATTATTTCCACATACCCTTCCCTACATCCTTTGTAATCAACTTTCAAGACCTGCAAACATAAGAATTATTGAAAGTAAAAACTTATTCTTCCAACATAGATATGACCATATTTCAAAAATTTCATTACTACCATAAATATTTATTTTTATTATTATTATTATTTTCATTCTTTGTGCGTACAATAGTAAGATTACAGGTACACATGAATATGTTAATATGGTAAAGTAATGAAACATATTAGATTAAAAATGAAAGTATGGAAAATAAATTTAAAAGGCCGATAAAATTAACCTAATTTATATTTACCGTATTTTTAGTATGAAATATTGAAACTTCATCTTTTAGTGTAATGATGTGTGGATATATTAAATGTAATAATTTACAGTAAACTACTTACACAGAGGGTATCAATAATCTCAATGTTTTCAAATAGTGACAACCAATTATATCATTGAAAAAACCTATTAAAAAAAATAACCACCTAATGTTAAATTCATGTCATAATTCACATTCTGTAACTAAGAGAAATTCTCATTAAATATTAAAACAACATGGAATCAAGAATTTTAGCCTGCATTTTAGTAATTTCTATGACTTGGTGATAATATGTCGGGGGAGGGGTAAAAATATTATAAAAAAAGAAAAAAAGAGAAGAAAGAATAAATATAATAAAAATCCTAATTAATCCAAGAATGTACCCCCTAATACACACATACACCCAGAGGCTGTAATGCCCTCACTATTAAAAATATAATTTCATAAGGAAGGATAAATTTAGGTGGGATTCACTGGTATGCTGCTTCTTGAAAGTATATTTCTTCCACCAGATTCATTGAAAGATCCTCATATCATTGTTCAAGTCTTTTCCCATTTATGTTAATCAATAATAAACTCCAATCATGAAAAAACTGAATTGCAGCAAAAGTGTAAATACTAATAATAGTGTATGGATGGATCCATTGATAATGAAGATTAACTAGGTGGCACATTAGCCTGATATTGTATATGAGGAACTTATCACCAATATGAAACATCCAATGATGTATCATCCCATCATGCATAAAATTTTTATTCTCTTTGTAAATTTGGGATTTCTCATATTCATCACACTGAATTTCTTCCAACTCCTAAATTTGAAACTTCCCATGCTCACTATCATCTAAAAGATTCATATTATTTTGTTTAACATCGTAATATGCATAATTCTCTACCTTCATTAAGAGGTGAAAAGTCTATTCAAACACAATCCTATTTAGTGAAATTTTGATCGGTGTTTTAAAAGGCGTGTGGTATTCCCAAATTGCATCATCCAATCATAGACTCCAATATTTTCTATCAAGTTGTACCATTTATTCCATGATTCAGTTAACTGACCGATTGGGGATTTTTGTTTCTCTGTTAGTTTAAGGATAATATGTAGCAAATCCTTTATCAAAACCCCCATACATATGGAGAATGTTTTTCATTTTGCAATTGAAAAAATGTGATCAATAAACAGTAATGATGAATATTGGAAAACCAAACCAATTTAAAATATGATACCTCACAAAATCATAAACCATTTGAGAGAAATCGGTCTTGGAATCCTTCACTTCCACTTATTTAGAGACATATTCAATTGCTTTTATGATTTACACAAATCCTAATGAATTTGTAAAAGGCCCCATAATGTCAATACCCCAAGAATCAAAGATTTCCCAAAATTACATGGGTTGTTGGGAATTCCATTCATATTGAAGATATTCCCAATGAATTTACACTATTTTCATGACTTAAAAAACCAAAGGGAGTCTCTATGCAGTGATGTACAATAAATTCCAAATTCAAGGACCTTTTGAGATGTACGTTAAATTTCAAAGTGTCCCACGTCAGCCAATGTGTGGTATAAGATCAAAACAAAGGTGAACTAACGGTAAGGGATAGATTGATAAACAACATGATAACTAAAAATTATCCAAAAATATGGGTTATCCCAATTATACCATCAGGAATCATACATAAGTCTCTAAGATTGTGAGGTGTAAAATTTAATGAGGATCTAATATGATGTAAGATAATTCACAATGTCTGCATACCTAGGGGAAAGGTCCACAACATTACAATAGTTATCACGAGGAATGAATTATCCAATTGGAAAGGGAAGAGTCAACATGGTGGTAAAATTGTGGGGCAATTCTACTAATTTGGTCAGCTACAACATTTCCCCCTTCTTTATTATCTAGAATATAAAGGTCAAATACCTAGAGAAGGAGGATCCACCAATTGAGGCACGGATTAGTTGTTGGATTCTTGAGTAGAAAATAAATGGAAGCATGATTAGAAAACATAATGAATTTTAGCCAAGAAGATAGGAATATGATTTTTTCAAGGAAAACACGATAGAAAGAAGCTCCATTTTAGTGGTTATATAGTTTCCATGGGTAGCGTGAAGGGTACATGAGGAATACACAATGATGTAAGGATCCCCCTCAACCCATTATGATAAAGCTTCCCCAATTGAAAGGATTTATGGATCACACATAAGTTCTAAGGTGAGATCCCACCCTGGTGGTTGGATGTTGGGAGGTGATGTGAGACTCTTTTTTAGTGAACTAAATTCAGCATCAAAATTTCTATAAAAAACATAGAATCATTTTTATTTAAATAGATAAAAGGAAATCATGATCTTAGAAAATTATTTAATGAATCGGCTAAAAAAATAGAATGACCCAAGAAATATTTCACCCCATGAACTAATTTTATATATGAAAGGGATGAAATTAATTCAACTTTTGATTTACCCACATGAATTCCCTCATTTAAAATAACATCCCAAGAAATATCCACCGCTCACCCATGAAATGAAACTTCTCTTAATTTAATACAAGATATTTTTCAACGTAGTAGTGGATAACAAAACCTTGGTGTTCCATACAACCATAAATGGAAGATTATAAATTGTAAAATCAACCATAAAAACCTCTATACATTTCTCAAGGTACTCAGAAAATATACTCAATATACAACACTAAAAACTTCCTGGAGCATTTCACAGACTAAAATGAATAATTATTTACAAAAATGTATCAAATAGATATGAAAAATTTATCTTTTCATGATCCTCATAAGCTATAATGATTTAAAAATTACTCATATATCCATCAAGGAAACAATAAAGGGGTTTCCTATCCAATATTTTTAACATTTCTTCAATAAAAGGTAGATGAAATTGGCCATTTCACATGGATTAATTAAATAGGTGGTAGTCAATACATAATCACCAACTATTTTTCACATGTATCCCAATTCATTGATTTAATTTGAAAGTACAGTTTCTCATGTTTTTAGGAAAAATCTCCTCCCGGATAACCAATTTATTATCATATATTAGATAGATGATCAAAATATAAATCATTAACAAACATCCAATTTTACAAGTACAAGGATGGTGATATTCAACCAGTGTTAAGATAAACTTATCGGTTTAACCTCATTATTTAAATTTATGTGTGCATATAAATAAATGGGATACACCCAATAATATCAGCCAATTTTTATCCTATCTTATTTTTACTCTCTTTCAAAAGGTCTAGTAGTTTTGATTCCTACTATGGAGGGAGGTTATTGGAATTTGTGATAGTAAATTGGAAAATAACCTCAAGATATGCATATATTAAATTAGATATTATAGGTTTTAATTCTAACACTAGTGATTTTTGGATTAATTGAGGGGATTTATGGGGAGTTAGGTCCATGAAACTATCTATATTCTCTATTTTATTCTATAAGTAAAGAGAATACATGGAAATGTGATTTTAAGAATCATTGATGGTCATGGATACATCAGAATGAAAAACCCTTCGATTAAAGCATAAATTTTACACTTTTATAAAACCATATAACAATCAAAACATGAATCAAAACTCAAATCATCCAATATTGAATAATGGGAAAATGAATTAGAGTATGGGTTGAGGAGAGAATATTGAGTGTGTGTGTTTCATTAGAGATAACTTACATTGAATAGATATGAATAATGGAGTGCTCTTCAACTAGGTGTTTTATAGAATCCAGGATATTGAAACATACCTTTTTTCTAATGAACTGTGTGGACAGAATAACATTGTGAACATTTATGGTCTTATTTTCTATTTTAACATATTCCCTTACAATTATGAGAGGATTGTATCCTTAAGTTCAGGTATCTTTTATATCAATAATGTAGAAGTCTATGTGGACGATGTCATTCTCCAATATTACAAGGATATCCTCGATCACTACGGATGTGTGTGTTATGCTCTAATTGTAAGGTTTCAGGATGATTATTATTGATTGAAGCTCTACAACCTATAGATAGGTATACATTGAGTGAGTAATTACATTAATTGAAACACCTAAATCAATCATTTCCCTAGAAGTAAATTCTCCCCTATGGTGTATGTAATTGGGAATGTTCTTTGATCCTTTCATTTGGTTGGCATCAGTGGTTTTATCAAATCAAACACATTTCATCCAAGGTTGACTCTCTCATTCCCCTTCAGTCATGATATGTGGGTGAAAAGTTCTTTATGAAATTTTTCATAGTGAGGAATTTGTTCAACTATATTAAATAAAGAAATATTAACTTGTACATTTTTAAATGAATCCATCATATCATTATCAATATCATTATTAAAAATTTTCTTCAATTTAGATAGTCTTTGTGGGAATGGATGAATAATGGACTATTTAAGAGAATAATAAATAATAACTTGTTTATGAATTTTGTTTTTTTATCTTCACTATATTCTTTTGTGGGTAGAGAAAAAGAGTTTTAAAGTGAAGGAATAACCTATTTTGTAGATTAATTGGAAAAGAAACTTCTATACCACTAACAAGTATGATTTCATATACATGACCTATATCCTTTTGATTAGAAGGAGTTTGGGATGATAGTTTTCCAGAATATTGCATATTTATTTCACTGATTTTTTTTTTCAATTTTTCCACTTTAGTTCATAGGTCTTGAATAACTGATTGCATAGTATGTTGGAACATGACTTTTTGAGATGAAATTTTCTTTTCCATGTCCTTTAGGCTTGTACCAAATTTGGGAGGATGAGTATTTTTTCAAGATGGTGAAGGATAATAAGGTTGCATACATTGGCGTTGTTGACACCGGTTCTGTTTAGGGTAGCATGAGTTTCCCTCTTGTTAGTAATGTTGTTTTGATTTTTACCCAGCGTTTAGATTGGGCTTGAATTGTTCCTTCATTAAGGGTGGTTATTATTGATATTTTCAACTAGTAAATACTATTTCACATGACTCATATGATTCCTAATGTTAGAGACAATTTTTATAAAAATGAGCATTGTCAGAACAAATATGACAATGCAATGGAATGAGAGGAGAGTCTGAATTTCCTTGAGCTTAATCTAGTTGTATTTGAAGGGTTTTCATCCCATAAAGTTTATTATACAGATTGTTTTCTTGTTATGAATGTATTATCTCATGAACTTATCAAGTGGGTGCAATTTATTATGTACCAAATTATTGTGTATTTTGATCCATGTGGACTATTAAGTCATAAGTGACTACATGAGTTTTATCAACTAGGGAAACGTCATCTATATCATTTATAATTACACGATCCATGGGGAAAATTCCCTTAATATGAGTATTTAATTATAAATTCTTCAATAATTTGGTGGTGGGGGCAACTTGAACAATGTTTTTTGAATCGTTCCCAATATTTCTAAAGGGTCTCTCATTGTGATTGTCTAATACCACAGATTTCATTTCTAATGGATGGTGTTTGGGAAGAATAAAATAAAATCTCTAGAAAGGGTAATTTCAGGTTACTCCAACTCCCAATTATTGTAGGAAGATTGTATATCCAGTATTTGGATACACCATCAAGAGATAAATGGAATGCCTTAAACTTAATCAAGTCCTAATATACATATTGGGGTTTTATGATGGAGAACAATATTTTAAACTCCTTGAGATATTTATTAGGGTTCTCACTAAGAAGGACATGGAATTTATGAAAGATATTGATGTTTCATGATACGAACTCAATGTTATATGCTTCGATAGGGTATTGGATGTATGTAGGTTAGTACTCCATATCTAGGGTGGTCAGTTATTTTAAGGTCTGGTTATTCGAAGTCATGTTATTTAGGGTTTGATTTAGTTCACTCATATATTGGTATAAGACCACTTGAGGTCCCATTATGGATTAATTGGTGTAACTTGACTAAAATACCCTATATGCACAAATTTTTGGGTGATGTGTCTAAAATTTCTGGGTCAAATTCAAGAAATAATTTTTTTCCATATCTTTTCATGAATCAATGATGTACAATTTTTTTGATTAATTTTTTTTAATATTAGAATAAAAGATTAATAAGAGAAAAATAACTTAATAAAAATTAAAGGATAAAAGAAAATAGAATTCAATATTATCAAATTTGAGAGAAAACAAGAGTGTGATAGATAGAGAGAGGAAACACAAAAGTAAATAAAAAACCAAAAAAATAAGAAAAAGTTTATGGGAGGGGGAATATTAATTTTTTCAATAAATAAAAACGAAAATAAATAAATAAAAGGAAATATAATAATTTTTTTTGGTTCTCTAGAAACAACACTATAATTTGATCATGTTTTCGAGCTTGTCAAATTAGAAAGTTTTTCTACTAAAATTTCTATATTCTATTAGGAACCCTAGGACATCTCTCGATGGAGCCTTAGATTATTAGTTTAAAAATAAGGTTGTGATTATGAAAATAAAATTGTAATTTTACTTTTTAAAACATTGGTTTTTTATTTAATAATCTTCCAGATAAAGGAAAATGTTAAAACAAACCATAAATTAAAAGAATTGATTAACTGTGATCAACTTGAGGAAATATCACGATGATCATCCTTTATAACTTCAAGATAAAGGGTATAGATCTTTTAATATGAGTTTTCTAACACCTATGACTCTAATTTTACTAATTTTATAATAGTATACATCCATGGGTTAAATCAGAAACACAAAATGATTAACCTGTTCCCGCCAATGATTAGGTGATATGAGTTCGACTTCATAAACCTAAATCACCAAGGAAACACATGAATAACTCAATTTTTTTCTAGTTTTTATTTTATTTAAGTGTTATACCCTGAAAAAATGTAAATATCCATGATATTGTTTATTTAAATTAAATTTACCAATATGAACCACACAAACACCATAATTGAAAGGGGGAAGAAGAAGTGGTGAATGATGTGTGAATCATCACTTGAATGGGTACCCCCAAACATGACCATATGAGTTGAATATTAAATAATAGAAAATAAATAAATTAAATAATATTTGATTATGAAGATAAAAAAATTAAAAACATCTAATTAAAAATATAATTCCAAATAATGAAAACATGGATCTTGGGATTTTCCTCATGTTTCTCCCTGGGTGATCACAAAGAGTTTAGACCTCAATGGGGAAGGAGGAAGCCATACATTTCTAAGAAGAATGTAAAAAGAAGTAAAATCCAACCGTCTGGTCAATAATTATCATATAATGAGGGTGAGGGGTGATTTTACGGTAAAATACATCAAAATTTCACATACTAAGTCAAGTGCCTAAAAGACAAGGTTACTATTCATGGTAGACTTTTTCTGCTTTCTTTGGCTGGTTAACTGACCATAAGGAATGAAAATATCTTAAAATTATGTAGAGAAGTCTGTCATCAAGTTATCTATCCAATGGAGGTAGAATCATCCAAATTTTACGTCTAAGTCCGGAGTTATTTCCCCAATATATAAGGGTGGCCCAATCTGTCCTGCATTAGAATTTCTTCACAAAATGTGCCTCTTTTGGGCCTCCAAGTTGATAAATTGGGCTCTATTGTATACAGAAATTATTCCCATATAGTTTTTCATCTCCCAGTAATTTTAACCTAATTTTATATATAAATTATTTACTATAAAAAATGAATCCCACATGTGTGATCAGGATCTTGCACAGTTTGGTCCTGTATTGCTTGAATTTAATCATGGGCTCTGCAAATCACCTCCACCTACAATGAAATCATCAAAACAAGTGAAATTAACATTTTAAATAGTGACAAAAATTAAATCATATAATAAAACCTGAAGTTAATTTTTTTATTATATTTTTCATTTTTACAAAAAAACCAATTTAAAATAGTGATGTAAGGGTGGAAATGAAAAGTGAATCAATATGCGGTCATGCGTATGTACAACCCACCATCTCCATAAAGAAATGTGATTTTTCCATGTAAAACTTTCAAGAATTGTTTTAAAAGTTTTTTTATTGATAAATATTATATTTATAACATTAATATCATTCAAGAGATTATGGGACAGTATCCTATACCAAGGAATAAAAACATTAACGACAAAAAATGCATTCGAAAATAAGGCAACTGACACCCAAAAAAATATTAATAACAAAATATTATTAACTAAAATGTGCCAAAATTATATAAAATGATCATATATGATATTAAAATTTTGAATATAGTTCTGGTATCAATTAATAACATGATTAATATCATTATATTGGAGGTTAAAGTAGGATCAACTAAATAGAAGCGTGAGGTAAGAGATTATACCTCAATTTAAATTTCATTTAGAAATAATTGTTAGTATGAAGATATTCACTTTTATAAGGTGTATATAATATCACGTTGATTTATTTAACATGAATAACTCTTTATTCATGATTTATAATAATTCAATTCATGTTTATTCCATCAAGAAGTTATAATTTAAAAGTTACCAAAGTGGTAAGAATTTTTTTCCTATATCAAATTATTTTGGGATTCTTTTACATTATATGAATCCCAAAGGCCTTGAATATTTTATTTTCTTTACAATAATCCCCTTTTTAACTGAGTTTATGGGGAAAATTACATGGTCTATAATAATAAATGTATAATCCCAATACTTGACCTGAAGGCACACAAACCAGACACACAACCCCCTTGTAGATGTTTCTTTTATGATCACCCAAATATCTGGAATTATAATGATTATCAGCAAGAATTTATCATTCATAACTACATGGTTTCTACTACCAATATATAAATGAAAACTCTCCATTATTTCAATCTGATTACCTATGTTTTTGTCTTCTTTCTACCCTATACCTCTTATGGGGAATCCACCTATGTATCTTTCCTATATTTCTTTTAGCAATTACGCTTCCACAGCTGAGACATGGACAATACATGACCTAAACTATCCAGAAACCCAACTATACCTCAACCATCTTTGAACAAGACCAAAAAATTTCATTTCCTTCTACTTTCAGAGTGGTCAAACCATCCTTCCACCATATAGGGTCCATCAAAGATATCTGTAGACCACCATCACCATCTCCAAAGACACCATTGTGGATCTGTCAGTGTGATCTTCCATCCTACATCGAATTCATAATTCTTTTATTATCCAATGGATATTTAAGGAGTTTCCATATTTTCTTCCACATTTTCCTCTCATTGGTACTTTAATTGAGAAAATATATGATTAAAATAAAAAACAATTTTATGTCTCTTTAAATTAGATATATTTTCTTCCATGTTATAGATTATTGAAAATTGTTTAAAAAAATTCCATTAAATTACTCAAATGATTTTAATGGACATTTTTAGTTATCCGTCAATTTTAAAATGTGATTGAAAGTAATATTTCTAATTGTTTTCAAAAGGGATGTTTTTGATAAAAATTGAAAATTAATGTTTTTTATATATAAGTCAACAAACGAATTCCCACCACATTAACCATTTTACTATTTATAGCTTCTTCTATAAATTTAAAAAGGTTTTACAAATAATAATATTTTATGAATTATTATTTTAATATTTCACTTAAAATAACTTTATTATTCCAAATGACATTATTTTATTGAAAAAATATTTATTCTTAAAGAACCTATAACCACCTTTAATTTATTGATTGATTTTGTGATTGTTAAATTTTTCTTGAGATTTTCAATTTATTTCGATAATTTTTTATTAAAATTACATTTCTCTTAAATATAAATATTCTTTTTAAAATGGTTATGATTATTCCTTAAATAGTATACAATTTATACATATATTGTTTACTATGAAAATTATTTGATTAATTAGGGAAGCATTGATAAATGCATATTCTTTATTTAATAGAGATATTAATTTATAAGGAAAATTGTTCATGAATTAAATCTATCATTCGGTTAGACATGTTGTGATGGGTGGGGCTTGAAATTATTTAGACCCTCGGTGCATCAGTAGGTCTTATGATACAAATTAGTTGGCCAAATTAAATGGGGTCTTAACCACTATTTAAACTGTATTTTGAAAGGTCATAGGGGTATAAATATATTGATTTTTGAGATCATAACAAAAAAATTAAACATTTCACTCATGGATAATCTTGTTTTTATTATACATGAGATTATTAAAATGATATTATCTATGGATTCATTTTTTATAGATGATATTGATTAACTAAAATGTTTTTTTTCAGATAATTACATTTCCTTAATGATTATTCCATATTTAATCATGATAGTTATGTTATTGATTAAATTGAATGGATGATCATTTATTTAACTTTTAGTATTGATTATTCCTTATTTATTTATGATATATTTTATTGTATGAAACCCTTAATCAACATTTTAACTCACCCTTATTTTTTTTCTTTTCCTTAGGATATGAAGAAAAAAAATTGAATGAGTTCAAGGATTTTGAATGTTTTCCATTACTATATTTTATATTTTACCCCCAATGTAAAATTGGTATCATGTATGTATCTGGATCTACGAGACTATTAAATTGATCAGTCCTTTGGTATTTTACCATTTATATATATTCCATTATAATAAATTGGACACAGGATCTAGGTTAATGGAATCCAGCTGTTTATATATACCATATCCCTAAATAGTAGTACAAAATAAAATACAATAATAACACTTTCTAATGGAACCCCCAAATAGATAACAATGACTAGTGTATTATATAAGGGTCTTATAGGACTTCATGAATTCCTCCCCATACAGTAGAGGATTTGGACAGGTAGTGAGGGTCTAGGGTGTTACTATTAGAAGACTATACAAATATATTTGAGTAAAACATAGTGAAAAATGAACCAAGAACCATGAAACAAAAAATAATTAGGGTATAATGAAGAAATAAAACATAAAATGATATATCAAATGTAATTTATAAGCATATAGATTTATATAATACTAGCATACTTAAAAAATGATAGCCTACATGGCTGATGACATATACAAGATAAAAATAATAATAAATCACATGAGGCTCTACTACTATCATTGGGCCTCATCACATCCACCTCTTGATTATGTCCAATCAATCTATCCAAATTATCAAATCATAGGCATATTAACCCTCAATACCTAAAAATAGTGAGATATACTTAGATACCAAAGTTCAGTTGTCATCCAAGAAGGGTGTGAGTAAAAATCAGTAAGCACCACCAATAAGGTACCTAACATAACCTGTAAACACAGTGTATCTACATTTTATATGATCATAAAATAAATTATATAACATAATTAAAATATATTTTTGATCCTCTAGTTCCAACATGCCACCAAAGATTGATTATACCTACATTGAATAGTACTAGGGTGTATATGAGAATGAACACCCTCAATTGGAACCCATCCCATACATGAAAAGAATATAGAAAACATATATAACCTCTTATAGAACATTAGGGAATTACCACACCCTATCTAGAAAGAAGTATTGGGTCATCTAGAACATTTTGGTAGACTATCCATACCTAGAAGCACACATACTATGGAAACCTAGGGTCATACACCCCTCTCCTAAGAAACACATGTCACATCTGGAAACCTTAAGGATGAATCTACCTATTAGGAAACAAATTTCCTATGTCAAACACATCACTTATAGGGAATAACATCCCTAAATGTTAGCATTAATACATTGTGGCCTCACCAAAATGATAAGATAGGTCATATTTTCATTAATCTTAAGAGATGGATTAAGGTCCATCTCTCATCCCAAGTCATTGGTTGGTCCTCTCACCCAAGCTAACATAATCTACCCAGGGTATACTCAATTTGTTTCTCACATTTAATTGGTGGAGTAACACTCTCCCCAATCTATAATCAGTTATCCCAATGAATCTAAGGCATCACCCGACTCTATCATCATATATCAGGGTCAATAATTCTAGTTTAACACCCTCATCCACAAGGATGTGTCTATTGTATCCTATAATAGGTCTACGACACTCATTCACTTTTATTTTTACCTCTTCAATATCTCTTCACCAAAATTATGGTATTTTATAAACAAGCCCTCAACCATTGATAGTTGGGACATCAATGCACTACTTAGGAGTCCATCACAGCACTTGACACTTGCATCCATCTATATTCATTTTATTTTAATAAAAAAATAATTTAAATAAAAGGTAAATCACCCTTAGTGGAGTGACTTTTTATCACATGCATACATAAATAAAAATTAATTTACTATTGGGGAATAATCAAGGGAAAACATACCTCAACCATTTTGTTATCTTCCTCTAAATTAACATGGCCATCACCACCCAAGCTCACCCAAACCTTTCATAATATCTATAGAGCCTATCTCAATCTATAAGATAAAATTGATTTATTGTATAAAATTAAACATTAATTTCCCTATTTAATTAATGTTAAATATTTATAATTAGTTTTATAGTTTAGTTAAAATTGGTATAATTGTATAAATCTCCCTAGGAATCATATGTGGCTAAAATATACATGAAATGGGTTATGAACCACCCATAACATCTTCTTGTACCTTTAACAAATCATGTTCCAAGTTTAATATTTAAATAAAACCCCTAATGTCACTAAAAAACGCCAAAACCATAAATAACATCATAGTAGTTTCATATAGCTTTATCTTTTAATGTAACCTAGTGTGATCATCCACTCAGGATCTTGTTTACCTAATCTATTAAAAAACTGTTGATATTGTGAAGATTCCACCATTCTTGGATGGTTAATATCTAAAGACCTAATTTAGCTTAGATAACTTAATATTGAAAATGAGGGGAATAAAATAAATAAATATTGATGATGAGTGTCTTCTTGACCTAAAAATTTCATCCAAATCAAACATAACTTGATTACAGCTATAATTGAGGGAGATTCTCTAATTAAATTAAAGAGAGGGGAGAACCCCATTTTTCTCTCCCCCTATGTACATGTCATTAAAATATTTTAAAGCCTTCTTTTAAAAGGGATTTTAATAATTTATTTAATATTTTTAAAATTTTGGAAGCAATGTTCAGATAACGGTAACTAAATAAGGAACATTACGCATAAGGATGATCCTTATGTATAAGGATGACCCCCATCATCTATAAGGATATAATTTAAGGGTTTCCCATGTAAGGATGAACCCATAAGGGTCATCCACCATAAATATGAGCTTTAAGGGACATTATGTTGTAAAAATTCCCACTTAAGGGTCATCTGTTGCATGGGTGACCCATGTATGGGTCCCCATGTAAGAGAATTCTAGGACCCCTACACATGCACTAGTCTTTTCCAAATTCTTAGAAATGTTCCGTACATGTAAAGGTATACCGCTTAGACAAGGCCAACCCGTGGATCAGACTAAAATACCACACCCATATACTTGAGTCATCACCTATGTATCAAACTATATCCAAAAAATTATCCAAAACATTATCCAACGTGTCCCCAGATCATGAATTCTCGATCAAAATCTCATTTCACCTACTAAACTTCCCAAGAGTATATTAAATATCGAGTGTTTTACTATTCATGGAATACAAGAGGCACCCAATAACCTTATAATATTCTATTTGAGAAACTACCCACCAATATTTGGTAGCATTCCACTACCAGAATCATATGGTGTAGAAGACCAATAAATAATCAAATTAGTAAATGAATTTATAACCATTTCAATATAAAAATATTGGTTCTGAAAACGATAATTATTATTCAAAACTATTTTAATTTTTAATATATCATTTTCATCACCCAATTATTTTATATCAAATTTTATATATAAGCTATACATAGTCTCAATTGCTTTATTTACATTAGTTTCAAATATTAGAATGTCATAAACATATAAATAAATAAAAACATCAGGGTTATTGTGGAACCAACTAGAAACCATTTTAACAACTTAATTAACTATAAAACCATTTGATGAAATTACTTCATAAAATTTATCACGAATTTGTTTTAGAGATTGTGTTAAATATATTGGGATTGTACTGATTCACATATCCTCCTTTCTTTTCCAGGTACTTTTAAAACTTCTAGTTTCCCTTATATATCTCTTTATCAAATTCACTATTTCAAAATATTATTTTTAATATCTATTAGGTGAATTTAAATATTATATATATAAGATAAAGCATTATTGATTGTAATAGAATAAGTCAAATCTATATAATTATAGGTATCAAAATAACCAATCACTTCCTCTTAAGTAAACCCCATGTCTATGAATCTATCTTTATATTTGTCAACCAAACCATTAACATTTAATTCCCTTATAAATACCTATTTTCAACCAATTACTGCTAACCTTGTTTAATATCAACAAATATACAAGTATTCATCATGGTTATAGTGTCTATTTCGTCATTTATAACTTCTATCCAACGAGTTTTAGTAAAATGTTACTTAACTTCTTTAACAGTTTTTGCAACAAAATCTATATTAAAAATAAAGTAGTGTTTTTATAACAATACTATCATATGTTCCTTCAAAAAAGGACATCGATAAATCATATCCATATGTATTGGTTATAAAAGTTAGTTTACTTTTATAAAACTCCATGACCTTATCTTCTCGAGATTCTATTTTATTTTTTACATATTTATCAATTTGTAATTTAAAACTTTATTTATCAAAGATAACATCCCTTAACTCAATAATGATATTAATAACTAATAAATAATTAGATTTAATGAATATGAATCTATAAGATATGGGATAATCCATATATCCGTGAAATATTCTATCAATACCTATTTTACCCATCCTTTTTGTTCTAGGTTCAGGAACAACCATTGAATAATTGAGGTTTGGTTCCATATTCTTCTATAAATTACATATAAATAGATAATTTCCTTTTATGGGAACCCTATTTAGGTTGTTTTTTATATTTAATAATTCATCTTCCCAAAGTCCTCTTATGTGAATCGAGATAAACATTATTTAATTAATCATTTCCACTAAATACTTATTAAATATATCAAATACACCATTATTTTGTGGTTTATAGTTGTCCATAACATCAAGTATGTTCTATTTGGATTCAATGAAATGAATGACAATAAAATATTCCTACCTTATTTAATATGATCCAATTAATTATAATCCCACATTGGTATTAAAAATCATTTTTATAAACACTAAATTTATCTATAACTTCATCTTTAGAATGTAAAATATTATCATGGAAAAATCCTGAACAATCCTCAAGGAATGTTACAAATTACTTTTTATTACATTTGGTTGGTGTATTATGAGAACCACACATATCAATGTGAATTAATTACACAAAACTAAATTTCTTTTATATAGTTGGACATGGCTTCCTAACTTTTAAAGTTTTCATACATGAAACAAATTCATGCTATACTTTATCGACTCTAGCTAGTAATTACATTTTTTTCACTAAATGAATTTTATATATTCTAAATGGTTATTTCATAAATAAAAATTATGCACCTATATTTAAATATTGCTGACCAATACCACTTTGAGAGATGAAAGGAGTATGTTTAACCTATTTTTCCAAAATTTAAAATTTTTTCCACTATAGATCTACTCTTTTATCATGTATTTGAGTGTTTCCATATACAAGTTGTGTTATACCACTATTAATATTTTTGGGTACATATGTGTGTATGGATACCTAATATAATTTATTGCATGTTAGTATATTGATCTCATTGAGGAAGGTTATGATGTCACTCTCCTTAAAATTATTTCTATTAAATTAATCCACCTTCATTACATTATTGAGTGCTTCCATATCAACGTTGTCATATTCTACTATTAACACTGTTAGGTATGTAACTTGGTTTGGATATGGAATGAACTCACATTCATGTTTATAGATAACTCCCATTAAGTAACATTAATATGTCTCTATACTTTTCAATTAGTTCTATTTTATAAGTACATAAAAGTTATTCTCTATTGATTGATCCTTGTAAAGCATATTTTCACTAAGAGATTACAATATATTCATAATAATCATAAAATATTGATTCATAAATAAAATTGACTATCCATGTATAAAATCTATGGCCCGATAATCCCCTCTCCACATCTATCTCCTATTATCCAAGTCCTAAAAATTTGGAAATGATTAATTTCATGCTTATTCGAAATATCATTAGTTATTTCATAGGAATATATCCCACTCTTAGTATTTCGTGTCACTAAAAAATGAATTGTGCTCCAAAATTTATAATTTTCTTCAAATTTTAATTTTTTTTCATGTGTAAATTTTGATATATTCTTCTTAGGAATATTATAATTTCCTATCATACGTTAATAGCTATAAACTTCAGTAGTTATAAACGAAGTCTCAATCATGTCCCTCTTATAATCATAATCCACTCCACCAAATATGAGTTCTTGACTAGGATTACGATTATTTAATTTTTCAATAGGTAACCATGTCATAAGAAAAAATTATATTTCTTTAATACATGTTAGTATAAGGGAAAAGGGACTCTCCCTGAAACCAAAGGTTTTCCTAGTATGGAATCTTAAAGAGGGGGAGAATTTATGTTTTTTCAAGATTAATAATTTATCCCAATCTAGATATAAAGTAGCATATATGTTATAAGTTCCTAATTAATCAGAGTAAAAATAGTAATAAACAGAGAGGAAATAAACAAATAATAAAATAATACTTTACCAAATTTAGACAATTAAAAAGACAGATTTGTAAAGAAAAAAATATAATGAAGAATGCAATAGAGTTCTAAATGACAATACCTAAACCAATTTAAAAAAAATTATTAAAACATATTCACTTCTAATAACTGAAAAACATTAATTTTAATCCTAAGATAGGGGAGGACTAATACCCAAATCCAAAAAAAAATAAATGTTTTGAAACCTTATAACTTTCTTGATCTAATGGATAATAAGTGCACGTCTTATCATTATAATTCTTTGAAGAAAATCTTCCTCAACAATATCTTACCCCAAATCCCCCTTCAACATGATGATCAGAATCATCCAACTCCTTATGCTCATAAAATTTCTTAATAAGATTTTTAGAAGGAGCTGTTATTATCCCTAAAATTATTCAATCACAAGAATATTAGAAGAAAATTATTACAATGGAAAACATATATATTTTACAAAGAAACCACACAAAAATAGATGATTTAATATCAAAGTTAAATATAAAATAACTGGATTCAATTGGATAGTGAGGTGGTGTATGGATCTTGATAGATTGAACTTAATCATGAGTTAACATCAATCCCTCAAATTCATGGAATTATATTTATAGGAATTATGTGTAGAAAACTAAAAATGGAATATTCTTATATGTTTGGGTACAACAATTAATTTTTAAGAAACTCATAATCTCCAACTCATTCTTCTATTTATATGAAGGATAAAGTGAATTAATGATATTTTAGAAAGTATATGGTTCATAATTAGCTCATTTGGAGCATGTGATACTGAACCTCCAATATTCTGAAAAACAAGACTAATAAAAAAATCAAGTTAACACATGCAGTATATAGAGAATGTTGTGATTCCTAAAAATAAAAGATTCTAAATAAGACATTTTATGAAAGAGACCCAATATATTCACACCCACAAAAATTATAGTACAATGGGATTTAAGTGAATCATCTTTAGTATAAAAAACTACCCATAAATCTATATTTATAATTAGTGGATAATAACCACTGAATATTATTTGGAATCAAGGGAGTATTTAAAGAATATTTATTTTTTTCACCCATAAAAGGATATTTAATTATTTTATATAACAAAAAGAAGAATATAAAATTTATACTATGATTTGGAGTGATTTTGAATTAAGTGAACTGATTTTTTGATTTAATGAAGGATCAAATTTATAGTAATGGAATAAATTATTTAGATAATTCATACTACCCATTGGAAGTGGGTAGACATATATTCATGAAAGGAATTTATTTCCTATATTTAATATCATTCATCGTATTTAACCCAATTGAAAATTTGGACCAAATCAAAAATATTATGTGAATAAATTTTTCCATTCTATCTATCATGATAAGATCATTAGTCTATATGATACCCATTTGGTGAACTAGTTTGACCATATAGTAGCCTTATCTTTTCATACATAAATATTACATCTTTTTAGATGAATATTCAATATATTTATCAAATACACACCTGAGGACCATAACAGTATAGTGTATTTTGAGGCCAGGTGAAAACATATTATTATTACATGAATAATCTTCAATATCCCCAATAAAGACAGTTCCACATATTACTCTTCATCAATATACCCTACGTAAACCTTTTTTTATAACCCATGAAAATGAAATAAAACAAAGAGTGATCTTAGATGTTAAGTAAGGGTAAACATCAGAGATATAAATCAAGGATCATATGAAAGCATAATATAAATATATGGGTATGAGATCATGAATATACCATATAAATGTTATACTAAGTCTATCATTTATCTCAAACATAATCCATGACATAAAACATAATAATTTCAAAAGACATGAAACATAAGAGTCAACAATAATCATAATCAATCATGAACCGTAAGTCCATGCCATAAAAGGGTGGAACCATCATAATTATAGAAACCATATTATATTTCAAGTTTAACTACAAATACCATAAAATCATAGTGGATCAAACATACCTATTTATTTCCTACATAAAAATGGATTAAGAATCCCCACCTGCATGCCATGGTGGATCATGAACATCGACTATCATCCCATACTTGTCTAATGAGATAAAAAACATTACATAATAAATTGGACGGATACAAAATTTTGGGCCCATGAATAACATAATGAAAAAAATATCCATTAAATACAAAATCATACTACATTCATGACATCATCACATGATAACCCATTAAAATAAAATAGGTTCATAAGCATTTCATAAATTCATCATAGTATAACCCATGAAAAATAAATTATTTTTATAAAAATATCATAATAATAATATTAAACCATACCGAGAAAGAATAAGGTTTATTTTATTGGATAATATCCCATATAAATCATAATTAACATCCAAGGATGTTATCATATATTAAAATTACTTTAAAAGATTATTGGAATTTTTCTTGAGGATAATACGCTTTTCATTATTAAATCACCTCTATAAAATATATGAAAATTAGTAATATTAAGTAAACAATTTTTTTTGAAAATACCCATGGAAAAAAATAAATGAATATTAAATGTATTATGGTTCCTCATGGAGTGATTTTTTTTATTTAGTGTAAGTTAAAATAAAACATTCCTTTTACACTTTTATAAAAAAAGTCAAAATGTACCTCTTTCAAGAAAAAAGACTCATTGTAAACCTTTTTGTAAAAAATCAATCATGGTTTACAATAATTATAAAATTAATATGATAATATTAAAAAACATTCTTCAAAAACATTTTTAGAAAATGTGGATATGGAAAATGGTTTTTCAATTAAAGAGGCAAATAAAGTCGGTTTTTCTTAAAAACTATTTTGGTCTCAAAATTTATTAGTGAGAGAAACTTAATGGAAAACATATAATCTATAGAAATAACCATAGGAAAAATAAAATTAATTTTATTTATTATATAGTAATAATAAAATTTCCTTAGTATAAATTCAATCAGAAACAATCTCAATAAACAATGGGAATATATTATAAAACTCTTAACTTGAGTTACACTTTATTAAAAAGAACTCTAGAATCATGTATAATAAATTTAAATTTATTATAATTATATTTAAGAGTCATTTTCATGATTATATATTCATATAAGAACCCCTTATAATATTTCAACACTAATTTATCACTAATTACTTAATACAATCATCATTTCTATGTCTAAATTGTTTCCTTTTTACTGAGAGTATTGGTTTGGTATTGGTTTTCCTTATATACTGATCATGGTTACATAATATATTTAATATTAATAATGATATATATATATATAATATATATCAATTATCTACAGATTTATAATCATTCATAATTGGTAGAGATACAAAAATGAACCATACTATTCATAGAGATAATAGGTTGTACGTACCTTTCAACGATGTATTCACTTTTCAAAGGATAGAAAAAAGAAAGGTATAAAATTATTAACATTTAAATAATAATAATTATATAATATATATCATTTATATTCATTATATACTCCATTATTACCATTCATGTAAAATATAAATGGAAAATTAATCACATTGCATCATGGAGGTGGTAGTCCCCATGTACACATGAGTGACATTATCTTTTCCAATGGGTAGGAAGGAAAGAAGCTAGATGTGATATTATCATTTAAAAATTATAATTATTTGAAAAATATCTTATATATAAATTAAATCTATCATAATAACCATCCATAAAATATGGCGATGAAGTATAATTTATGACGTTGTATGTTAATGGTATGCCCTATGTAAACACGAGAGACACATTCACTTCCCAATTGATGGTAAAGATAGTGGATACCGATGATTTAATACTCATATTAGAATTTATATATATCTAGAATAATTAATTTATTACTTTATGAAAAATATAAAATATTTAGAGGAGGTAAAATAAGATGTAAAAGAAACTGATTAGTTAAGGCGATTACCTCTTCTTTGAAAGAACTTCATTAGATATCCTACTAAGGATACTAAGGATAGACTTTTGGGAATACCATCACCTACAAAATTTTCTAAGAATGTAGATAGAATTTGTTTTGGGTGTGGTCATTCTATAAGGCGGTAAGTGGTGTAAACAAGAGAAATGAGGGGTATTATTTTATAAGGGACAGAGAGGAAAAACATGGAATTTCTTACAATATTAAAAAATAATGAAGTAATTTTCAATCCAAATACTTAAAAATAGAAATTAATTAGATTAAAAATACTATAGGGTTTAAATAAAATCATCCAATTAAATTTAGATTGGTTTTGGTGTAATTCTAAACCTTATCTTTTTTATTAATCCCTTAGTTAATTAATTTTAACCTTAATCACAATTACAACTTTTTCGATTATAGATGGATAAGATTGTTACTGTAAAAAGAAAAGTGACTCATAAATAGAACATAGATGATATTTTATACCATATCTCATTCACTTGTATGAATATAAAATTCCTATGAATCTTAAATCATTTAATAAAATATTAATTTCACAAAATATCATTAATGTCATTTTGACACTATTCATTTAATTTTTCTTTAATGACATCAAGATAAAGTTGTAATATGAATATAGTCTATTAAAAAATAGGTAACAAATTATATTTTTCTATAAACTAGTGGATTACAAAAATTTATTCAAATTACATTTTTTTATAATATTATTAAAATAAATTATTTAATTTTTCTCATTAATTGAATATGTATTATGATAACCCTCCATAATTATTTAAGGGGATTATTTCATCACTAAAAATTAGAAATAAATTACCATGAAAATATAATAATTTATATTTCAAATAATAATTTATAACTTAACATATCCTTTATTTACCACTATTTAAAAAATTAAAATATAATAAAGAAAATAGAATGATATTTTTGACATTTTTACATAAAATAATATAAAGGACCAGATCAAATATAAATGGAAAATACCATATTTTAAAATTATGGATTCTTATGGTTCAAATATACTTATTTAATGAAATAATGGAAATTATTAGGGGCATTTTTTATTCCTTATCATATTATTTTTTAACCATAATTACATAATCTACCCTTAATAATGTGATAAATATTTACTATAATTATTATTCATAATGACCAAAAATAAACTTGGCCTACTAATTTTTTTTGGAAATCTTGATTAAAAATATATAATCCATTTTTCATGAATTGATTCACATATGTGGAAGAATTTAATTTAAAATTAAACTTGAAAAATGTGATGAAAAATATTTTTTCCAAAAAATACATTTTTAATTATAGAACTGTTTTATACTAATTTTTCATATAAAATTCATTTAAAAGATAATAATTGGATATTTATTAATATAAATAGACTAATTAATTATAAAAAATAACCCAAAATATAATTTTACTTGGAAAATATATGAAAACAAAAATTATTTTTCAATAAAAATTAGTATTTTCCACAATTCATAGAAAAATTTAAGTTTTTAGAAAAATGGAATTATTTTATCTAAGATAATTTTGGCATTATGATCTAAAAATGATATAATTTTTCCAAAATTTAATCAATGAAATTTTAAAAAATAAATTATAATATTTTAATATAAAAACAATAAAATTCATTATTGAATAAAATTTATTTTTAAAGCATAAAATGACCTTAGTAAAAATTAAGGGATTACTTTATAAGAAGTTATCAATACATTTTTATTTGGTATAAAATTTATACATATTTAATATATATTTTAATCCTTTTCATACCCATGAAATTAACTTATAGTTTATAATGGTCAACTTTTAAAAAATATTTCACAGTCCGTTTAAGCTCGATGTTACGTGTTATATTTGATATGAAACAAAATGTTATTATTTTAAAAATCTCAGGGTGTTACATTGTCCACCATTTAATAAATTTTTTCCTTATAATATAATTTTGGGATCAATAATAAGGGGTTTAATGTTTGAAATTTCCTTTATAGAAACCCACATCATATAAAGGGATAATAAAACATCCTATTAAAAAGAGTGAATAAGAAATATTAAGGTTATTTAAAATTACACAAGACTAAGTTCCAAAATTATATAACATTAGTGGGAAGTGAAAATAAGGGAATGTAATATAAAATTAACATCTATGGACCAATAGAGAGTCATAGTTAACATGGTTAGGAGAATTTTAATGATGACAATACTATAGATTTATGATAAGTGAAGAGAAAATCAATTCATTATTAATAAAAGTAAGAGAATAATTTTTTTTTCAGGATAATTTTCTAAAATTGGAGGGATTATTTTTACTATCATGATATATAAAATGATAAAATTTACTCTATTTCTTTCTATATCCTTAGTATAGTTTCATCCTTCAATTGTTCTCTGATCAATCTCTACTTTTTCAATTACTCTATGAAATGAATACTGAAGATGGTTTTTTCATTCATAAAACAATAAGATTTAATTTTAATGGATTATAAGATCCAAAAATATTGATAATTTATTTCAAATATCTCTATATTTTTACCAAAACCAAAATTATTGGAACATGCTATGGATAAATCATACTTTAATATATAAAACCCAATACAAAGTTCAACTGAAATATTTCTATAAATTGTTAGCCTTAGAACCCTTCCAAAATATATGAGACCAAAAAAAATCCAAAAAAATTGTAGTTAAGGTCACAAAATTCCCAAAAATATACACAACATTAATCCTATAAAGTAGATATTAATTTCATATACCAACAATGTGAATAAATTGATCATATATTCTCCTGAATTACCATAAAATCATAATGAAGTCATAAATTTATCTAAATATTATTTATTCCCACATTTTTTAATTAAAATCATATATTATCAAATTTATTACCGAAATCCATAAAATGTTTTAAAATTTTTCAATGATAATATAAACCACATTTTTATAAAATCTCTAATCAGTTCCAATGACATTAATACTATACAATTTACTTTATCAATATTTATCATCTCTTAACATAAACTAATGTTATATCAAAATTGAGAATATTTTAAGGGTAATATTTCCTTTAATAATGTGTTTTACCATTAAATCACTTTTCTTGGTCCTTAGTACCATTCAATAAATTATTTAAAGTCCTTTACAAAAATTATATAAAAATAATTATAATATCCTTGATATAAAGTGATTTTTTAATACTAATACAGAAACACTACAATCATTTTATTTAAAAAATTGGCATAACATAATTCCCTCTTTCTTCTAGGATTTAACCCTTCAATTTGGTCATTGACTAAAACAATTCCCATATTTCCCACACATAATACATTGAACTATAAATGGTACCTCGAGATTAAATTCATATATCTCCATTGATCTTTTCATTTTTACTCAACAATTAATTACTTTATTCCCTTTTTTTCCTCACGTAAAACACCTTCTTTAAAATATTATACATTAACTTGGGTTATTTACCCCATATTATAAACATATAGTAAGATGAATCTTCTTTCCTCCATAGTCTCCACCACCAATGATCTTAGTGAACTCTATCCTTCCCTTATATGGTGAGTTCGAGATTCGGTTATATTTCATGTTTTTAATCATATATCATGATAATTGATTAGTCATAATCGAAATATATTTCAATATATTCATTTTCCCTTTTCGTTTCTCATCATAAGACTTTCCATGAAATTCAACATTAAAACAATTTATTCGAGTTAAATCCATTAACTGAAACTTAAAATAATAATGTGATTGATAATAATCATAGTGAGAAATCATGAAATATTATTTGTATGAGGTATAAATCAATAAACCATATTTTAAGTTTATGAAACCCTAGTTTAAACGAATATAATCCATGATGATTATCTATTGACATCTTTTAATATGGTTTATGAAAAAAATTTGAATTAACCCTAAAATATTTTCTGAGTTTTCAAATAAAATATGCAGTAAAGGAGAACAAACCATGTAACAGAATGATGGTTGAGATATGATTGACTGGTTTTATTTTGATTTTTTACCCCTAGATTCTTCTATAAAAACAATATCCACTTGTTGTATCTAGACATAGATGTATTTCTAGGAATACCACATAATCTTTACCTTTCCAAAAATTTGTAATGATATCTGGTACTTAGACTTATCACTATGGTTTTCATTAAAGTTATATAATCATTATCTATAAATATTCACTAAAACATTAATTTGATTCCAACTATAGTGTCCCTATATTTTCATACATTAATATTATATCTCTTTAGATTAATAATCAATAAATTTCATATATAAGCACCTAAGGGTCATAAAGTATTAGTATGTTTGGAGACCCGATGCACAATATAATTATTTCATAAATGATCTTCAACATCTCCCATAAATTTTCTTCCACATAGTACTATTCATATATATACCTTACTTAAACCATTTATGATAGCATGGGTAATGGAAAAATAATAAAGGGTGATCTATGATTCTCATTATGGGAAAACATGGGAGATATCAATCGATGATCATATAAAATCATAATATAGTCATAAGGGTATGAGATAATAAACATAAATCAAAAATTTTATACCCAATATTTCCTTGATCATAAATATTAATCATGGAAGGGAATTTGATCTTTTGGAAAGGTATTAAATATAATAGTGAGAAATCATCATAATCAATAATCAACTATAAGTTAATATCATAAAATTATGGCACCATCATAAATATAGAAACCATTTCTCATGTCAATGTTAATCACTATGAAAATCAAATCATAGTGGATCAAGAATAAAAATTGATTTCCATGTAATAATATGCTATTAATCACCACATTCATCCTATAGTGGATCAAGTACATATAATGTTTCCCATAGTGGGTCAAGAACATCCACTTATATCCTATAATAATCTAATGAGATATAAAACTATACCCAATGCAGTGGATGGATATATAATTATAGTCCTACCTGTCACATAATGAAAACTATATATATGTGTTTCGTACAATAATTTCACATTAATAACATCATAAAATCATAATTTGTGAAAATAAAACATATTTCATAAGAATTTCATCTAATCATCATAGAATAACCCATGAAAAATAGATGGATATCATAAAAATATAATAATAATAATAATAATAATAATAATAATAATAATAATAATAATAAACCATCTAATTAGATAATAAGGAATTAATCATTTGATATTTTACCCAGTAAAGAATAATTAACATCAAATTATTTTATCATAGAAGAAAATTCCTATAAAATATTAATAAATTATTTCTTGAATAAATTAACCTTTAAATTCTAAAATCACTTATTTAAATTCTAAAAAAATTCTAAATATTTAGTATTTTTTCATTGAAATTAACCATTGAAAATAAAAAATTAATCTACAAATTATTAATCGTTCATGATGGTAGGAAATTATGTTCATTCTATATAAGTTTAAATAAAAAATTCCATTTACACATTTTTTAAAAAAGTAAAAAAATACCACATTCTGAAAATAATAAAAAGATTGCTTTTAAACCATTTTTGAAAAAAGTAACAAATGGGTAAAATGTAATTTGAACAATCAAAGGATAATGTTAAAAACAATCTTTAAAAATTATTAGATACCATGATATGGAAAAAAATTGGCTGAAGAGAGAAATAATGTCACTCGTTCAAAAAAAATATTCTTTCCCTATTTTGTTTTCTTATTGAGAAGAAAATGAAAGGAGAAAATGTAATCCAAAAAATTAATAAAATAAAATTAAATTAAATGGATTTATTATAATATGATCATATAATTTCCCCAATATAAATTTAATCATAATCAATCACGATAAACAATTGGATTATAACACGAAACCTTTATCTTCAGTTCCACATTCATTACAAGTGATCTAACCTCATGTATAATTAATTTTAATTTATTATAATTATATAAAAGTTTATTTTTTATAATTATAATATCTTATATGATCCCATAATACCATTTAAACACCATTATATTAATAATTCCTTATTTAAATCTTTTTTTTGGGTGTTAACTATTTCAAATTTTAAGAGAATTTTAGTTTGTTATTTTCGATACTAAAACTTTCACCATGGATCCATCATTTAAAAATTTCAATAATTATATTAATATAATATATATTAATTATGTAAATGTTTATATTAATTCATAAAATATACATATAGAAAATGAATTACACCATTCATGGAGACAGTGGGTCGAACGTACACTTGAATGTTGTTTTCACTTTTCAATGATAAAATAAATGAAAGGTAAATAATAATCCAAATTTATATAATAAGTATTATATCATATAAAAAATATATATTCATTAAATATATTATCATTATTATCCACGTAAAATATAAATTGAATGAGAATCACATCACTTCATGGAGGTGGTTGTCTACACATACGCATAAGTGACATTATCCTTTTCCAACAGATTATAAGTTAAGAAGTTAGATATGATATTTTCATTAAAGAAGAATACATATGTCATATATATTGTATTTAAACATTAATACCATCATAATAGCCATACATAATAGCTAGTGATGAAAAATGAATTGTATTTCTACATGGAGGCTTTGAGTCATATGTACAAACGAGAAATACTTTCACTTCCAATTTGATGGTAAAGAGGGTGGTTAATGGTGATTTTATAATCATAATAAAATGTGCGTTTATTAAATGTAATTATTGTATTATTTTATGATAAATTAAAAATATTTATATAAGGTAAAATAAGATGAAAAATGAAAGTGGTTGGTTAAGGAGATTACCACTTCTTTGAAAGAACTCAATTAGATTTCATATTAGGGATCCAATGGATGAACTTTTGAGAAAACCAACACCTATATGATGTGTATAATTATTTTTAATAGATAATTTTAAATGGTATGTTTGAGATTAATTGATAAAAATATTTTAAACAAGATACAAGAGGGGTCTCCTTTTATAAGGGTGGGAGAGGACACACTTGAAATTTCTTTTAATAATAAAATATAATAAATTAATTATCAAGAGAAATGATTCCAAATGGCTATTAAATCTAATGAAATATTCTTGGATTAAAATAAAAACTCTCAATGAAATTTAGACCGGTATTGGCATCATTTTAAACCTTATTTTTTATTAACCCCTTTGAAAACCAATTTAAAACTTTATTATGGTCACCAATGTTTCAATCATAGAGGGTTGAGATTGTAACCATAAATGGCCATGTTACTCATAAATTGAAAATGGTTGATATTTTCAAGAAAATATCCTTAAACTGGATGAACATGTGATTTTTATGAATTTTAAATAATTTAATAAAATTTTATTTTCATAGAATATCATTAATTCCATTTTCACTATTCATTTATTTTGGATTTAATGAACTAATTACGACGATATAATTTAATATAATACTTAGAAACATGACTAAAATATTTTTTGGATTAAAAAATTAATGTATTAACACAATTCATTCATATTATATTTGTTTTATTTTTTTTAAATCATTAATTTTATTTTTCCATTAATTCAATAAGTATTGTATCAGTGTTTTGTAAACATTTAAGATAATTATTTCTTCACTAAAATCTACAAATAAATTTACTTGATAAAAAATTAATTAACTCATTAAAATAAAACTTTATAACTAAATATATCCTCAATTTACCCCTATTTCAAAAAATAGAATGAAAATAAAATAAAGATATTGGAATATTATAATTTTATTTACTTAAAATAATAATGGTAAATGTAACACCCCATGCTTCCACAATATGTTTCCTTTTGAATAATGCAATAACTTGCATTGGATGCAACTTCGAGATTCTAACACACCGTGACAAATCTAACTAGCCGTTATGAATAATAATACCCACTTTTTAAAATTTTTTATATTTTATTTTTCAAAATGGACTTTATTTTTGAATTTCAAATATCAAAATTAGATTAGGTTTAATATTTGTTATTTTTCTGAAAACTTTCAATTTTTGATGAATAGTGAAAAACACTACGTTATTGGTTAAAACCGACTTTTTATTTAAATAATTATTTATTTTATTTAAATTTATTTTAGATCAAAATAGATACATAATACATATATATGTTCAATATAATTCATTGGAGTCATTTTATTATATGTTTAGATATATAAAAAGTTTATTGAACTTTTTACCGCCTTTTACCGACCTCCTAAGAGCATTTGAAAATTGCATAAAACATAATTTTTCCACTTCTATGAATTGAATTTGAAAAATCCAAGAGATGAGGTTTATATCAGTATGTAAAATGTGATTAAATAAGATGAAAATAAGTTTTGGTCAATAATAACTTTTAACTTTTATTTACCACGATTAAAAGTAAATAGGGTAATTAAAGGTAAAAATGATATTATTATTACCCTAACAGATGTCCTAATTCTATTGGATAAGTGTAATTTGACCAAAAGCAACCTTATGAATAAAATATGATCCTTTCGGTATACTTGGATTAGATTAAGACATTTATAATTATTTAATTCAAAGAAGAGTTAAAAGTGTTAAACTCAAATTTTCAAAACTAAGGAATTTTTAATATAGGGTTATGCATAAGATAAATTCAACTATAAATATTCATTAGAAATATAAACATATTTACTACATAATTATATTTTATTTATAATTTTTAGTCATTAAATAATTAAATTTATTTATGACACAATGATAATGCACCAATTACCTTATTAATAAAAGATTAAATTAATTGGTTTTATAAATATTCAAATAAATCTAATTTGAAACTTTTGATTAATTACACTAATTTTATAGGATAATATTACATGTTATAGTTGATTAAATGATTTTTTTTGAACTGATCATGCTGTTATGAGTTAAACAAAAACAAAAAACAAAATAGTGTCAAAATTTACAGAAATGTGTTTTTAAAACAAATATTATATTATTTTATGATATAATATTTCTAAAAACCTAAAATTCTGAAAAAAGAATTATATAAGGTTATATATATTAATAATTAACAACTTGTGTTACTCTTGTATTTTATTTTAAGTTTATTATCAAAATAATATAAAAATACAAATATCCAAGGTAACTGTCAAACTATTTAACTAAGAGTTCAATATATAAGATAAGGTTAATATGGTGACCTAAAACTGTCTAAAACCTATTTGTTGAGAGGTTTTCGACCCATCCCGACCTTATCCTCGAATGAAATTATTTTTTAGCATTTAAAAACTGAAAACGATTTTATTATAAATAATATTTAAAATGTTTCCTAAAGTGACCCTCACCTCTCTTATAAAATGGCACTTCCCCTTCTCTTAATTTCACACCTCCAAATCCTTTTGTATTGGACAAAAAATAACCAAATATCCTCCCAAATTCCCTCAACTCAACTTATAGGCCATACTTTGTTCATAAATCCAACCTAAGGTGTCTTTTTGATCAACTCAAAAGGAAACACCCAAAGTAGAGATACTAATTTCACCACCCACTTTCAAGTTATTTTCTTCTTCTACTTCCACCTTCTTTGTTGTTTCCATACCAAAATAATAAATACAGTACCTTATAAATATATTTATGTTATTATAAATATGGTACAACCATATTCGTTATTTGATCCATCCTATAAATGACAAAGTCACCATACATGAGTACGTATGGCTTACCGTCTCCACGTCATGGTGTAGATTGTTATTGAAACACTTCATTATTTGGATGGGTATAATAATGAGTATTAATGATGTAAATAATAAATATAACATGTTAATTATTCTCTATATATGATATAACATCCAATTACATATGAATTTTCTATCAATATAATGATATTGCCGCTCGTGCGTACGTACAAATTACCGTCTCCACGAACGCGATGAGATTCATTTCCCTATCATAACCATTCAAGAATAATTTTCATTTGATGATTAAAAATAATGTTTAAGAACATAATATCATTCTGGATATGAATCAAATACATCATATCAATAACAAACACGACTTATGTAATAAAACATATAACGGAAAATGAATCAGTTAACACGCAAACCGACGATAATACTAAAATATTATTAACAAAGAAATATTAGAATATCATATATGATATCATATTTACATATATAGTACTTTTATAATTTAATAATTATTTTTTAACTATTATAAATGATGTTAACTTACCCCCAACCAAGATAAATTACAAGGTAAGGGTTAATTTCACAATCACTTAATTATCCGAGACTGTTTTTAAGTAAGTTTCTACTTGGACCTCTTTTTCATCCACATCCGTTTTTTCTTAAAAATGTGTTTCAAAACATTTTTAATATTTACTATACTATGGGTTAAAGTAAATTATACCCTTATTTGACCTTATATATTTTGAATGGAATGTTTCCGTTGTTTTCCAAATGAGGTACTTTATGACCTTCTCAAAAAAATTAAGGGAAGATGTTTTTTAACTTATATGGAGGGTGCGACTATTTTCTTCCATTATAACATCATCGAGGCTTCCCTTACAAGATTATAAGAATATATTCAAAATTAATGTTTCATTTTATAATTATGTGGCTCTTATATTATTTCTAAATAGAAATAGATATTTTTCTCTAATAGTTTTGATTTCATCTATGTCAACATCCTTTGATAAATTTCACACTTGTTTGAAGTTGATTTATTATGATACAAATATTCCATTTTTTATTAAATATTTTGTGAAAGTATTGACTATTGATGTGTTATTTTTATAACATTCATGGTTTATGGTTATAGTATTGACATTTCATATGCTAGTTTTAATACGAATGTTTATGTTATATTTCAATCTTTTCATATGAGGAATGTATTGGACTTAGTATGTGGCAGGTGGAGCCCGCTATAACTCACCTATGCATCTGTAGGTCTCATGACACAATTATATGTGAAATTGGAAGAGGCCTTTCTCAATTTGATTTATTGTTTTGGCATAGTACTAAATCATTTTTAGATGTCTTGGCCAAGGCCTTGACTAGATGTTTCCAAATATCCACCATTATACAATACCTTATTATGAAAATAATAATTTTGGTTCATGTGGTTATTAGACTAGTAGAATACCCTTGACTATGATTTATTATGGAATTATTTACGCTGCTCATATTCCTACCACAAAGTGGTCATATTTATTATTTGTAAAGCATGTGTTAGTAATTATTCATTATGCCTAATGTTTATGTTATCTTCCACTGTATTTCTTACCCTTACTGAGCATTTGAGCTCACCCCTTTATTATTTTTCATTTTCCTAGGATATGAATAAGTTAGTTATCAATGAATTTTAGGCATAATCTAGGAGGCTTGGATGTTTCTAATTGAATAAATTAGTGTTGTATTTCTTTTCAACTTGTAATGTTGAACTTATGTTTGTATCTTATTTCTAATAATACTAAATTGATCAGTTTTTCGAGATATGATTCCTTGTATCATTCCAATATTATGTAAGAAAGCACCAACTCTAGGTAACTAGGATTGGGGAATTACAATTGGTATCATAGGAAGATTATTACAGACCTTGGAAACTAGATTTATCAAAACATTGATTAGAGAAAATTACTCTAAGATAGACTTTGAATATTAGTATAGAAGAGCTTCATAGAATTTTGGTAATGTAGAGATTTTTTGAGTTTTCCAAGAAATACATACCTGTATAGATACTAGAAGGTAGAGGCGGCTGTGGAACATACGTAACTAGGAGTGAAAACTCCGACAAAGAGTTTTGGGCCTAACCCGGGGTATCCCGGTACAAGACAACGGGCCTTGCTGTAATCTTGGTTTCGACACTCCCGGGGGATATTCTTAGGATAATTCACATTTTCATTAAAGAATTATGAAGGATTTATGTGTATATACCTTCTCAATGAATTTATTATTATTATTATAGATTATATCCATAAACTACTCAATTTATGTTAAGTGTTTTACAAGTTTGTAATTATGTATTGTGATTCATAAAAAAAAGTGTATGCCATTGTTTAGAAATGGTGCCTCATGGAAGGAATGGATACCGTATTAATACGCGTAATACATGTAGAGATTTACCACCTACTCAAGATAATTATAGCAGATTTGGTGATGTAACTAGTACTGATCAGCTTATCACCGTACTAGGACAACTCACATAGGTTATGATTAATAACCTTTCCTGTATGGAGCACCATGATCCACAACTCGGAGGATCAATGCTAGAATGCTTCATGGGGAAACAACAATAAACATTCAATGGGTCTAAAAATCTATTTGTTGCTAAACAATGGATAAGTTCCTTAAAATAATATTTCATGCTTTAGGAGTAGCGAAAGGGAAAAAGTTGTCATTGAAGTTAATCGCCTCACTGGAGATGCAGATGAATGGTGGTCATTAATTCAAAACACAAAGGAGGATGAAGAAGTATCACGTATGGAATGTAGGGTGTTTATAGATATTTTCTTAGAAAAATAATTTCCTCGTGACCATCGAGCAGATATAGAAAGACAATTTCTGAGTCTCAGACAAAAGGAGGATGAGAATGTCGCAAAGTACGAAGCTAACTTTACATGGTTAGAAAGGCATGTTGCAGATTATATACATAACCCAAGAAGTAAGATTGATCATTTATTTGATGGCTTAAAACCATTTCTACATCAAGCATTAGTCTCACAATCCTTGTCATTTTATGAAGATATTGTCTCATGTGCTATCTAGACAAAAACGTAATACCCTAAGTATTGTGACATTAAAGTAAAGCAAGAGAAGAAGTGATCTGTTGAACACTCTCGTAAAGGAAATAAGGAAATAGGGAAGAAGAGAAGAGTTGAATTTCCACCCCGTGGTAATTTTGGAAGGAAGCATCCTGGTGCCTATCTAAAAGGAAAATGAGTATGCTATAAATATGTATAGAAATTCCATCTTTCTAGTGATTTCAAGGGGAAGAAAGAAGCTACTAATGTTCAATGCTACAATTACGGGGATATGAGGCATTATGAAAATAAATGTCCTAAGTGTCAGGGAAACTTACCTCAAAAAAGGACATGGGATCAAGGCCTAGATTATGCGATAACTACTGTAGAGGTTGAATCTTAAAAAGATGTGGTGGTTGGTAATTTAATGGTTTATTTAAGTTTAGCCAATCAATTATTTGATTCTGGATCATCACATTGTTTCATATCTTCCCAGTTTGCTAAGAAAATTTGATATTTCCAATTTGAATTAACAGTGGAGTTGTTAGTCAAAACTATTAGAAGAAGTATCATTGCAAAAACGTTTTGTGAATCAGCCCCCATTAATTCATATAAATGATATTTATCTACTAATATAATCATAAAAACCATGATTGAATTGGATATACTCCTCAGTATGGATTAGCTTTTGGACCATGATATGAAAATTTATTATAAGAAGAAGGAGGTTACAATTCTCGATGATGATAAAGAGTACCTTATCATTAGAGAAGAAACATCACCATCTAATTCTTATCAAGATACACCCCCAGTAGCTCTACTAAATTCAATTATTGGGGAGGATGAGAATGAAATAATTATGGGTGAGGAAAATAATGTCCAAATAGAGGACATACCTATTGTTCAATAATATGCTGATGTGTTTCTAGAGGATTTACTTGGACATCCTCCAGAACAAGAAATTAGTTTTACATTGATTTAATTTTTGGTTCAAGGCCCATATCAAAGACCCCTTATAGAATGGCCACTATTGAATTAGTGGAACTAAAGAAACAACTAGAGGAATTAAGTAATAAGGGATTTATTCTCCCAAGTGTTTTTCCGTGGAGATCCCCTGTCCTTTTTGTTTAGAAGAAAGATTGATCTCTGAACTTGTGCATTGACTACAAGGAGATCAATGCTATAACAATAAAGAACAAGTATCCCCTACCTCACATTGATGATTTATTCGACCAACTTCATGGAGATCAATATTTTTCAAAGATTGACCTTCGATCTGGATATCATCATTTGTGTGTGAAGAAGGAAGACATTCCGAAAACTGTATTTTGAACCAGGTACAGGCATTAAGAGTTTACATTAATGCCGTTTGGATTGACTAATTCACCCTCTCTCTTCATGGATATAATGAATATAGTTTTCAAGGAATATTTTGAAGTCTTTGTAGTAGTAATTTTTAATGATATCTTGGTATACTCAGAAATATATGAAGATCATCAAAATCACATGCGCATTATTCTAAAGACTCTTAAAAGAAATGAATTATATAAGAAGTTTATCAAGTGTGAATTATGGAATCAAGATATTTCTTTTATTGGTCATATTTTCTCTAAGGAAGGAATATCTATTGATCCTTCAAAGACCAAGGCAATCCAAAAAATGGATAGAACCGATGAGTGTAGTTAAGGTACACAATTTTATTGGTCTAGCAGGTTATTATCGACATTTCATCTAGAATTTTTCCCGGTTGGCTAACCCATTAACCAATCTCACACGTAAAGGGGTAAAATCTATTTGGACAAAAGAGTGTGAAGAATGTTTTGAAAAAATGAAGAGAATATTAGTCAATGCTACTATCTTGACTCTACCATCGGGGAATGATGGGTTTGTTATTTATAGTGATGCCCCAAAGAAAGGACTTGGTTGTGTCCTTATGCAGAATGACAGAGTTATTTCCTATGCATCATGACAGCTAAAAATTAATTAGAAAAACTATCCCAGTCATGATCTTGAGTTAGCAGCAATAATCTTCCCTCTGAATATATAGATACAATATCTCTATGGTAAAAAATGTGGGATTTATTCTGATCAGAAGATTTTGAAGTATATTTTATCACAAAAAGAACTAAACATGAGGAAATGTTGATGGCTTGAACCACTCAAGGATTATGGTTGCACAATACACTACCACTTGGGGATGGAAAATAAGGTGATAGATTCTTTGAGAAGAAAGGAACATTGATTTTTGAACAAGATGAGAGTTGAAAGGGATCCTATTTTCATGGATGTTGTAAAGATGGATATGGGAATAACCATAGAAGGTGAAACATCAATATGTTTTCAAATTGTTGCCAAGAAATCTTTAGTAGAAAGGATAAAAAGTTATCAGATTGATGATGAGGAGTTTCAAAATAAGATTAAAGCTATAAATGATGTGAGATTGAGTGAATTCGTATATGAAGATGGAATTTTGAAATCTGGGAAGAGCCTTAGTGTTCGAGATATACATGATCTAAAAAGAGAATTGTTGGATGATTCTCATAGCTCAAATTTCTATATACACCATGGGAGAACCAAAATGTATATATTTTTGAAGGATAATTTTGGTGGGACAACATGAAATGGGAGATTTCTGATTTTGTGTCAAGATGTATGGTTTGCAAACAAGTGAAAACTGTAAGAAAAAATCCTAGAGGAGTCATGAAACCTATTCCCATACCTGAGTGGAAATGGGATGATATTATGATGGAATTTTTCATGGGGATACCAATGACTCCTAGAAGGAATGATGCAATATGGGTCATTGTTGATTTTCTAACAGAGTCAACACATTTTATAGCTATAAGAGAAGATTTACCACTTGAACGTTTAGCAAGACTGTATATTAATGAAGTTTTAAGACTTCATGGAGTACCCCTGTCAATTGTTCCTAATTGTGACCCCCATTTTAAATTATCATTCTAGAAAAGTATTTAGAAATCCCTAGATACAAAACATCATTTGAGCAGTTCCTACCACCCTCAAAATTATATACAATCAAAAAAGACTATTCAAACCTTATAAGACATGTTGAGATATTTCTAACTTGACTTTCAAGGTATAGGGGGTTAATATTTACCTCTGGTTGAATTTTCTTATAACAATAGCTTCCATTAAAGTATTCAGATGGCACCATATGAATCATTATATGGAAAGAGATGTCGCACACTAACTTGTTGGGATGATGTTGGGGAAGTAAAACTCATAGCCCCAGAACTTGTTGAGCAAACTATGGAAATGGTGAAGGTTATCCAAAACCACATTAATGGAGCTCAATGTAGGAAGAAGAGCTATACCGATAACCGAATGAAGGATTTGGAATTTAAGGTAGGTGATCTAGTTTTCATGAAGGTATCTCAATGGAAGGGAATTATAGGATTCAATAAGATGGGTAAATTAAGTCCTAGGTATATCGGACCTCAATATATTCTAGAACGAATTCGAGATGTAGCTTACCATTTGGGAACGCCACCAAGTATTTCCAAAGTTCACGATGTGTTCCACGTATCACTGTTGAGAAAATACAAGCCTGACCCAACGCATTTACTCACCTATGAGGATATTGAACTGAAACCTGATGTTTGTTATTGTGAAGAGCCTGTCAAGATTCTTGATGCTAGAGAACAAATTTTGAGAAATCAGACGACTCCTCTAGTAAAACTTCTATAGAGAAACCATAACATGGAAGAGGCAACATGAGAACAAGAGGAACTTATGATGAAGAACCACCAAAATATTTTTGGGTGGTAGTATTCTAAAAATTTCAAGAATGAAATTATTTGAAGGATGAAATAATGTAATACCCCATGATTCCACGATATGTTTCCATTTGAATAATGTAATAGTTTGCATTATACGAAACTTCGAGAATCTAACACACTGTTACCAATCAAACTTTCCTTTATGAACAATAATATCCACTTTTTGGAATTTTATAAATTTTATTTTTCAAAATGGACTTCATATTTGAATTTGGAATATCAAAATTATATTAGGGTTAATTTTTGGTATTTTTCTGAAAACATTCAATTTTTGATGAATAGTGAAAACACTACATTACTGGTTAAAACCAAATTTTTATTTAAATAATTATTTAATTTATTTAAATTTAGTTTTGGTCAAAATAGATAGATAATACCTATATATGTTAAATATAATTCATTGGCATCATTTTATAATAAGTTTAGATATATAAAAAATTTATTAAACTATTTACTGTCTTTTACCCACCTCCTAAGAGAATTTGCAAATTTGCACAATAATTAATTTTACAACTTATGTGAATTAAATTTAAAAAATATGAGAGACACTGTTGATATCAGTATGTAAAATGCGGTTCAATAAGATGAAAATAATTTTTGGTGAATAATAACTTTTAACTTTTATTTACCACGGTTAAAAGTAAATAGGGTAATTAAAGGTAAAAATCTTATTATTATTACCCTAAAACATGTCCAACTTCAATTGAATACGTGAACTTAGACCGAAAAAACATTAGTAATAAAATATGATCCTTTGGGTCCACTTGGATTAGATTAGAACATTTATTATTATTTAATTTAAAGAAGAGTTAAAAGTGTTAAACTCAAGTTTTCATAACTAAATCATTTTTAATATAGGGTTATACATAAGATAGGTTATACTATAAATATTAATTATAAATCTAAAATTATTTCCTATATAATGATATTTTATTTATAATATTTAGACATTAAAAAATTAAATTTATTTATGACACAATGATGATGCAGTAATTACCTTATTAATGAAAGATTAAATTAATTGGTATTATAAATATCCAAATAAATCTAATTTGAATCTTTTGGAAAATTTCACAACTTTTATAGGTTACTATGACATATTAATGTAGATTAAATGAAATTTTTTTAAAGTAATCATGTTGTTATGTCTTTAACAAAAAATTACTAAATAATGTCAAAATTGACAAAAATGTGTTTCTAAAACAAATATTATATTATTAGATGATATAATATTTCAAAAAAACTAAGGTTCAAACAAAGGACTTAGATAAGGTTATATATATTAATAATGAACCACTTGGGGTTCTCTTCTCTTCTTATAGTTCATTTATTAACCCTATAAAATAAAAGTACAATGAGATATGGTAAATGTCAAATTATTTGACTAAGAGTTAAATCTAAAAGATAAGGTTAATATGGTGACCTAAAACTATATAAAACCAATTGTTTTACATCTTTTTTACCCATACGAACCATATAATTGAAATAAATCATTTGGGAAACATTAGAAACCGAAAATTATTTTATTATAAAATAATATTTCATGCTTTTCCTAAAGTGACCCTCACGTCTCTTATAAAAGGGAACTTCCCCTTCTCTTAATTTCACACCTGCAAAGCCTTTTGTCTCTTCCAAATCCTGATCAAATATATTCCCAACATCTCTCAATGAAACCTATAGGACTTACTTTTATCATAAAGACAACTTAAAGATACCTTTTGATCATGTCAAAAGGAAACACCCGAAGTAGATGTAATAATTTGCCCACCCTCTTTCAAATTATTTTCTTCTTCCACTTCTTCTTACTTTGTTGTTTCCATAAAAAAATGATAAATCTAGTACCTTATACATACTGGGATGTTATTATAAATATGGTACAACCATATTCATTATTCTATCTATCCTATAAATGACAGAGTCACTATACATGTGTACGTACCGCTTACCGTCTCCACATCGTGGTGTAGTTTTGTTATTGAAACACTTCATTTTTTGGATGGGTATAATAATGAGTATAACAGATGTAAATAATAAATATAACATGTTAATGATTCTGTATATATGATATACCATCAAATTATATAAGATTTTTCCATCAATATAATGATATTGTTGCTCGTGCGTATGTACAGATTACCGTCTCCACTAACACGATGAGATTCATTTCCCCATCGTAACCATTCAAGAATAATTTTCATTTGATGATTAAAAATAATGTTTAAGAACTTAATATAATTCTGGATATGAATCAAATACATCATATCCACAATAAACATAGCTTATGTAACAAAACATATGAAAGAAAACAAATCAGTTAACACACAAAACAATGATAATACAAAATTATTATTAACAAAGCAATATTAGAAGCTCATATATGATATCATATTTACACGTATGGTTCTTTTATAATTTAATAACAATTATTTAACTATTATAAAAGAGTTTAACATACCCTCGACCAAGGAAAAGTACAAGTAAAGGGTTAATTCCACAATCTCTTTATTATCTGAGGTTGTTTTTACGTAAGTATCTACCGAGACCTCATTATCATCCACATCTATGTTTTCTTAAAAATGTATTTCAATTTTTTTTACTATTTACTAGACTATGGGTTAAATTCATTTATACCATTATTTTCCCTTATATTTTTTGAATGGAGTCTTTCCATTTTTTTCCAAATGAGGTACATTATGACCTCTTCGAAAAAATTATGGTTTGAATGTTTTTTAACTTATACAGAGGGTGCGGCTATTTTCTACTATTGTAACCTCATAAAAGCTTCCCTTACAAGCTTATAAGAATATTTTCAAAATAAGTGTTTTATTTTATAATTATGTGACTCTTAAATGATTTCAATATTGAAAGAGCTATTTCTCTCAAATAGTTTTTATTTCATCTATGTCAACATCCTTTGATAAATTTTACAATTGTTAGATGTTGATATATTAAGATACAAATATTCCATATTGTATTGAAGGTTTTGTGAAATTCTTGACTGTGGATGTGTAATTTTTATACCATTCATGGTTTATGGATAAAGTATTGACATTTTGTATGCTAGTTTTAATATGAATGTTTATGTTATGTTTCAAAAATTTTATATGAGGAATGTATTGGACTTAGTATGTGATGGGTGGAGCCAACTATAACTCCTCGATGCATCGATAGGTCTCATGAGAAAATTGGACGTGGAATTGGCCGAGGCCTTTCCCAATTTGATATATGGTTTAGTCTGAGGCCTAAATTATTTTTAGATATCTTGTCCAAGGCCTTGAAAAGATGTTTTAGAATGTCCGACATTATACATTCCCTCATTATGAAAATCATAATGATGGTTCATGTGGGTATTAGACTAGTAGAATACCCATGACTATGTTTTATTATGGTATTATTTACTCAACTCATATTCCTGCAATAAAGTGTACATATTTATTATTTGAAAAGGAATTTGTTTATAATTATTCACCATGTCTAATGTTTATTTTATCTTTTTCTATATTTATTACCCTTATTAAGAATTTGAGATCACCCCTTTCTTATGTTTCATTTTCCCAGAATATGAAGAAGTTAGTTATCAGTGACTTGCAGGCATAATCTAGAAGGCT
The DNA here is from genome assembly GCA_963277665.1 of Viscum album. Taxonomy (NCBI): domain Eukaryota; kingdom Viridiplantae; phylum Streptophyta; class Magnoliopsida; order Santalales; family Viscaceae; genus Viscum; species Viscum album. The sequence continues at coordinate 1,433,468,342 of OY728145.1, forward strand.
TGGATGTTTCTAATGGAATAAATTAGTGTTGTATTTCTTTTCAGGTTGTAATGTTGAACTTATGTTTGTATCTTGTTTCCAATAATACTAAATTGATTGGTCTTTCGATACATGATTCCTTATATCAAGCCAATGTTATGTAATAATGCACTAAGTCTGGGTAACTAGGGTCGAAGAATTATAGTAAAAATCAAATATTAATTAAAATAAAATATCATAATTTCAAATTTTGAATGATTATGGATTAAATTGACTCATTAAATGAAATAAATAAAAGTTTTAGTGTCTTTTTTAGTCCTTATCAAATTATTTTTTTCTCCTTAATTACCTGATTTACCCTTACTGAGGAGAAAATATTTTCTATGGTTACTATTAATAATAAAAAATTAAGGGATCATATTTATTAATTGTGTAACTATTGATTAAAAATAAGGAATCCATTTTTCAAGATTCAAATCAAATAAGTGGTTGAATATATTTTAAAATTAATCCCACAAAATTCGAAGAATTTGTTTTTTAGTATAAGAAGTTTTTATACTAAAATATAGTGCATAATAAATTTAAAAGAACATGTTGTGGTTATTTTTAATAAAAAAGGACTACATTATTGCTAAAACTATCCTAAAATAGAATATTATTTTTTAAATACTTGATGAAAGTAAAGTTTTCAATAAAAATCAATATTTTTCACCATTAATTGAAAATTTAATATTTTCAATAAAATTTTAAAATTTCATCCTAAGATAATTTTAAAATTATGATCTAAAAAATTATAACCTTTTTATAAAATTTAATTTCTAAAAGATATAGAAATTAATTGTAATATTCTCTCATAATAAGTAATTAAAATCATTTTGGAAGATAACATATTTTTTGAGTATGAAAATACTTTAGTAATAACCGAGTGATTGTTTACTATGAATTTATCAATAATTTTTTATTAACTATAATTCTATATAAAAATAATACATTAGTTAATCCAATTCATATCCATTAATTTATTGAATAGGTTATAATGACCAAATTTAAACAATAATATTTCATGGTTCGTTTATGCTCAGTGTTGTGTGTCATATACACAATAGAACATAATGTTCTTCTTTTCAAAATCACAAGGTGTTATTGAACAACTATAAACACCCATTAAATCCTTAGCCTACAATAATTCAACCAACCAATATATAAAAATAATTTAATCACCTCTAAGAATCTATCACCTACACAATGTGTGAAGCATGTCAAGAAGGAAACATATTTTATGAGCACCCACATGCATGTGAATGATGCAATACAATATCCACCAGATAATAATTACCTAACATTATTATTTTTTAAAAGTAATAATTGTGTTACACCTAATAATGAGAACCCACAATATTCCAAGTTCAATATAGGATTCCAACACTTTACCCCCTTATTAAAATATAAAAACAAATTTTAAATATATTAAAATCAATTAAAAACATCTATAGTGAGCACCAAAGTGGAAGAAGATAGGATTTTTGGTGTTTTATATTTCCTTTGAACTAAACTCTCCAAAATTTCTCAAGGACGACAATTACAATAGGATAGAAAGATAGAATTGATAAAGGAGGGAGAATATAATCAATGAAGAAAAAATACCTCAAAATAGATTAACCAATGCTTTTAATAATGCTCAAAAATATTCAACAACATCCACCACATTTAAGGGATATATTATGGTGTATTTTCATCCTCTTAATGTCTCATTCATGTCTTGGGTCTATTAGAGGATAATTCTTGACAATGGGTGAGAAACATATCTATTGGAGACATTAAAAATAGATAGTTTGAATTTTTATAGAAAATATATCAAGTATATAGTATAAAGATACAAGGTAACTATTATACATATGGTTTATACAAACTGGATAGTGTAACGTCCCTATGTAACTGGTAGGAAGAATATAATCACTTGTTCTTGGAATCTTCTAATAGGTACCTAGTATGATCTTAGTGATTACACATGGGTTTGGGATGCCCAAAACCTGACAATGTCCTAAAATAATATTTAACCCTGTAATTTTTTTAAAAAACTTATTAAATTAGAATTGAAAAATAAACATAATTGAAACCATTAAAAGCATAAATAATATAAAATAAGGCAATTTTGAAACAGAAAAGGTGTAGTAGCTTAAAGACAACTTTTGAGTACTAAAATGATAAAACCATCCTTAGATACAGGTATAAAATTTTTATATAATTTAAATATATTTAAATTTCCTAAAATATCACCTCAATCCAACATATATATATATATGAATATAACATCAAACAATAGAAGCAACCTGATCTTGAAAACAATAGTTAGAGTAGAAAAATTTTAGTGTATTCAATTTATTTATTCAGTATATATATATTCGAACCATGTTTTGGTAAATTTGAAAAATATTTATAAAATTATACAATATTTCTAAATAATAAAATACAACATCAATATTTCATCTATATATCTTGATATCTAAAAAACAATGTAGGCAACACAACCTAAAATCTTCCGAATTGATAGACATTTTGAAATGAGTCCAAGGGAAATTTAAGTTATCTAAATGATCAATTCATACATTATCATAGTTTAATTACTTTTGGATTATTTTTTGTGTTTAAAAGTCTATAATAAATAATTTATTATATACCCTTTATCTCAATATTATATTGAAAATAGAGACAGTGTAAAACTGAAATATAAAAAACATAAAACTATAACACTTAATATTTTAGGGTTTTCATTTAAAATTTTGTTATAACAATTAATAATTTTTAATAGAATACATATTGTAAAATGGAATAGATATAACATTTACAATAAATAATTTAATTATAAATTAAACAATGATCATATGTAAAAAAAATATATTAAAGAAAAAATAGAACATTTTCTAAAAACACAAAACATAAACCAAGAATAAAATTGTTGATAAAAATCCCCAGAAGTTTATTTTATTATAATTTGGTTTGGTGTGTAATTTTATAATTTATTTGAAAAAGTATCAGTGTGTTTTTAAAAAAATAATGTTGATTGGAGGTGTTTGGAAATATTATTCATTTCAAAGGTGGGATTTTCATAAATGAGCCATGTGGTCTGCATAGTGACTAAGTGAAGCCATGCAATTTATATGTGAAAGTTAATGTTACTAATTAGTTGGTAAATTATCATAGAGGATTCACAGAAGATATAAATCCATGAATTGGGGTTGTAGTGTAAGGCTGGAAAAGGAAGTGGGTAGTGGGAAGGAGGTAAGTGTTGGTAGACTATAGAGGGTGTGTGTGATGTGAAGTACGGTTATGGAGAAAAATACATGGAAAGTGTTTCACATAGAAGTTAAAAATAATTTATTTATTAGAGATTTTATGGAGTTTATTTTCCTATATAATTACCCCAAATCACTTAATTAATTAGATCAAAAATTATGTCAGAGGATCAATACTGATGTTTTTTGAAAATTCTGAATGTGGTCTATGTAAGAAGTTTACAGATGAAGAAATTTTCACAAGTAGTGTATTGTGATAGCTCACTAAGGTGGTTTACATAGGAGGTTCGTGGAGGAGAATAACACACAAGAGATTATTCCTAAGATTCACATTGTAAACAATGTCCATCAAGTAACTATGCAATGTCTATATTTTTATTACGCGATGGGAAGGTCATGGAGAATAAGTGTTCGGGATTCTAGGAATTATAAATTACATGATAAGGTGATTATCATCAGAAGGATTAAATTGGATATTTATGTCACACCCATTTTAGTGTTATAAAATTAATAATTTATACATATCTTATGAAGAATATTTTGGAGGAGCAGTGCATTAAATTCAATTAATAGAATAGTGAGTTCTAAACTCTGAGTGGTTTTACACTAGGAGTGACAGTGAGTCTTATCTAAACATTGTAATAGCACTAAATATTAGTGATTATAGAACATTGGGATATTTTATTTTTATTATCCTTAGAATAACCCCATTAGAGTGATTGAAGTAAAATTAATGTGTCAATTTCATTATTTTTTAGTTTATATATTCCCATGAGAAGAAGTGAGAAGAGAGTTTTGTTTAACAACGTAATAAGATCAGAAGGGGAAATTTCTCAAATTGACCATACCTTTATTCAACCACTAATAGTGAAGTTAACCAATTTTTGTACATTAAAAAATAATTTTTAATTTATTAAACAATAAAAAAAATTCTAAGGATTAAACATTATCTTCATCTCTTTATTGTGGTGGATTGATCTCATAGAGGATATGATATTGAACATTGTTAAAGGGGTTTTTTCTAGTTTTTCCCCTTTTCATTTTTCGATTCATTTTACTTTTTATGTTTCTTGATGTTGAACCAGAGTGTATCACATGATTCTATCTAAGGTAGAGGTATAGATTTCATCCTAGGTATCTTCATGGATAATAGTATATGGGGTAGCAAGAATCGTTACTCTTATATTTATTTTATATTTTTTTCTTTAGTCTCCCATTTTTATTATACTCTACTTAAATTTCACATTGTAGTTTAGATTTATATACTCTATGCATATTTTTCTATTTTACAGAATCATGAAAATAAATATGTCTATTTATTACTTTTATTTACAATTTTCATGACTTATCTATTGTTAGAGTGGGTTCCATAGACCAAAAATGTACCTGTACTTTTTTACTACCACAACATGTGAGTTTTATATTATTTTTACCTTCCACGATAGTAGCACAATTTATAAATGTACCATATAATGTAATTAAATTATATTTCTAGATTTATAGAATGTTTATAGAAGTTACTTTTTAAAACAAGAACCCCTTGATAATATGACTGTAATATCAAATATACAACCTCTATTATAGATACATAAATATATAAGGACACATATGATGTGTGAATTTTAGGTGATGGGGGGATAATAAGCATCAAGAATTCTTTTTATTAATTTCAAACATGGTGATATCTATTATTCAAGATCATGTGGCCTAACTCACCACTAGTAACACTATATTTTTTGGATCTCATTGTATGTTCCTGTATATGAGAATGTGTATTGGTTTCTTAATATGAGATCCTTTAGAATAAATATCATTTAATCATGTACTTCAATTTTAAATGAAAACAATGACATTTTATATTTCATTTTAGGTAACTTATGGATGGTACAACATTAGTAGAACAACATTGATTGAATGATCAAGAAATATTTATTCAATTTCAATTTTATGAAGAAGATTCCTCTCCCCCTTTTATGATTCCCTTAAGGATCAAGGTAGAAATATAATAGGGGGTGAATCAGGTTCTATCATTATGTTTTACCATGTTTTGATTTCTCCCATTAGTATTTAACCAATACAATTTAAACCATTGTTATTTTTTAGGATAATAGTTGATTTGATTATTATTTAACAAGCATATATACCATGTACAATGCAAAAAATGAACTATTTTCCCAATTAACTATTCCATGTATGATTTGAAGTTGGAAGTTGTGTTTTTCATGTTATATACCTAGATGTTTTACCTATTTTTGGAGTGATTTTTAGTATTCAATAACTACAAAAACCTATGATATATATTCTATAAAATAAATTGAATCTATGTAAATGTGGTTGGGTAGAATTTCATTAGGATTATGATTTATATATATCTCATTCTCTAGGAAAATGAATTTTTTGGAAGATATTTTTAGTTGAAATTATCACTATAAGATGGGTTTGAATTCATAGGATGAGTACAAATATTTAGAGGAGTACGTTTCATTTGATCTAGATATATGGGAGGTTCTAGGTTTATGATATTTGTAAAAAACATCCCAAATACCTATTCATCATACCTGAACTAACCAAATATTTATGGTTCGTTACTGATTTCTATATGCTAGAAAAATTTATATGGGCATCACTTATGAATTGTTGGGAGCGATTTATCCTTCATTAATAATAAAAAATAAAAATGAGTAAATGTGAACAAATCAACTAATACAACCAATATTCAATTATACATGGTCCAACGATTATGTGAGAATATGAAATCATTCCATGAACAAAACACATAATTGGAATACAACTTAAAACTATCCCAATGCAGCACCTGCAAACATTGAGTTCCACCCCCTCCTTAATGAGACAACTAATCCTATGGTCCACTTTTAATAAACAAGACCATCAATCACACCTATGGGAAAAATATATAAGATTTGACTATATACACACTAATGTGTGTATATATGGTATGAGAAAAATCTTGGTTGGATACCATAGTGAATCTTGGAAATTAATATTTTAAGACAACTCAAAATTATAGTGTGAAATATAAATAGAAAAATACCTTTTTACATTTTTATAATAAATAAAATAAATCCTATTTACACCTTATCCTTTGAAACCCATTTTTATATAATTGACAATATAGTTATGAAGTAAATAAACAATAATAAAGAAGAATCACATTAACATACGACATAAAATAAATCATTATGTAATGTAGTTTATGTAATGGGATAATAACCACTATCCTATGGAGAAAATATTGGGCCTCTATAATTATACATATTTTAGAACCTAAAAATTAGTTAAAATAATAAAAAACACGATTTCATTATTAATATGAAGCACTTATATTTAAAAGAATTGTGAAATACTATAAAATAGTATTATTCAAATGTGACCATTATAAACTAGTCGTTAAATTAGAATACATGAATATAAATAATAATATTTTAAAAAATATGCCTAAGGATTTATGTAATAAAATTTTATTGATTAATTCTTAGGAAATATGAACTCAATTTTTAGTAAATCCATTTTATTCTCAAAAAATATGATTTCACCAAAAATTGTTTTATTTATTTTTTCATGTGTATATAATAATTAATTTGTACCACTTTTATAACTATTAATCAGAAAAATGATATCATTTTATTAAAGAATAATATCAAAATTATCTTAGAGTGAAATTTTGGAATTGTTATGAAGACATTTATTTTTATTGAATAATAAAAAACAAATTTAGATAAACCATTCATTAATTTTCAGTAAGTAAAGTAATTTACAAGTACTATTTTATATTAAAATAATATAATTATACATTTATAATAAATAATATAACTAATTACAATGGAATCATCATTAATCTGATTTTGGTATATGTTCATTTTTGGGCATAAATACACATTTATCTAGATACTGTTTTTTTTTTGTGTTTTGGGATTTTATAATAAATTTTTTTTTGTACTTTTTGAAATTGAATATTTAAAAATTTATTATATATATTGAATCATGAGGTACACATTTGGAAAATATCTCCCATTTATTTTTTGTCATTATAAATTGTAACCATGGTAGGTATTTGTCTCCTCTATAAGGGAAAATCGGGTAAAATAGGATTAAAACTATGAGATAAGACTTTAAATTGACCATAAAAGTTACATTTAATCTATATTATTAATAAGGTAGTACCATACTCAACCAAGATTCATTTTTATTTCAATTTTGTGAAATTATTCATTAATAATTTAATAAAATATTTTAAGTGATTAAAAATACAAAATGTCACTCCCTTGGTTTTAAATTCTCTTTGGGATGAAAATATGTTATAAATAAAAAGTAAATATTATTATGAGTATAATGAAATTATTTTTATGATGATATTTATTTCTAATTATTAGTAATTATAAAATTACCTTAAATTCTTATGCAATGCTAAAACAATGCTTGTGAAGGTATTAGAAAAAAGTTTCTTAATAATTTTGAAGACAAAAAAATAAATATGTTTTAGATTTACTGTGGTGTTACATGAATTTTATGCATAATTATAATTTATAAGTGATAGTAAAAGGGTCTACAATCGAAAAACATTAAAATATTCCAAAAAATGAAGGTTAACATGTGGTTAAAACAATGAGATAAGGGTGAAACTATCACCTAAAATTGTTCAAATTTTATTGTGTGAGATGATTAAGATAAATATGCATATTATCTTAGAAATATATCAATTTTTTCCAATTGAACTATAAAATAATATTTATTAATTTAATACTTTAAGAAATTCCAAGAGTTCGCCTCTCCTCGATTAAAAAAGGAAATCCATCTCCTCTCCTCTACACACTTTAAGGGGAATTTTGTTAGGATAATAAAATCTCAAATACCTTACTAAAATCCCTATAAAAATCATAGTGGTATTGGTTTGTGTATAATACAATATTTATAGTGATTGTGTAGTTAAGAAAATGAAGTTGTCTGAAGAAGTGTATGTTTGAACGCATACGAATCAGGATGATGCAAAATGTTATAGATTTATCATTTCACTTATATTTCTATAATACATATTCTATATTTGCCACTTTTTAACTTTTTTTGGTTTATATAAAACCCATGAATTTATTTTATTATTCTTCTCATGGAAATTATGAGGATTTAGAAATCCATCTAAGGCTCTCTCTTTATTGAGGGTTGATTCAGATATTACCAAAGTGGTAAGGGTTCTTCATCTAAATATTATTATGTTGATACATGTTTTATGTTATACACCTAATTATGTTTATCTGGTTTATATATTTCCCCTTTTACATGTTATATAATTAACTTAATTATGTTCATGATAGTTAATATTTTATTTTAATTTTTTCTTTCATGGGGATTATGATTTAAAAGATACCAAAGTTGTAAAGGATTTATGTGTAAATATCAATTTAATATGAATTTTTTATGATTAAATTCCTATTGGGGGAAATTATATGATACTTATCTAATAAATCCATCAAATTTTCCTATAATCTGGTAATTCATGGAATTTTAAAGTAAGAGTACCATTTTTCTCTCTTTGGTATTAAAATTATTAGGAAAATGTCTTTCACAAAAATAGAATTTATTTTCTATTTGGTTAGGAATATTTTTCTTCTATGTCCATATTTTTTTTAAAATTTTTTAATGTATATTTTTACTATTGTACAATATTTTTTAAAGTAATTTGTACCCATGTTTAACTTTATATAAAAATAACCCTCTTTGATTTTTCCTAATGATGCAATTTTTAATTTTTATAGAAAATGTGAAAGGAACTTTATTTTAACATGATTGGCCTGAAATGAATTTACCTTCATCATGAATGCTCAATTCTAAGAATATTAATTACATTCCATGGTTATTTTCCACAATAATTTCTTACATAATATTTTTGAAATATTTTTATTTTAAACAAGTGATTTCAAAATGAAAAGTGTATTTTCCTCAATAAATATTCCAATGATATTTTTAAGGAATTTCTCAACCATGATGAACCTTTTTAATGTTACATATAATTTAGTGCAGATATGATCCAATTACATTATTAGCCCATATGTTATTTTTGGACACTATCTCTAATCATAATGGTTTGAATTATCACAAATCATGTAATATATTATAACATATATCTTTCCTCATTATCTCAAATCATATATTAATCAAAAGTCACATATCTTACCTCATGATAGAACATAAATCATATCAAAGCATATATAGTATATCAGATCATTTTAATCATATACCTATTTATGTTTTTTGAAGTCTAATTTAGATTATAACTGATTATATATGTGTAATTATGGGTATTAACACATTTTGACATTGTTGTATTATATGTCAGATAAAACATCTAATATTATCTAAGTATGAGTCACTAACACTGATAGAAGAACTTAGACACTAATAGACAAATGAATCACTGGCTGATGTCCCACTGATAGACAAATGACTCATCGAATGATGTCTCACCGACAGATGACTCACTGACTAATGTCTCACTGACAGAAAAATGACTCACCGACAAACAAATGACTCACCGAACGATGTCCCACCGACATGTTGACTCACCTATTGATGTGTCATTGATAAGAAAAATCACCGAGAGATTGACTCATCTACAAAGGAGTAACCAATATATTGTTTAAATTTTAAATATTTCTAATGGTCATATTTGAATTATTTAATGATAGTGACATATTTAATGATCCTTCATAGTACTTTTAGCAGATAGTATGAGGTATGATGAACCTATGCACGTGGAAATAACATGATCGTTTTCATCCCTCAAGAATTAAAAAAAATTGAAGAGAGAAGTGTAGTGTGCCTACATGAGAGACATACAGAAGAAAATCTGTGACTCTCATGCACCCACTGTGAACTCAAGCACAAAATAAGAACACACGAGGAAATCACAATCATGTTGTTCATTGAATTGACAAACTACTTCTTCATATCAATGAATGTGAAGAATATACTTGTAGAACCATACTTATACCTGGAATTCAGAATACAAAACTCTCTTTTTGTGTCAAATTTCAAAAGAGGACTCAAACCTCATCTCAGCTACATCTGAAGAGTCCAAAGATATATCTCAAGGCACACTGAGCCTTCTAATTCCATTCTCATTTTTATTTGATCTGTTGTGTGAATTTTACATACTTTTGAGTAGTGTGCGTATCTATATGTATAGAACATACTGTCTCCTATATCAAACTAAAGGATACAAGATATCCTTCCACTCGTACCATCTTACACTTTTTTACTCTCACAGATAAGTGTGGAAGACTTCCTTTTGTGACCTAGTAGTTTTGACCCAAAAAGATCAACGGTAGAGGTCTTTTGACCTGGATAGACTAGGTGTTGTTTTGAACCCTGATCTAGTTTGTGGATCAAACATTATATTAATTTAAACTTCTTGGTGCCAGGTGATCACCAAGTAAAGAGGATTATGTCTCTCCTTGATACTAAACCTCTTGTTTTATACACATTGTGCTTTTACATTTAGTTTTACTCTATTTTATCACATATTTTATGAAAATAAATTTAAATATGATAGTTAGACTTATAAAGTCTTTATAATAACTTTTAATTATTCGGTTAATTTAAAAATTTGTATTAAATGTCATATTGATGAATCAAAGAACTAATCATGATTCTGAGAAATTTATCAAATAGTTAAGATATTATAAATTCACTGCAGGCTAACAAGTCAATTGAATTTTAAATTTGTTCTTGAGTGTACTAATCCAACCAACATTTAGTATCATTGGAGTGCTCAAAATCCCAAGTTTCAAAATTTTAATATGTTTTTCAACTATGATTTTTGTTGTGTTTTATGGATCTTATAAATTTTGTAAGTTATAAATTTTTAGTTCATTAAATATCTACAATATATTCTTTAGTATGGATAATAGATTGTAAGGTGCTGCTACCTATAGAACTCCATTATTAAATAGAACCAACTATGATCAATGGAAAATTAAAATGAAAATTCACTTAGAAAGTATAAGTTTTGTAATTTTTTCTTCAATTGTAGATGAATATAAGATTACTACTACTTATAGAACTACTTAAGATGGCCCGAATAAGAAATATTCTAATAATAATTGATAATACATGAATGCCTAATACTTTTCTTTAGGAGATGAAGAGTTTAATATAATTTCTGCATGTAAAATAGCCCATGAAATTTGGGTTAATTTTTCTGTTTCACATGATTGAAAAACTATTGTCAAGGAAATGAGACTTAACACATATACTATTCAATATGATAACATTAAAATGAAGCATGATGAGCCTATTTTTGACATTTATCTCAAGTTTAATGAAATTGTGGACACTATGATATCTCTGGGAATATATGTTATAGCTTAGGAAAAAATTATGAGAATACTCATATGTTTACCAGATAGATGGAGAGGAACATCTATCTCTATTAGAGAATCATGTGACATCATAAAACTACATGTCAAAGAACTCATTTGAAAACTGATAATGTACAAATAAGAGTTGAAATTCAACAAGTAATAGGAAGATGAACATAAGATAAAATCTGCAACATTCAAGACTACTACCTCTAAGAATAATGAAAAAAGAGAAGGTTTTTGCCTCTGTTGAAAGCTCAAGTAATGATGAATCAACATCTTATAGTGACAAATAGATGTCTCATCTAGCCATAAGATTAATGAAATTCTATAGGAATTAGTAATTCTTCAAGAAACACAATTATAAAGGAAGATATGATAATAAGGGAAACTGGAAAAAGGACTGGAAAAGAAACGAAAAATATGATGAGATTGATTGCTTTAAATGTAAGAAGAGAGGAAATGTAAAAGTTGATGGTAAAAAATTAAAATAAAAAAATAAGTATGAAAAAATATAATAAGTATAAAAAATCTATGATGGCCGCCTGGAGTGCCTTAGAGGATTGTTCCAGTGAATCAACATAATCTCATGATGAGAGAGATGAAATAAAAAAAATGTGTTTTATGAAAAACACATCTAAGGAAGGTTGTATGAAAATATCGTTCAAGAGGTACTGTTACATGGATAGTGGATGTTCAAGACATATGATAACATAATATTCAAGCTTCAAGAACCTAGTCAATATTTATGGTGGATATGTCACTTTTTGTGACAATGCTAACGAAAAAATAATTGACCTAGGCCAGATTTGTAACTCTAACTCAGTTTTAATTTCAAAAGTACATTTTGTTGATGGATTGAAATATAATTTTCTTAGTATATCAAAATAATGTGATGATGTATTTCATGTTAAATTTGAAAATTATTCTTGCAATGTTTTTAACTTTAAAAATGAATTAGTATTTTATGCTTTTAGAAATGAAAATATATATATAGTTAACTTAGTAACTTTAGTTTCTCAAATCGTTTATTATTTAAGTTCCGTTCATAAAGAGACTTGGCTTTGACATTATATATTAAGACACTATAATATACACTCTATTAGAAATATTACTTGAAAAGGAATAGTCAAGTATCTATACAGACTTTAGTTGTCAAATGACAAAACCCGTAATCCTTGTCTAAAGGGTAAATATCACATAATATCATTCAAATCAAAGAAAGAAGTTTCATCTTCTCATCCATTAGATTCGGTTCACATGGACTTGTTTGGGCCTTCTCGAGTTTTATGATTAAATTGTAAATACTATGTCTATTTTCTTGTAGATGACTATTCTAGGAATACTTGGACTTATTTCTTAGCTCAAAAAAGTGAAGCATGTACTTACTTCACCAATTATTCTAAAAAAGTTGAAAATATAAGTGGACTTAGAATATAATACATAAGAAATGATCAAGGTTTTGAGTTTAAAAATCAATAATTTGAATCATTTTTCTCACACAATGGCTACAGTCATAACTTCTCTTCCCCTATGACACATTAACAAAATGGTGTTGTGTAAAGAAGAAACAGAACTTTACAAGAGATAACCCGAACAATGCTTAATGATTATGAAGTACCTGTTTACTTTTGGGATGAGGCTATGAATAAATATTTCTACATAATTAATAGAGTTTAAATTAGACCAATCCTCAAGAAGACTCTTTATGAGTTGTGGAACAATAAGAGGCCAAAATTTTGTTACTTCACTGTTTTTGGTTGTAAATTCTATATCCTCATTAAAAAAGAACAATCATGACAAATTTTCATCCAAGAGTGATGAATGAATACACCTAGGTTACTTGACCCCTAGTAAAGCCTATAGAGTTTTTAATAAAAATAACCAAGTGTGTGGAAGAGTCTATGCATATCAAATTTGATGAAACAAATCCACATAAATATAATTACTCTATAGAAATTTGTAAAGATGATGTATCAAATCTGGATATAAATACAAAATCATATAATCCTCTTATCATGAAATCTGTTAAATCAAATATTTATTGGAATTCTTCAGACTCTGAACATAATGAAACTGAACTTGTAGATGAACCTAAAATTGTTATCCCCTCCCTTTCTAGACATACTAGAACCCTCAATAACCATCCTTTAGATGTTATTGTTGGAGACTTTATTAAATGGACACAAACTAGAGATTCTCTTAGAAACCTAGTTCAACATAAAATATTTCTGTCACATCTTGAACCTAAAAACATAATTGATGCAATTAAAGATGAATTTGGGGTGATGGAGGTGCATGAACAACTTAATCAACTTGAAATAAATAATGTTTGGAAACATGTGGATATACCAAAAGACAGCTTGAACATATGTACAAAGTGGGTGTTTAGGAAAAAAGTAGAAGTATCCGGTAATATTTTTAGAAACAAAACCAGATTGGTTTCACACGGTTACATTAAAGAACAAGGAATTGACTATGATGAAACATTTTAATCAATTGCTAGAATTGAGTCCATCAGAATCCTAGATTCTTATCTATCCCATCATAATTTCAATCTTTATCAAATGGATATTAAAAGTGCATTCCTAAATGGTTATATAGTTTAGGATGTTTTTGTTGAACAACCCATAGTTTTACAAACCCTCATTTAAAAAATCATGTTTTCAAATTAAAAAAATATTTATATAGTTTAGAACAAGCTCCTTCAGCTTTGTATGATAGACTAAGTACTTTTATCAATACAGATGATTTTACAAAAGGAATTACTAGACTTACTCTTTTTATAAACTGAATTACAATAGATTTCTTAGTTGTTCAAATTTATGCAGATGATATTATTTTTGGATATTCAATAAATTATTTATGTATTTATTTTTCTAAAATTAAAAAAAATGAATTTAAATGAGTTTGATGGGTGAACAAAAATTATTACTTGGATTTAAGATATTTCAAAATAAAGATGGTATAAATTTAAATCAATGTAATTACACAAAATACCTTTTAAAAACATTTTAGTATGATATAATTAAACATACTGACACTCCAATTAGTACCACTTGTAAGTTAGACCTTGAAAAAGATGGAAAATCTTTTGATCAAACCATTTACAGAGGAATGAATGGATGTTTTCTCTACTTGATTGGTAATAGGATAGGTATAATGTTTTGTGTGTGTGTATGTGTTCTCGTTTTCAAGATAATCCTAAAGAATCTCACTTAAATGCTATTAAAATAATTTTCAAGTACCTAAAACATAATATCAATTTTGGTTAGTTTTTTCCTAATGGAAAATCATTTGATATAGTGATTTATTATAATGATGACTTTAGTGGTTGAAAGTGAGATAGACAGAGCACCTCTAGAACATGTCACTTTTAGGTAAAGTCTGTTTTATCATGGTGTAGTAAGAAATTTTTTTTTTGCATTATCTACTGCTGAAGTAGAATACATAGATTTAGGTTGTTGTTGTCCTCAGATTTTGTGAATGAAACACACTCTGCTGCACTATGGATATAAATTCTGACATACACATATAAATTGTTACAACACAATTCCGGTTAACATCTCTAAGAACCCACTTTCTCATTCTAGAACAAAACATATTGATGTAAGATAATACTTTTCTGAGAGATCATTATCTATTGGGAGATATATCTTTATAATGTATTGGAGCTAAATATCATCTTGCTGACATATTCACTTTGTCATTGAAATATGAACGAATGAATTACATCAAAAATGATCTATAGATGATTAATATATAAGTATTTTATAGTCTTTATCATTTTTCAAATCTAAGAGACTCTGTTATGCTAACTTCGTCATACCGACACTATCATTCCTACTCTGTCATGCTGACTCTATCATGCTGACACTGTCATGCCAACTCGGTTATACTGACTCGGTCATGATGACACTGTCATGCTGACTCTGTCATGTCGACCTTGTCATGCCAATGCTGTCATACTGACTCTGTCATGTCGACACTGTCATGTCGACTCTGCCATGCCAACTCTGTCATGAAGACACTATCATACTGACTCTATAATGACGACTCTATCATGTCGACTCTGTCATGCCGACTCTTTCATGCCGACACTACTTTCATGCTGACACATTTTCCATTCTGACACCAATGAGTCACTTTTCATAATTTTAATGTTCTTAACCAAAATAATACTGCTTTTATTATTCATGAACCCAGTTTACAATTTCGTGATTTTCACCCAATTTAAGCCCTAAATGATATATTCTCGAATTGTTCCATGCAACGTCTTACCATGAAACCACCATTGCTCAGTCTACCCTAGACCTTTCACCTTCTAAACTTCATCCAAGATCTCGGAATTATAAAACTGAAGCACCCTTCTAAAGGATACTATGATAAGACCCCACTCGTTAAGTAGAAAAATAGAGAGTCCAGTGGATCTTCTGGCCCAGTAAATCAAGCACTGGCCAATTGTATAGTTACTCTAGAAAAAGTGGTGTCTGCAGAATGGATGGTGGAGATAATGTCACTTATACTAAAGGTTTTATAGGATCAGGGTGGGATTCGGTGGTTTTATGAGAATGAAAGAGAATATTATCTGATATTGGTGCATGAGTTCAACCTAAATGATGAGTTTTTGTAGGAATAAAGTGATGCCTATTGGTTAAACTCCAAGGTAAAAGGAAATGGGCTTTATTTCTCTTCAAATACGTGGGTTGAATGTCTCAAATTTCATCATGAATGAATTTTTGATGGCTATCAAGGTACTCCTCCACTTGGAAGTGATATTTTTAGCCTTGGTATATCTTTGAAATAACATACTGATAATGAAGTTCCTCGAATGCTAGTTTCTTCTGAGCTTCTTAGAGAGAGAAGGAATCTTGTTTAAGATCATCTAAAACCAAATTTTTTCTATAAATAGAGGACATTTCTTCTTTGAAGTACCAGGTTGTCTACCTGGTTTATCTGCGGAAGAATGGTGTCAAGGTTAATATTTTCAAGTATTTAATGGTTCACATAAGTGAGATGATCAAACCCTACTCTAAGGAAAATTATTTGTTTTATCCTAGAATGATATATTATATACTGAAAGAAAAGGGATGTGTGGATGATAGTAATGAAACTATATTAGAATGTAGTGTCTTTTTTTTGAATAAGGTTATCTCTGGAAGAATTAATGTTTATTAGAATGCATGGAAGAGAAGATATGTTGGTGATGAAGAAAAATATTATGAAAAACTCAATCTTGTGGATCACCATACCAGACCAAGAGATATATGGGATCTTGTTTCGTGTCCTGATGAAGAAGAAACTTACTATGATTAGCAAGGAGGTGAGGATGTTGGAGCTAATTGTAAAGGTTCTTCTTTTGATGATGGGAGAGGTCATGATGTTGTTGTATATCCTCTTAAGATGAACTATGGAAAACCTAGTACACCACTATAATTACCTTCAAAAAAATAAATTTTAAGAGATGATGAAGATAAAGAGGAACCATAATTGAGTGGCACTATAGAGTATGAATCTAATGACTCAGAAGAAGAAGAAGAAGAAATGGATCAAAGAGAATAATAAAAGGTAGATGGTTCAGAAAATGTGGAATAAGAGGAAGAATTTGAATAAGTGGAAGAAGTTGAAGAAGAGGTATAAGTGTAACAAGATTAAGAAAAGGAAGAATAGGGAGGATATCAAGAAAATGATGATGGAGGTAATTTTGGACTTGTCGCGCCAATAGTGGTGGTGATGATGGTCATTAAGATGGAAAAGAGGAAAGAGTTATGGTGGATGATCTAGTGGAAATCGAGAGAGATGTCTCCCTTTTCTCTTGGTTATCCTCTCTTCCATGGGTCTTCCTAGGTTTTCTTTTAGAAATCCACTGATTCGGAGTTGACGACACATCTGTGCGGCGCCCTTCTTCCTCGTCATTTTCCTCCCCCCCTCTTGCCTCCTATTGCTTTCTTTATTTGCGTGACTCCTCTAGTTTTTTCGGTTCATCATCTTTCTTCTCATGCTCATGGGCTCCCGATGAAGGTTTGCTATTGTTGCTCTCGGTTGCTCCTTCTGCGGCTCTACCCTCACGATCCTCAAGGCCTCTCTAGGTCGGATTTGGTGTTGAGGTTTAAAGAGGTTTTGGGTTTCACGATTTTGTAGTCGACGAGCCTCATGGCGCTCCCCGGGATGGTCTGCCGCCGCTTTACAAGTTCCTGGTTTTCTTCCTCATCGACTATTACTGTTTTATGGTGTCCTTGGCCAATCTACTACTACTCTGAAATCACGTTCCACTACTCCTCTCCTTGTTGGATTTGGAGCGGTGGTAACATTAAAGTTTTGGGCGGTGTGGTTTGGTGGCCATTAGGGTTCTAGGTACGTGTTCCCCTCCAAGGGATTTGGTCCTTCGGTTGTCTTCCTCATACTTTTGGTGATGGTTTGTTTACATATTATCAGTGGTTGATCTGCTGTCTAATTTTTTGTGGTGTTTCGATTTATGGATCTGGTTTGTTTTTGCTTAAGTCTGGTTATGGTAGCGGCTGTCGGGTTTCTCTCGACGGTACCATGGTGATTTCAATATTCGTCATCTCTGTATTCCGAGAACGGTTTTTTCTGATTCGTTGGGAACAACCATGATTTGGTGCGGTGAGCTGTTTCACGGTGGATCTAGTTTCCGATGATCTCTGGCGATTGGTTTTCATGGTGGTTGGAATATGATGTTGACGCAGATGTCGATGGTGAATGATGATGGTGGTTGGCAAGGTGATGTGGTCGATCATCAAGCATGATTCTCGGTGGTGGTGTGCTTTTTGAATTTTGAATTTTGAACTTGTATGTACTTGTTATTTTTGGTTTCCCGCTTGGTATGTCTCTCGGTTACCACTAATCCATGAAAGTGGATTTTGGAAAATCAAACAAAAATCTAACTTTCAGGCAGTGGAAATCAATATACTAAGGACTTGGAACCTTCTCCTCAAGATATGTATGTAAGGAAGATAATTCAAATTGAGGGTGAGAAAGCTACTAAGAATGATAACACTAAGGATGATCCTAAAAAAAGAGAAGATCAAGCTAGTGAAGAGTGTCAAATTGGAAGAGTAAGGCTTGATACTCTCACTCCACTAAATGATGATGTAATTGTTTAATGGGAAAGGAATCATGGGTATGTGGAACTGGGATTAGATTATAAAGATTAAGATGATGAGGTTTTTATAACTACTAAAATGGAACCAGTGGTTGAGGTCCTTTCTAGTGACTATGTCAATAATCCTAATTTAGAAAAATTCAAGGAAGATTTATTTTCAGAATTAATACATTCAGTACAATCTTAGATGAGATATGAGATTGACGAATATAGGAGAGAAAACACCTAACTGAATGATAACATGAAAGATATCTGATTTATAGTTGAAGGTGTAAGGAAAACCAAGAATTCTAGTTCTTCTCTTACCTCATCATATGCATCTCATGTAGTTATTTTTTCAGTCTCACAGATAGTGATAAAGGAAATTCATCGAAATTTGATTATAACTACTGAAACCAAAGTGGAATGAAACATGATGCTTGGTAATGAGATGAATGAGTTAACTACTGGCATCAATGCTTTAACCACTTAGTACCCAAACATAATGGAAGGTGTTAGGAGAGGACTTTAAGATCTTGTTTCTCATCTTAAAGTTCATGATTTTTCAAAACTGATAAAGGAAGTAAAATAAATTGTGAAATCTTCTACAACCACAACTTCTTCTGTACACTTTATAGATTTGGAAGTTGTCAAAGGTGCTATTAGGGAAGAGTTGAAAGCAATACCAAGTGGCACAGATTCAGATTCCCTTGAAAAAATTTACAATTCTATCCACCATGTGCAAGAAATGGTTAGGATTTATCTTAGAGGAGCCTTCGAGACTCTAGAAGAGATAACCAAGAATGTTAATCAGTTTTTTCAGAATATTTATACCAAGCATAAACTCACCAGTCACTTCAAATATTTACTGAAAATTCTCAAATTCCCACCTATGACTGTTGCCTTTATGGACCTAGTTCTGAAAATGAAGGATTTTACTCCTTTTTTGTATAAATTTATAGATAACAATGATGAGTTTTAAAATTTAATGAAGTATTGAGGAGAAATCATTGAGGACTTTATCAGGCTGCTAAAACCATACCTCCGTGTTTAGTGTGAATCCATAGTTGTTACCACTGTTGCTATTATTCACTCTACTCTTCCAATGAGATCCTCTCTAATATCCGTTGCTAAATCCTTTACCCAAATCTGACCTGTAATCACAGAACACACTCAACCTAAGGTGTTTTCCCAGCACAGACCAAACCTGGCACCAATGGTTCTAGCATGAATTCATTTACCTCTAATGATTATTCATTCAGATTCTCTTATTTCTTAGATACCTCCAAATGGACCTACCATTGATCTATCTAATAATGTTTTGAAAGCCCTTGATCCTAAGAAGTATCATGGAGTTATTATTTTTTATAGGACTATGTCCTTGTAATTTTTTTATTTCACTGAAATTTTTTTATGAATGACAATTCAGTATTTCTACTTTTCTATTTTAGTTTTTAATATTTCACTTTTTTATAATACCAAAATGGGGAGATCATTATTAAGAATTATTATTTGTTTACTTTACACTAATACATTTCACTTCCCATAATTATTTTGGATCCTATTCATATTTATAAGAGATATTAATCAGATTGTTTACATTAATCATTCTCTAATGGTACATAATAATGCCACGATTTGTGATCATAAAAAGGGGGAAGTTTTCTGGACCATATAAGATTGTTATCGACTATCTCTAATCATAAAGGTTTTAATTATCAAAAATTGGGTCATATATTATAACATATATATTACCAAATTATCACAAATCATGTCTTAATCACAATTCACATATCATACTCATGATAGACCCTAAATCATCTCAAAGCTTATCTAGTATATCAAATCATTTTAATCACATACCTAATTTTGATTGTTATAGTATAAACAAGTTTATAACTAATTACCTATGTGAAATTATGGGTATTAACACATTCTAACATTGTGTTACTATAATACAAATAGAACATCTCAAATTATCTATGTATGAGTCACTGACATAGACAGAAGAACTGAAACACCAACAGACAAATGAATCACTGACTGATGTCTCACCGAAAGAAAAATTACTCACCAATAGATGTATCATTTAAAGACGATTCATCAACTGATGTCTCACCAATAGAAAAATGTCTCATCGAATTATGTCTCACCGAAAAACAAATGACACACCAACCGACGTCTCACCAACACGATGAATCACTGATTGATGAATCGCCGACAGGATGACTCACTGATAGACCGACTCACCGACAGAGGAGTCACCAATAGATTATTTAAATTTTCATTATTTATTATGATCATATTTGAGTCATTTAATGACATTGAAATTTTTAATAATCATTTTTAGGATTTTTAGTAGACAATACGTGGTATGATAAACCATTGCATGTGGAAAGAACATGCTCTTTATAGGGCCTCAAGAATAAAAATAATTGTTAAGAGAGAAGTGTTGTGTACCTACGTGAGAGAAATAAAGAAGAACATCTGTGAATCTCATGAACCCACTATGAACTGAAGAATAATATAAGAACACATGGGGAAATCACAATCATGCTATATGTCAAATTGAAAATATACTTCAAAATATCAAAGAAAGAGAATAATATACCTGAAGAACCATACTTATACCAGGAAGGTGGAATACAACACTCTATTTTTGTGTCAAATTTTAGAAGGGGAATAAAACCTCGTCTTAGCTACTTTTGAATAGTCCATAGCTTCATCTCAAGACATGTATATCCTTCAAAATCCTTTCTCATTTTTATTTTTCTATGTTGTGTTCATTTTTACATACTTTTGAACAGGGTGTGTATCTCTCTCTAATGCACACACTGTCTCCAGCATCAAAATGAATGGGAAAAGATATCCTTCCACTCATACCTTCTAACACCCTTTTTACTGCCACATATAAGTGTGTAAGAAGTCCTTGTGTGACCTGGTTGTTTTTACCCACAATGAACAATTCTAGAGGTCTTTTGACCTCGACATACTGGGTGCTGTTGTGAACCCTGATCTTGGGTGTGGATCAAACTATTTATTATTTTAAACTTATTGGTGGAATGTTATCAATAAGTGGAGAATATTAGGTTTGTTCTTGAGATTGAACCTCTAGTATTATTTTCACTATGATTTTACTTTTAGTTTTACTCTGTTTTATCAAATATTTCATGAAACTAAATTAAATTCTGATAGTCATTCTTATCATATGTTTATAACAGTATTGGATTATTAAGTTAGTTTAAAAATTTGTATTGATTTTCAAATTGATGTAACTGAGAACTAATCAATTTTATTTGAAATAAATAAAACAGTCAAGATCTTATTAATTCACTACTTTCTAACTTCTCAATTGAATATTAAATTTGTGGGAATTTCAAATAATAAAATTTTAAAAGAATTTTTTATAGGAACTCAATTCACCCCCCTCTTGAGTATCCTACTCTGAAAAATAGATAATATTATTAATGTTTCTCAATATGGTTTATGATTATGATGATGAATTGTTTACGAAAACTATTTATTTTTCAAGGGTTATGCTACGATGAACTATTGAAATGTTTATGAAAATTGTTTCCTTTAAATGGGTTATAATATATTGATATGATGAATGTTTTATGATATTTTGGGTGAAATATAAATATATTATGATTATTTTATGGGTGGGAAGAAACTTATATATCCCTCTAATTAATTTTTTAATTATGGATATCTCATGAGAGAATAAGAACTGTCTTGGGGAGTGACCCCAATTCAGAAAAAGATGTTATTCACTACGATGGTCTTGGGAGTAAACCATGACTAAGGATATGATGGAATGTGGAGTGAAACCAAACCAAAATGATAGTATAGTAAGTAATCCTTGATTAAGGATATGATCTAATAAGGATTCAACCCAATCCACTGTTTTAGAATTCAAATTGATCCTTGAAAAAGGAAATGGTTTTCTATACTTATACGCATGATAAAAAATTATGTCTTATTCTTGTGTTATATTATTAGTTATCAAAATTGATTATTGATGATTCCATATTCATATTAATTGAATAATACATATACCAGGATATATAATTAATGATATTTGATTGATTGGGGATGACTTTTTTATGTCGTGATCGTGTTATCATACATATATGCTTGTATTATGATCATACAAGATCATCAATTGATATCTATTTTTTCTACCCTTATTAAGAGTTTAGGATCACTATTTATTATGTTTCCTATCCCTAGGTAATAAAGAAATTTCTTAATTAAGAAATTTCTAAGAAGTGTATGATGATTGATTAATTTTTGAGGATATATTTAAGATTGATCATGAAATAAGTTATTTATGTATCTAGTTTCCAAAGACACTACAAATTTATGGTTCTAGAATATAACATAATGTTATTTATTGAATAATCAAATAATTAATTATAATATCAATGTTGGAAGATTTTGGGTCACTATATTTGGTATTAGAGTAGGGTTTAATTAATATTTAGAGATTAGGATTAGAGTTATTTTGTGAAAACCTTTTTTATAAGACTAATTATAGGATAAAATACTAAAGTGAATATGAGGTGTATATTGTTTTTTTTCTTATAAATACCTCCTTATCTAGATAATACATGTGTATGTGGTTCTAGAATATATTTATTTATGGTTAATAGACTTAAAAATAGTTCATGGATTATATCTCGACCATCATTTTGGTGCATGGTGAATATACCCTTACTGTGCAGCCAGTTTGAAACACTTGGGGGATATGATTGGGTTAATTAATATTTTTCCATAAACCATTATAATGTATTTTAATATATGATTATCATTGAAGTAATATGTTAAAAAACGTCATATATTGAAAGGAATATTTAATGATTTAGAGTGATTTCTCATCGTTACACATTATGATCCTAATTGATCTTTATTTGGTTCTAGTCAAAGGATGGAACCATAAGGAATCATGATAATGTTGAATGTGATATAAAATGCAGTGATTATATTCCGGATAAACTGAATGAGATGGGACCTAGAAGGAAATACCTTGTAATTATTCTTAATATTCTATTACGATATATGTTGGATGGAGGTTTAGTTCTTAAACTATGACTCAAGTGTCTTCTCAGCCTCTGTACCCCACCATCATGGATATCTATTTTTGGGAGGCTTGGTAGTTTTGTAATTTTAATTTCACTTTTGAATTTAGAGTAGGATATTGTTTTTAATATTAATGGAGGTGAAGTTCTAATGTTGGTTGGGGATCTGGTTCTGGGAATGATTGGTTTGAATAGTTTCCCCTCTATAGTTAAAATATGACTTTGTTCAAAAATAATTTTTTTAGGGAATCAAAAAATATGATTAAATACATAAACTTTAGAGACTTTATTAATGAAAAAAATAATACGAAGATTTAATTTTAAGTAATTTCATGTGGTAATGACCATAGAGTAATGAATGTTAAATTTTTCTCATGTCAAGAATGTGAGAATAAATTCCTAAGAGAATGTATTCAAGGATCAGGAAAATGTTTTCTGTGTGTAAATGAAGGTTATAGAGAAATGAATGTATGAGGAATTCAATATCTTATATGTGGTGAATTTGGTAATTATCCTAGTCAATTTACAAATATATGTGTTAACTGCTAGACCAAGGAATGACTTATACTATTCCAATTGTTTTAGTTGAATGAATGAAGATATTATGAATTAGGATTTTAAAATTATAATATATAAGGGTTTTATCAATGATTTGTTGGTAAAAAAATCATGAAACATATATGGATTGTTCTATAATAGTTTTGGTTAAGTGTTTTCAAGCATATGTTGAATGGTAACAATAACCTAGGAAAGTTATTTAGTGGTAAGATGCTATTTTTTTAAAACACATGATTGAGGGAAATATAACCCATAATATGTGCTTGATATAGGGATAATAATATCTATAATGGATAAAGAAATGGTTCATATTGGTAAATTAAATTTGATAGTATTGATAACCTTTGCATTTATTAGTGATTTGATGAAAATTATATTTATATTATATTTTTTGATGTTTAATGTACTTTTGGATTGTTGGGGTATATTGAATGATTTGTATAGAGTTAATTTTTGAAAAAACATATCCTTTTCATTTAGGTTTTACAGTGATTCCTGTTATTTTGGGAAATGATTAGAATTTTTTTAGAGAATTTATGATAACAGTATTTATGTTTTTTTGTGTGTGAAATTATGAGATACTTTATTCTATTTGGGTATAAATTTTAATGTTGATATTGGGAAAAAATATGTGATCCAATATTCCATGTTTTTGGGGTTTTAAATTTTTTTCAAGAATATTTTAGAGAATTATTATGGTTAACTATTTATTGAGTGGTTTTATTAAAACATTGGGTGATGCTTTAGATATTAATCTATTATTTATTCATATAATTATTTATCCATATTGGATAATGTTTTCTAACCATTTTAGTTTTGGTAATAACTAGATATAGGAGGAATTAAATTTCATTATTTTATGGATCTTATAATCCATTAAAAGTTAATTTTAGTGCTTCATACATGAAATAAAAATTTTGAATAATCTTTTCATGACGTTAGAGAACATATAGAATTGATCAGATCATAACCAAAGGATGAAATTATGCATATGAAATGGAAAAAATCAATTAGGTATATTTTCTCATATACTCTGTCCTGAGAGAATAAGAATTACTTAACTTTAGAAAAAGGAAATAGAAATGAATATTTTATTTTGGACCTTCATTTTTTATGGATCGATGACCTTTTCACCCCCCACTGATTAATGGGTTTCTATTCATTAACATTATCATGCTCTATTTATCTGTAAATATTTATTACTCCTCATATTCTTATTTTCTCCTCCATGTCTATATTTTTAATTCCCACCAATGTTTTCATTATTTAGTAACATGGTTATTTTTTGTTTAATGAAAAATTTATTTTTCACACCTTCCCATTGTAAATAACACTTTATTATCACTTTGTACAGTATAAGTTTTCAAACAAATGATTTTTAAATATTTAACATTTAATAATCAATATAAAATTACAAGGGCACAAATAATATATGGGAGAGAATGTAACACCTGAAATTTAATTAAAATAATAATAAGATCGATAGATTTCTTAACATGTGATGTGGGTTTAAATTTGATTTATTTTTCCACAAATTTTTTTCTAATGTAATAATTTTTTATTGTCTAAATTATACTTTTACTATTTATTTAGTACTTTTGATGATTTTTTATCAAATTAAGTAAAGTCTTAATTTAATTTTAAATTAATGTTTTTAGTTATTTTTTTCTAATTTACTTATAGTTTAGTGATTAATTATTATAAACTATATTTTTATGGTTTCTGTACTAAAATTATAGACTATTTTTATTTGTTTCTATTTATTTATTGTATTTCAATTTTTTTTTAAATTTATTATTTTAAGGGTTTTAAATTAATCATTTAATTTTAATTTATTAATTATTTATTGTCTTTTTTATATTTTTTATAATTTAACATTGTTTATATTTTATTATAATTCTCATTTTTAATGTTTTTTATTTTCATTAAATTTACAGTTTCATTGAATTCATTTCACAATCACAATAGTTCATGGTATAGAAAGATATAATATTATGTGACTATGACCATGAATAAAAAAAGGGATGAATTATCCATGTTTTGAATCCATAGTCACTTAAGTTACCATGCATGAAGTAGGGAGATCTGACCTGACCTAAAATTTAGATGTGGTTGTAAGAAAATTGATTAAGAATCAATGACACAAAAGTACTCACACCAAGGAATTATCAACTAATCGCATCCAATTCTTCCAACCTACCATTCCTATGCCATGTAACAAGAAATAATAGAAAAGATATCAAGCATGGGTAAGGGGTGAAATTACCTAGTTCAATTCATAATGATCATTGACAACTTACTCATCGATTGGAGATCGTATGCAATGAAGGAGGTTATAACTGAGATTGAACCTGATGTAGGGTGAAACTAAGCATTGTAGGTGAATATAAACTAAGGGGATACAAAAATTTGAGAGTGAATGAAACAATATGTTCTAATATTGAGTGATAATGGAATGACTGAGGAATTGATATAACTAAATTAAAATAAACTGGGATAAGTTAAATATTCATTGATATTCCATGGATGATGAAGATTCACTGATGACTTTTTGAGACATTTTTTTTCAAACATGTTGTTGAAGTATCTATGCTCATTTAAATTTCCAAAATTGTGATGAATAAGGATTTTAAGTTTATTGATACCTGAAAATCCCTAATTTTATGATCTAATTGATTGTGGAAGATTCACACTAGTTTTTTGATGTTATGTCCTAAGAATGTTCTTTAGAAGAGATCCTAACTACCCTAGGTTGAGTTGAAAAAAATGTGTGTGGTGAGTATCATTTTATTATTGATAAACAAATGTATGTATTGGAGTAAAATTTTTAATTACTTTTCATGATCAGTTTAGATTTTTGGGTAATAGGAGGTTGCGTTCCAGGGTGATCCGGAGCTGGTGTTGTTGAATCACGATGATAAGATGTTGTTAAATGTCAATGATCAACCTCTAAGTTTTGAGATTATTAATATAGAGGACTGAAGAAAGAAATTTGTATGAGATACTGCATGGCTACACATATGATAATAATTAAGGGGTTAAAGTATGTTTTCACAAAGTAAAAAAGGGTACAAATAATTAATTAAATTTACAACTCCCTAAAAGTCCAATCTGACGAAGCAAGAGTTCAAAATCGACAAATATTGCACTACAGATCTTCTTGAATTTTCCTAAGGAATACAAGAGGGATGAATCAAGAACAAAAAACTCCTAGTATCATTTTTCATAGAGATTAATATAACACACCTTGTTCTAACAACATTTTCAGGGGATCTTTGCTCGAGTCACATTAGGGGAATACTTTTCTTTGAAAATTTCTATATGGTATCCATTCATTCATAGAGTAATTCTAATGATGTTGATGACAACTATGCTACTAAATTAGCTGCGAAAACTAATGATATAACACAAACATAGATGAGGAGTATATCTATAACTGACATCTAGAAAAGAGGGATGAGAATAGACCGTAGGAGAAATGGATATAGTTCAAGAGATATAGATGAGTTTATTTTCCTAAGATACATGGGAAGAGGAGCAATGAACCTCTTCGATGAAGATAAATCATGGATTTTACTCATAATTTTCAATCATGGTCATCTAGGTTTAAAAATGGATATAACTAGTGGATTATAGTGGGAAAATATTTATTATATTTCATTCATTTAATTTCACAATTTTAACTCTCTCCAAAATTTTGAATGTTAAAATTTAATCAAAATTTGATAATGAATCTTATCATCATTTCATTTTTTTCTTTATTTATCCATTTTATGACTAATTTATCTTTAATTGGACTGTTTTTATCATAGTATGTGTCTTTTAAAATTAGTTTGAGTAGGTTTTTGAAGATAATTCTAATAGTTCAAATTTATCAATCATTAATTGAATATTGTGAGTATAGTGAGTGGTTTTATTTGTCTTTGTGCTTGAAAATAATTGAGTACATTGATTGACACCCACTAAAAAATAAATAAGCTTCTAAGATTTTAGTTAATGATTTAAACCTTCTAAATAGGATGTGATGGATGTACTATGATCACAAAACACATGTTTAGAGATTTATTAATGTTAAAATCTTGTTAAGAGAGGGTAATCCCTAGGAATTTATTGAATATGTCATTAATTTTATTTGATTTATTATTCTTCTCTAGTTTTAATTATTCTATTTTTTCTATTGGTTATTTAGATAATAAATTAGTTCTTAGTTTCAATATTAAGTTTCCTCAAATAAAATATAAAAACTTTTACAAAATTCCTGACATAAAAAATCTTTGTGTTTAGTATCATAGGAAAAAACCTTGTATACTTTTGTACTTCAAAACATTGGAAAAAAATGTGAAGTTATGTTAAAAGTGACATAAACACCCATCAATTTAGTTGGAATTATTTAAAAGTATGATTACTAGAAGTTTCTATAGTAAAAAAAGAATAGTTTGGGGGTTCATTTTATGTGGCCTCATTTTGTTATTAGCTTTCCACGTATTTAGTGTGAAATAAAGGAATTATTTGTGTTAAATTTGGCTATAATTGATAGTATCTTGTGTTTTTATTATTTATGAATGGAATTTATATTCTTTAAATATTTATTTAATAATCATTAGTTTATATTCTTAGTTGGTGAATTTTACCATGATTTAATATTACAATTTTATTTTAGGAAAAATACTTCATTGGATGGTGTTTGTGATTTTGCATTGAAGATTTATGATATTTTGGTTACCCGAGAATTAATTTATTTAATATTCCAATTTTTTCATTTAATTTTTTTTGGTGTAGTTTCAATAATACAAAATATACATTGTTTCAATCTATGAACATTTTTTATTTCAATTTTTTAATAGATTAATTTTTAGTTTATTTATATTTCTATTGAAAATAATATTATGTTTTCCATGGAATATGGATCATGTGGAACCATCCAAATATATTAGCTATATAGAAAGTTGGAAAGGGGATGGATGGAGCAGCTGCATGTTGAAAATTTTAAAGTTATAGAATTTTCATACGGTAGGTCAAGTGACTATTCTAACCGACCATATGGATGTGGAACTCAAAAAACGAGGGAGTGTAGTTGTCCAAATAACATCAAGACAATTTATTTAGGTGGAGAGTGGTTAGTTAAGTGACTAAAAAGAAGATAAACTGCCATAATTTTAAGCTTATGCATCCAACTACAATTTTATGTTTAGAGTAGGCATAAGAAATCCTCCAAAAGTGGTCACTTGCTTGAGTACCCAACTGGCCGTAAGGAGTTTGAAAGTTTCCACAAGATCATAAAGTGACCAAATGGAACTCCGTGAACCTACCACAAACCAAGAGAGATGACATTACGTGAAATATTAATGTTTACTCAAGTGATCTATCCAGGGGAGTTGAAGCTACCACACCAGTAAATGATGTTACAATGAGGAGCCAAATTCAACCTACCAAGAGAAACAACTACAATTGGTGTACAAGAAAACCTAAAAAATCATGAAATATCAAGATAAAAAATGTGAATATAAAGTACCTACCATGATGGATTCTTCTATTTTTGATTCTCTACGAATCATGATTGAAAATAATTTTTTTTAGTTTTATTTAATCAATTGGAAGGAGGGTTGATGCACTTGCTGAAGATGAAATTTCATGGAAACTGAGTATAGTTAATCATTAAATCCATGGGGTTTTTTGTGTCCCAAACATGATAAAATTATTACATATCCTATCACATTAAATTCATCTGTGAAATAATCATATTTATGTTATGCTGAATAATGTATAACCGAAGTAGTAAAAGATGATAATTATGCCTAATACAGGAGTAAAAAAGAATAATCCAAGGGTACTATGACATACTGTATATCATTTTTGGAAAAAGATTAGGTTATAATAGAAAATATAAATATTGTTTTACACTTGTTTCTTCAAGGATGGTTTGGGAGCACGAGCACCTGTAACCCACACAGTTGATTACCCAGAAGGAGACGATCCCACTTTATATTTTGAATGTGGTAGGGAAATTTCATTTAGATACAGAATCAATATTTGAGATGAATATTTTTCCATGTGAGGATGTATTTTCACCAAAACCATGGGGATAATAATGAAAATAGATCCAATTTTTCAGAGAAGATGACTCAACACCATGGAAGTTCAAAATAGGGCTACAAAAAAATAATATTTTACCCAATTCCAAGTTAAAGATGACTTGACTTCCCGAGGGTGAATATGTTTGAAGGATTCAAGTATAATTGATGATATGAGTATAATGTTCATAAAGTTTAATTATTATTTTGTGTCCAAGATATTACACCAATTACTTCGGTTGAGCCTGTTGGTTAAAATGAGAAACATTAATTAATTTTTAAACATGTGTAAAAAATTGTTAAAACCCATTGGGAAATTTTTTGAACTCTGTGAAGCTTTATTCATTATATATTTTCAATATTTGAGATGTGTGTATTTTAATAAAGATAATTAAATGGAACTAGTAGAGTCTAAGTTCATGTTGATGTGTATGCACATGCATCATAATAATTTGTAGTGATAGAAATTATATTGCCACCTGGAATTCAAAACATACAGAGATTATAGATGAAAAAAATGTTAACAACTTGATGTTTGAACATGAAATAATTATTGATAGCCAGATATTTAATTATGGGATATATTTTTCGAAACATAAACAATAATTATCACATAGAAAATTGAAATAGAGTTTTAGGATAGTGGATCTTCAGGAGGGCTTGAGGAGGAGATCCTTAAAAGTGAATTCAATGAAGATGATGATTAGACTTCTCTATTATACCTATATAATGTTTTTATAAGTTTCATTGTGATCAAATCTAGTGGATTCTCAATGTGATTTATATTTGATTTTTATCCCTTTTATATTTTGAAAATAAATCTTTATGGAATTTTAAATGTTGAAATTTTACCATCCTTTGACATTCTATCTTCCTATCATTTCATTTATATTTATTATTCCATTCTATGACAAATTTTCCTCCAATAAAAGTTTTTTGATCACAGGATGTGTCTTTTCAACTCAGACCAAGTACATGCCTGAAAATGATTTTTTCTATTTAAATTTATCAATACATGATTAAGGATTTAGAGTATAGTGAGTGATAATCTATATCTATAGTACCAACAATAGTTAATTACATTGAACTAATCCTAATGAAAGTTAATCATCTTCTAATATTTTAGTTTTTTTATTTTATCCTTTTTATTTTTATGAGATTCATGTATTGTCATCAAACATTGTGTGATGAGAGAGTTATTAATGTCAAAATATTTTTAAATAATGAAGAGAGGATAATCTGTAAAAATTGATATGATAGGTTACTACTTTTATTCTGTTGATTCATCTTCCCTCATTTTATTTATTTTATGTCCATCATTGATTATTTAGATAATAGTGTATTTCTTAGATTCTATATAAAATATCCCCAAATAAAATATTGAAAATATTTCAAAATTAACAATAGAGAAATTTTTTAAGGGAAGTATCATATGAGAAAAAATTGGGTATTGATTTTCTATATAACTTATATTAAAACATTAATTTAGTATAAAATATACAGAAAACATACCAATCACATCAACATGCAACACTGATCTCCATGAAAACATTATTATACTATAAAAATATTATTATTTAAATATGACCACTTTACCCAAGTCATTAAATTAGAAATAATGAATATTAATAAACTTATCGTGAATAATATTTATAACATTTTTATACTATACAAATTTATTTATTAGATTTTAGGAAATAAAAACAGAATTTTTAATAAAGTCATTTTATTTTTCAACAATACATTTTCTTCAAAAATGGTTTTATTGCTTCTTTGTGTGAAAATATTATAAATAGTTTTTTCTAATCATAGAAATACTATTTGATAAAAATTATGTAATTTTTGAAATCAATATATCAAAATTATCTAAAGGTTTAATTGTAGTATTTTTATGAAAATATTTATTTTTCAGTGAATAGTAAAGAATAATGTATTTTAGAAAAATGCCATTTATTTTCATTAAATAATGAAATTAAAAATTTCCAGTTGATCATAAAATAATATTATTACCCTTTAATTTTAAATAACTTAATTAATTATAAATGATTAATCATTGTACCTGATTTTTCTTTAGGTTCATTTTTTGGCTTAAAAATGCAATTGTTTAAAAATTGTTCATTATTGCATTTTACATTTTTTTTCTTAAATTTGTTTCATCCACTTATAGAAATTGAATCCAAGAAACATTATTCCATATTTATAATAATTTGGTTCAAATTTCGACTATTTTATTCTTTTATATATTTTATTTATGATTAGTAACCAAGGAAATATTTCTTACCTTGTAAATTGTAAAACAAGTAAAACATTATAAAAACTATGATATTCGAATTTAAAATAACCCCAAAATTTTACTTTAATCAATTAAATTATATGAGTTATACCATACTCATCAAAGAATCATTTTTATGGAAATTTCATTCAATTTTTTATTAATAATGACATATATTATTTTATGTAAAGAAAAATACAAAATGTCACTCTCTTGATTTTTTTTATCTTATAAGTTCCTATAGGGCTAAAAATAAGAACTACAAAAATATTAAATATTATTTTTATAATAGTTGTTATTGTAATATATTTATAATTTCGAGTGAGTATATAATTATCTTCAATTATTATGCAACACTGACAAAATTTTTGTGTAGGCATTAAAAAATTACTAAATAATTTTACAAAACAAAAATTGAATATGTTTGGGATTGATTATGATGTTCCATGAATTTAATATGTAAATATAATTTATAATTTATAGAGAAATTTTATATATTATAAATACATTACTATCTTCCTACCATAAAATTTAAATTAAATAAATAGTCCAAAAAATGACATTAATGATATTTTATGTTAATAATATTTTATTATATGATTTAAAAATGATAAAAATTTTGAAATAAGAAAAGTTGGGTTGGATATGGTTGAAAATTTTCTTCCATTTACAATTTTTTATTCAAATTTTGACCTCAAAAGTAAATTTATAACCCTTAAGGATTGAAAAATATGTGACCATAATAATAGTTAAAAATGGTTAACATGGGGTCAAAACAAAGAGAAAAGGGTTACAACATCACCTAAACTTATCCAAATTTTATTAGATGGTAGAAGTTATAATAATAGTCATAATTTAATATAAATATATCGTTTTGTATTCAATTTTCTATGAAATTAATTTATAATAATTTAATACTTTAATAAATTCCAAGAGTTATCCTCTCTAAACTATTAAGAGGACACCCCCACTCCTCTCCACTCTACACTTGAAGAGTCATTTGGTTTTGAAAATAAATACTCAAATGTATTCCTAAAATCCCTCTCCATATCCTAGTGGTATTATTTTGGGTATAATACCAACATTAAATGGATTAAGGTGTTAATAAATAGTGGTTATCTAAAGAATAAAAGGTTTGGATGCTTTTGAGCAGGATTAGACTTGAGGTAAGGAATTTTTCATCTCACTTTTATTTCCATGAGACATATGTCATATTTACCGATATTTAAATTTTTGTTTTGTATATACTAACGATTATTTTATTTTTTTATTCTTATCTTGAAAATAATTAGGATTTATAAATCTGTATAGGGGTCTCTCTATCATGGGGTTTTGATTCGAAGATTACTAAAGCGGTAATGGTTCTTCATCTAAGTATTGTTGTTTTGAGAAAAGTTTTATTTTATACACTGATTTATATTTATGATGTTTATATGGTTCCAATTTTAAAAATTTATATCCTAAATATCATTGTTTTCATGATATTTAATGTTTTAATTGATGTAATGATTTAATGGGACTGATGATTAAAAAGTTATCAAGGTGGTAAGGGATTTATATTTCAATATAATTTTAATTGGGATTGTTTATATGTGAATTTAAATATTGGTAAATTATATGATAATTATATAATAAACCCATTTAATTTTCTTCACCTATGGTTATTCATGGAATTTTCATGTAATATTACTAGTTTTTCACTATTTGGTACTTAAAATGATTATGACAATTATTTTAGGAAAAAGATACATTATTTTTTATTTAGACGAGAATATTTTTTTTTTATTTTTTACCCATATTTTCTTTAATTTTTTTTAAAAAATGTTTTTAATATTTTCCTATGATTGATTAAAGTCATTTTTATAAATATGTTTCTTTCCAAAAAAAATTTTCAATGTAATTTTATTGTCATTTTTCAAATGAGTAACATTTGACTGTTTACCTAAATGTCAATAGAAATTTTTTTCACATAATCAGCATGAAAATAATTTCCTACCATTATAAGCACTCAATTATTTAAAGATTAATTTAACAATTTTCTTTTTTTTAATAAAAATGTTTTCCCTAACATTTTAATTATATTTGGTTTTTAAAAAAGTAATAGAAAAATTAAAATTTTATTTTCATTAAGAAATAATTTGGTGAACTTTTAAAGCCATTTTTTTATAATGATAACATAATTTGATGTTACATATGCTTTAATGGGTATATAATCCCATGATACCATCTTTATTATTTCATTGGATTTTTTAGGATTATGATGATGATGATTTTTTTAAACCTATATATTTGCCAATGGTTATGCAATTATAAAGTGTTGAAACATTTATAAAACTTTTTTCCTATTCAAGAGTTACAATAAATTGATATGATGAATGTTTTATGATCTTGTAGAAAAAATATGATGGATTATGATTATGTGATGGTTGGATATAGAATTATATGGCCCTCTAATGCATTGGGTAATGATAGATATCTCATGAGATAATAAGAACTATCATAGGGAGTGAAAATGGTTTAGAAATGGAATATTTCTACTATGATTTTATTAATAGTGTACAATGACAAAGGATATAATGGAATGGGATGTAAAAAAACCCACCTTGATTGTCATGTAAGGGAGAATTGACTAAAGATATGATAGAATAAAGAGGAAACACAGTCCTCAATGATAGTCTTGGATGCAATCCATGACTAAGGAAATGATTTTCTATGGTTATGTATATTAAAAAGACTCAGGTATTATTCTTATGTTATGTTCTCATGGATCATGATTGGTTATTGATTATTCCATACTCTTATGACTTATGTAATCCTTTATGAAAAATATTTTTTCCATGATTCATGTTTAAGGATCTTTTATAAGATCTCGGTTCTTCATCAAGGAATAAATTCTATTAAATTATATAAAACTCAATTTTATTTATCTTAATGGGAGTTCCCTATAGAGAAGGGAAGGTTTAAAGAGTATTTAGGAAGGTTTTATCACCATATTAATTATTTTTGGAGAACATATATGGGGCACACTGTTAGCATATTGTTTTATTTTACCATACACCTAAATTTTGTGGCCAAAAAGCTGACAAGAACACTATAACAATCCATGGAAAGGGGGTCTAAAAACCAGGCGAGCAATAAAATTTATTATAGTCTCACAATTATTGGATTTTGAATAATTGTTTTATAAATTTACACATAATTTTGTGAGGTGTGGTGCTCATAGATAGTAGGGATGAATGGTTGGAGCATAGTTTGTCCAACCATGTGGCCAAACCCTGCACCCTATTAAAAACTATGAGAAATTAATTTTTACACACATACCCTTTTATATATAATTTCATCTTCCCCACCCACATTTTTATAGTACCGCCACTTTAACACTATCTTCCACCTCTCTTTATCTTCTTGGTGGATGACCTTTTCCTGTACTCTGATTTAAGTCCTATCTAAATCATTGGAACACTCCTAGTAAGGATAACACTCTATTGCATCCATTCTCACTTTCTAATTCATTAAATATCACTCTTTCTAATGACAACATAAATTCCCTATTTTAAGGTCTTTTGTCTAGTTTTATGATTTTTATCATTCTATCCCACATTTAAGGTTGATACCAGATGAGGTGTCTTCTATAAGGCATGGGTAGGTGGTATATTTTATTTTCCCTAATAGTTACATTGTTTATAAATTGTACCATTTTTTCACACACAGAACTATCTGATCATTTCCCCTAAAATCACATTCCTTAAAATTTGGAGCTAATCCTCTCCTAGATGTTCTATAATACCCCTCGAAACTATTGGAGGTTGGAAACGTCAACCCAAATAACCCCTTATGGTATGTTTATCCAAACTACTACATTAATATGGTTTTTTATATAACCAAAAAATATCTTAGGGTGTGATTATTGTTTCCTTTATAAAAACCCCATTACCATTGTAACAAAATTAGTATGTGTTTGTATTATCACTTAAAAGTATAATGTCTGAATTATATTGATTTAATTATGAAATGGAATTGATACATACATGAACTTTTGAGTAGTTAACATTAAAAATTATATTATTAAATTAAATAAAAGCATGATATTATGATTAATTACTAATTATTAATTGGTTACTATTTGTGGAGTTTTTTTACACCATTAATGGCATGGAATTACTAAAGAAAGCCCCAAATTCTATTTTTTGAATTCATTGGGAAAAATAACAGCATAACACATGACTCACTAATGTGAAATCCATGTGGTGCACCTATCTTGGACTCAATCAATATCTTACTCTCATGAAATACATGGATTGATATTATAGATTCATCTAGAAATTTGGAAAAATCCTTTAATGCTTAGGATTATCTCCTATTTTGGGATCAATGTCCTTTGACAAGGAACAAATTGGGTTAGACCCTTGTATTCCAATAGAGACAATCCAAAAATTAAAGGATTGCATTCCTTAGTTTTCTTAGAAACTCTTGGGAATAAAATGATAAGGTTTCTACCATTGAATTCCACTTGAAACCAAATATCCTTAACTCATAGTTTGATTACCGTGATTTTGTGCAACATTCAAAAATAAAGATCCATGGTGATCCATGGATAAGAAATTGGTTTATTGTGTGGGAATTCTTGGAATCATACACTATATTCCTTTGGGATATATATTATAGATTCCATGAATAGAAGCCTTTGGTTCATTGACCAAAAAAGGTTACATGCTCAAAGATATATTTCTTAGGATGAAGTAGGAATGTTTTATTAGGTATCCCAGAAGAAGCCCGATCATGATATGGGTTTTATTTACTTTACCTATTTTGTTTATTAGACATTTAAACTATTTGATTTTATACTCATTGGTTGTATTATCATTAGACACCATTAGTTGTTTCCTACTATGTTATAATCACAACATGTTTAGGCCGCCATTTGGTACCTAGGAAGATGCCATCAAAGTTGGTAAACATAAATAGAAGAGACCAACTGTGGATTCTTGATTTGCTTTTTAGGATGGGTGCTTAGGTGAAAGGATTGAGATTGTTCTTAGGATGATAATGGATTTTAGTACTTTTTTATATTTTTTATATTTTTTCATTGAATTTATTTTTGGAGTGTTTCTATGACATGATCGCTATATATTATGAATTTTCCCTAACTAAATTTGTAAGTTGGACTATTTACTACTTTTTTCCTATTATTTATTATCTCGATAAATTATGTGTTTCCTTTATTTAACACCATATTTTACTCTAAAATGGAGGATATAATCTCCCCACCATACCACCATAAACCCCCATTACTGGTTGGTAGTCTCTTATGCATGAAGAGGATTTCTTGAGGTGTTATGCCAACCAAACTAGTCAATTTTATATGAAATAGATCGGGGATCTCAAACAGTGGTATCCGATGCATTTTTTCATCTTTATTACTATCTTGGTTAAGTATATAGAAGACTAAAAAATATTATAACTTTGTAATAATCATGTTCCTAGAAGTAGCTAACCCACATGTGGTGGGAAATCCATGTTTTTATGAAGATACTTTTTATTCTATATTAAACCTATTTTAGTTGTATTATTTTCACTATTGGGGGATTGACATGCATTATGATGTTATGTTTTATGGATTTATACCCTTGGATTGTTAAGACAAGTTAGAATTATCCCATGCATCATTATAATAATGTAGGTATTTATATATCATGAATATATCATTTCCCTTTATTCTTCATGCTTATAGTATGACAGTTAATTTCTATTCTTGTAATTTTAGAAGTTTCTTGTAGGAAAAAAATTTCTTACATTAAGTTTATTCATCAAAATAGATGATTATTTCTCACATATCCCAATGAAGAAAATTTGTTTAACAAAATTTAATGTGATCAAATTTACAAAACCTGGGTTATATAAGATGGAAATTTTATCTAGTTACAGTTTG
The DNA here is from genome assembly GCA_963277665.1 of Viscum album. Classification (NCBI taxonomy): domain Eukaryota; kingdom Viridiplantae; phylum Streptophyta; class Magnoliopsida; order Santalales; family Viscaceae; genus Viscum; species Viscum album. The sequence goes on from OY728145.1 coordinate 1,433,506,999, forward strand.
ATGGGTTTTTAATAGCAATTTAATTTTTTATACCAATATAAAATGGGAATGATAATCTGTATAATTGAACTATCATATATAGACTTTTTAAGTTATAAATTATTATGTTAAAAAACTAGTATTAGTTAAATAGAGTTCCAATTACAATTTATAAAGTGTTATGCATATATAAATTGGGAATTGAAACTTGTATTAATAAACCATTATATGAGAAATTTCTAAATTTAAATTACTAAAATTAGAAAAAATTGTTGCTATTAAATGGGGTTTACTATTATAACATGAATAGTAAATTCCTATATAACATGGAACTGATAACCCAACTAATTTAACCACTATGATAAGGAATTCTACTTATTGTGTAATTTAATCCTAGGAGATGGTAGTTGGGTTAGTGTACATGCCTATTTTAAATATTTTTAGGTCTTTATGGTTTCTCTTATAGAATGAACTTGATCCTATACTTATTTTTATACCTGTAATATCATCTACCTTAGTATCATGTTCTGAGGTGTGTGCATTATTTTGTAGAAATATACCTCTATGAAGGCCTCAGGTTGAGTACCATGAATGTTTTGATGATAATAATCTTATGGTTGCTCGACCTAACCCACCTATTACGAAACCTATTATTTTAGCACATATCATTCATAGATTGGGAACAGATTATAAACTTATATATGATTTCCTATTCCATATATAGTCTATAGAGGAAATTTTATATGCTACGCCAACTATGTGAGAGTTGACCAGGGAGTTCGAACAGCAGCACCCACCTACTTTTTTAGGGGAAGGAAATCCCTAGGAAGATAATTCACAGATTGAGGCTATCAATATGATATTTTAACACTATTAAATTCCACAATATAGGATGATGAATATCTCAAGATAAATTATTTTTTGATCTTCTATGTAGTGGTGGGATGTTATTACATAGGCAGATCAACACCAGGGTATTAAATGAAGGTACATCTAAACTAGTTTCTATAAATACTATTTTTTAGAGACCTGGAGGGCCAATAAATCTAGTAAATAATGTATATATTGTAGGTTACTATGTATTTACTTTATTATATAACTATTTTCACTAATCTCTATCAATTTTCATCCACTCATTTAAGAAATGATCTATCAATGGATAGATGATTTGAGGGTGTGATCATGTATTCCATTTAGTCTCACGTGAAAATATTTATATGGGATAACATCTATAGGATGGTAAACCAGAACTTTATGAATATATTTAATTTTAGGGAAGATTAAGTTATAGGGACTGGTGGGTCAGTAGCCATGCAGGGAAGTGCTTTTTCATGTGACAGGAAGCGTCGCCTTAAGACTTCTCCTAGGGAAGTGGCAGTAATATTGTATGCACTAGTAGTTATGTGGTATATCATAAGTGTGGATGTAATGGTCACATAATTCCCAAATGTTATATATTCCTAATAGAGTTTTGAGCGTATGAAATAATGATATGTCTTTGGATATTTTTTATAAACTTTACATCTATTAACAATGAGACGGGATCTTCACAAGTTCTAAGATTTGTAGTGGGATAGGTGGATCCACAGCAAGCTGGAAGCTGGAGTACCAATAGTCATTCATGATAAGGTGATTGGTGAGGATGAGGAATGTCGATATTTTATGTGCAGTTACAATATAGTGGAGCTACCCTGGGAGGTCAGATTGTATCTCATAGTGATGGAACTGTCCAGTTATATATAGTGAAAATTTCACCTATCAAGTAGGATTCTAAACCATAAATAATATTGGGTATGATATTAATATTCTAAACATTAGTATCCAATTTTTAAATATATGTACCTTATACAATTTAATATATACTACTTTAATGGGAAGTCTCTATTTCAATATTTAAAACATCTATAGGGTGATGTCTCTTAATACTTAATTGAAAATTTGGTTAGAGAGTGTTCACCAATTCATGGAGTTTCATATTGAAATAGGTGTATACGATTTCTTATGGAACCTTTTTCCCTTGAGATGATAAGCTTTGAAATAATTTTTAATATGTATTATTTAATACCTTTTCGAGCCTATATTGATCATTATCATCAGACGATGTCTTTCTCATCACTCGAGGAAACTAGTTATCTGCATAATGGAGAATGGCATGTCCATGAAATCAGAGTTGGAATTAAACATCACAGGTTTGGAAAAGCATCATCCTCTATTTACAGTATTTTCTATAACGATCAGAGTGTATGGAAGGCTGTCTTTCATCAAGTTGTGGACCATTTCAGAGATGTTTTTTTGATTAATTTTCTAGGATACAATTTGAGAGAGTGGCATATTCAACTATCAATCATGTTCCATGAGCATAACTGATTTATATCCCTCTATACAAGATGGTTCATAATGAGTATTAAGAACTCAAGAGGAAATTATGAGACCTAAAATACATGGGGTTTATAGGACCTAGTACATCTCCTTGGGGTTCACTTGTATATTTCACTAAGAAGGAGGATCATAACCTGAGGCTATGTGTGGATATTTGATGGTTGAATTAGCTTATAGTTAAGAATTTTTTACCACTTAATCTTATAGTCGATCACATCGACCCTATTTGATAATTCATGGAATTCTTAAATATTTATTTGAGATCGGGATTTCATTATGTGATATTAAAACCTTAAGATATACCACATACAAACTTATCATTTAGGTATGCACTATGAAAACATCTGAGGATTCTATTCGGTCTACCGAACACATGTACTATCTTTATGGACTTGATGAATCATTTTTCCCAACCATACCTCGATGCCTTTGTGGTCATTTTTGTGGATGATATCATAGTGTACTTTCAGACTCTACATGGTCATTCCAAACATTTCATCATCATTTTGAGTACATTAAGAGGGGACCAGTTATATATAAAATCTAACTAAGTAACACATTTGGACTGAAAAATTTCACATTTTGGGTAACATTTTATCAAAAGTAGAAGTATCTACATATTTAGAACATGTGAGAGTCATTGTTTCCTTAGATAAGCCTAATCATATTTTTGATACCTGACCTTTTCATACCTTGAAAAACAACATATAGGGTGGACCATGAAGGTTGTAAAGTTCACATGTTCTAAATCTTGTGAGGAGACCTTTTAGTAGTCGAAATTAATTTTTATATCAATGTTGATTATGATTTTTTCTTCATCTTGGTAGATGATACATAGTTTATTGTAACATATATGACATGGGCATAAGAGCTTTTTTGATGAAATGGGAATGATTCATGGTTTATGAGTCTCATAAGATGAGGTTTCATGAGCACAATTAACCAACACACGACCTTTAGTTAATGGTATTCATTCATACCTTGTGTTTCTGGAGTCATTACATATTGGGTGAAGGTTTTATGGTATACACGGACCATAATTGCCTCAAATAAATATTCTCTTAGTACCACTAAATCATATAACAATAGAGGTGGGTTGAATATCCTCATTATTTTGGATTTTATCTAGATTACATTCGAGGTAAAGGAAATGAATTTTATGATTATTTGAGTTGAAAAACTTTATCTCAAATGGTATAGAGAGTCAGTGGGGGGAGTGGATGTCAATGACTCAATTTTTAGAAATTCATTTTGAAGTTTAGCAGTTTCATGGGAATACTTTCCTCATGGATTGTTTAGTTGATTCATCAATTCTATATTGAGTTAAGCGGAGGAAACTTTTATATCCAAAAGAATTATTCAAGGGGGAAGGTATTTTTGGGGAAGAGCCCCAACCAAGTTGGACTGTTAATGAGGATGAGATCCTATATAACCATGAGCATGTATGGGTTTTTTTATATAAGAGGAAATGATGCAAGAATCTCATGCCTCCAAATGGGTATTTCATCCCAGACATAAAAGAATGTATCATTACATAGGCTTATAGCATTGGTGGACTGAAATGAAAAAGGATATCTTACTGTTTGTTACCTAGTTTTATACATGTTAGTAGGTAAAAGTGTAACACCAATAGATTTATTGAATCTCATTGCCACTACCCATCATGAAATTTAAATTCAATTATGGAACAATGGATTTATTGATGAGGTTAATGAGATTATCCCAATGTTTTTATGATATATGGGTGATTTTGGACAGGCTGGGGAAGGTTACACAATTATTTCCTATTTGAGAGACATTCTTGTTGGATGATATTATGAGACTATATGTTTGAGAGATTATAATACTTCATGGTATTCCATGTACAATTATATTATATGGGGATGATCAATTTACTTCTCTGATCTCATAGGGTTGCATATGGATCTTGGTTTACAGGTAGTCAACGTACAATATGACACCCTCAGATCGATGATCGATCCGAGTGCACTATAGAGTAATTAGAGTACATGCTCCGTGATTGTGTCCTTGATTTTAGAGGATCATGGAAAAAACACATACCTCTTTCTCATTATATTGTAATAATATATTTCATGTGACTATTCAAATGGATCATTAAGAGGCATGGTACGATAAACCATGTCATTCACCTATATTCTAGTTAGAGGAAGGGGTGGAAGTGCTATTAGGACTACATCTCATTCAAGAAATATCATAAAAATAATAATTGATCAAGAAATGTATGATAGTGGATTACTCTAGGTAGAATTCATATGTTGATCACTATCACCAACCTATGGAGTGTGAGGTGTGGGATCAAGTCCTCTTGCATGTTTTACCGAGATTGGATCATTAATGTATTTAAATGAAGGTTAGATAGAACCTATATTTATTGGAAATTTTAATATATTAGAGAGTTTTATTCCATTATCATATTATATATATATTCCACTATCATACAAGGATAGGCATGATGTCTTCCATGTCACTCAGCTCTTCCATTATTACGACAACTCATCTCATGGATTGGATCATGAGGAAACAAAACTGGAGGATGATGTCTCTTTCAAGGAGTATCTAGTTCATATCATCGATCATAGAATGAATAAAATTAGAGGTAGGATAGTTCCATTTCATTGGGTGTTATGGAATAGTGATCAAGTATAGAAGGAGATATGGGGAAAATATTCTGATTCACATGCTTAGTGGCTTGAATTATGATCAGATATAGCTCGAATACCCTTAGAAGTGAGCCTCACGGATGGGTTATCTTATACATAAGGGAGGTGGGTTATAAGATCGTGGTTCCACAATGAGTTATGAACCTTTTTTAATTAGGTCAAACCCCTATAAGTTTTTGGGTGAATTTGGGATGGTATAAAGCTCTTAGTTTTGGTTTTTTGAGAAGATGTTTGGGGCGTACAGTTAGAGAATAGTTTTCCCTAAATGTGAACCTCCACCATGAATACCATAAAGGGGAGGAGCATGGTTTGACATCCCAGGTGACGGGGGAATAAAAATTATTTGATCTCTATAATTTATTGTATGTTCACTTTTTATTGTTATTAAATAGTTTTTCCTAATTGTGTGCATATATGTACAAGGTTTGGAGCTCCTAAATAATAGGGATACGGAGTTATAAAGTGGTTTAGCTAAATTTGTGTCCAAACTACATGCCCTTTTAAAAAATTTGGAAATTAACTACCCTCCATCCTACCCTTTTAAATCTATTTGTCTCTTCCTCCTCTCTCACTTGTGTAATAAAACCACAATATCTCTCCCGTTATTCTCTTCATGGATTTTTGGTGGATCCCATTCATCCATCCTTCAATTCCGGTTTTGATTGAAGAGTTGGATCACCCATAGAAAGGCTAACACTCTATTATCTTTCTTTATCACTTTTACTTTATGTCTAAAATATCTCTCACAATAGTTATTGTAAATGCCTTATTTTTTAGGGATTTTGCCTAGTTTTTCAATTTCTCACATTCCATTCCAAATATGAGGTTGATAATGGATGAGAAGTCTTATATAGGGCCTAGGTAGGTGGTTTATTTTTTTTACATAAAAGTTTCATCATTTATAAATTGTACCACTATTTCACATTTCAGAATGTTTGAGTTCTTCCCCTAAAATTTAAATTTCAATAATTTATGACCTAAACCTCAACTTATACATTCTACGAGGCCCCTAAAAACCATATCTAGAACCACCCATTAGGGTTATTTTTTCCTAAATTATATGTAAATTATATTTTAAATATTTTCAAAACACCTCTTAATGGGTGTTCAATTTAGAATTTACTAACCCCCCCATTACCTATTTTACCAAACCACCATATAGGGTGTGTTTGGATTTTCTCTTAAAAGTAGAATGTATTAACTGGATTGATGGAATTCTGATATAGAATGGATACTTTACTTCATCTAATGGTTAGATACAATTATTAATTAAATTAATAAATAGAATGGAAATATATCATCTTTATTGATTGCTAATTATTAATTGGTTACTATTTATGGAATTTGGTCACACCATTAATGTTGTGTTATTCCTTGAGTAATCCTTGGTTTCCCATTTTGGAATTCCAAGACTGAACTCATGGAATACCACCCAATTAATTGATGAAAATTCATATTGGTACTTCCATATTCGTTCTGGTCAATTTCTTACTCTCATGAATTCTACATCTTGATGTAATAGATTTATCTGGATTATCAGAAAAAATTAAAATAGTTAGGAAGATCTCCTAGTATTGGATGGATGTCCCCAGACAAAGAAATCCGTGGGTTATCCCCTTGGATTCCAATTGATACCTACCTTAAATGAATGTATCACTTTCCTTTGTTAAATTATAAATGCATAGGATTATAATTCCCAGGGTTTATCCCTTGGATTCCACTCAAAAAAATATATCCATACATCATGGTTTGATCACTATGAGATGGCTAGACATTCAAAAGTAAAGAATACCATGGGTATTCAAAAAATTTAAATGGGTTTGTTTTCTGGGAGTGCATAGGATTGTACTATGGATTTATTTGGGTTACATATTATGGATTCCATGACTATAAGCCTTAGATTCCATGACCAACAAAAGGGTACATGATCAGATAAATTCATCTTAGGGTAAACTAGGAATGTTTTCTAGGTGTCCCAAGAGGGGTCTGAGCTCGAAAAGTCTTATATTTAATTTAAATTTTTTATTTATTAGACATGTACACTACTACATGTTTTACCCACATGATATATTTGTATTAGACACTATTAGAGGTGGTCTACTAAGTTGTACTCACACCCTAGTCAGGCCAACACTTGGTACATGGTCATATTTCATGGATGAAAGTAATGAAAAATGGATTGAACCAGATATGGACACTTGATTTCATTTTTTAGGATGGGATACTGGGAGTAGTGGACAATTCCATTATTCAAGTTTATCATAGAGTTAAATAAATTTTTTTTGTTTATTTTATTGTCCTTAAATTGCTTTCTAGCCTACTATTATGACATATTCACTATATATATTATATTTACCATGAAAAAAACTATTTGTAGGTTTTTTAATCCTTTTTATTTGTTATTAATATCTAGATATATTAAATGTTTCTTTTATTAACCACAATGTTTCACTCTAACACTAGGGGTATAATATTCCCACAATACCACCATACTCCCTCGCTATTGGTCGGAACCCTCTTGCATATTAGGAGGCACTCTTGAGGACTTACATCCAACTAGAATAGTCACTTCTATATGAACTAGGCTATGTAGATCAAATATTTTACTGACTGGGTATATCTTTTTTATGTCAGGATTAAGTTATCACACCCATATTCTTGTCTTATGCTCAATCATGATAATAGATTGATATATATTATGATTAAATTTATTTTAATTTTAGATCACTCTTTCTTATGTTTCCTCTACAAAGGTTAAGAATAAATATTTTAAGTAGTGTATTTATAATAAGGGTACAATAATAGAAAATTTTTATGAGATATATTGAAGATATATCTAGAAATAATTTTTTTTAGTTTTATATTTTCTAAATAAACTGAATTAATAATTTCTTGGGGAACATAAGTCAAGGCATAATATCAATGAGTGAAACACTCAACCTCGATTTTCCATCTAGATACCTATGGTTTCCATATAAACTAAATCAATCATAAACATAAATAAAAAATAAAGAGATCAAACTAATAAACTCTCTTGTCATGCCATAACATTCTTCTAATAAAAAACTTTTTATAAATCCTACATTTTTATACTCATTATAACACAATCCTATAAAAATAAAAATAACATCATGGGGGCTTATATTAAACAAAATTTCAAAAAATCATAATAATATCAATAATACAAAATATTCCTTTCAAAATTATAACATGATGGAAAATAAAAAATACTGTTTATAATAATCATATATAATATCATACATCACATATAAATTCATTTATGTAAAATATGTCTCAATGAAATTTCTTCCAATACCTTTTTCACATAAAAATTATGTTTTGAAAAGCAATACATCAATACCATTGAAAACCCCTTTATAAAATTAAATAATTATTCAAAAAAATTTATATATCCATTTTAAACATAAATTACCAAAAATATAATTTAGTAGACACCATATGTTCACAAAAATTACATTATTAGTATTTAATATAAATATTCTCTAAAAATAATTCTATATAAAATTTATTTGGATGAAAAATGATCAAATAATTTTAATAAAACCTTAATGAAACATTTTAGTTTCATTTAATGGGAAAGAAGCTAATTTTAAAGGATATAGCATCTGGATCATGTGAAATAACATAAATTACATAGAGTCTTACTTGAAAATCTTCTTAATTATTACGACTTCAAGAAAGGATGACAATTTGGGAAAAAATGATATTGTATCCTTTTTTCATCCAAAGTCCTATTAAAATTTGTAATTTTTTATTGAAATTGAAAAACCTTATTTTTTTATGAACACTAAAAAGAAATGTGATTGTAAGAAGATAATGAAAAGGAGAAGTGGTAAAAGAGAAAAGAGGATACCTAAACATGAGATTCTATTAATAAATCATGGTGGATTCTCTCTGATAAGAGATATTAAATAATCAATGGGAATCTCCCCTAAGGTGTTATCTAGGTATAGAGAAAGAAAAGGGGGATGGTTCTACCTTATTACTTTTTTAAATAATAATAATTAGTTGAAAATAATAATAATTATACTTGTGATATTTTCTTTCTATAAATTTCCCAAACTGTGTCATGTCATGGTCATTCAAAATAATATAAAAACCCCATTTAATTAATATATGAAATATAATATAATAAAAAAATATAAAGATAAATAAAAAATTTATATAATAACTCATTTTCACATATATTTTATAAATTTTAGTCCATAATCCGGAAATATATTTCATATGTTTTGAACCTGTAATAAAATTCAGATAAATCAATATAATAATTCCTAAATCGATCACAAATGGTCTCAAGATGTTGGAATTCAAAAGAAAATGTTTCGAGTTAGCACATAAGGATGCACAATTTTCATAAATGGATCCTTGAACCTTGTACTAACTCTTATCACTCATAGTCTCAACATTATAACAATTCATGTTAACCATCCATGGTTTCTCAAACCATGTAAAAACCATACATCATTAAAAAAATTAATATTTTAAAATTTTCATTTCCAAAGTATTATTATAATATTATTTAATGAAAATGGAAAAAATGGATAGTAATTATATTTTATTTAGTTAATAATAACCTCTACCTTTCTTTAGTAGGTTATTAATTCAAAAAATGTTGACCTCGGTGGGAGGTGTGATGATATTTTATTATTCATGAAGTATCACTATAGGAATTGGAAAAATTTCGTGATCATCGACATTATGTCATGAGAATATATTTATTCCTTAGATCATGAGGAATAATATTCTATGAGAGTTCTATTATTTTCATATAGTAATTCATTTAGTGTAAAGAATATGTATCATGATCTCATAAGATAGATATGGTGGCTACTCATGAAGTGGGATATAGTTGAGTTTATTGTATGATTCCTCACATGTCAAAGTATAATGGTGGATCATTAGGTTCCAAATAGTATCATATAGCCTCTCACTATTCAACAATAGAAATGTAATGAAATATCAAAAAACATTATGACTGGTATACCTTGTTCAACCATGGGTTTTGATTCCATTTGGGAAATTATGGATTCACTGATGATTTTTACCTATTTAATTTTTATTTGTGAGTAGTCTAATGTTGATTGTTTGGTGATGTTGTATGTTGGGGAGATATTAAAGCTTCATAGACATCCATTGGAGATGATATTTTATCATGATGAAATTTTTACATTAAGTTTATGGCATTGATTTATTTATACATTTGGAAAACTCTTATTTTTACATATATATTTTCGTCTCCTAATTTGTGGAAAAAAGATAGTACCATTTTAACCTTATAGAACATGATAAGAGAGTGTGTCGTAGAATTTAGAATTACATTATTATATAATTTTCTCTCAATGGAGTTTTCATATATTAATAAGTGACACATTACTTATAACATCCCAGCCTAGATTCCAATAATTTAGTGCCTCGATCCTATTCAGCACAAGGACTCAAGAACATATCCTTTTATTACATAGGTTTATGAATATCAGTGAGGGTTTAAAGGTGGTATAGTGGGGAGACTATACCCTCATATCAGAGTAAAAAAAGTGGAAAAAACTATATATCATCCAAGTAGTAAATAATTTTAGTTAATATGAAATAAATTACTAAAATAAGAGAATGATGTAATAATAAATGAAATTATAAAATCATGAACAATCAAGTCATATATAAAACATCGGTCACCCCCTAGGTCGAATATACAAATATAAGTACATGAAATAAACTGAAATAAAAAAAGAAATCTCCAAAACTAACTATGATACATACCACATACCTTTTCTCCATGAATTTCTGGAGCTTCTCTATCCCAATAATTGGAATGAACATGGGTAGTTTTTTTTGATCATGCAACCCCAATTCTTATACCTACCCATCATGAAATCTGTACTCTATATGAAAAGAATACATAAGGTCTTCACACACCCTGAGGTCCACATTCAAGGCTGATAAATAATTTCATTAGGCCACAAAAATGATGATTCTATAAATATTATATCATAATTTAATGATCATTAAATAGGTTCAGCCTAGCTGAGATGCAAGTAGAATAATAAAGACTTCAAATAACATAAAACCACAGTCAATCCCTGAGTTTGTGATCCTAGTCAATCATAAATCTATCATGATGTATATTTATATTTACATGTGTGTGTATATATTCCCATATATATATATATATGAATATAAATGACTAATGTGATAAATATAAAAATCAACATCAGTCGATCCTTTGGTATATAAGTCCTAATTGTCTAGATTTCTGATGAAAATGTAATGGAGATGGATGTTATACCACTAAAGACATGTATGATTAAGAATATCCCTAGTTCTATGATCCTGATCGAAAATACCTACATCTTCTAATGTTAGGAATGTCACTAAGAAAGATACATCACCATAGGGGGATACATGTCCTAAACCTAGGTTCACCCGCACTCACCTCCAATCACTATGACGATGGATGATATATACTCAAGGATAATCCTATAAATGGTCATATAGAATACAATAAATCATGATTTAATTTATAAAAAAATATCGGGACATGGATCATAGCCAAAGAATCCCTAGTTGATCATACTCATATAAGGGATACAAAAGCCCCACTTCATCACCTCTCTATAGGGAAGGTAGATAAGGTTGTCATAAGATTAAAGCAATAAAAAAAATCCATGTTTCCTATTTGACTTGGAATATGTTTTATATATTGAATTCAATATTATTGTAAACATGTTCTCGTCAATGGAATTCCTCATGAGGAACCCATGTACCTCTCCAGGTGTAACTAAAAACCCATCACCTAACAAGCATATTTATGGAATCCCTCATAGGGACCCGTGTATCGCTTTTGGTGAGGTATACTATCATATACCTCCAATTATATCCTTTTTAATTCCACATAAGGATCCCATTTATCTCTACCGACATATATAATGAGAATCTCTTTGAGTTCATCTAATGAATTCTGACATGGGAATCCAAGTATCACTCCTTGCATGATATAATAATATACCCTCGGAGTCTGTCATAGGAATTCCAACATGAGAATCCAAGTATCACTCCTAGCATGAAATAAATATCTTCTCTCTATGTTTGTCTAGGTAATTGCAATAAGGGAATCTGAGTATCACTCCTGGAATGATATAACGATCTTTCCTCTATTTCCATCCAATGAATTACTACATGGAAATCCAAGTATCACTCTTAGAAATATATATTTAGTCAAATGTGAGGAATTATTTCCATTAACCGTGACAAAATAATAGGATCTCATCAACTAGGTCCTAGGAAGTAGCTCAGGGTACCCCAGTACTAAAATCTAATAAAAAGGATTAGAAACTAAGCCCCATGAACTATATCTAGGTATGCCAATAATAATAATATTCTGCATCACATTTTGAATGCAATGACCCGAAAAGTTATAAATAAAATTCCATTTATTTTAAATAAATGTCCTATGGATATGGAAAACACATGAACTCCTTTTTTGTTATATTTAATTGAATTTAAATGATTGTTTATTATACTTACCATTGTTAATATAGTCTTTTAATAGTGATCACATGACTAGTATAAATATAGGGTTTTAACAAATCCTTTTGACATAGATTACGGAAGTGAAGTCCTTAATCAGTAGGATCATACCTAATGAAGCCCATTTATCATAGATTCTGAGGGACATAGAATCTCTGGGATTTTACCTAGACAAAACCAAAGCTGATATCCAATAACTTAAGAACGAGAAAAATTGTTTATAGGAAAGGTTCAAGCTTATTGAGATCATGGACCAAACCATGTTCACTGAATGACCCCAAGAAAGCCCTACCATCGCACACCTTCCTCTTATGATGTATGATGGAGCAATAAAGATATATGTAATAAGACCCTATCATTATGATTATGTGAATTATTTTTGTATAGAATAATGAATATACATTTATTCTATTATTGATTCTTTGTAACTGATTTTTAAAGAAAAAATAATATTCTCTATTTATATTCAAATTTAATTAAAAAATATATTATGAGGAATTAATGGATTTTTGAATTATATAATATTTTAATAAAATATTATTATAAAATTTATTTTATTAAATATAAATGATAGTATAATTTTTATGAAGTCAAATGTAATTTTTTATTATGGTTTGAAAATTATTTTTGTCAAAACATGTCAATTTATAATAAATATCAGTTTGTATTTTAATATTTAAAATTCAAATATTTATAAAATTAATTAATTAAAATGAATATTATTTTTTTGAATGAAGTTATCCAACGGTGAATTTTTCATAATTTTCTGAGACAATCAAATTTTTTGGTAACCATTAAATACCATATAAATATATAATGTGTTTTATGATACCATAATGATTCAATAGTTATGTAATAAAATACTCTAAAATTTATCTTCAGAAAAATACATGTTTTTCCTTTAAAATTATTTAATTTCAGGGTTATTTTATTTATTTTATAAAACTTTAGTGAATTTTCCAAGATATATAAAACATTATAAAATTTTAAAATCATTTCCTTGAAAGTGTGACTCACTTCCACATAAGAAAAAGAAATAATTTTAATATAATAATCCCTTATACTTAAAAAATAATTAATTCCACTCCCATTTGCAAGAAACCATGGGAAAAAACCATGGTATGCTTAGTGGTTTCGAATATTTAACTGTGTAGTGTACAAAACAAAAAATAAATAATTCCCCCACCTTTCCTATATAAACCCACCCAAGAACCCATTTATCTTCACTCAAACTCTTTAAATATCGACCAAAATAATCCACCTACTCCTTGGAGTCCTCATAAGGCTCCCCCCCAGCTCCCAAGAAGCCTCCCATAAGCCTTTGGGACGCACATCCACGTAAGGGATCACATTCTCTCATTTTCCTTGAAGTGCCTCTTTTATGTCATGCCTTTTAATTTCTATTTTATTGATTTGGGATATGTTATTCCATACCTCCTTACGTTCCATTTTATGTATACATTATGTAATCTTCCTTTAACTCCCATTAACTCCCCCTATTATCCCATAAACTCACTCATCACTATGCCGAAATTTAGTAAGTGATTTCTCACATATCATTTCCATTAAATAATTTATTTTATATTATGCATATAAATACCATTTCACATGTAGTAATATTATGTTCTATGGCCCCTTTACTTTCCACCCCATTTAAAAATTATTAGATACCCCTTTATCTATTATAATACCAATTTAGTAATTTCCACATAACGTCATCATGCTGCCAAAATTGTACCATGATTTTCCATGCCAAAATCATCACGTAGTTAATACATTACCCATTCCTCTATCAAGGGTATTCGTCTATACACACACAGACACACTTATCTAATGGTGACATACATGTATGAATTCCAAATTCCTTGATTGTGTAATAAATTATTATGTTGAATTAATACATTTTATATGATCTATGTGGAACCCTTATGAATGAGATTGAAATGATTATGAAATATGCACCTTGATAGTTCTCCAATGCATTAGGTAATGTTTAGTATCATGATACTTTTTTTGGGGACATGGGTTTATCTGATTCATTTATAGTAATTTTTCCACCCTATCGTGATAGGGGTTTACCTGATTCCCTTATGTTAATGATGTAGTATTTTAAGTTGTTTCCACATTTCTATGTTATTAATATTATTCTATATCAAGCCTTTATGTTCTTGTTTCTTTTGTGTTCCATTTATATGCCTATTGACTAACATGTATTATCTTCCTCATGTTTTTCCATGTTTATTCCATTACTGTAATTTATATATCACCTTTTTCTTATGTATCTTATCAGATTATCCCATGAAATGCTATGTATGAAGGAATATTGTTGTCATGTAAAAGATGTTTTCAATAAAGAAGTGTATTTAATGTTTTAAGAAGTTATATAATGTTCATAATCCCCAAAGACACTAGTCCTCTCAAAATTATGATTTTTATTATATTTATTTTTATGTAATAAATCATGTTTAAATATGAAATATATATAAGGGTGGTATAGTTGGTATTAAAGGATAGGTTTAGTTATTTTTGTTATTACGATCAGAAAAATCTTGTGAAAACCTTAGGGATAAAACTATGTATAAGTAATGAATCACTAAATTTGGGTGAGAATAGAGTAAGTGGTTTATTAATAATATAAATCCCTATATGGATACAAAAAAGTAGAGGTGGATCTGGAATAGATGTATCTAGGGGTAAAACTTGAAAACATTCCTTTGAGATAGATTCTAACGAGAACTAGTGCACGAAAATGGGCTTGATGCACTCTCAGTTTGGAAATCTCAGGGGATATTCTTTTGTAAATTCAAAATCATAGTATGAACCATTATTAAGGGAAAAAAGGCCCATAAAAACGTATTTCAGGAAATAGACCATGGATAAATTAGACTGAAGCCTAGAAACTCATAGGTTAAAGAGATAAATGTAATATATAATTTATCCTTTTTAATGTCATTGGATTCCCCATTATGTGTTTAATATTTTAAAATACTCAGACCTAATTCTATGATAGATAAAGTAGCACAATAATCAAAAATTGAAAGGTGGTGTTATCGTTAATAGTTCGACACATTCTTTTATATCACAAAAGTTTAGTAGAACAATGCAAACACCACTAAAAATAATTAAAGAAGAGATGTTAATGAAAATAGAAAATGGGGAAATTATTGAATCCTTTATATATTACTCCTCCTTAGACACAATTCTTGGTTTCAACTTCCTAGAGAACCTCATCATACACCCTTTCGTGGAATTTTATGCAATTCCTGTCAGGGATTTTCTTCCCCTATATAGAGCTACCATAAATTTCTAGGATAAGGGAATCACTCTCAATAAGGTGAATCGACCCCCTGATTCTATACAAGTGCAAGGAGAATGATGCATATTATTTAGAACCATATTCTCAAGCATGGATATTTCATAAATATGAGGACATGTATCTTTCTTATATGATCAAGTCTATGTAAGGATCCATCCTTGAAGACATGCCTATTGTGAGGGAGTTCGCTGATGTATTTCTCGAGGAATTTCCTGGCCTTCAACTTAGAATTGATGTTGAATTCTCGATTAATCTTGAACATGGGAAATTTACAATATCCAAGACTCCATATAGTATGGCTAATGTGGATCTTGAGGATCTAATTAAACAAATATATGAGAATCTGGATAAATGGTTTATATGCCCAAGTGCTTCACCATAGGGTGAACTAGTCCTCTTCTTTATGAAGAAGTATCGGTCATTGTGCCACTACATTGATTATCATGATCTTAACAAAATCATGATAAATAAAATGTATCTTTTTCACAAATTTTTGACTAGTTTGACCAGATATGTGGAGAACAATACTTCTCAAAGCTGGATCTATAGTTGGGATATTACCAAGTAAGGGTGGAGAAGGAAGATATCCCCATGAATACTTTTCATACATGGTAAGGGAACTATTAATTCATAATAATTCCATTCAAACACAATAATTCTCTAGAAAGTTTCAAGTAATTGATGAACATTGTCTTTAGATATTACCTCAACAAATTTGTGGTAGTCTTTTTAGATGATATTTTAATATAATCCAAAACCATGGTGGATTATGAGGATCATCCGAGCACTATTCTAGAGACCTTGAACAAGGAGAAGCTCTATGAAAAGTATAGCAAGTGTAATTTATAGTTGATGTAAGTTCCATTTATGGTTCATACCATCCCAATAAATCCGATATTTGTGGATCCATACAAAATAAAAGAAATTGAGGGATTCCTGATGCCGACATCTGTGAAAAATATCCACAGCTTCCCGGTGTTAATTAGATATTATCACCGATTTGTGAGACATTTATCACGATTGTCAAATCCTCCTACCTAGATAACTCATAAGGGATTATTTTTTTCTCTAAATGATGAATATGAATAAATATTCATGGATTTTAAAAATAGGCTTTTCACTTCCCATGTACCCACACAACCCACAAGTGGAGAGCTCCTCATAATCTTCAACGAGGCATCAAAGAAGGGTATGTGATATGTGGTGATGCAGAATGATAAAGTCATTTCCTATGCCTCAAGGAAGTTGAAAATTCATGAGGAAAACTATCCCACACATGATATGTATTTGGAAGCTGTGATATTTCTGTAAAAATATAGTGGCATTATCTCTTTGGGAAGAAGTGTGAAATATATACGGATAAAACAAGTATCAAATATATATTCACATAGAAAGAGATGAATATGCACCAATGAAAATGGTTATATCTCACCAAGGATTATAACTTCTCAATCAATTACCACCCTAGGAAATATAACAAGGGTGGATTCTCTAAGTTGAAAGGGAACATAAATTCTATGATTGAGGAGAATTGAAAAGAATCCATTCTTCTTAGATTTGATAAAGACTGACATGGGAATCATAAAGAAGAGAACATCATCAATAATTTCACAAATTATATCTCCACAATATCTTTTTTAAAATTTAAAATATGATCATAAAAATTATGTGGGAATTAAATATAAAGTGAGAACATTCATAAAAATTGAAATCCTCAGAGTTCAATTTTTAATGAAGATTGTATTATCATATTTGGGTAAAAACTATGTGTTCTAAAAAATCAAGAGTTAAATAAAAAAATAGATGATGTAAATAGTTAAAATTTCTCCATTCACCTAGGAAACATGAAGATGTATCAGGATCTACAAGAGAACTATTGGTGGGATAACATGAATAAGTAGATCGCTAAATATACATAAAAGTTCCTGGTATATCAGGAAGTGAGGGATGAGTGGTAGAAGTTTAAGGGGATGATGTTACCATTACCTATACCAAAATGGAAATGGTAAAACATCACTATGGAATTTGTCACCAGACTTCTGAATACATCTAAAGGAAACAATTCTATTTGGTTTTCTTTGGAACATCTTACAAAGACTGCACACTTCATTACAATTTGATAAGATTTCTCACTGGTTCAACAAGAGAAGATATACATCAGAGAAGTGGTAAGGATAAATGTAGCACCACGATTGATTGTGTTGGATTATGATCCAATATTAACCTCTATGTTCGGGAAGAGTCTCCAATATGCTCTGAACACAATGTTGAACTTCAGCAAAACCTATTACCCTCAAACTGATGGCCTATCTGAGCAGAATATCAAGTCACTTGAGGAAAATTTTAGAGCTTGATAAATGGACCTCAATAGAGGATGGGACCAACATCTTCTTTTGAAAGAGTTATATTACAACAATAGTTTCCAAATGTCTCCCTATGAAGCTCTTTATGGTAAGAGGTAAAGAACACTAGCATGTTGGGATGATGTTGGGGAACGAAAACTTCTAGGCCTGTGTATGGTTGAAGAAATGGTGGATAAGGATATGACCATCCAAGATCACATCAATTATTCCTAGAGTCGATAAAAGATCTATGATGATAATCATATATGAGACCTATAGTTTTCTGTTATAGATATGGTATTCCTATGCATATATTCATGGAATAGCGTTATGAGATTTGGGAAGAAGGTAAAGCTTAGTCCATGTTACATTGACCCGTTTGAGATTCTTGATCACATTGGAGTAGTGTCCTATCAACTAGCACTCCCACCAAACCTGTCCCAAATATATGATGTATTCCTTGTATCACTCTTAAGGAAGTACACACCTGAACATCAAATGTACTCTATCCATAGATTGTACCATTAGAGAATGATCATTCCTATGAGGAGAATCTGGTGAAGATCATAGATCATAGAGAAAAAGTTGTACAAAATAAAATGATGCCCCTTGTCAAAGTATTGTAGAAAAAAAATGTTTGAAAAAGAAATGTGGGTACCAAAGGAGGTGATAAAGCATAGTTACCTCCATCTATTTTGTTGTTGGAAAATAAAATTTTGAGAGTAAAATTTCTTAAGGGGGGGGGGAGGTTGTAACAACCCGAATAGTTATGAATAAAATTACATTTTCTTAATTAAATGTCTTATGGTTATAGAAAACACATTAAATACTTTTCTTTTATTATATCCAATTAGATTTAAATGACCATTATGTATCCTTACCTTTGATAATAAATCCATTGAGCAGTGATCACATGACTAGTATTAATATAGGGTTTTCAAAAATCCTTTTGACACAAACTAAAGAAGTGATGGCCTCAACCAGTAGGATCATACACTATGATTCCCATTTATGAGATCTTTCTAGAGAGATAGTATTTATGGGATTTCCCTAGACCAATCCAAATTAGAGATCTAATAACTAAATCATTAACAAAACTGTTTATGGGAGAATTTCAAGGTTATCCAGATCACAACCCTAACCATGTTCACCGAACGACCCCAGAATTGACCCACCATCACACACATTACTCTTAGGGAGTATTATGGTGTGATAAAGGGATATGTAATAGGACCCTAGAATTATTATTATTTAAATTTCTTTTGTATATAATAATTAATATACATTCATTCTCTTATTTTTACTTTGTAAAAGATTTTTAAATCACAAATAGTATTTTTGGTTAATATTCAAATTCAATTAAGAAATAAATTTTGATGAATTAATGGATTATTTAATTAATTAATATTTAAATAAAATATTAATATTAAATTAATTTTATTAAATATAAATGATCGTATAATTTTTATGAAGTGAAATGTATTTTTTTATTAGAGTATGAAATCTGTTTTGGTAAAAACCTATCAATTTACAATAAATGTCATTTTTTATTTCAGAAAAAAATTCAAATATTAGGAAAATTATTTATATAAAATTAATATTAATTTTGTAATCAGGACGTCAAAATTATCCATTGGTGATTTTTTCATAATTTTCTGAGATAGTCGAGTTTTGGGTAAAAATTAAATACTGTATTAAAATATATTTTGTTTTATTACATAGTAATGATACAATAATGATGTAATAAAATAATATAAAAGGTATATTCGCCCAAATATATGTTTTTACTTTAAAATAATGTAATTTTTGGTTTATTCGATTTATTTTATAAAGTCTTTGTGAATCCTCCAATATATATAAAATATTATAAGATTTTAAAATCACTTCTTTGAAATTGTGACTCACCTCTACATAAGAAAGGTAAATATTTTAATATATTAGACCCTTATCCTAATAAAATATTGTATTCCACTCCCCATTTTTAGAAACCATGGAAAATAACCATTGTATGGTTTTTGGTTTTGAATATTTTAGTGTGCAATGTCCAAAATTGAAATAATAATGAATTCCCCCATACTTTCTATATAAACACACCCAATAACCCATTTCTCTTCACTCAGGATCTTTGAAGCATGGCCAACCTTTTCCCCTACTCCCTAGAGTCATCCCAAGGTTCTCCCAATCTCCCAAGAAGCCTCCCACAAGCCTTTTGTGATCACACATCCAAGCAAGGGATCTCCCTCCCTCCTTTTTCTTCAAGAACCTATTTTATGTCATGCCTTTTAATTTCTATTTTCCTAATTTGGAAGATGTTAATACATAACACCTTACTGTCCATTTGATTTATATGTGATGTTATCTTCCTTTCACTACCATTAATCCTCCCAATGATCCTTTAAACACACCTATTACTATGCCAAAATCCAGAAGGGGTTTTTCTCTACTCATTTCCATTCAAGAATTCATTTTATATTATGCATATAAATTCTATTTAACATGTTTGGATATTAAATTCCATGATCCCATTATTGTCTATACCATGTATAAATAATTATATACCTATTTCTCTATCATCAACCCAATTTATGAATTTCCATATGACATTGTTATGCTGCCAAAATTATAAATTGATCCATGCCAAAATCATCGTGTAGTGAATACCATACTCATTCATATATCAAAGGTATTCACTTATATTCAAAAATACTTATCTAATGGTGACATACTTGTATGAATTAGACATTCCTTTATCATGGGATAAATTATGATGTTGAATTAATCCATGTTATATGGTCTATGGGGAACACGTAAGCATGGGATTAAGATAATTATAAAGGGTGAGACGTGATAGTGATCCAATGTATTGGGTAATGTTTAGTATAATGATACATAATTTTGGGATAGGTTTTTAACTTATTAATTTATAGGAATTTTTTTCCACCATTTTGGGATAGGGGTTTTCCTGATTAATTTATGTAAATGATGTAGTGTTTTAAGTTATTGCCACATTTCCATGTCATGAATATCATGATATATCATGCATGTATGTTCATGTTTCTTTTATGATTCATTGATATTATTAATGACTAACATGTATTTTTTTTCCTCATGTTATGCCATGTTTATTCCATTATTGGGCTTTATATCTCACCATTTTATTTTGTATGTCCCCAGGTTATCCCATGCAATGCTAAGTATGAATGAATGTTGTGGTCATGCAGAAGAAGTTTTCAATAAAGATATTTATTTAATGTTTTATTTTTTTATGTAATGTTTCTAATCCCTAGAGACACTAAACCACTCGATCTTTTGAGTTTTTTAAGTGCCATTATATGCAATAAATCTTTTTTAAATGTGAAATAAAGAGCAGGGTTGTTATATGAAACACTGTCCATAAACCCGAAAACACCTATGGGTTTCTTAGTTGTATCAACCATAAACATGTGAATACATTAATAAAGAGTGAGGGTGGTTGAATTATTTTACCCACCACTACTTCCACAACTTCATAGGATTACAAGTTTGGGAAGGGTTATAAGGTGGCACATGCTACTATAAATACCCAAACATGACGTACTAGATTAGGGTTGATCAAACATCTGGCCACCCATTGGGTCCCCCAAATGTAAACACACGAGAGGAATCCCAATTGGGATCCTCTAAATATATAAATAACTAAAGGTATCCTACTTGGGATTCTTAGCATTAAAGGTAAGATTAGGGATCCCACATGGGTTCGTTGACGGTAAGTAAATATAGGCATCCTACAAAGAATCCTTAGAATGGTATATAGGAAGAGGGATCCTTCTTGGGACCCTCAATAAGATAGAATATAGGAAGAGACATCCTACATGGGATCCTAAAAACTATAAATAAGAAAATAAATCCTAAAAGGTATTCCCTAGGCCATCATGTAAGTGAAGGCATCCTACCGTGGACCCTTGGTAATAAAATTCAGCTAGAGGACACCAACACAAGATCATCAGAAATAAATAATGATACAGATTCTTGGGCCCAAGGGATTCATCTAGCAATAGAAATTTTATCAAAGGAAGAGCTACAAAAGCATCAATCAAGGGGTATTTCCCGTGGACCACCTCAGATCAAACTTCACTCTCTTAAGATATTTCTTAAATCAATTATGGCAGGAAAAAGGTTTCTATTTAGGAAAAATCTCGAAAAACCTCCAAGGAGTCCTTAAATTTCCTCAATGGTATTACCATCACAATATTCATGGTAAATAATAAAATAGGCTACTCAGATTTTCTATTCTAACACCAGGATGTAATAATACAAAAATCCATCAAAAGTGTAGCTAGGGTGGGGCATATGGCTTGTATACTCGATACACGACATGTACCCTTGATGCTCAACCTGGGTGTGTAATCTAGTTAGATTTAGGATTTAAAACACAAGTATATAATGTGTGATTCTTGTAAACATCATATAACCAACAAAAGTTAACATCCCATGTACCTCAGATGGCATGTCTAAGTATATTGAATATTCATGTACTTCTTCATGGCATGAAACCCACATGAGGTGTGTTCATGTACTCTTCATGGCCATGTTCCCCTACATATGTCATCTAGCCAGTCACTCATCTGTACAGCTGAGTCACTTTACATGGTGTGTGTACACCATACATGGAGTTTAATTCAAAAAAGATAATATTCTATGAATGGGAATAACATAAAGTGTGTGTTCCCAAATTACACGCCATGTGATCAGGATTTCTGAATGGGAAACCCCTCAAAATTCATGAAACCCACATTTTTTCATAAAAAGGTATAGATCGACTCACAATGTGTACTAAGTAGTTATAATAGGGGTTTAAAACTATAAAAAAGTAAATATTTGTGTATTTTAAAAAAAAAATAAAAAATGGACTACCTTTTGGTGGAATCTGCTAAAGCTTCACCTGTTTCTGAGATCTACGACTACTGCACGATGGTCCAACTCATCCTGAGATTCATGATGGTGACTCCCATATTATATACCTCTATATATAACACTCTACACCTCTCCCTTTATCTCCCATTAATGTGATGGATGAATCGCACTAGTGGTGCATACGTGCGAATATAGAGAAGAAAAATAAACAATATAAATAAAATTAAATAAAATAAAGAAAAGAAAAGAAAAAGAAAAGAAAAGGGGAGCATGTCCTGACCCCGATACCCAACATGAGTGTATGAACTTACTAGAAAAAACATAAAATTCCAAAATCAATAGTGGAGAAAGAATCTCAATATCAAACTCTATTTAAAATATATCCTTGAACAAACATGTGTGAATGAATTCAAATTTAATTAATTAAATATTAAAAATTAACAATTCCATAAAAATTAAAACAGTTTAAAATTATACCAAACTACGGTCCTCATGTGAAAACACTATTTTGGGACCAATATAGTGGTCATAAAAATTATCAAAAGTTGTTTTATAGGATAACATGACGATTTAACCCCTTACATGAATATCATAGAAACAAATAATATTTTTACTCAAATTCACAACCCGTAAAAACATGGGTCATTACAACCTACACACTATAAACCTACTCATCCTTGAGAAGTATTGGTGGCCCAACATAGGCATTCTACAAAACCAATAATCTATAAAATCATGTTATCTTGATGGTCCATTGACTAATCTCACAGTGTTAACAACTCTTGAATCAAAGAAGACATTAAACTACGGAAAATATGGAACTTCCAACCATTAGAATACCCTTATTGTCATCTCATAAATAGAATCTAAGCTCAAAGGTCCATGTAAAACACTAAAATTATAATTAAAATGAGGACTACAACCCTAAAAAATTCAATGGTTCTCTCACCACCATGTGGCGTACCTTATACAACTCCTTGAGAACAACATCAAAAGGTTCTTATATAAAACTAGGAAAGATAATTTAAAGAAAGAAGCTCAGTGTATAACTGTTGTTCTCTCAGTATACTCTTCATAATGTTAAGATATAGTTAATGGTAATCTCTAACTAGTAGTATTATATGGTTACATCAAAAGGAATGTATAGATCACTTGATTCATCCTCATATGAAAACATGCTAAATTTTCTAGTAGTCAACACCTCACACAAAATCACTCGAAAATGCATGTCCAGTGCCAAACATTGGTCAACCATATCATGGAACCTAAATCATTTTAATTTATCCTCTACTAAAGAGGCGTATTTATCCTTTAACCAAATCTCTTAGGTAACCTGCCCAAATTATTCCTTTAAATTTTTGGTCCCCATATCAGTCATGGCCACCTAAAAATTTAAAATTTAAATGGTACCATGTGAAAATATCATATAACATTATCACCCAAATCATTATAACACCATGATATTTTTATGAAATATTTCTTTTCAGATACTTTTATTTCTTTGACTGCGTTTTTTTCATGCAACAACATGTTTAAACAAATCGCTTAACAATATTAAATTATTATGTGACCATAATAAGCTAGCCATTAAATTAAAGGGTATGAATAGTATTAAGAGAATTATAAAATTTATAAATGACATGCTCAGCAGAAATGTATTGATTATTACTTATGAAATAAGTACTCAATTTTTAATATTGTTATTTTTTTCTTCTGAAATACATTTTCATCAAAAATGTATTTTTTTGAGAAAAAATTATAATTAATTTGTGTAATGTATATAAATTTTATTTTTGAAATATAATATAATTTTTCAAATTATAATATTGAGAATATCATAGGGTGAAATTTACATATTGTAATGAAGAGATTTATTCTCCAATAAATAATGAAAATAGATATTTTTATTTAAAACCGTATTTTTTTCAACCATTTGAAAAGATTCATTTTATTTTAAATTGGTTTCAATTTAAATTTAGATATTTTATATTATTAATAACCCAATTAATTTCATTGTTAAATCTATTATAAAAAATATTTCTATACTTAAAAGGGGTGGTTTTCTGAAACAAATTGTTTTTCTAGGAGTTTGGAAGATTTAATTTTATATTAAATTATTATACTTATATAATTTATGTTTTAAAATTCAGATTTCATTTTTAGATTTATGGGGTCCTAGTTTAGTAAATAGGACCCTTTTTTGTCACATTGAACAGTAACCTTGGTAATTTTTATCACCTTAGTAAAGGGTAAATCTAGTTAATCTAGTTTAAAACTAAGTGATAAGGCCATAATTAATAATAATAATAATTATTGGATGAATTAAATTTTATAATTAAAATCAAATGAAATTGAGTCATTTAATGGACATGTTTATATGAAAATGGCCTATATAATATTTAAATCATATGTAGTGATAAAATTTCACACTCTTAGTTTTAAGTATCATTTTTGTGTTATCGTAGAGACAATAATTACTTATAAATTAATATTAATAGTAATTTTGTTTTTAATGAAATTATATTCATTTTGGCAATTTATTTATAATTTTTCTTAATTAATTAATTACTTTAAATACTTATACAATGTTGTTGTAGTAATTATTTAATTAATGTAAAAATAAAATAAATTATATTAAGTATATTATAATTGGGGAAAATTAAGGGCATACACAAATTTTATATATGAACATGAAATGTTCGGGATATTTTAAAATATAATTTTTGAATTATATGTGTTTAATTAATGTTATTAAATTCATAGTAATCAATACAATCAAAATGGACAATAATGATATTTTATGGAAATAATAATTTATTATTTTTGATTAAAAATCATAATAAAAAATAAATAAGGAAAAATTGAATAATTTATGGTATAAAATATCATACATCCTCCATTTATGGTACAATTTACACCTTATAATTAAAAATTACAACCTTTTAATATTGAATATTTGATTTATAGTAGTTAAAATAAAAAATAGGTTAACAAAGGATTAATCAAAATTATAATGTTTTAAATTACACCAATACGTGTCTAAAATATACTGGGTGATGGGGTTACAACCCTATCCAACAATATATTAAAATCCCTTGGAAATTCTAAGCATTTTTGTTTGGATTAAATTTATTATAAATTAATATTTTGAGAAATTCCAAAAGTGCCTCTTACTTCAATGATAAAATGAAACATACTTCCTCACATTATTACTACACATTGAGACTTATAGATCAAAAATAATTTGCCTCATTCTATTATGCGCTTCCTTATACACTTTATATAGGTTTCATCTTACCCAAAATACTAACCCTATAGTCCTTTAGAAGATATTTAAAGGAGTCATTTCAAAGAAGTTGTAATCACTCTATACGATCACTTTCTATTTCTACTCTTCTTAACCTCTTTTAAATCTATGATATTAATCATAAAATAATAAATTATGTAGAAAAAATATTATAAAATATTATTATTATTATTTTAACCCCATTATACACCCTCTTCCCCATCAAATAAGAAGTGATAGTGTTGATCGAGTGTATGTAAGGCTTACTATCTCTATAAAGCGATACAATTCATTTTTCAGTACCATATTTTACAAATGGGTATTATGATGGGTTTAATATTTATATATGATAATTATTATATAATTATACTCTTACAATGAAAATATAATATCGATCTTCTTACATTATAAACCATTATAAAATGATAGCATCCATCGTGCATACGTGTGAACTACCACCTCCACGACGCAATGTTATTCTTTTTCATTTAAATATTAATTGGATGGTAAGAAGTATGGAATTGATAATTTTTTATGGTATATATAATATAATAAATATTATTTGAAATTTATATTTATATTTTCTTTTCTTTGATTACATCATTCGAAAAATGGAAACAACATTCATGCGTACGTACGACCTACCGTCTCCAACAACGGTGTAATTCGATTTTCTTTCATTAATTTTTATGAAAGATTAAAAATATTTATATAATTAATATAAATTATTTTTTACCAAGTATATAATTATTGAAATTATTTTACCATGATAAAAGTATAAAGATTTATATTGTCTAACCGAAACATGATTGGAAAATGGAGCTATTCTCACCCAGAACATTGATTTTAATAAAAATTTATTAATGAATGGGTAACAAGATGTTATAAAAAATTCATAAATGTTAAAATATTTTTTAATATTATTATAGAATACATTTTTAATAAATATATATTTATTATATTGTATTTTTTAGTGGGAATAAACAAAGGTGAGGTTTGAGGTAAGAGATTTTTGTCTCACTTTTATTTTTGTGGGACACATGCCATATTGATGATTTTCTCTTTTAATTTGTGTTAATAATGAAAATGAATGAATTTTATGATAGATATTATGAATTTTTTGATTATTTACATATCCATTTATGTTTATTTTCTTCATTGGGCTACAATTCAAAAGTTACCAAAGCGGTTAGGGTTTATTTCATAATATCAACATTATTTGGGAGAGTTTTTGTTTAAGTCTCCATAGAGGAATATTTATCCTCCACGTTCATGTTTTATAAAAATGTTTTCAAAAGGATTTTTAATATTCTCCTTAATGTTTTAAATTTTTTACCATTGTTTTAATTTTTTCAAAATGGTTTAAAAATTATCTTTTTTTCCTTTTCTAAATAAGGTTATTTGTGAATTTTCTAACAAAAATACGGAAGAGGTTTTTAAAAACAATTATATGGTATGAGAGTATTTTAGATTCCTCATTAAGAATTAATATTTTAAATCTTTCTTCACAGTATTACATATATCTTTTTGAAGAATTTTTTCCTTTATGATTTTTATGATTATAAAAAAGAAATGATTTCATAATGGAAAGGATATTTTCCTCAAAAATTATTTTGAGTGATCAATAAAAATAATTTTTCATATATGAAATTTTTTTATGTTAATTATGATTTACTAAGAATATGATCTATGTATACCATCCTTAGCCTTTTTATCGTTGGTTTATATTTATGATGTCATGATATTTATGAAACCTATTTCTTTTCCAGGGGTTTTTCTATGATGAAAAGTTTATGAAACTTGTTTATTTTCATGGTTTCTGATATGATGAATGATTTATGTTATTTTATACCACATATTTATTATTTTCATTGAGTGATTGGTGGGACCTATATCTCCCAATAATTAGCTGGGTAATTACTTATATCTCATGAGATAGACATGACTTGAATGAGGAGTAAACCGAGTTCAGTAGGGTATTTTCGATCTATGGTGGTCTTGGGAGTTAACCTTGACTAAAATGTTTATTTGGGAGTTAACCCATACAACTATTATTGTAGTGACTCATGTTTTGGCCCTATAAAACTTTTTAATAATTCTACATATATTTCAGAGCTAGGTGTTGAGACATTGTGAAATTCTAAGGCATAGTGTACCCAAAATTAATTTTATAAAAATATTAATTATTTTATACTATTCACATGGTTGAAATGGGTTATCTCCAAAATAGTAGATCAGATTAGGAAACTAAGGGCATGTTTGTTTTTTTAACATGATTTTTACCCTAGGCAGGGTATAACTTTTGAGGGATCTTGCTTTATGTAGAAAAAATTATTTGAGGGTTTTTTCATAAATAAATTAAATTTATTTATTTTGAATAAATCCTGAATGGAGTCTCATATTAGAGTTATGAGATCAAGGATGACTTGGGAAAGTAGTGTTTAGACTAGGTGAAATATAAAGTTATATGCGCTGGGTGATTTGGACAGAGGCATGTTGACAGGGAGTTAAGTGGGGGAAATGAATTATTAATAAGTAATCTATCATCCCAATACATATTTACTACACACGACAAGACCCATCATCCATCCTCATTAATCATTGACAAATGAGACAAATCGAGAGAATGAGGTTCCATACGAATTTTATTTTTTAATGGAAATCTCTCCTGGATCGAGCAACGGCAGGAACGAAGAACATATCTAGTCTCAATGAATTAGTGTTATGCCTGTGAGGTAGAAAGTTTGAGATTAAAGCCCTATCCCCTTGTTATTTCTTTGAAATTACAAAAAATATTTGATTTGAGCATATATAAATGTAGATCAGGATTCGAGGATCATACATCTAGTTTCGGATTCGAATTTGGAGAATCAGGGTGCTCCCAGTGGTCCAGAAAAGGTTTTCTTGAGGAAGGGATACTATGGCGGTGGGGAGACGGGTGATGTGATGGATCTAGTAGGGTGGCGTGGTGGTTTTCAGAATGTAGAGGAGGTTCCTGATGTGGGAAAGTGGCTTATTTCATGGCTTGGCAGTTTCTGGTGTGGTGTAGTGGCCCCAGCAATGTGGCGGGGTGGGTTTTGGTATGACGCGGTGGTTTATGGCATGGTGGTTTATGGCACAGTGTGGTGGCTCCATCCAGAATTGGATGAGGATTCATTAAACCCCCATAATTTTCAAACTGGGGGTCTGATTTGTGATCCATCTATGGAGGCATGACTCTCACATCGAGATAGACCCTTTGAGGATGGATCTGGTTTTTAAATAGTCAATTTTTTCCCCAAGGCCACAAAAAGTTGAAATAATAATAATATTTTTTATTATTCAACTTTGACCTGCCATAACTTCTATATGGAGAATCCGATTGAGTGATTCCCCCTGGTCCATTCTCTTATAGGGTTTTTGATATCACGTCCAATACACCAGACTATGAACCCTCTTCAAAATTGTTTTGTATGTGCAGTGTAGTGGTACTATCCTTCTGTGTAAGGGAGTGGGTTCACATTTCATGGAGTGCTGCTCCCCTACTGTGTTTGAGAGAGGGCTCACATTTCCACTTTTGGAGTGAGTTTACTCAGTCTGCTTTGACTAAAAACTCAGCAGACCTGGACCACAAATCACCCCACGAGGCCTAGTGTGATCCTCACATCACTTAATGTTTCTATGGTGGTGTTCTTGGAATCAGTGTGACCAAAATTTATGCGGGCATCGATCCTCTACCCAGCATGTTCCAGTAGGGGACGGAGCCCTAGTGAGCCCTAGGAGTTGACCCTCATACTGTGTATTGATATCTGTTCTTTCAGATTTCCGTGGCTTGTTTCCCCAAGTTATCAAGTGGGGTTTTTGTTATCATCATGACCTACAGTAAATGGGAAATGATCCCCTATACGAGCGATATGATTTCCAGGGAGTCGAATTGGGTTCGTAATGTTTCCTCGGCAGAGTTGGGATTCAGCATGTCTAACTCAACATGGGCATTCATTCCCTTCTAGGTGAGATTTTATAGATTTGAGATGTTGTGAGATACCCCTTTCTATGTTTGGTGTTTAATCTAGCGTTTTAGTGTCCCCCAGAAGACCCTCGGTGGGATCCCCTACCTAAGGAGTTGGAGGTAGTTTAGTCATTGGGTGACTTCTTCCGTGACAATGTCTGTCGAGCATGCTCTCACATATATGAATCATGAGGGTTGGTCAGGTTGTATAGTTTTAATGTTTTATTGATTGAGTGACATCTATCAGTTGAGTGTCAACTGGGACGGTGAGGTTAGATCATCAACTTCAGGCTTCCAATTTGTGTCCCCACTCATTCTATGTGCCATCAGGGATGGTTGTTCTCTTGTTGTGTATGATCTGAGGAAGGTTTCTACCTTCTCCTTGAGTGAGATCCCTTTTATGTCTATGAGTTCGGTACCTCATGATACCTATAAGAGTGATTCATTGGAACCTCGAGTTTTTCATCATGGAAAATATTTGTTTGGGACCATGAGACTTGGTGCTGAGTATATCTTGGTGTGATCTGGGAGTCCCTATGGCATGTGTCATTTTTTGACATTCCAGGGATGTAGAGATGATTATTTTGTTGTATCTAAGGTTGGTCTCGAGATGGAGCTTACCACTCCTTTGGATTTCATTAGATTGGGTCGAGTCAACTAATGATTATCATTTTCTCATTTTTTTGGATTTTGGGAGAACTACTGAGAATTATTATACTCACCCCTGCATGGGATTTACCGGCACTTGTATTGTGTATTGTGAGGTCCACAAGGCCTTAGATGAAGTCCTAGTTGGACCTGTAGTAGACAGAGCGTAGTAGCTAGATTGACCAAGGTTTTCATCAGATCATGGCTGAGGAGCTTACTAGCAGGCGTTTGATAGCGATCCCCTCCTTCAGATCAGGTTGGATGCTTTTTCAGTTTTCTTTTGGTGGACCCTGTTTTTTCCTTTTTTTTACTTCTAATATACTTTGGTTTGTGTTAGATTTATGGATTCATATTATTTTTCAGTTTCTAAATATATATATGCAATGTTTTATGGAGGTGTATGTTGGGTGTGTGAGTATAGGTACTTTAGGCTAAGGCCTTCTTATGTGTGATAGCCTACTCGGCACTGGATACTTTCCCCTAGACTATGGAAGTGGGCTTGGGGAGTAACTGGTCGAGTCTCTTTGGGTCGGGTCATGACAATTATAATCTTGGAAAAGATCCTTGACTACAAAAGAAATGATTTTATGTTCTTATGTGAATTCCAATATTCCAGGTTATACTCTTATTCATTTTGATCTTTGATTATTTTATGATTCGTGGCTTATGAAACTCCAAAATTTATTCCATGACTCATGATTATGATCATTGATATATAGAGTATAATTTTAAAAAGTTGTGTTCATGTTCTTATACCCTTATGCTCATGTTATGCTTATCTAATCATTGATATCTCCTTTGTTTAACCTTACATAGAATCTCAGTTCACCCATCTTATGTTATCTCCTCTCTAGGTTATACGAAAAGATATTAAATGAATTATATATTGAAGTATTTCACATGTATGGTGTTGATTCCCTATTGTGAAATAATAAAATCTGGTTATAGTGGGAGATAATGTTGATTTTTATGAATGAGTTTTTAAATTTTCAATGATATATAAAACATTATACTAATTCTATAAAACTAAAAACCTAAAATGGCCTTGGGAATTCAGGTGATCTATTTTTCATTTTGAATTTTTTTTTATGGAAAAAAATTGTCACATTTGTTGGTATCAAAGAACAAAATGTAATGTTTTTTATTTTAGCATTGTATCTAGAGTATGGGGTTTGAGGATGTTATGGTTGGTATCAGGTTAGGGTTTAGATAACTTCAGATATTAAGATGATTTCATGTGAGTGTATCTTAAGAGTTATAGATATAATCATCATAATATAAGTTTGAGTTTTATCATAAGTTCAAAGTCTTATAAACCCCTTTTTTAGGATTTAATGGATAAAATTTTAAGGTGAATAATGATACATAGGTAAGATCTTTTTATTGGGATGGAGGTAAATATAAACATTAGGTTTATAAAGTGAAACTTTTAATTGAGTAAGAATTCAATTTTCATTTTTTCAAATAAGTATGAAGGTATGGATTGGCATTATTGCTTATAAGATATTTGATTTTAATGTACTTATGGGGTGATAGAATTTTTTTTTGATACAAAATGAAATGTATGAGATATACATTGAGGTTAAAATTTTTAATTAATATTGAATATAATAAGGTTATTTTTATGATATTTATTACATTTTTTGCAAATTTTATAATGAATTTATTAATATTGTTTTAGAAAAAATCACAAATAACAGGCCGGGTGAAAACCTTTCGTAGCTCATAAAGCCACGAGGCTTGAACCCACAACTGAATGGATAAAAGTTGGCATCACCAACCTGTGTCTTACGTGATGTCCAAGTAAGTATGAAAATTATGTCCATTATTTAAATAATATTGTAGATAATGGTTATGTTCATTTTGGAAACATATGTGTTATTATATAGAAAACCATTAGATTGGAAATTGATTTGGTGATTAATGTATTTTGAAATACATTTACTATTTTGGGAACCCTATATGATTATGGAAAACATAATAATATGGGCTTTTATTTGAGATATAACTATTGATTTTTGTTTTTGAGACATATATTATTGTGTATTTATGGTGATTCAAGTTATTAATGAAAATGGTTAGCGTATCATGGAGATTATATGTTTAGGGAATGCACATTTTGGGAGATAAATACTAAATCTCTCTTGGAATATTATGTGATCAAATACTTATGTTTTTTGGATTTCAATCATAGTATGGAATATTTTGTTTAATTTTAGGTATAGGTATTTATTGAATGATTTATTTTAAATTTTGGGTATTACTGTGGAATTTTGGATATTAAAGTAGTTTTCTTCATATAAAGGTTTATTTATTAAGAATAATCATATCATGTGATACAAATTTTTTATTAATGATTAAATATAGTAGGAATTTATTTTTTTCTTTTTTGGATAATTATATCCATTATAAGTTGAATTTAGTTTGTCAGACATGAAAAATGAATCACTAATACTTATCATTTGGAGAAAAAGATTATATTATTGTCGAAATGGATTAAGTGTTGTAAATATACTTTTCAAATCAGTATATTTCCTCATCTTTATAAGGAAACAAATAAATTAATTCCTCAAATATAGGAAAATAATCATAACACAAAATTATTATCTTATAACCTTAAATTCCAATTAACTAATGGTCTTTCAACATGATTGGTTTACGATTTTGGGATTGTTAACATTCTGAAGATCATTCATGTTATTTATTCAATGATATCTATACATTAATTTACATCACACAAATTTTTTCATATTTTAAAACCCATTATTTATAATCCTAGATGAACTTTGTACATCCCACTCTCTCTTTTCAAAATGAAGTTTCAATATCCCTTGTTGCAATGTGGGTTTCAACAAAGGAATTTTGAAATGAAAAAAATATTGATTCTCGATAAAAAAATTATGAGGAAGTAATTTATTAAATATGGGTATAATGTAACACCTGGATATTTTGATGAAATATTTCCCTTTAAATAATTTTATTTCTTTATTATCTTACCTTGCACGCAACATTGAGTTTAATCGAACTGCATGACATTATTAAAATATTATGTAACCCTTATAACCAAGACATTAAATTTCAGGTAATTAATATTATAATCTAAATTATGAAATAAATAAATTTATTACTGAGTAAAAATTTATTTATTAATTCTTATGAAATAGGGACTCAATTTTCAGTAATGATATTTTATGCCACATAAATACTTTTTTTTCAAAATTATTTTTATCAAGAAACTATTTTATTTAATTCTAAAATTTTTATAAATTATATATTATAAAAATACTATAATTTTTGAAATAATAATATCAGAATTATCTTATGGTAAAATTTTCCAATTGTTTTAAAAGATTTATTTTCCAATGAATAGTGAAAAAATTATTTTTTAAGGAAAACTCTATTTTCATTTCATCAATTTGAAAATTCTATTTTATTTTAAAATGGATTAAAGTAAAAATAGTTATATAATATTATTAATAACTTAGTTGTGTTCAATGGGATAAATTTCACAGTTTAATTTAGTATATACACATTTTTATACATAAAAGTTATTTTTCTATAAAAATATATTTCATTGATTTTGTTTGTTTAGTTTTAAATTAAATTCTAACAATTTTGTGTTTTAAATTATAAAAAATGGATTTAATGTTTTTATTTATAATTTAAAATTTAAATAAATATTTCCCTTGTATTTTTTCCAATATGAATAGTAACCTTAGTAATTTTTTTCACCTCAGTAAAGGGTAAATATATTTAATCTAGTTTAAAACTAAGTGATAAGGCCATAATTATTTATAATAATTATTATTGAATGATTTAAAATTGTGACTTAATATATAAGGTTTTAAATTGTTTCATTTAATATATACCTTTCTATGAAAATGACTTATATATTATATATAAGAACCCGGTTTTTACTGTGAAAGGCTTTGGAATATTCTTGATGATATTCTAGAGCAGCGCTATCAGACGGCGTGCGATTCTGAGCCCCGGAGTGGACAGAATTAAACTTTCCGTGCATTCACACTAGAAACATCAAATAAATGGGATAACTCCTAAAAGGTGATCTAGATCAGGGATCCGAGTGCACAAATGGGTCCAGAATGGGGTGTTTACCCTAGGAATGACATAAAACTTATCAGCGCGGGACTTTTGGA
The DNA here is from genome assembly GCA_963277665.1 of Viscum album. Taxonomy (NCBI): domain Eukaryota; kingdom Viridiplantae; phylum Streptophyta; class Magnoliopsida; order Santalales; family Viscaceae; genus Viscum; species Viscum album. The sequence continues at coordinate 1,433,542,216 of OY728145.1, forward strand.
CCCCTCACCCGCTTCTGGAATGTTAAATGGATTAAATAAATAAATTAATTCATTTAATGTTGATACTCAGGTATCTCTTAAATGGTGGCTCAGATTGGAAAACCGAGGGCACCATTGAGTTCGAAGCGTGCCGTTTACCCTTGTAAGGGTATAGTTTTACGGGCGCGTGCCGTCTGTGAAAAATGGCCCTAGGGGCGTTTTCTTAATTTGGCGCCCTCGGGCATTGAGATTTATAACTTTTGAATGGGGCCTTGGATTAAAATTCCGAGACCTCCGTTGCGATCGGAGCATGGTTTTTAGCCTAAGTGAGGCTTAACCTTGACCCCGCCGAAATTTTGGGTTCGGGGTTGTCGGGCGGGCGTTTAAGTGATTTTTACTTAAACAACCCCCCTTATTATTCTTCTTATTATTCCTCCAACCCTCCCCTCTCCTTCACCTCTGGAAAAGCAGATCCGGTGAAGGGGTCCGGCGTGGCGCGGCCATCCCGGCGGGTTTACGGCGGAGCGACGGGCTTAGTCCCAAGAGGTAGGTGGTGTTCGATTGAGTTTTAAATCCCGAACCCCCTTTGAAACCAAATTTTACCATCAATTTTTGTTTAATCTTAGTAAAAATTCCTTGGTCGTGTAGTACACATTTTACTCTTTCCATCGCTTCTTTCGGAATTGAAATTGGAGTTCGGATGAACCCGCAGCACCTCGTCGAAGTTTGCGGGTTTTTTCAATTTTGTTCCGGCCGGTTTTTGGTTGATCCAGAAGGTTCCTGCAGTCCTGCGATTTCCCAGGGCAGAGCGGCTCCAGGCCACGGCGGCTTCCCGGGGAGCGCGACTTCGGTCCGAGGAGGCAGCTCCGAACGGCGCGCCGGTGGACGGAGGCCAGGCGGGGTTCCGGGGGGCGGCTTTGACATAGGGCAGAGGGGGGCAGCGAGGCGCGCGGCCCCGTGTGGCGTGATCGCGACCCGCGTAACACGGGTCGCTGCGGGGGAAAGGAGATCGGCCTTGACTGGCGGTCGGTAGCAGTGGGCCGCGGCGGACTGAACCGGACCCGCGGCCAGGCTGCGGGCCGGCTGTGGGTGGACCGGCCGGACCGGGCTGGTCCGGCCCAAGGGAGTACCCCCTTTAAAATTCCGACGTCCGTAGCTTTCGCTACGGATGTCCGTTTTGCACGCCGTCTATGGCGGTGCAGAGCTGACGCAGAGGCAGACAATTTGAGATGGTTTTGAGAATTTTTAGGTCTCGAAATGAGGGGCCTCGGAAGTGCGACACGTCTTTAAGTGGATGAGCGTTTTTCCCGAGATTCTTGTTCTGGACAGCGCGGATGCATCCAATGACTGTTTTGAGCGCCGTCAGTGGCGTTGCGACCCTGGCATTGAGGCGGAGGTTTCCATGGTGGTTTCAGGTGTTGGGATGGGATTTGAGGCATGGTCCCCACAGCCCGTCTTTCGAAATTTGTGCATCATTTCATGCCTTTCTCACCGGGCGTCCGTTCGGGGCGTGCGAGCAGTCGAGTCTGGATGTTTTTCTGAGGGGATTACAGTGGTGCAATCCGCCTGCTCTAATTCGGCAAGATGGTGCGGGGCCCACAAGGGTCGTTTGGGCGACGACGTTGATTTTCCATCTTTATGATCGGGTGACCATTTTGGACAAGCGAGTTGTCCATCTTGTGTGCTGTTTCGAGAGGATCGCAACAGTGTGATCCGTTCATTGAGTTTCGGTACCGGGATGCGGGTCCCCGTAGCACCGCTCGTGTGCGGTGCGCCGGAATGCATCCTTTTCTCTGGATATCTGTTGCACTCAAGTGAGTAGTGATTTTGATGTGTTTTCCCGAGGGAATCGCAATGGTGCGATGCGCCCGACTGTTTTCGGGGCTGAGGCTCGGGATCATGGGACGTCGTTCGGGTGTGAGGCGGTGTTGGTGACTTTTCTGTTGGATATCCGTTTGAGGTGAGTAAGTAGTCAATCTCGCATGCTTTTCCACAAGGATTACAACGGTATGATTCGTTTGGTTGTGCGGAGCCTCTTGCGCAATCTTGTTAAATGTGGAAATGTGAAGGTGCCCTAGGGGGGGTTCTTCTACTGTAGTTGTAGTGGACCCTTGGCATGTGATCGCGTGCACTCCCGTGTGAGTGAAGTAATTCTTGAATAGATGTGGTTGTCCGTGCCCCAGTCATTGAGGCGGCAAGTTGGAAATGTTACATCATGCCTTCACGTTGACGTTGGGTGCCGTGTGCATGATAGCCCTTGAGCTGGAGACGTGGTATACTTTGGGAGTAGAAGAGAGTGCTTGGAGGTACGTGTGGTTTGTACCTGAGACGTTCATGCGCTTGGTTGGGGTTGACTTGGGGCCACACGTCGTGTGGGCCCCATGTGCGTGCTGTGTTCTGCTTTGCGTAATTTGACCTCCTGCGACGCAGAGGGTCCCTCTGTGTGTTTGTTTGACTCGTAGGGTGGAGTTTTTCCCCTGGCTTAGTGCTCGTTTGTTGACCAGCAGAGTTGAGTGGTCTCCCCCTGGTTTCGTTCTCGATGGATCGGCCAGTAGAGGTGTTAGTGGCACCCCGTGATGGAACAGGCGCTGCACCTCTTTTGGGAGAGTTGTTCTGGAGTTGGGTGGTTGCGCGATACCCACATCGTGTTCTGTTGTCTAGTGTTGTACCCTCCAGTAGAGATGGCCAGAGCAGTTCTGAGTTTTACCCTCTAGCGGGGCTGGGCAGTGGGTTACTCATCGAATTCTTCGGGTTTACCCTCCAGCAGTGCTGGGCAGTGGGTTGCTCACTGACTTCTAGGGTTTACCCTCCAGTAGAGACTGGGCAGTGGGTCGCCCTACGCACTTAGGGTCTACCCTCTAGCAGAGACTGGGCAGTGGGTCCCCCAACAACCTCTTAGGGTCTACCCTCCAGCAGTGCTGGGCAGTGGGTCGCCCGTTGTCTAGTCCCAGGTTTACCCTCCAGCAAGGCTGGGCAGTGGGTCGCATGTCGACTTATTTCAGGTCTACCCTCCAGCAAGGCTGTGCAGTGGGTCGCCTGTCAACTTATTTCAGGTCTACCCTCCAGCGGGGCTGGGCAGTGGGTCGCCAGATGATGTATTATGGTTTACCCTCTAGCAGGGATGGGCAGTGGGTCACCCAGTATCTTATTATGGTTTACCCTCCAGCGGGGCTGGGCAGTGGGTCGTCAGATGATGTATTATGGATTACCCTCCAGCAGGGCTGGGCAGTGAGTCACCCAGTATCTTATTATGGTTTACCCTCCAGCGGGGCTGGGCAGTGGGTCTCCTAATGATATATTAGGGTTTACCATCCAGCAGGGCTGGGTAGTGGGTCACCTAATATCTGGTTATTAATTACCCTCCAGTAGTGTTGGGTAGTGGGACACTTGTTGGCATTCTAGACTTAGTCCTTTCTACTAGGCTAGTCTGTGGCTTTCTTCCATGACCACCGGAGTGGGACCTTTGGTTGTACAGTATGGTGATGGAATGGCTTTGACTTTGAGGAGACCTCTCGACTGAAGGGCAGTGAAGAGGTGTGGTTTGACTTTCCATAGAACTCTCAAGTACAAGGGGCACATTCCCCACCGAGACACATTCTTGTGACGTGATTTAAAACCATGAGGGAAAGTTAGTGCCGGCCAAAGCGGATAGTGTCAAGGTGCGGTGATTGAGCCCCTTGGCTTGCGGTTCGGGGCAGACGTGCGGGATGCTGGGCATCAATGGTGTACTTCTGGGACTGTTGACGAATCTTTTCTTGGGCTGAGCTATGGGATGAAGATCCCCTTATGAGCTTGTTCGGGTTTCTTGTTGAGCATACATATATGTATATACCTTGTTTCCGGTACCCACTTCTGGGGTGTGGTTACTCTCCTTCCAGGAGAGGCGAAGATGCGCTGGGTATGCCACGTGCTTTCCGTGTCTAGCTTCTTGTGGTTGGACGAGTCTACTCTCCTGATATAGGTAGCGAAGACTCGACGGGAAGTTCATCTTCTCACTGTTTCTAGCTCCTTGTGCCTGGACGATTCTACCTTCTTTCCTCTTGTTGGGTTGAGCTGGACTCTTTACTGTTACTCTTTACTACACTCTTGGTTGTACTCGTTTACTTTTCCTGTTCGCTCTACTGCTCACCCTCCGGTACCTCCTTTGTTACTCCCTCGATCCTTCAGGGTATCCTACTGAGTCTTTTTATACTCACCCCTGCTTGGGATTTGCCCGCACTTAGTGTGACCTTTCAGAAGATAGACAGGTTGGTCATGACTTCAGTGGAGCACATGAGTTCGAGAGCTTGTACTGCGTGCGGTGGTCCTAGTTGGGTTCCAGTTGGGGGACCCTTCCAGTTGTTCTTCTTTTGTTTACCTGTTGCCGGGTTGTGGTACTTTTTGGATTGGGCGCGTGTTTTGCCCCTTTACTTTTCAGTGTACCTTTATCTTTCCTTGTGGAGGTCGATGCACTTTGTGGTATATATATAGCAGTTGCACTTTACTCTTCTTGTCTTTTATTTTACTCTGCACTTTTTCAGTGAGTGTGCTGCATGTGTGCATGTACAGGTAATTAGGCAAAGGCCTCCCCGAGTTGTTGTGCCTTCGGCACTAGTCACCAGCCCCTGGCCTATGGAGGCGAGCTTGGGGTAGTTGAGGCTTGATCCTTGGTAGGGTCTGGTCGTGAAAAATTGGTATCAGAGGTGGTTCGTTCCTTAGGACTTTGTGCGGACATCCCTAAAAGAGGAATTGGTTGGGATTTAGGACAACAGTGTTAACGTGTCTCGAGAGCGGCTCTCAGGCCAGGGTGTCCAGTGATGGTGCGGTGGCCGACGTATCCATTCACTAGGACCTTGATAACCCGCTTGTCGACTCGGCATGCTGAGACACTTTTTGCAGGTAAAAATTTGGTTTGTGCATCACATAGGATTGAGTCATTGACTGTCCTTCTTGAGTCACCTCCCCATCATTTTTGTTGTTGGTATATACATATATGCTCATCTGACCGTGAAACTCCTTGATAATATTCAGGATGTCTCCGCGAAGACATCCAGCTAGGACACCGGCTTTAGTTCGTGACGATGACCCTGTGAGCTACGAGGCCACAGTCCAGGACCCATCGTGCGAGACCCTTTTCTCCGGGTGGGCTGGTAGTAGCACCCCCCACCTGTTGAGCAGCAGGCATTTTCAGCAGAGCAGGCGGGGCTTGAGCGCAGGTTGAGCACGCTTTGGGAGTTTTAGTGGCAGAGACCGCTGAGGTTCAGTGGTGAGCCAGATCCTCATGAAGCAGAGGCTTGTCTTGAGGCAGTGGTTTGCCTTTTCAGGCATGTGAATATGCCAACAAATCAGAGAGTGGCTTTGGCAGCCACCCCTTTTTGTGGAGCTTCTTGGCGTTGGTGGAGTCTGGTGACTTAGTTTCTTGATGAGTCATCGCTTTTGTGGGGAGACTTTCAGTTGTTGTTTCGTGATGAGTTTTCCCCTCCTGCTTGCGCTTCTTTCGGATTTAGGAGCTCCTAATGTTTCAGTAGGGAGGGATGACGGTGGCCGAGTACGTGACTAGTTTTGCAGACCGTGCACACTTTTACCTGGACTTGGTCCATGGCGACAACATCTGAGCGCGGAAGTTTGACCAGGGTCTCCACCGAGAGATTCGTGCTCTCATAGTACCCTTGGTAATTTCCACATATGCCGGGGTGCCAGAGCAGGCGTTGGTGACAGAGAGCTTCTTGTCATGTTTTTCAGTTCGTAGTGGCAGTGGACGTGACGGATCCGGGACTTCTGCTATAGCCAGTAGGCACCGGAGGACAGGACCTCGACGTAGGTGGCCTTTCCATTGCTGGTTTCAGAGACGTGATCGTATGCCACTGTGGTGAAAAGGCGCAGGGCCTCAGCCGAGGATTCCCTTCCGAGAGTGGATCCCGGTCCCTGGTCGTACACCACAGTGGCACCAGAGGGCACAAGGGCAGCCCAGAGAGCACCGGTGTTATGCTTGTGATGGGCGACATTGCCCGACCCGAGTTGCGGAGAGCTTCGGGTAGGCAGCAGGTGAACCACCATGACAGAGGAAGCGCCGTGATCGGAGTAGTGCCCAGAGAGGTGGTGCTAGCAGAGGAGCGGGAGGAGCTGGAGGTGGGGGACGATGTTACGAGATCTTCCCACCACCACTAGGCGGTCCATGTCAGGCTCCGAGAGCTGACAGTTGGGACCATGGATAGCCGCGAGCTTTGGATGTCTACGATCCTGCAGAGTATGGGATGGTGATAGGTACCCCTTGCGACTCTTCTACTTCTTGTAGTAGAATTATTAGGCTCTGCGTGTGAAAGTATTTTCTCCCTGCTCATTGTTTGAGGTGTTACCAGGGTGACACAGGGCGTCGGGTGTAAACCTGTGTTGGTAAGTAAAAAGGCATGAGACCTTTTCCTTTAGTCGATTGTGTTGACTCCTTCTCTTCCGAGCGTGTAAGAGAGTCTTGGTTGAGAGACATCGACTGTGAAATCTTGCGTGACCAGATATCCTTGGGTGCTTCACCATATGGATATTCTGAAGGAGGTAATCACCGAGCCTTGTCTCATTCCCAAGCGGTGATTCCTATCGTGGCATGTGATGTAGAGGTTTGACCGGGGAGGTGAGCTACCCCCGAGGGCCTTCGGGCCGTTTGAGACTGTGCAAAGGGATGGCGAGGTTCCCTACCACCTTGCCCTAACCCCAAAGTCTGGAGTGGGTCCACGACGTCGGCAAGGGCCAACCTAGCATGAACAAATCAATCCTTTGGTATGTGTGCGGTGACGCAGAGCTGTGCGTGGGTTCTTCTGGGTATGGGAAAGACAGGTGTGAGCTTAGTACCCTGTGTTGCTCCCTAGTTTTGCTTTTCGGGGATGAAATGCTTGAAGTAGGGAATGATGTAAGAACCAGGTTTTTACTGTGAATTACTTTGTAATATTCTTGATGATATTCCAGAGCAGCGCCATCAGACGGCGTGCGATTCCGAGCCCCGGAGTGGCCAGAATTAAACTTTCAGTGAGTTCACAGTAGAAACACCAAATAAATGGGATAACTCCTAATGGGTGATCCGGATGAAGGATCTGAGTGTAAGGATTGGTCCGGAATCGGGGTTTTACCTTAGGAATGACATAAAACTTGTTGGTGCGGGACGTTTGGACCCCTCGACCACTTCTGGAACGTTAAACGGATTAAATAAATAAATTAATTCATTTAATGTTGAAACACAGGTATATCGTAAACGGTGGCTCAGATTGGAAAACCGAGGGTACCATTGAGTTTGGAGCATGCCGTTTACCCTAGTAAGGGTATAAGTTTTGCGGGTGTGGGCCATCTGTGAAAAATGGCCGCAGGGGCATTTTCGTAATTTGGCGCCCTCGGGCGTTGAGTTTTATAACTTTTGAACGGGGCCTCAGATTAAAATTAAGATACCACCATTGCACTCAGAGCGTGGTTTTTATCCTAAGGGAGGCTTAACCTCGACCCCGCCAAAATTTTGGGTTTCGGGGCTGTCGGGCGGGCGTTTAAGTGATTTGTACTTAAACACACCCACCCCCCCTTCTCCTTCTTCTTCTTCTTCCTCAAACCCTCCCCTCTCCTTTAACTCCAATGAGGAACCTCCGACAAAGTGGTCCAGCGAGGCACAACCATCCCGGTGGGTTGACGGCGGAGCAACGGGCTTAGTCCCAAAAGGTAGGTGGTGTTCGTTTGCGTTTTAAATCCTGAGCCCCCATTTGAACTCAAATTTTATCATCTATTTGTTGTTTAATCTTAAAAAAAATTCCATGGTCATGTAGTACGAATTTTACTCTTTCCATCGCTTCTTTCGTAATTGAAATCGGAGTTTGGATGAACCCGCAACACCTCGTCGAAGTTTGCGGGTTTTTTAATTTTGTTCTGGCCGGTTTTGGGTTGATCCGGCGGGTTCCGGCGGTCCGGCGATTTCCCAGGGCAGAGCAGCACCAAGAGACAGCGGTTTCCCGGGTGGCGCGGCTTCGGTCCGAGGAGGCGGCTGCGGACGGCGCGCCAGCTGACAGAGGCCAGGCGGGGTTCCGGGGGGGCGGCTCCGGCGTAGGGCAGAGGGGGGCCGCGAGGCGCGCGACCCCGTGCGGTGCGACCGCGACCCGCGTAACAAGGGTCGCTGGTGGGGGGGGGGGCAGGAGACCATCTTTGATGGCCAGTCGGTGGCGGCGGGCCGCGACCAGCTGGTCATGGCAGACTGAACCGGACCCGCGGCCGGGCCGTGGGCCGGCTGTGGGCGGACAGGCCGGGCCGGGCTGGTCCGGCCCAAGGGAGTACCCCCTTTAAAATTCCAACATCCATAGCTTGCGCGCCGTTAGTGGTGGCACGAACCTGACGCAGAGGCGGACCATTTGAGATGGTTTCGGGAATTTTTAGTTCCCGAAACGAGGGGCCTCGGAGGTGCGACGCGTCTTTATGTGGACAAGCGTTTTTCCCGAGATTCTTGTTTTGGACGGCGCGGACGCGTCCGACGTCCGTTTTGAGCGCCGTCAGTGGCGTTGCGACCCTGGAAGAGAGGCGGAGGTTTCCAAGGTAGTTTCGGGCGTTGAGACTAGATTTGAGGTGTGGGCCCCATGACCCGTCTTTCGAGCTGCGTGCAGCGTTTCACGCCTTTCTCACCGGGCGTCCGTTCGGGGCGTGCGAGCAGTCAAGTCTAGATGTTTTTCCGAGGGGATTACAATGGTACAATCTTCATGCTCTAATTTGGCACGATGGTGTGGGGCCCATGAGGGTCGTTTGGGCGTCGACAGTGATTTTCCATCTTTATCACCGGGTGACCGTTTTGGACAAGTGAGTAGTCCATCTTGTGTGATTTTTCGAGAGGATCACAACAGTGTGATCCATTCGATGTGTTTCGAGACCGGGATGTGGGTCCCACGTGGCACCGCTCGTGTGCGGTGGGCCGGAATGCATCATTTTCTCCGGATATCCGTTGCACTCAAGTGAGTAGTGCTTTTGACGTGTTTTCCCGAGGGGATCGCAATGGTGCGATGCGCCCAACTATTTTCGAGGCCAAGGATCGGGATCACGGGACCCCGTTTGGGCATGAGGCAGTGTTGGTGACTTTTCCGTCGAATATCCATTTGAGGTGAGTAAGTAGTCGAGCTCGCGTTCTTTTCCATGAGGATTACAACGATACGATCCATTTTGTTGTGCGGAGCCTCTTGGACGATCTTATTAAATGTGGAAATGTGAAGGTGCCCCGGGGGGGGGGGGGGGGTTCTTCTACTATAGTTGTAGAGGACCCTTGGCGTGTGATCGCGTGCACTCCCGTGTGAGTGAAGTAATTCTTGATTAGATGTGGTTGTTCGTGCCCCAGTCGTTGAGGCGACATGTTGGAAATGTTACGTCACACCTTCGCATTGACGTTGGGTTCCCTGTGGATGATAGCCCTTGGGCTGGAGACGTGGTATACTCTAGGAGTATAAGAGAGCGCTTGGAGGTACGTGTGGTTTGTACCAGAGACGTTCGTGCACTTGGTGGGGGTTGAAATGGGGCCACACGTTGTGTGGACCCCATGTGCGTGTCGTGTTCTACTTTTCATACTTTGACCTCTCGCGACGTAGAGGGTCCCTCTGTGTGTTTGTTTGACCAGAAGGGTGGAGTTTTTCACCTGGCTCTATGCTCGTTTGTTGACCAGCATGGTTGAGTGGTCTCCCCTGGTTTCATTCTCGATGCATCGTCCAGTAGCGGTGCTAGTGGCACCCCGTGATGGAATAGTCGGTGAACCTCTTTTGGGAGAGTTTTTATGGAGTTGGGTGGTTGCGCGATACCCACTCAGTGTTCAGTTGTCCAGTGTTGTACCCTCCAGTAGAGATGGAGAGAGCCGTTCTGAGTTTTACCCTCCAGCCGGGCTGGGCAGTGGGTTACTCATAGACTTCTTCGGGTTTACCCTCCAGCAGGGCTGGGCAGTGGGTTGCTCACTGACTTCTTGGGTTTACCCTCCAGCAAAGACTGGGCAGTGGGTCGCCCGACGACCTCTTAGGGTCTACCCTCCAGGAGGGCTAGGCAGTGGGTCACCCGTCGTCTAGTCCCAGGTCTACCCTCCAGCAAGGATGGGCAGTGAGTCGCCTGTCGACTTATTTCAGGTCTACCCTCCAGCAAGGCTGGGCAGTGGGTCGCCTGTCGACTTATTTCAGGTCTACCCTCTAGCGGGGGTGGGCAGTGGGTCGCCGGATGATGTATTATGGTTTACCCTCCAACAGGCCAGGGCACTGGGTCACCCAGTATCTTATTATGGTTTACCCTTTAGCGGGGCTGGGCAGTGGGTCGCCGGATGATGTATTATGATTTACCCTCCTACAGGGCTGGGAAGTGGGTCACCCAGTATCTTATTATGGTTTACCCTCTAGCAGTGCTGGACAGTGGGTCTCCTGATGATGTATTAGGGTTTACCCTCTAGCAGGGCTGGGCAATGGGTCACCCGATATCTGGTTAAGAATTACCGTCTAACAGGGCTGGGCAGTGGGACACCTGTTGGCATTCCAGACTCAGTCCTTTCTACTAAGCTAGTCTATGGCTTTCCTCCGTGACCACCAGAGTGGGACCCTTGGTTGTACGGGTCGGTGATGGAATGACTTTGACTTCGAGGAGACCTCTCGACTGCAGGGCAGTGACGAGGTGTGGTTTGACTTTCCATAGAACACTCATGTACAAGGGGCACATTCCTCACCGAGACACGTTCTTGTGACGTGATTTAAAACCGTGCAGGTGAGTCAGTGCTGCCCAAAGCAGATAGTGTCGAGGTGCGGTGATTGAGCCCCTTGGCTTGTGGTTCGGGGTAGACATGCGGGATGTCGGGCATCGATGGTGTACTTATGGGACTGTTGACGACTCTTTTCTTGGTCTGAGCTATGGGATGAAGATCCCCTTATGAGCTTTTTCTGGTTTCTTATTGAGGATACAGATATGTATATACCTTGTTTCAGGTACCCACTTCTTGGGTGTGGTTAGTCTCCTTCCAGGAGAGGTGAAGACGCGCGGGGTATGCCACGTGCTTTCCATGTCTAGCTTCTCATGGTTGGACGAGTCTACTCTCCTGTTATAGGTAGAGAAGAATTGACGGGAAGTTCATCTCCTCATTGTTTCCATCTCCTTGTGCCTAGACGAGTCAACATCTTTCCTCTTGTTGGGTTGAGCTGGACTCTTTACTGTTACTCTTTACTGCACTCTTGGTTGTACTCCTTTACTTTTCCTGTTCGCTCTACTGCTCACCCTTCGGTACCTCCTTTATTTCTCCCTCGAACCTTCAGGGTATCCTACTGAGTATTTTTATACTCACCCATTCTTGGGCTTCGCCCGCACTTGGTGTGCCCTTTCAGACGACAGACAGGTTGGTCGTGATTTCAGTGGAGCATAGGAGTTCGAGAGCTTGGACCGCGTGCGGTGGTCATAGTCGGGTTCCAGGTGGGGGTACCTTCCAGCTGTTTTTCTTTTGATTACCTATTGCCGGGTTGTGGCACTTTTCGGATTGGGAGCGTGTTTTCCCCTTTACTTTTCATTGTACCTTCATCTTTCCTTGTGGAGGTCGATGCACTTTTTGGTATATATATAGCAGTTTCACTTTACTCTGCTTGTCTTTTCTTTTACTCTACAATTTTCCATTGAGTGTAATGCATGTGTGCGTGTACAGGTAAATTGGCAAAGGCCTCCCCGAGTTGTTGTGCCTTCGGCGCTAGTTGCCAGCTGCTGGCCTATGGAGGCGGGCATGGGGTAGTTGCGGCTTGAGCCCGGGTAGGGTCGGGTCGTGACATTATATAATTCAAAAAAAGATAAAAAATATCACTCTCTTAGTTTTAATTATCATTTATGTGTTCACATAGGGAAAAAACTAGTTATGGATGAATATTAATATTACATTTTTGGATAATGAAATTATATTCATGTTGATAATTTAGTTTTAATTTTAATAAATTAAATAGTTACCTTAAATACCTAAACAATGTTGATGCAATAATTATTTAATTAATGGAAAAATAAAATAAATGATGTTAAAATTATTAAAATTATTTTAATTTATGATAATTAAGGTAATAAAAAAAATTCTCGATGAACATGAAATTTTTGGGATGTGATAAATTAATTAGTTCAAATTATAAGTTCTTAATTGATTTTATTAAAGTCAAATTAATGAATAGTATAAAAAGTGACAATAATTTTATTTTATGAAAATAATATTTTATTAAATTATATAAAAATTATAAAAGAATTAAATAAGGAAAATTTGGATAATTTATGGTCTTAAATATCATTAATTATCCATTATGGTTTAATTGACACCTTATAAGTAAAAATTATTACATGCTAACAGTGAAAAAATTGTTATCGTAATTAAAGTTAGAATAAGGTAACTAATGTTTAATCAAAATTATAAGGTTTAAAATTATGCAAAAAAATACTAAAATATATTAGTTTGTGATATTAAAATACTATCACACCTTTTATTTAAACCCATTTCCAATTCTATGTATTTTTTTTGAGAATCAATTTATTATAAATTGATCTTTTGATAAATTCTAAAAGATCCCCTCACTTCAATTATAAAAGAAAACCTCCTTCCTCACTTCATTACATCACATTGAGACTTATATCATTAAAAGACCCTAAAATATTACCTTATACACTTCCCTATCCACATTATATATGTTTTGGATTCCAAATAGAAACCCTAGGTTACATTAGGGGATATTTAAAGGAGTTATTTCAAGGAAGAGGTAACCGCTCTAATCGATCGCTCGTACGTATGTGTGAACTTCCACCTCCACAAAAAGGTGTGATTCATTTTTCATTTCTATATTACGTTAATTGTAAGGAGGATGGATTTGATAAATATATATTATATTTATGATATTATAATGATTCTAAAAAGTTAATTTATTATTTACCTTTCATTAATTCGATTAATTAAAAAAATTGAAACAATGTTCATGTGTATGTATCACCTGCCATCCATGAACGGTGTTATTCATATTTTTATCTATGATTTTTATGAATGATTACAAATACATATATAATAAATATATATTATTTTCATACCACTAATAAAATCCTATAATTATTGGTACCAGGATCAAAGTATAAGAACGATAATTTTTGAACTAAAATATGCTTCGAAAACAAAGGTGTTATCACCCAGAATTACAATTTTAATTAATAATTATTAATAAATGGGTGATAATATTTTATAAATAAATCATAAATATCTTGATATATATTAATATTTTTATATAATAAATTTATAATAAATCCATATTTATTCTATTGGATTTTTTATTGTGAATAAATAAAGGCAATACTTGAGGTAATAGATTTTCATCTCACTTTTATTTTTGTGGAACACATGACATATTCATCCCTTTTTTCCATTGAGTGGTGCATATAATCCCCATGATTTAATTTTATGATACAAATTATAAATTTTATGAGGATTTTCATATTGATTTATTATTATTTCCTTCACAGGGTTACGATTCAAAATTTACCAATGCCGTAAGAGTTTATTTCAAAATCTCAAAATTATTTGAGATTCTTTTTGTTTAAGTCTATGATGAGGAATATTTATCTTCCAATTTAATTTTTTCAAAAAATATTTTCAAAAAGTTATTTAATATTATCCTAAAAAAATTTAAAATCATTTTTAGCAATTCCTGATTTTTTATAAAAAGTATGAAAAGAATCTTTTGATCAAATTCTGGACAAGGTTCTTTGTGACTTTTCCAAAATAATATTGAAGGATTGTGTCTTAACATATATTCAAATAGTGTATTTTCCCATTTTCATTAACCCTTAATGTATGTAATCATTTTTTATATTATTACATGGTTATTTTGAAATAAAATATTTTCCTTTATAATTGTGCATCTTTTAAAAAAAGAAATGATTTCAAAATGGAAAGGATTTTTTCCTCAAAACTATTTCAAGTGATATTTCAAAATCATTTTCCATATAAGATATAATTCATTGATATTATTTATGATATAATGGAGATATGATCCAAGGATACCATCCTTAATATTTATCTATAGGATTATTTTAATGATGGTAGGAAATTTATGAAACCTATTTCTTTTCCATGAGTTATGCAATGATGAATTGTTCATGAAACCCATTTCTCATTAGTTATGATATGATTAATGATTTATTTTCTTTTGTAAAACATATTTATGGTTTTAATTATGTGACATTTGGGACCTATATCTCCCTCTAATGCATTGGTTAATGATATATCTCTCTTGAGATAAACATGATTGGAATAGAGAGTGAACCCAATTTAGTATGAGGCATGTTATTGTATGATGGTCATGGGAGTGATCGTTGAATACTATGATGGAAGGGGAGTGGACCCATACTAGTATGATAGTATTTTGACAGATTTTTTATACTAAGGAAATGATTTTAAATACTTATTTGAATGCCATAATTCCTTATTATTCTCTCATGGCATATCTTCTTTAATTATATTACGATTCATGTCTTGTGAACTATAATGATTTTTTCCATGACTCAATATTATGGGATTTTATATACAGGGTATGATTTTAAAATGTTATTTTCATGTAATTATATCCTTATTCTCATTTTATGATTATATAATCATTTATATCTCGTTTTTTACCCCTATCAAGAATATGATCTCACCCATATTTTTCTTTAATTTCACTAGGTTATGAGGAAAGATGTTAAATGAATTATGAATAGAATGATTTCACATGGATGATGTTGCTGAACTATTATGAAATAAGAAAATATATGTATAGTGGGGGATATTGTATATTTTTATGAACCAATGGTTCAATTTTCTATGATATGTAAGAGTTTTTTCTAATTATCTAAAACTCAAAACACAAAAGGTTTTTAGGAATGCAGGTGATCTAATATTTCATTCTAATGTTGTAAGTTTTTAATAAAAATAAATGGGGTGAAATTTATTGGTATAAAATCAAGAACTGTAATGTTTTTTAGTACCAAATATAGAGGTGTGGTTTTCATAAATTTTACACTCATGCTCAAGTGGGTCATCCATCGTAAGGTTAAGATGACAAAGATATATGACCCATCAGTCTCATTAATATGGAATCTCACATGGAACTCTTCTTCAAAATTGATCACCTAAATCGTGCCATAATTTATTCCATGACCCTATATCACCCACATCAATCCATTCACAAGAATCTAACCACACTATGACTACATTAGTAATATCAGAAACATTGGTAAACAGGTATAGTCAACCTAATAGTCCTACCAATCAAAGCTAGTTTTGATACCCAAGAACCCAAGGTTCATAATAAAAATCCAAAGGCATCAACATGACTATATCTAAAAACCTAAGTACTACCTGTGAAATGATCTCAAAGGAGTGGATAACCTAGATCCCTATTTAATAATTAATCCACCAACATGACCTAAACCTACTCACAGGTTTCCCTTGATAAAAAATAATGTCTACATACAAAGGTATGAGTTGAAAATAAGGTCACATAGGTCTCCGGTATAGCTCTACATGTTATGTCTCACAACTAGTTCACAAGGTATAACAAACTATAACAAAATATCATTCCTATCTAAGGGAGATAAATATAACACTAGCCTATTAGGGTCAAAACTATAGAGCATTGGCTAACTAGTGCCTTGGTCCTCTATGATCATCTTCATAAGGAACTGATCTCTTGAGGTCACGAGATAACATAGAAGAGATACTGAACTTAAATTAACTAGTCATATGTGTCCATTAATACCCCGTAAAGTTCCAATTCACTAAAAAAATTTAGGTATCTATCTTCATCATAAAAATTAACCTGACTAGATAACCTCAAATTGAGGTTTATTAAGTATAATTTCATTCCATGCTATACAAGAAAAAATTGTATAGTTTGTTACTAACACTTTAGATAATAGAGCCTAAGTAAACACACCCTATGAGGGGTTCATCATATAGGAATCATGTGGCCTATCAACCTAGATTGGTTATTTTACCTCCCATTTATGATGAACGAGTCATCTGCCTCACCTTAAAATATCTCAATGTTAATATACATAGCATACCATCATAAGAAAATAAATATGCATGTCAGTACAATTGAGTATAATGAAACCAAAAACCTATAAATTTAAACACTATTTATCTTTTTTTAAAATTAAAACAACCAGCCTCAATCATTAGTAAAATCACACACTAACAATACTATAAAATATGAATCATACATGCCAAATATAATACACGAGACACCTCTTTAATTTATTTTCCATGAGTAAAAATATACCACTCACCTATTTCCATCAAGTAAAGAGATCAAAGTACATAAATAGAATACCTCTAACGGAATAAGTTCCATAATTCCATTATAAATAATAAATTTTACACAAAATGTATGTTGCTCAAAGAAAATGTAACATCGTAGATCAAAACAAAAATACCATGTCCCTAGAAACAAGGAAATATCATCAGAACTAGTATTCTCAATGAACTATTTGGATATCCATCATAGGTTATGATACATTCATAATACTCCTATCTTCCATATCCCAAATATTCAATCAAAAGGAAAGGAACACCTATGATACTATTTTGTAATGTCCCGGCCCGGATTCCACTAATCACGTGCCCTGGGCCGGTTCACCACAAGGCCTCAAGTGAACCTACCTGTATGTTAGAGGTTATACAATGGTACTGAGGGTCTAATGGTTGTACAGTGGGAAGACTATAACCTCATATGAGAGTAACACTAGCAGAAATAACTATATTTCATCTATGTATTAAATAATCAGATTGCAGAAGAAATAAATAACTAAAATAAAAGGATTATGTAATAATAATTGAAATGATATACAATCCTGAATAACCATGTCAAAAATATTACATTGGTCACTCACTAGGCCGACCATACATACAAGTGTATATAAAAATAACTGAAATAAAATTACAAGGCTCTAAAACATACTCTGAGTTAGATCACATACCAAGTCACCATGACACTTCTAATATACCAAACATGATAAAAATAATCCACATGAGTGGCTTATCTAGATCATGAAACCCTCAGACTCATCCATATTCATCAAGTAATTTTTTCAAAACTAAAAATTAGACAGAAGGTCAGCATGCGCACTGAGGTGCAAGTACAAGCATCAAAAATAATCTCAGTAGGCCACCCCAATGGCGAAACTATAAATCTTCCATCAAAACTGCATGATAAAGTAATATACTCATTCTAGCTGAGACACAGTTGGAATAATAAGGACAATAAAAAACATCAAACCATAGTTGATCCCTGGGTCCCTGATCACGGTCAGATGGAAATGTTTCATCATGTATATGTATATTTATATGTATATATATATATTACCATATATATATATATACTTGAATAAGGTGAAAAATAACATAATTAACAGTATTTGATCCTTCAGCATTAATGTCCCGATCATATGGAAATATTGTAAAAGATCATTGAGAAGGATGTTGGACCACTCAAGCTATGTATGATTAAGTCAATCCCTGGGTCCATGATCCTGATCAATAACACCAACTTTTTCCAGTGCTAAAAATTTCTCTAAGAAAGAAACATCCACATATGGGTATACATTTCCTAACCCTAGGATCAGGTGTACTCACCTAAAATCACTATGATTAAGGATTTCGTATTCTCACAGACAATCCTGTTAATGGTCTCTAAGAAAATACTTATCCATGATTTAATTTATAAAAAATTCTAGGAATGTGGAACCTATCTAAATCATCCCTGATTGATCATACTCATATAGAGGATACATAAGTCCCAATTCATCACCTATCCATAGAGGAGTTATATATGGTTGTCATAAAAGTAAATCACTAACCGAATCCATGTTTGGTCTTTGATTTGAAATATACGTCATATAGTAAATTCAGTATGATTGTAAACATGTTCCCATCAAAAAAAATTCATCAATAAGAAGCTAGGTATCACTCCATGTGTAAATTAGAACCTATAAACATACAATCCCATCAATTATATTCCTCATGGTAACCCAGGTATCACACTAGATGAGGTATACTACCATAACCCATTGATTCTATCCTTAACATTCCATGAAATGAGACCATGTATCAGTTGTGAAATATATAACGATCTTACATCTAATTTAATCTAAGGAATTACAACATGGGAACTTATGTATCACTACTATCATGATATAATGATATTTACTCTAATTCTATCAAAGGAATAGTAACACGGGAGTCCATGTATCACTCATAACATGATATAATGATTTATTCTTTGTGTCCGTCTAATGTATTCCTACATAGGATTACAATTTTCACTCATGAAATGATATAATGATCTTTCATATTAATCCATCTAAGTAATTACTACATGGTAATCCAAGTATCACTCAAGGAAAGATATATTTAGTCAGATCCTAGGAAGTATTTACAAGTATCATGATAAAATAAAATATTATCATCATTTGGGTCCTAGGAAGTATGTATGATCACCACAATAAAAATATTTTATAATAAGGCTTAGCAACCGGACCCATTTACGTACATATGAGAATCCCAATAATAACAATATACCAAATCATGTCTATCATATCGACCAAAAACCAGGAAGAACATCTGAATATCATAAATGCATCAATATTTCAATGTGAAAACATAAATAAAGAGTGAGGGTGATTGAACACCTTAACGCACCACTAAATCCATAGCCTCATAGGATTATAAGTTCGGTATGGGTTCTAAGGTGATACACTCTATCTTCATTACCCAATAATGATGTATTATCTTAGTGTCAGTCAAACATCGGGTCATCCACTAGGTCCTTCATGTCAAAACACACTAGATGCATCCTACATGGGATCCTCTAAGTCTATATATAAGAAAAGGAATATTACTTGGGATACTCATTAGGGAAGGTAAATGGGGGGATCCTACATTATATCCTTGGTAGTAAGTAAACTGAGGCCTCCTACATCAGATCCTTAGAATGGGACATAGGAAGTGGCATCCTACATGGGATTCTTAATAATCGAGGTTATGGAATGAAACAACCTACATGGTATATTTATAGTTGTAAATAGGTAGATGAATCCTACAAGGGATTCCCAATGTCAGTATATAATCGGATTCTTCCCACTGGGGACCCTCAGTAATAGTATTTAGTTATAGGCATCCTAAATGGGATCCTAAAAAAGAACGAATCCCATGTTCTCATAGGTCATAGGGTCACATCTTGAAAAGGAGACATTCTTAAAGGAAAAATCAAATAAATCGTATGTTAATAGTGATAGCTCATGACCCATATTAGATCAAAGGACTCACATTCAAGATATAATTGAATTAATATATATGGGGGAAGAACCTGTACATTCATGAAAAATCCTGAAACGCCTACTAAGATTTCTGAAATAACCTCAAGGGTAGTACCATCTCGATATATACAGAAAATAGCTCATAATGTACTAATCACGTGTCCATGTATGACTATGGGGAATAAAGATATGAAAAAACCATAAAATGGGTAGTAAGAGAGGAGTACACGGTGTGTATTCCAGGTACACGGTGTGTACCGTTGAAAATCTACATGGGAAAGTACTCTAGTCAAACATGGCATGTAAAAAAGATTACATGGAATGTGAGTCATGTACATGTAATGTATCCTATAAGGGGTATATGCCCATATAACTAAAATGGTATTTCTAGGTATATATCTTTTTTTATACATCTATACTGCCTGAAACCAACACAGGGTTTGGACATGTACACTAAAAATCCTTGTACCACTAAAAGGGATATCTGGATGGGTAGTTGGCTCCACAGATGAGTCCCAATACACCATGTGTACATCCCATAAATGATGGAAAATTTTAAAAATATTATCTTCCCCAGATGGGAAAACACACGGTGTGTTATTCTATACTAAAGGTCGTGTGATCAGGATTTTCGATTGGGGAACCCCTTAAATTGCCATAAACCCATATTTCTCCTCAAAAGGTATAGATTGAAACACAAGGGGTACAAAGAAGTGATAATATGGGTTTAAAATGTGAAAAGAGTACATATATAGGGATTTATTACAAAAATTAAAAATAGAATACCTTTGGGAAGAATTTACAGAAGCTTTTCCCATTTCTATGATCCATGGATACTCCACGATGGTCTGACTCTTCCCGAGCTCTACAGTGGTACCTCCTTTATTTTCCCTCTATCTCTCTGTCTCCAACTCACCCTTTCTCTTTGGATTAAATTATATAAAAATCCCATAGGTTTGGCATACATGAGAATATAGGAAAGAAAAATAAATAAAATAAAATAAAAACAAATGAAAAGGAAGAAAAGAAAAAAAATGTCGTCCAAACCAGCCACAAAACTAGACATAATTTTTTCCCCACTAAGGAAAAATCCAATTACGGACTCAATAGAGTAGGCAAAATCTCAATCCCACACTCGATTCAAAATATATCACTGAAAGAACATGTTCAAATAAATTAATAATTAACTAATTAAATATAAAATATATTTATTCCATAAAAAATAAAATGTTTTGAAATTCAACCAAGCTCCTATAATATGATAGAAATCCTATTTTGGGAATATAAGTGTGGTCAAAAAAAATATCATTTGACATAATATTCTATTTTAAAATCGAAATTTTACCCCTTATAATCATTTTATATAAAAAATTAAAATTTATTCTCAAATTCATAACCTGGGAAAACAAAGGTCCTTAGACTACTATTGGAAAGTCACATTTTGATGCACTGTATGAAAGTCTATATATA
This sequence comes from Viscum album, assembly GCA_963277665.1. Taxonomy (NCBI): domain Eukaryota; kingdom Viridiplantae; phylum Streptophyta; class Magnoliopsida; order Santalales; family Viscaceae; genus Viscum; species Viscum album. The sequence goes on from OY728145.1 coordinate 1,433,562,961, forward strand.
TCTCAGATGTGTTAAACTAATGTTAAAGTGATAACTATTTTAGCTCTCAATTTGGTAAGGAGTTTTAAAAGTAAATTCTAATTGATACAAGAGGGTATGAAGACTTCCCAGAGTTAGAAGAAATAATATTCTAATCATAAGAGAAAACTGTTGGTGTTTTAGGTTAGTGACCATGTATTCATGAAGGTTTCTCTTCCCAATGGTAAATTGAGGTTTTGGGAAGTATATAAACCTTTCCCTATAGTTTTGGGGATTTTTAATATGCTACAGTGAGTTGAAGTGGGGGAATATTATTTGGAATTATCAAATCTACATAAAGAAGTTCAAAATATAATCCATGTCACTTAATTTTGAAGATATCATTAGGACCCATCACAAATTATATCTTAGAAATACATTTATTTAGGAGAGTATTACTCTTTTATAGATAATCCTATAGAGATTTAGGAGCTTCATGAGAAACTGTTGTGAGAGTGAATTATTTATTTAGTTATGGTTCTATAGAGACATGGAGGAGTGGATGAGTGGATGATAGAACATGGAAAGCGAAGTTTCAATGCATTATTTGAACCTCCTTCTATTTCTTGAGGTATGTATATTAAAAATTAATCTATAAATATGAATATTTATTTTCAAAAAAGAAAAACAATAATTGTGGGGAGGTTGTAATATCCCAAGTCATACCTTATCAAGTAATTTAACTAAAGTTGTCTTATTGGATTTTATCTTTTTTTTGGGTTACTTCAAATTTAAAGGGAATTTAAAGGAATAAAAAAGCATAAAACTAGAATCATGTGATACATTAAAATAACCATTTTTATTTTAATATTTATTCTCTAAAAGGGTAAAATTTTGGTTTTACCTCATTATAGGCTTTTAGAATTTTAAAAGGATTTATTATTTAAATCAAGAATGTAGTTCTTTTATTTTACAGGTTTGATAATTTTATAGCATTATGTGAATATTTTATTATCTTTTAAATAGAGTAATAATAATAACATTATTCTTATTTTTAAAACTCATTTATGAATTAAAAACTTTTATATAAATATATTTAAATGGGATTTCATGTACAGAAAATCATAGCCCCTTATGATCTAGAGTGAATGAAAATAGATAGAAGATCTTCCATGAGAAGTTTGATAAATAAGAAAAGGCCACAAGTTTGGTTCATGGGATTTGATGTCATTTTATATAATTTTCAAATTACTCAAATAATTTATATTTTCCACTTTTTAAATTGTGACTCTTGGAAATAAATCGATATATATTAAGATACATTAAAAAATTAATATAATAAAAAAATATATCCAAGATCCTAGACACTCGTTAACATAGGAAATCCCCTCTGTATTTTTTGGAGGATTTAACATAAATAGATTCCCCATTTCCAAAATGATTTTATCATCACCTGAATGAACATTATAACCATGTTATATTATTTTTTAGTGAATTGTAAGCGTGTCCAAACAATTATATGGATTGAATACTAATAAATAGGACTTACTAAAATAACATGAGGAATGAAACATAATATAAAAAATATCATCCAAAGCATCAGTCATATGTATATAATAAATTTCCCAACCAAATTTTATGTTTAATACATGTAAAATAGATATCAAACATAATAATTAAAGCTCAATACATGAAATTACTATGATAGTGCAAAATTTTAGATGCAATATAATGTCCATAATAGTTCTCCATGGACAAGAAACTTTTCCTAGGAAAAAGAAATGTAACCATCCCATTTTGGGTCCACTTAAACCAAACATCTCTTGGAATTCCAAATAATCGTATGTCTTACTATAAAGATATCAATTACCATTGTTAATTGAATACCTCTTGGGTTTTGAACATCCTATCCACAAAAAATCCAACTCAATTGAACCAAACCAAAACCATTTATAATTATCCAACCAAACTTGACTACTAAAACCCAACCCTAACATTGATTAAGATCACCACATGACCTTTGTTTTGTCCCCTAAAATCCAAAGGGCACATACTCATGATTTAGGAATTACAGGAACCACTATTTGGGGAATATTTAGACTTAATGCTTTCTAAACTCCCCAATTTTTAAAATATAAAAAAGATAGGCATGGACAATGAATGAAATGTATAAATATTATGAAAAAAAATAATTTATAACCAATTCAATTATCATGTCCAACTATCTGGTTCCAAATGAAAATGAATCTCATTTACAATATAAAAAAATAAAGGATGTTGATACACCATCAAATCTATCCCCAGTCTCTATTAGTAGACACTAATAACACTACACATTCTACATTAGTAGCTCACCTTGAAAAATAAATTTCATGATAATTATCTAATACATGTGAATTGAGGTTAACATGTATAAATTTGAATAAAAACTATTGTATGGTGGTCATGCAAGGACACTGAGGGTGTGAGGGTTGAATTAGTGTACCCAAATTTTATCATTATTAATTTCATTTATTTTATCCCATCATAAACTAAAAAATTAGATTCAATTAAGTGATATGGATCTAATGAAACACTCTCAACCCTTACCCTAAAATGAAATATATAATAAGAAAAAACAAAAATAGTTCGATATTTACAAGGTTTAGCCTCAATATGAGAGCCTTGTCCTTTCTTGGTTTGGGAAATGTTTCAAGACCTAAAGTAATCATTAAAATATGGGATATTGAGCTTGAATGGCCCAAAGGATTCTTTTTTTATTTTATTATGGATAGTCTACCTTTTAAGGGTTGAAGGGGAACCCGTACATGACCCATAGGCCCAAGTCCTGACAAACCCGCAATACATGACCCGAAGGCCCAAAATTAAAATACTCGATATTGATTACAATATAATGAGGAAAATGTTCATTATCAAATCCGAAAATTCAACCGATTTCATATTACACAAGTTTAATGATTTGCAAGGGAAATGTTCTTCCATGAGTCTTGAAGTAGAAACTATGAACATGTATCTCATTAGTATCCTAATAGTGTGAATATTATTTCTATTGGTACCAATAGTTTAATAATGTTTCACTTACACTCTTTGAATGAACTATATGTTAGGTAAATCACTGGATGTCAAACATCAAGAATAGAAACAATGTTTTAAGTATATCTACAACCTAAACATCTTTAAAATTATAGTATGAACATCAGCTGCTTCTTATGAACTTCAGGATGATCTATTTGTGAATAAGAGCATGCATGCAACAATACAACCCCCTTCATCCTCAGTTAGTGTCTTGATAATAAGATCATAAATAGTAGAAACACAGTCGGTCCCCACTCAAAACCAATTATTCTTTATATCCTCTTTGATAGATGGAACATTCATTTTAGTAGGACTACATTAAAGGATATATTCCTCATAACCTATTCCTTGATACCATTAAAGTAGAAATGGTATCATAATCTATTTTTTACTATTCTTTAATCTAAAGAATATATAGAAAGAATATATGCATTAGATCACTCTTTTTTTACTTGTAAATAGGTTTACAAAAGTAACAGAGTAAAATACTTCTTTTTCTTTCTTCCATATTATATTTATATTAATCGATATAAAATTATATTTCTTTGAGTCTCTAAATATATTTGAGATTCAAAAATCCCTTAAATGACTTTATTAAATTCACTTAAATATTGATTTTAAGAACAAGATATTTGGTCATTTTAAATCTTCACAAGTTTCCTTTTATTATCCTAAAAACCGAGATATCTAAGATTCATGATATATTTAAAGATACTACAACTCATTAATCTAAAATTTACACTAATTTAGAAACCTTTTACATCAACATGACATTATAGTGTGTTAAAATACCTATGGTGTATTAGTTTTTCTTCAGTGATGTGGGATGTGTCACTATAATGAAACCATAACAAGTATCACTTTATAATAGACCCTTAAAGTGCATAAAAAATTGAGGGGGGGGGTATATTAGGGTGTAATAGTTAAAATAATTCTTCTTTTTATGATGACGTTGTTCACTCACCTTGAGTACAACATCAACTTATTTGAATGAGTTATAAATGAAATAAATAACATGAGGTATTTTACTTGATTCACCCACACTGGGATAGTCCCAGGTGAATGAATGACAATTAAATTTTGTAATTAATTAAATAGATCTCACTAATTTTATGTGAATAACTTTGGAGATTTCACAATGATCCTCCTAGTTTACTACCCTAAATAATTGGAGAACACACTTCTCTCCTTCAATAAGAAAATCACTACTCCATTTGATAAATCTTTACTTTTTTATATGATAATTATGAATACATGAACCAAATATGATGTTTTTATTCAATAAAAATAATGTCAACTTCTATATAGAATTAGAATCTTGGAATAAAACCTTTTTTGGCCTTTAAAATTCCATATCATTTATGGTGTAACCTACTGAAATTCTTATTAGAGTACTCTAAATGTTTCCATTTCTTTATCTATTCTTATGAGAGATAGCTATCATGTGATTCAGATCTTCGTATCTTATATCATGATAACATTCAATAAAAATTCTATTTTAAGAGACATAAAACAATCGTAAATACTACCAGGTTTCCTAGATAGTAGCTATATAAATATTTCTAAAATAATTAACTCATCAAGAATATCACTAACTTAACCACATTCATTTACACAAAATATGGAAAACCAAATATTTAATTAAATAAGATCACAGTCTTCAATTTTAAAACTCTTTATGGACCATGATTGTAACACCAACATTGAACATGGTTAAAACCTAATTTATGGATAATCACACATTTTCATGAATTATCTATAATATTGAGAGCACATTATCTCCTCATATAACTGCACATGGTCTAAATAGAAAAATTTATGTAGCCATGTTTAAACACTATTTAATCTATGTATCCAAATATCCATGTGTATAAAATCAATGTTCATTATTGTTGGTGTAGTTAATTCTACATGTTGGTCACATAACCGTTTAATTTACATAGCCTATTTCTCTATATAGATTATTCATATAACTATGTTGGTCACGTACTCAATTCATTCATTGATAAGTTTATTTGGAGCATATATTTTATAGTGTTTAAATGTTTAGATTTTGTATTTAATTGAATAATCTTTCCAATTTTGGAATTAATTGAATTGTTTTATGTTTTATGGATGGATTTAATTAATATTTGGGAAATGAATAAAAATAGGAGAAATTATGAGCTAAAAGACGCTTTATGATGTGAGTTAAGTAAAGCGGCATGACAAATGATTTTTTAAAAGGAAGAAAATTTGTAATAAAATATAAACATGATTTGAATTCATTTGATGAAATTGCACATCATGACTTCATCAAAGGAAAATGTCACTGCCATTAAAAGTCATGACTTCATCTCATGTTTTTAAATACAATTACACATTTTGAATACCAATTTCAAAACGTGACATTTTTGGGACAAGATTTCAGAGAACATTTTTTTCTAGATTCGCGATGACTAATGACCAAAGTATTACATGTCGTGTAACCCAGTTACACGTCATGTAACTATCGACACATAGAGAAAAATTAATTAAACCCCTATTGAGGTTTTGATTGGGAAAACCTATAAATTGATACCCTCACCCTCTCTTCTAAGGCATTCAGGGATCATAATGAGTTGGAACTACATAGATAGAGCACGAGACAATGGATTGACGATCTGTGGACAAGATTTTCCACTTGTCTTCACCGCCTTTCTTCTTTGGGTATCGATTCTTCTCATTCTCATCAGGCCTAGCATGAATGAGTATTCCTCTTAGTGCTGGTTGAGGTGATTGTAGGGGATGTGATTCTATGGGTTATTCTATTTTATTATTCATGTTTTGAATTCCTACAACATTATTCATTCAATTCTAATCTATTTCTTTTGAAATTTAATGACAATTAAATGTGAAGTGGGGAGTTCTATTTCATTACATCAATTAATCGCCTTAGTTTTTCTTTTTCCATTATAAAATCTAGGATGGTTATGTTTAATTTTGGTTTTTCTTTACCTAGTTATGAATTTGAACCAAGTAGATGGCCATTACAAAGGCACAATCATAGGATTAGGGTAGAATACCCAGACCAAGGATCCCTACTAATCCAATTCCGACAACAACTCTGAATAAATTTATTATCAATTAAATCCCTAGCACACAAACCTGAAAATCAGTAAACCTAGCGTGCCTCTCATCTTGATTCACAAACCAATATTTACTTCTATTATTTCTCATTCCTTCCAATTATAAAAACAATTTTATTTTTGATTTCATTGATTAATTTAAAACATATGGATCATCCATGTGGGATTGATTCTCAGTCTTACCAAAGACAACATTTTTAGTCAATTTTTCTAAGTTTAATAAATTATTAAATTTGTGTAGCCTCAAAGGAATTAATGATGCCTTGTAAGATTTCATATTTATGGAACCATTGATAGGGAATGTTTCCTATTTTTTAAAGTGATTTAGTAATCTTGATATCTATTTTAATATAAATTAATTGTTTTACACTTGGTATTATCATGTTTTTGTTTCAAGTACCAATTTTTTGCATGATTACTCTACATGAAGGAAGGATAAAATTGAATATCTTGTGTATGACACAGAGATAGAGAATACCATACACCAGAAAAAGAAGGAGAAAGGGGAATTTAACCAAGAACCATGGCTATAAGAGATCAATTTCAACGATCTAATCATGAGTTTCTCCAACCACCCATACTACAACATCATGGAAGGAATCCATTGGGGTGGAAGCACTGATCAACTATGGAAGACCCTAAAACTCTGGATTCAATCCAAGCACTATGATACATCCCATCACTACTCAACATGTTGAGATCAATCTCATGGTGGTTCAAATGATCACACATTCACTGAAATTGATCGAGCTACCCCAGGAAGACCAAGAATCACACATTGTATGTTTCATAGAGATGTGTGATGTGTTCCAATTTCAGAACATTTCAAATGATATAGTGATACAATGGCTATTTTGATTCTCATTAAATGAGAAACAACATGAGTGGATCAAATTTTTTTACTGCATTCAATCACAACCTATGATGATATGGTAATAATGTTTTCAACTTGTTTCCCCACCCCCCTAAATGTCTATGGATCTGTGGGTTAGCATTTTAAAATTTGAACAGTTACATGATGTGTATTTTTATTTTTTATGGGAGAGATTTATATGTTTGATAAGTCAATGTCCTTATCATTTCATAGAATTTTGGTTATTAATTCAAACATTCCTTAAAGGTTTATCACTGGGGGATTGTTTGATAGTATATTCTTATGTAGGAGGTTCTCTAATGAGAAAGTCACTTAAGGAAATCATTGAGTTGTTGGATGAGATGTCTAGTAAAAGTTTTCAATGGAATCTAGGTGAATGGAATGTACAAGGAGCACACATAGTGGACAATATCTAGTTAACTACTCCAATGGAGTCTATTAAAAGGAAGATGGATGTGATCATGGAAAACCTAAGTCCACAATGTATTTATTAAAAAAATTCCAATTATTTGGATTATAATAATCAAAAGTATGCACAGGGATGGATGCCACATCAACCACAATAAAAAAAATAAAAAACAAGGACAATCATTTCAGTCGAGAAAATAAGGACTTCAACCTCAACATCAAGGGACAACACTAACAAGTCAAGTCCATTCACCAATGTATACCCTTCAAAATATCATCACCATATTTGGAGCTACACTAAAAGAGATGACAGTGTATTCAAGAGATCAAGGAGATTCAATTAGAGAATTTAAGAATGATTCACACAACCAACAAGCTACAATGAAGAACTTAGAATGTCAAGTTGGATAGATTTCCATGAAAATTAGAGAATGGAAAAGGGGATAGCTTCTAGGATTTCTATAGAACCATCTATGTGTAGATGTGAATGTAACATTACATAAAAGTAGAAAAAAGACACAAGGGTGTGGCATTGAATTTTTAAAAAACACTGGACCACCACAAGTTGATTCAAGTCAAGAAAAACACATAAAATATGATAATATTGATGAATAAGAACCACCATAGTACCAAACACCACTACCATTTCCATATATGCCCAATAAGGTGAAGATTTATGAGAAGAAACATAAGTTTTTAGATATTTTCGAGAATATACACATCAACATTCCATTATATTAGGCAATTGAAAACATGATTATTAATGAAAACTTCATGGAGGATTTGGTGATAAACAAGAATAATCATAAAGATTTAGGCAATATTCCATTGGAATGAGAACTTTTGCTAGTTGTTTCAAGCATTATACCAAATATTCAGAGAGATACAAGTAGTTATTCCATTCCAATTACCATCGGTACAAATGAGTTTTGTAGGGATTTATGTGATTTAGGTGCCATGGTAAACATAGTTTCGTATGCAACATTCAAGAACCTAGGATTGAAGGAGATGAAACCAAATTGAGTTTTGCTTTAACTGTATAATACAACAGTGATACATCATCGAGGACTACTTGATGATGTCATCATTAAAATAGCCAAGTTATATTTTCCAGTGGATTTTATACTAATGGAAATGCATGAATAGAATATCCCGATAATCATATGTAAAATATTACATGATAATATATGGACACTAGTTGATTTTAAAAATAGAGAGATAATTCTAAGATTTATAGGATGATAAGTGAAATTAAAATTGCACTCGGTAATGAAAAATTCTAATGAAACAATTGATGATTTTTTAGAATGTTCTAAAATAAGATGAAGATGTTGTTTATGAAAGAAAATATGAAGTAGCTATTATAGAAAGTAAACAAGAATGTACTAATAATTTCATTAAAGGTAATAATTTTCTATAAGAATCTGAATATAGTATAGGAAAAATCATTTTAGAAGAGTTTAAAGAAGGATAATAAGTTCAGGAATTTAGTGAACTACTATTTGATTTTTTGTGTAGGACCATGAATCACTGGATTGGGCACATGACGATAGAGAATGTTTTCAATAATGGTAGTGTGAAATTAGATTCAGAGAAAGTGATAGGACCCATCTACACAAAGGAGTAAAGGCTTTAAAATTTGGTAGATCCAGATCAGGTAACCTCTTTCATACCATCAACCACATGAGTTGAAAGAAGTAAGGTCAAGCCAACGATGGTAAACAAAAGCACTTACAGGAGACAACCCATGTTTTTAGTTTTTTTTTATATTTTTTTTCTATATTTAGGAAAAATAAGTCATCCCCTAAATATTTTTAAATTTCATTATTATGTCATGTGCTTTCACTTTAATTTTTATTTTTGAATGACCATCATGGAAGAAACAAGTAGCAGGTGAACAATCTATAGAGGAATTACACATCGTGAAGGGAAATTAAACATCATGAAAAGGTTTAAGAAAAACATGTATAATCCATGTTTAAAGTGTCAATTTTCAAGGCTTGTAATCATTTAAATTCAGTTTTTCTCTCCTATATTCCCCAAATTTTAATTTTTTAGAGATTTAATTTCTAATTTCATGTCTTTACTTGATTGATGATCTACACAACAGAACTACAAGACATAAACATCTTAGGATAAATACTATTCAATGTATTTAAATTTATTTTTCCAAAAATTCAAATGATAAAATGGGAAAAATAATTGGAAGAGAAAAGAATGTTGATTCGTATACAATGATCAACATGCTCCCCTAAATTAGGATTTTTCAAATCCAAATCCATATGCTTTTATCTACTAATTATTTTCTTTATTTTCTCGTTTGAATTTTTTGACCAAGAAATTTGAAGACACTACATGGTATTTATCCTAAGCAGTTTATGTCTCCTGGTTTAGTTTAATAGATAAAGAATCAAGTGCAGACATGCAATTTGAAATTAAATCACTAAATAATTAAAATGTGGGGAATACAGTAGAAAAATCTGAATTGAAATGATTACTCTCCTTAAAAATTGACAATTCACTCATGTAGGTGTTTGGACATATGGCTAATTCATGTAGTTTTTTTGTCAATGTTCCCACATTTATAATGTATCCATTTTGGCAATGTACCGGATTTTCTCATGTTGCCCTTTTTTACATGTACTATATTTTCTCATATATACATTTTTCATTATAAGAAACCCTTTAAACAATTCCAAAATCCCACCAAACAATACCCATATTGTTAACAAATCCAATTTTCATAGAAACCACTCAAAACATCATTTGCATTCTAAAAATACCCTCCTCAGATTTATTTGGTAGAATCCAATAGATTTTTCACAAAAACATGATGAAAAACCTCCATTTACACATATATATCTCATTATCAATGAATTGTAATGGGTTTCCTAGTTATAAAAATCACAACATAGCACTTTAGATTTCAACTTAGTCTCTATGACTACTGTTCTATTGCTCGGTGTAAGAAAACAGTGCTTTAGGGCTGACAAGGCTATCCATGTAACTCACATCTCCCGTAGTTTTCCTTTTATGTACTCTCCCACTTTTAAGAACTTATTACCATATCGAATATAAGTGTACATTTATCCCCATTTGGATATGAATAGTAAGATATGACTTCTCTAAAGAGTTGTTAATAGAGGGTTAAAACCGAACAAGGTGAGGTGAGAAAACAGAAATTGCTCACCAAAGAAACTATAGGAAGCGGGGTTCTATCATGGGAAATTTTTTTTTGATATAAATGGTTGGAATCGACATTCCAATTGATGTTTCTAAAATACCCCTTTTGGTAGTTCCATTTTAAAGACATCAAAAACCTTTTCTTGGGTTAAAAAAAACTTTATAACCACGATTCCTTTCTCAATCTTGTCCTTTTTAAAGTGATATTTGATCTCAATTTCCATGGTTTGTGAATGTTGAATAGTTTTATTTATTTTATTTATCCACACATGAGTTATCAAAAATAATTTTAATATGATAAAGCTTCTCAAACCCACATCATCATGTTTTTATTTTATCCATAAAAATTAGCTACATGCTTGAGTTGAAGTAATGTAATTAGCCTCTATGATTCTCAATGACATGCAATCCCACTTCTTTCATTTCCATGACATACATAAATTTCAAAGTTGAAAATACCCATATGAAGAAGATTTTTATTCATCTAACAAACCATCATATTCTACATTAGTAAATAACACCAAATTATTCTATTAATCATTACAATAGAATAACCCAAATTCGGGCATGTGATGAATATATTTAAGTATTATTACCACATATTGATGTTAATTTTCTTAGAATCACTCTAAAATGAGTATTTTGAAATATTGAAAATATAATATCTCAGTGAGTGTAAGTTGAGTATATTAGAATCCCAATGATTTGCTAATATGGGGCCACATCAACCTTACTTACCTAAACAAAATTTGATAATTTTATTTTGGTCTCTATTAGAGTTATAAGGGGTCTTAAATCCTCCATATAAAATATTTGTAAATACTATTTGGAATATTTTGTTTTTTAGATAAATATATTGTCCACTATTTTAATAACCTACAAGAAAATGAAAAATGAAATTTCACCAATTAGAGACTTCTCAAATTTTCCCCTTAAGAGTTTTGAAAACTACTTGAATTGGTTATTATTCAATCCTTCAAAAATAAGTTCATCAAAATATATAAGAATCATCAATCACTTATCATTCTCATTATTTTTATTTATGATTTGATTAACTAATCTTTTATATAACCCATGCCACTTTATACATTGATCTTACTTGGAATATCAGGCTCTCGGTACTTGTTTGAGAATATACAAATCCATATTTAGATTACATATCTACATCAATGAGAAAAAATTTTGTTGCTCAATCTACACTTCATATTCAAGAACACCATTTATAAATATATATTTGACAACATTTTTTTTAGAATTTGAAACCATTTTCAATTTCCATGGATATGAATAATTGAATAGTTCACGTGGAGCTATAGGAAGATACATATCATCTGTGTTAATTCATTCAATTTGGGAATACCCCCTTCATAAAATTCATGCCTCATTCTAGATTACCATGTCTTTGTTATTATGTTTATTTTAGAGCACCCACTTAGTTCTAATGAGCTTAGTGTCACTTTTAATTGGAACAACTTACCATGTTTTATTTTTATCTATTTGGTCGTGCTCTTTGTCTATATCCTTGACCTAGCTCTCATCATTTGAATGTTATTTAAAATATTTTATTTCCAATAATGATTGTAAATATACTAACGGTTGAGCCTTTATTATTCTGATTTGTTAATGTGTTTTCTATTCTCCAACTATATTTCATTCTATGATTTAATCTATGATCATTTTTCTTCTTGAGCCTAATGAAATTTATATACTTTTATAATATTCTAAATCTTAATCAAAATTTATTTATTCCTTGTAACTCCCCCTAAGTGTTTTGTTTCTTCATTACCTTTAGATTTAAAAATTAATTGGGTATCATGAAAAATATGTTCATTTTATTCATTCATTTTCCAACTTTTAACAACCACAACATAGTTTATCTCAACTATATTTTCAAGTATCTTATTTTAACACCTATAGGAATTACTCTTTTTTTTATTATATAATAAATGTTCTTTTGTATCCCGGATCATAATTTTTTTATCTTTGTTGATGATAAGAATATAACATCAAAATTACCAAAATTAATTGAGTGGAGTTATATTTACATACTAAATTTCATAAGGAGTTATCCCTACATTTTCACACAACAAAGATTTATTGGAGTTGTACAATACAGTAAGGATCAATTCTTTCTAGTATCTTTTTAGAATATACTTTTCCATCGACATTGTTTGAGCCATGTTGTTGATTATACAATTTATACTTTCTGCTACCCTAAATTTCTAAGAAGTTCTAACATCAAAAACCTAATGATTAATTACATTCTTCTCCAAATATTATTCAAATTGATGAGTTGTAAATTAGTCCCATTATCAGTTTATAAATTATTATTATTAACACTGATCATCTTCTCAATTATCCTACAATATAGAGTGATATATTCATATACCTCAATATTTTGTGTGATAGATGTAATCCATTACATCTTGCAGAAATCATTAAAAAACATCACATAATTACTTACTCTATCCATTACATTGGTTGAGATTAGACCACAAACATTCAAAATCACCACCTCAAGTTACCTCAATGCATTCATCCTCATTGGCTTATAATAAATTTAGATAATCTTCCCTTTTACATGATTAAAATAAGTATCTGTGATCATTTATGGTATTGGTAATATCCCATTCTCTATATAACTATACAAAACTCTCCACATATGTTTGAATCTAGTGGTCATGATGCCTATTCCAGGGCCTCTTCTACTCCTATTTAGAAATAAAACATATTTTCTCTTTGGTAAGGTAATAATTTCCCTAGGTTCTTTTTTCCCTATAAAAATGGTGAACTATATTTATCATTGATAGTATAATCCTTTTAATTGAGATCTACAGAATGTCTATGGTCACACAATTTGATGAAATGGAGAAGATTCGGACTTATCCCATAAACCATGTGAATGTCAGTCCCCCTGAGATCTTTTCTTCCAATTTTTTATTTTCCAGAACCAATAATCCTATGACCCTCTCCATTACCAAAATAAACGTTTCCATCTTTATTATGCTTGATATTCAAAATAATTTCTTTATTTTTGGTAATATGTGATGTTAATACAATATCCACTACATATGTGATCTACTTTTATATTTTCCTTATAGTATTCTCAACAATATTATCCTTCTTTGAAATAATTCTCATTAAAACTGTTTGTGATTAATGTGGATCCTCAATATCTAGTTCCATGAACCCTTATTCTTTTTTCATAATAGAAAATCTATTTTGAGTCTCCATGAATTTAGATTAAGCTTCCAAATTTTTTTTCATTCACATTAATTAATTCTTGATGTATAGTCGATTTATTCCCAAATCCTTCACAATAGAAACAATATCCATTAAAATAAAAAGAATGTGTAGAGCTTTTACTTTCCAACTGGGATTGGTTTTTCTCCAGAAATAATCTACTATAAATAGACCACACATAGTAAGTGTGTCCCAAATTTAAATATAAAATAACCACAACTCTTTAAAGAATAGAATTTTCTTTTGAAACATGGTTAATTTCTATTCCATTGTTATTAAGATCTAATTTCATCTAGGGAATAGTTCTTGTGGTTTTGAGATAACCACTATACCTTTCATCAAAATGATACACCATATATTTTCCATTATCTTTAAATCACTAAAAATGATAAATAGATATATTTTATTCCTAATAAATACCATTTTCTTAACATGATAATAAATTATTTTTGTTTTCTAGCATCATTCTTGGTTCCAATAATCATTCTTGATATTCAAATTTTAGATGAAATTTTTAAATTCTTTTTCTAGGTCCTTAATCCTCTCCACTCTATAATCTATAGTTTTATTGAAACCATCAATGATTCTGTTTTGTTCTTCAATTTTGTGTTTCAGTTCCACTTATATCCTTTAGACTCTTTAATTTATTTATTAGAGTTGTTCAATATTAGACTTGAACTATAACTTTTATTCATCTTCTTGTTGTATGTTATTATTAGGTTCATGTAAAATTGAATTATCTTTATTTATTTTTTCCTTACACATTATGTTCTTAAAGGGTTGTATCATGTTTTTCTTACAAATCAACTATTCCAACAATACCTTCATTCTCATCATCACCATAATCATTTCATGGTATATTTTCAATATCTACCCACACACCTTCATCAATAAAATTCTAGACTTCTTCTACTTATAATTATCTAGAACTATCTTCTTATTTTGAAACAAAAAGTTTCTTTTTTAAAGACCTTCACTGAGAATTATTTTCTCCATCTTTTATCATATTCTTGGTATATTTGTCTTCATCGAAACATTCCTAAAAGTTTTTCTAATATCTGGGGGAAATATGTCTCACCTTTTCACATTTAATGTAATAAAGGGGAAGCTTAACCATAAATATTCGTCATCTAATATTGATATTAGGGGATAGAAATGGGATAACCTCAAAAAATTAATCATATTCTATATTCTCATTGATTGGGAATTCTTTGCATAATTAAAGTCCACTTTTTAGAGAATTTCCTTCATTCGTGAATGATTATATTTTTTTTCTAATTTGATAGGCCGTAAGAGTAATTTTAAATATGTAGAGAAAAATATGTTTGTAATGTTTTATTAGATCATAAGAGTATATTATGGCTATAAGAGGTGGTGAATTATAGTTAAAAATTTAAACTAATAGAAAACACAAAACCTATTTAGACAAAAAAATATCAGACACAGGATTTGTCAGATGATCAGAGTATTAAAATCAAATCTAGGAAATGTATGATATATCAAAGATGTTATCAGTATCATAGAAACACCGATAAAATATTTTATTAGAAATATAAATAAAGAAATAACATTCTAATGTAAATGTATAGTGGGAAATTATTCCCATAGTAACATGTAAAAAAATCTTATAAAAAATTAATGACTTACAAGATTTATAAAATATAATTCTACTCTTTAACTGTAAGATTTAAGAAATTAAAAAATCCTGAATTAATATATCCATAGTTTAAATAACTACTATTAAGGTATGTTTTTCCTTTCCAAAAAATCCCTCGATACGACAATTGGAATGTCTTTTCCTTCCAGTCCCATGAAATATATCGATATGATTATTGGTATGTCTCTATTTTTCTAGAAATGGAATCCCTTGATTCAAAGATCAGATTCAATTCTCTTCATATCCACATAATCCATCAATCTTTAACCAATATTGGGAATAGTGAATACAAAATCAAAAAGTTCTTAAGAATTTACAATTCTTACACTGATTCCTTTGATCTAAAAAACTTTAAGAAAATAAAAAGTTATTAGAATGATATTTTCAAGAAGAGAAAAATCTTGGATTTGTTGAGTTGAAAATGAAACATCTCCCGTATTCTCTAATGTAATTGTTTTATAGGAATTCATCCAATGGTCATAATTCCATGATTCTTAGAGGTTGTTGCAATAGCCTCAATTTTCCTTCACTTAACATTTCAAAAAAACTCTTTCATCTTATATTGTTTTTTTAGGACCATTACAAATATAAAATAATTCCATCTAATAGATCCAATTATAAATATTATGATTATAATCTTTGAATATTTTGATGAACTATAATATTGATTATCAATATGATGAACTAAACAAAGTTTATTTTGATTTAAAAGTATTATTTTATGTTTTATGGTTATGAATTTGGTTATTATGAAAGATAGAACAATTTTTTGGCCACTGGTTATATTACTAGTCAATCTGATGTATCAGACACACCTTATTCTGATGGATCAAATTGAATAATAAAATTTTATATTAGTTTTTCATTAGAACCATTTATATATTTAGTTTAAAAAGTCTTTTTCTACAAAAACAAACTAAATCACTTGGCCTATATAAAGTTAGTAAAATATAGTTTTATGAAAGTGTATAATTTATAAAAATAAGGAATAGAAGCGTATAAAGTATAACTTTAAAATAAAAAATATCCCCCATTTTGGAAATACAAAAAAAAATTAATATATAAAAATAACAACCTTGAAATAGTTACAACCCTTTTTTACTTTTACAAAATTCAAAAAGAATCGTCATAGGAACATTTTATTATCTTATCTTAACTATCCATGAGTTTATTACTTCATTTAATATCCAATGGAATGTAATAATTTAAATTATATCCCTTAATAAAAAAATTCATTAGATGAATTTATTCCTTTAGATAAAATCTACCCCCTTAAAAAAATTCTCCCAAATATTCTCCGATTGGGATTATTCCTTCTCTTTTTAAGAAAACTATCCCATTTTCTATTTAAAAAAGAAATAGGGAAAGTACATAATCTTTAGAAATATTAGTAAAAAAGTATATGAAACAATATTTTTTGAATTATTTATTCATCTATGATAAAATATAGAACATTAAACCATGTTAAATTAGAAAACATCCATAAATAAATTATCTATTTAGAAATTATTTCAAATTAAGTTTATTTAATAATTTTATGATATATCAAGAGTTTAGTAAAAAAGGAAATTATTCTTTCTTATATAATTTTTTTTAAAATAAACATCAAATTATTGACATCATCATGGTATTTATCAGCATTAGTAACAAAGTATTCAATCATCAATATCATTTCTTCCATGACTGATTGTCACTGAATCTCTGTATTTGGTCATTAAACTTATTCTTTAAGAACAATTATTTTCTTATTTTCCTTCTTAATCATGATAATCTCATCTTCTAATGAGTGGAGCCTAATATTTTATTATTTCGAACATCTGAACCTTTTCATTAAAAATTAATATTTCTTCATTCTTGGAATTATTCATATATCTGAACTATTGTATAATCTTTACTCTATTTGATACATCAGATGAAAAATTATTAAATTAATCATCAAATTTAAGTAAAGGTTTCTTGACTTAAAATATATATTCATCATGATCCATAAAATCACTATCAAATTGCCTTTAAATTCTCACCATTATACTGACTATTTTCACTTGGTTCATATTAATTCCATTGATTTTTTTTATTTTGTCCTCTTTCTGGATCATAGATTCTATAAAAAACTATATTGATTCTAATTTTTAATTCAGGTTGTTCTATATTTTTTTACATATTTCTTCTATTTTAAGAATATATGGTATTGAATCAACAAGTTTTTTAATGTCTAAAATATGTAATCAATGATATTCAATGTTTCTATTTTAGAATATTCCAAAGACTCTAATGAGTCACTTGAAATGCGAGATTTGGACAATCCAATATCTGACTTCTTTACATCATCATCTTATACTTATTCTGAATCTTTTTCAATATCAACATCTTAATCTGACTCGGCCTTGTCCAATACATTCATGTGTAAATAATGATATCCTTAGTCTCTTTTTTATAATGGTTTGAATTCCTCTTAAACATCTAAATCATTATTTTTATCATATTGGGATGGTAATGGAGTTGATATACAAGATGATTCTGAAGAACTTCCTTATTTTTTCCTCCTCAGTTTATGTTTCTTACTCTTCTTCATCTTCATATTCTTATTATTATTCTTTTACCCTTTAAAAATAACATTCTGTTCTCAACACTCTTTTCCCATTTTTCTTAGCTGAATTCTATTTCTTCATCTCAACTAACTTCTTACAAGAATTTGGAACCGACTATTGATTTAATTATTGAGTTTTGGTTTCTTCCCTAACTTCTTGTTTATTTCCATGAATGATAGATAAAACTACTGAATTTTAAAAAAAATCTAAAATAGAATTATGAAGTGACTATTTCTTATGAGGAATTGTTATAGAATCTAGTATTGTTTCTACAACTAAAATAATAGATACTAATATTACATCTCCTGATTCTATTTTTTTTACTTCTATTAATAAAGTTTCCATCTTTTGTATATTTTCCATTCTTTTATTTTTCTTCTTCTTTTTCTTTCCCTCCATATATTCTTCAATAGTTTGGATTTTTCAAAACCAATTCCTTAACCTTATCTAAACTCAAAACACGATCTCCTAGTTTCTTTTGATCCTTATGAGCTATAAGTTTCTTGAATTATTAATCTCATGTTACTTTCTATTTTAGTTGTACCGGGGGTGAATATTTAGGATTTCTCTTTTCTATCAGTACTCATTTCTCTTTTAAATGTTTGATATCAGAAATGGTGTTGTTCTCCTTTTCTAATTTTTTTACTTTTAATCAATTATTGACTCTATCCTATCCATAGTGTCTTCCCCAATAAGAGAAATATTTTCCATCACTGAATAAGTTTGATTCTTAATGTGGAATGCATTCATGAAATTTACTAGAATATTATTTATAAAATAAGGAAATAAGAGTATCTTTGACATCATTAATTCCCTCTTAAATGATTCAATAGATATAATTAAAATTTTGACCAAGTTTGTAATAAGTTACTCGGCACCCATAAGGTTACCACCCTTGCATCTAGAGTGAGATGTAAAAAATTTATTACATTTTCAAAATATGTAAAAAATGATGCTTCTGATTTTGACTTGAAAATTATAAAAGATTCTCTTGAAACATGGGAGGAGTTAGATACACTTCTCACTACAAGGGTGCTCCAACAAGATCAACTAATTTTTAATAAGAAACTTTTAAACATTCACCAAAAAAGTAAAAACAATATCTTACTTATAAGGTTTAGAAAGAAACTACATAGATGTGTAAAATTGTCTTACAATCTATGGGTAATTTTTATCAAAATTATCTTTTTCAAGACATATTAATTCCTATCCTTGAAAAGTAACAACCTTGTTATTTATATAATGATATCTATCATACCAAGACCATTCAATGATTCTTCACCAAATTAAATTTCTTTTAGAAAAGTATCCTACAGAAGAAATGCTATTTAATATGGTTTCGAAGCTTGAATCAATGAATCTGATCTGATGAATTGAAAAATAACTATAATGAAAAATAAATTATGTGGTGAGGTATGAGAATGAGTTCCAAAAAAAAATTCAATGTGGGACACAGATATCACACCCATATATATTTTCATGTGGTTAACAGTTCAAATTCTAGAGAGTCCAATGGTTTATATTAAAAACTCCTTTCTAATTTGATGATTGATATTTAACCCATGAATGATTAAAAATAATATTTAACTCTTAATGCTTTTAAGAAAACTATTTATTAGACCATTTTTTTGTATGACTACATATATTTTGAAATGTTATAAAACAAATTGATGAATTATAAAACATAATGAAATCAGTTAAGATTGAATCATTCAAAGTCTTCTGTTTCTCAACCATTCTCTGCCTCTCATTCCACGTCACCTCTCCCAGTTAGATATAGAGCGGTGGAATCCCTGAGGTTCTGGGATTTCTGGTTCAGGGGATTCTGGTGCTCTAGACACGTCATGAGATGGTATTTTTTTTGGTGAAGTAGGTTTCTTGTTTGTTAGATTATATTTTTGTTTCATTCTTAATGAAATCAGGAAAGATTTTCTATGATTCTCAATTTGAGTTATTTTTATTTGATGATCGTTTGGTGTGGAATTCAGTTTGGGTCTCTTGTTTCGGTAATTCCCTATTTGGGATCTGTTTGGCATTTGCGATGGTGTCATTCTTCTAGATGATGATGATGTTTTTCTGGAGAGTTAGCTTCAGACAAGATGGTTATGAGGATGTTTGGTTTGTGTCAAGTTTCACATGCCATGGTGGTGGGCTCGAGGAGGTGATGATGGTATATATTTTGGAATTTTGGATTTTTAAATTTGAAATAGATAATGTGTCAGCATGAAAATATCAAGTCAGTGATGTTGGATCTCATTTGAATTTTAGATTAGGTTGTGGTTTGTCAGTTTGTTGTGTGGTGTTTGACAGTTCTCTTTGATATTTATTAATTTTGAAACCTGTAATGAAAAATTAGTGGCTTTGTATAGGTTTCCAATTTACTTAAAATTACATTTTAAATAAAATAAAAAAATGGATTCATTGTCTATAAGAGTACTAATACTATTAGTTTTGTCATACCAAAATTTCATAAGAATATATTTTATATACTTATGTTGAGATATGAAATTTCATTCTAGTTTTTTTTTGAAATTTGTAAAACTATAAAGAATGTTAATTTATCCATCATACTCATTTCAAACTCAAAATTCAAGATATCTGTAAAATAATCTTTTAATTATTTTTGAGTTAATATGAATATAATTTTATCAACATAAATTCGAATAATCATAATATTTTTTATTAAATTATTTTATAAAAATAGTATGATTTTTATATGTCCTAAAAAAATGTAACAAAAATTACATTAACCAATCATACCAATATTTAGGGTCTTTTTAATGTTTGTAAAGTTCCTTACTCTATTTAGAATCAATTTTTGGATGTTTTGTTTTATCAAAATTAAGGGGTTTTCAATATAAACATTTTCATGAACATAACCATTAAGGAAATAACACTTAAAATATATTTGAAATAGTTTGATATTTAAGAATGTTGAATATGATAAAATTATATGAATTGTAACACTACACGATTTTACAGTATGTCTCTTTTTAAACATAACATCTTTGATACCTTGAGTTGCACACAACACCCAGCTTAAACAAAAAATGAAATATTTTTATGTGATTCTTATCACCTAGATATTAAATTTGTGGGAATTAATGGGATTAAAAACATTATGGAATATATAATTATCCCACTCATTGTTAATTTAGAAAATAACACTTTGTAAATAAGCGATTAATTTTTAGTTAAATCATTTTATTCTTCAAAATATATGTTTTCTTCAAAAATGTGTTTCTTTATTTTTATGAGTAAATAATATATTATATTTTTTGAACTTATATAAATTATATTTTTAAAAAATATTATAATTTTTAAAATAATAATTTTAAAATTAATTTATATTGAAATTTTGAAAATTTTCTAAAAAAATTGATTTTCTAGTGAGTAGTGAAAAACACGGATTTTGATAAAACAATCAATTTAATTATATTAAAATCATTTTTATGATTTTAATTCTATATAAACTTAAATTAAGTAATATATAGATATAAGTAATTTCATTCTAATCATCTCTATACCTTATTTGTCCATAAGTAATACGTTGGTCTAAAAATGTATTTTTCAAAAAAATTGTTTTCCGTTTGGTTTTGTGGGATTAATTTTATAATAAATTCTTAAAATTATACATTTTGAATTTCTAAAAATGGATTCCATATTTTTTTTAGATTGTTTAAAATCAATAAATATTTCCCTTTTATTTTTTTCCAATATAAAAAATAACCTTGGTAATTTTCTTTACCACAGTAAATGGTAAATTTGGTTGTATAGGTTAAGAATAAAATGAAATGGACATGAAAATGACTCTAAAACTTGAACAAATTTTATATTATGATCCAATTTCGTCCATAAGTTTTCAAGGTTCACATATATGACTGTTTTTTATTAGTAATTGATTATGACCTTTATAATATTTTATTTAAAGAGAACTCAATGATGTCACATTCATGACTTTAATAACTATAAATTTTTTAATATAGAGTTGTATAGAAGATACTACAACAATAAAAAGTATTTTTAAATATAAAAAGATTATATTCATCATGTTAAATTATTTTCAATTTTTAGGTAAGAAATAATTTCTAGAAATGTATACACAATGATCATGAAGTAATTATTTAGTTAAAGAAAAAAATAAAATAAATGATACGAAAAATATTTTGAAAAATATAATTTGAGATAATTACGTTGATTCATGAGTTTTCAATATGTATATGACATATTGGGGATGTAATAAATTTTAGTACCCCTAGTTTGAGATATGTAGCCTTTGTTTATGCTTCTTTATGTGTTTAAAGAACATGGGATGAGTTTAGCAGAGGTTGGGAGAGTTTGGAATGGTTTTGATTGAGTTTGGAGGCTTTTCTTTGGGAGCACAGTTTGAGCACGGTTAGTGGAAACCGTGAAGATTCTCTAGAAAACCATGCCGAGGGAGACAGTAGGCTTCACATGGCCTGTGCACGGTTTTCCAAACAGTGTGAGGCAACCATGTGGAACTTTTCTCTCAAGGCAATAGAGTGCACACGGTTAGCGCACGGTTTGTCAAACCATGCAAACAATTAAAAGTATGGTTTGTAAATCATGGTTCCCTCGGGCTTGATCTAAAACACTCCAAACATCCTATCACTCGAGCCTCACTCGGGATTTTGGGTTCTTAGGGGTTGAGTGTTCTCTCCCACTCGTTTTGGAAGTGTTTTGAAGAGGTTTCTTAGCGGTTTGAAGGTAGTTTCTTCTGGGTAAGTCTCTCCTCTTGGATTCCTTGTGTTTTCCTCTAGATCTACATCTCCTTCTCTCTCGGTTTTCTAGATCTACACCTGTTGTGTGTAGATCTAGGTGTTTTGTTTCATTGGATGTTAATTTTAAGTCTTGTGAATGTCAGGGAAGGAGATATAGAGAGGTTTCGAGGGTGCGTTTGCAGGATTTGAGCTGCGATTGCTTGTGGGTTGATTTCTCGGGAACCCAAAAGGTAGGTAGATTCTCTCTCAACTCCACTTGGTAATAGCTAGTGTTTTTAGTTACAATTAATTTTTTGTACTTTGAATTAATTGCGTTTTGACATGTGGAATTGATTGGATATCCCTTGGGTGATGTTTTGAGGGATTTTTGGGAAAAAAGGGGGTTTTATGGTGAAATGTTATTGTTGTGTATTTTAAAATGGAGATTTTAAAATGGGATGATATGGTTGATTTGTGAAAATTATTGATGGAAATTGTTTTCAATAAAGAGGTTGTTTTATTGAAATGTGGTTTTTCATGGGAAATGATTTTTAATAAAGGGGTGATTTATTGAAGTGGATTGATATGTAATGGAATTGGTTTATTTCATGTTGTTGTGACCTTGGTGGATTATATGCTTGGTTCCGGCATGATTTAAATTTTGTGTGGATGTGGTGAGAAGTACCACTATAAAAAGGGGATGGATACTGGACGGAAGGGCCACCATGAAAGGATAAGTAGAAGGGAAGTGCCACTAGGTGTGAATGGGTGAACGGGTTAGACGGAAGCTCCACCGTCTAGTTTTTTAGGTTGTTTTGGTTGTTTGGTGTGCATTGATTTGCAAGTTGTAAATTGTTATTCTATCATGTGAATGATGAAATGGATTATGGCATGTTTGGTCGGATTTCCCTTGTTTTCCTGGTTTGGGGTGTGATGGCATAGTAAGAGCATGTCCGGCTTATGGAAATGGTTACACTTGTGTTTTACTTGATACAAACTGTTTTATATAAATGTGCTAACGGTTTTATCCTAGTGGTGTGTTTAGAGAAGTCATTTGGGAAAAACCTACTGAGTTTTAGTACTTACCCCCTGCTTTGGAACTTTGGTGTCTTTGCAAATGTTGTGTACCGTGACGTGGGAAAAGGTAAGGCATCTCCCGCCTTTAGTGGTGCATTGTGATGTCTTGGTGGAGCTTGGAGCTTGGAGCTTGGTATGGATCTTTGGTGGTGTCATGGATCTTGGTGTTTGTTGTTTGGTTTTTTCTTGTACTCTGATGTAGTGTAGACATGTCTAGTTGTTTTGTTTTTGGGTTGTATTGTTGAACAACTTGGTTGTCTTTTGAGAATTCATGTTGGGTGTTTTATTGAAAAGAATAATCTAGTAGTGGTTAATGGATGGTTTGGTTGGTTTTTTCTTAAGGGAAAATCATTCCCCAAATTGATCTTGAAGCCCTTGACATTTATTGAAAGCCTTTGGCATCTTGGGAACGTCACTTAAGGCCAAGTAGCCCTCACCACCTCCTCAAGCCAATGAGGTAGGGGTAGGGTTTTACAAGTGGTATCAGCTTGTTTGGTCCTTTAGTGTTGATCATTGATTTTGTTGTTGACATTCGTTGTGGTATATTCCTTGAGTTGGGATGGTATCAAGGCGTAGGAATGTCAGAACTTGGAATTTATTGCATAAAAGGATGTATCTAACCCTCTTATGCTGAACTTCAAGTTACTAGGGAGTTGGGTACATAAGTGTTTTGGAGAAACTTATAGGCATTGGATATCTCATTGTCCTGGGTGTAGACAATGAGATGAGCATGGAATGCATGGTATAAATGACTTCCCACTAGGATACATATTTCATTGGGCATAATGACTTATGGGCTGAATTGAGAAATGTTGGTTTTCAAATGTGTGAAATTGCAATGAGAAAAACATTGATATTTTGAAAATGGTGAAACATGAAAATGTATAAATGTGGAAAGCCTCATTGTGACAGTGCTGTGTAATGTAATTTGAAATGGGAACTATTGATGTCTACAGAAGTGAGACCCATGGTTGTTTGTTCTCTGTTTATAGAAATGGCACAGAGTAGGCGTTATAGAGACCAACTGGAAGTGGCTGATGAAAACATGGCTTCACCTGAGCCACAAGTGAACTAGAAGTTAGTTAAGAGAATATTGAAAGCTTTCCAAGCTGTGGGAAGTGTTAATAGAGCGGAAGAGCCAAAGTATGTGGATCATGAGGTTCAGTTTCAAAAGCAGAATCCTCCCATCTTCAGGGGTGATTCAGAGCCGGAGAGGGATGAAGAACGATTGAATAGAATAAACAAGATCTTTGAGTTCTTGATAACACCAGTAGAGTTGAAAGTGAATTTGTCCACATATATGTTGGAAGATCTTTCCCTTCAGTGGTGGTAGTTGGTAGTCCAAGCGGGGATGGACCAGGGCATGACGTGGGAAGGCTTTGAGGAATTGTTTAATAAACAATTCTACCCACATATATTTATAATTCATAACACGACTGATTTCTTCAGTCTGAAGGAAGAGCATATGTCTGTGACGGAGTATGTAGCTAAGATTATGATGTTAGAGTGATTTTCACCTGTGGTGGTGGGTAGTACATCTTTGAAAGCTTGTATCATTGAAGTTGGTTTGAGGCAAGAAATTATTTTCAAGGTAGCGGTTCTATGTATAGATTATTACACAGAGATGGTGAATATAGCTTCGGTGGCTGAGCGGGATTTGTTGGGAGCTCTGGGCAGAGGAAGCATGGTGTTACCCATGTGGAATAGTGGGAAATCTAATTCTGGGTTCAAGTGAAGGAGGGACACTTATTCCTAGGGCAGGAATATGGAATATAATCTGATGGTAGGATCGGTGAATCTTCCTCTAATTCCCCAAAGAAAGCCGGGATGTTTTCAATGTTGTTCTATGAGCCACATCAAGCGGGATTGTACGACACAACCTCAATCATGTCATAATTGTAATCAAATGGGAAATATGCAGCGTTATTGTCGGAATGCTCCAAGTTCGTGAGTGCGTGACACTCCTTAGGGATCACAGACGTCGTATGATTCGAAGGGACGGGGATAGCATCACACCCATCGTTAGTAGAGTAAAGTGGGTCATGGTGACTTTCAGAATACCATGACGCCTCCGCAAAGCAATAAAGAGCAGAGTGTGGCAAAAAGGGCATTTTTCAGAGCCGAGCAAGTTGTGGAGGATGATCAGTCGGGACAATCCACAGTGCGAGGTACTACTCTTTGAAATTCTACCTTGATGCAAGTGTTGTTTGATATGGGTTATTCAAACTCTTTTATTGCTGCACATATGGTTGAGTTGCTGAGATTAAGGTTAGAAATGATGCCTTCGGTTTTGAAACTTCAAAATCCTCTAGGTCGAAGAGAGTGTTGAGCCTTATTGTGTAGAGAATGTAGTATTTTTGTGGGCGAGGTTGAGATAACCTAGAATTTCTCAATGCTTGAGATGGATGGGTATGATGTAATCTTGGGAATGGATTTGCGGGTGGTGTTTAAAGCCCACATCGACTGTAATGTGCGGACAATGGCTTTTACGACACATGATGGCGTTAGAGATATCTTTAGTGGAGAGAGGCATGAAAGGCAGGGTTCAATGGGTTTGTTGGCACCAGCAGTCAGCACATTATCATATCAGTTGGGGGTGTTGTCGTTAGAATTGGTAGAGGGTTTTAAACAAAGTTTTCTTCCGGCAGTGGTGGATCAATTCATGGAAGTTTTTCCTGAAAAATTATCTGGCTTACCTCCCGTAAGAGAAGTGGAGTTTATGACTAATCTCCTTCCGGGAACAAGTCCTATCTCACTTTTGTCTTATCGGATGGCCCCTAATGAATTTCGGGAATTGAAAGTCCAATTGGAATAGTTAGAAAAAAAGGTTTATCTGGCCTAGAACATCTCTTTGGGCAGAGCCGGTGTTGTTTGTGAAAAAAGGTGTATGGAACTTTGAGGCTCTATGTTGATTATCGTAGACATAACCAGGTTACAATAAATAACATATATCCACTTTCATGAATTTATGACTTGTTCAACCAGTTGAGGGGAGCCTAGTGGTTCTCCAATATTGACCTAAGATTAGGATATCATCAATTGCGGGTGATGAAGGACGATATTCCTAAAACATATTTCAGAAGTAGATATGGCCATTATGAATACGTGGTTATGACATTTGGTCTAATGAATGAGCCAACTGTGTTCATGGAATTGATGAATCATATATTTCAGAGATATCTGGATTCATTTGTGGTGGTATTTGTAGACTATATTCTGGTGTATTCAAAGAAAATGGTGGAGCATGAGCAGCACTTGGAGACAATGCTGGGGATCTTGAGGGATTAGTGGTTGTATGAAAAATTATCAAAGTGTGACTTTTCGATACAGGAAGTTTGTTTTCATGGCTATGTGATTTCTGAAATAGTTGTTTCGGTGGATCTGGAAAAGGTAGAGGCTGTTATCTCATGGAAACCACCACAGACTGTGTTTGAGGTAAGGAGTTTCCTCAGTCTAGCTGGGTATTATCGGCATTTTGTTTTTTATTTTTCATGTTTGGATTCACCGATGATATCTTAGAAAAGGAAGAATGTTCCCTTCTAGTGTAATGAACTGTGTCAGTAGTGTTTCAAATAGCTAAAGGGTCGCCTTACATCAGCACCAATCTTGGTTTTTTAAAAACCAAGAAAAGGGTATGTGGTGTATTGCGATGCATCGAGATCAGGGTTGGGGTGTGTTCTTATGCAAGGGAATCATGTGGTTGTGTATGGATCACTGTAGTTGAGGGTGCATGAGAAGAACTAACCAACTCATGATTTGGAATTGACAGTAGTGGTCCATGCTTTGAAAGTGTGTCGTCATTATGACATCAGTAAGAAATTCACGGTATATACATATCATAAGAGATTGAAACACATTTTCTCACAAAGGTATTTTAATTTTAAGCAAAGGAGATGGATGGAATATCTGTAGATGTTGGATTTTGACTTTATGTACACACCGGGTAAGGGAAATTTGGTGGAGGATGCATTAAGTAGAAAATCATATACTCTGGTGGTAAAACAGGCATCAAACTAGTGGCAGTTGATGTCAGTTATAGCTGACATGCTGTTGGAATGTGAAGACCAGGGTGATGGAGGGGTATTCTTTCCAGTTTTGTTGATTTCTAACTTGGTTGGCCGGGTTAAAGAGGCACCGATATCTTATTCTGAGTGTGTGACCACATGGTCGAGATTCAATGGTGGGGAGACCATTGAGGTTTGGTAACTGAATGGATATTCAGTTTTGTGTTCTTGGAATCGGATGGTTGTACCAGTTTCTTGTCAGGAGGATCTTTTTAGGGAATATTATCATTCCATGTGGGTTGTTCATCTTGGAATTCAGAAAATGTATAAAGCATTGAAAGCACAGTTCTTCTGGGCTGGTATGAAAAGAAGAGTGACTAAGTTTGTTTCGAGATGCTTGAATTGTCTTTAGGTCAAGGTAGAGCATTAGAGGCTAGTAGGAATGGTGAAGTCTTTATCAATACCTGTTAATAAGTTGGAGAAAATAGTGATGCATTTTGTCACAGGTCTCCCATGAATAGTCAGAAAGCACAATGCCATTTGGGTGATAGTGGATTGGCTAACGAAGTCGACCAATTTAATCCTGATTTGTGAATCTCCTATGATGGACGATCTGTCCAAAATCTTTATCCGGGAGGTGATAAAGAGGCATGGTGTTCTAGTTTAGATCTTATCTGATAGAGATCTAATATTTACATCTCGTTTCTAGAAATCCTTCCAGCAATCCCTTGGGAAACAGTTGCTTATGAGCACGGCGTATCACCCTTAGACAGATGGTCAATACGAGAGGAAGATACAAACTTTGGAGGATATGTTGTGGGATTGTTTCATGGATTTTGGTGGCTCATGGGAGGATAACTTGTCAATGGTTGAGTTTTTGTACAATAAATGTTATCAGGCATCCATACATATGGCTCCGTTTGAAGCGTTGTATGGGCGGATGTGTCGTTCTCCACTATGTTGGGTGGAAATGGGTGAGTCCTCACTGGTTGGACTGAGCCTTGTCTAGGATACTATGGAGAAGATCAAGTTAATCGAGAAGAGAATGGAGACGGCTCAGAGACATTATAAATCATATGCAGATCATCATCGACAGTCGTTGTTGTTCGAGGTGAGTGATCATGTTTTCTTGAGGAAATCTCAAAGGTTGGGACATCATCGGTTTGGGAATAAGGGAAAGTTATCTCTGTGGTATATTGGACCTTTTGAGATTATTGAGTGGGTTAGTAAGGTGGCTTATTGTTTGGATTTTCCACCTAGGTTTCATGTGGTGCACAATGTGTTTCATGTGTCGCAGTTGAAAAAGTATCAGCCGGATCGTGACTATGTGATTCGATGGAATCATGTTGAACTAGAACTAGATGTTTAATTGGTTCACATACCAATACGGGTTGTGGATGGTCAAGAGAAAGGCTTGCGTGGTAAAAGAATCAGTTTAGTACATGTATTGTGGCCGCATGGAAAGATTCAAGAAGAGACTTGGGAGCGGGAGAAAGAGATCGTTGAGCAATGGCCCGAACTCTTTCGGCAAAGGGAGGGTTTACTACATTCCAAGGATGGAAAGACCAATGGTGGGGAGAATTTAGTACCCCCTGTTTGAGGTATAAAGCCTTTTTATGCTTCTTTATGTGTTTAAAGCGCATGGGATGAGTTGAGAAGAGGTTGGGAGAGTTCTGAATGATTTTGAATGAGTTTGGAGGCTTTTCTTAAAGATCACGGTTTGATCACAGTTAGTGGAAACCATGCGGATTCTCTAGAAAAACGTGTAGGGGGAGACAGTAGGCTTCACACAGCCTACACAAGACTTTCCAAATTGTGCAAGGAAACCATGCAGACCCCTTCTCTCGAGACAGTAGTGTGCCCACGGTTAGCGCATGGTTTGTCAAACCATGTTGGCTAACCGGGCAGCCTCTTAAAAGTAGGGTTTTTAAATCCGGGTTCCCTTGGGCTTGACCTAAAACACTCCAAACATCCTCTCACTTGATCCTTACTTGGGATTTCGGGTTCTCAGGGGTTGAGGGTGCTCTCCCACTCTTTTTTGAAGCATTTTAAAGAGGTTTCTTGGCGGCTTGAAGGTGGATTCTCCCGGGTAAGTCTCTCCTCTTAGGCTCCTTTTGTTTTCCTCTAGATCTGCATCTCCCAATTTCTTGTTTTTCTAGATCTACACTTGTTTTGTGTAGATATAGGTTTGTGGTTGCATTAGATATTAATTTTATGACTTGTGAATGTTAGGGAAGGATATCTAGAGTGGGTTTGGGGCTGTGTTCGCTAGATTTGAGGTGTGATTGCTTGTGGGTCGATTTATCGAGAACCCTAAAGGTTGGTGGATTCTCCCTCGACTCCACGTGGTTAGAGTTAATGGTTTTGGTTACAATTAATTTGTTGTGATTTGAATTAATTGTGGTTTTATGCGATAAATTTATTGGATATCCCTTTGGTGAAGTTTTGGGGGATTTTTTGAGAAAAGGGGGTTTTATGGTGAAATGTTATTGTTGTGGATTTTAAAATGGAGATTTTAAAATGGGATGCTATGGTTGATTTTTGAAAATAATTAATGGAAATGGTTTT
The DNA here is from genome assembly GCA_963277665.1 of Viscum album. Classification (NCBI taxonomy): domain Eukaryota; kingdom Viridiplantae; phylum Streptophyta; class Magnoliopsida; order Santalales; family Viscaceae; genus Viscum; species Viscum album. The sequence goes on from OY728145.1 coordinate 1,433,593,424, forward strand.
CAATAAAGAGGTTGTTTTATTGAAATGTGGTTTGGAATGGAAAATGATTTTCAATAAAGGGGTGATTTATTGAAGTGAATTGATATGCAATGGAATTGGTTGATTGCATGTTGTCGTGACCACGGTGGGTTATATGCTTGGTTCTGGCTTTATTGGAATGTTTTGTGGAAGTGGTGAGAATTACCACTATAAAAAGGGGATGGATAGTATAACGACCCATACTTTACATACATTGTTAATACTTCAATATTGAAGTACACTTATTACAACATATGACAAAACCACAAAGGACCGTATAGGTATAGTGTCTTTAGAAACTGGGAAACATAAACAACTAGTTCATAAATCTTCTACAGTGTCTCCCATTTATTTCATCATATCTAGGGTCCCTTTTAGCATATTCTACTTATTATCCATCTTCCTGACCCGGGGAAAAGAAAACATAAAAGGGTGAGCTCAAATGCTCACCAAGGGAAAGTAAAGGAAATAAAAATCATATCATATCTTTTTGAAAATCATAACCTGCAAAAGAGATCATAATATCTTAACATGGAACAAGTCATAGAAGTGGAATTTATATCCCCATAATCATAACATGAAACATGAAACTTTGTGGCATGCACACATAATCATGGAAAATCATTTCTTGTTAGTCATGACTCATTTCCAAGACTATCTTAGTGGACAAAGTCCCTTTCTGAATCGAGTAACCCTCGTTTCAGTCCTGTTTCACTGAACCAGTATAATCTACCATTCCAGCCATGTCTATCTCATGAGATATAAAAATCTTTACCCAATGCATTGGAGGGAGATACAGGTCCCACCCATCTTATAATGAATCCTTTCTTATGTGTGCCACATAATCATAAATCATACATCATCGCATAACATATGTAACAAAAATGGGATTCTTGAAACATCATGACATCATAAAACAAATCATTTAAGGTAAATGACTTCATAAGAATAATTCCCTCAAAACATAATCAAATCAATGTAATAATAGGGATAAAAATAGAACCCTATATTATCTTAGATGGAAAATAATTTTGATAAAATACTTGAACTCCATTCTTGAGGAAAATATCCTTTCTTCTTCAAAAACACTTTTCTTTTCTTAACATGTCATACAATTATAAACTAAAAGAAGTTGATTAAAAATAAACTTGAAAACTTGTAAAGGATGCTTCTTGTAAATAATGTTTTTAAAAATCCATTCATGCCGTATAAGTTAAAAAAAACATTCTTCGTACTTTTGTCGGAAAAGTCAAAAAGTACCTCGTACGAAAAACGACAAAAGATTCCTTTCATATCTTTTACTAAAAACTCACTGAAAGGGAAAATTGGATATAAAATATTGTAGAAGGATGGAAATAATATTACATATTGAGGGAACATGGATGTGGATGATAAAATACACCCCAGTAATTACCAAAGTAAAAACAATCTCGGATAAAAGTGAGATTGTGATATTTCCCTTACCTTAGGTCCGATTTGCTTTGTACGTGTCCGAAGCTCCTGTATAATGGTTTAAATAATGTTATTAACTTATTCCAGAATCATACATATTGATATGATATCATATATGGTCATATTCTTAGCTTCTTGTTAGTAATATTTCATTGTTACTTGTTACTCGGGTCTTTATTGCCTTTTGTTCTTATGCGTGTTTTGCCGAATAAATTCTTATTATTCTTTTAAGGTTATAGATACCTTATATCCAGAATGGTATTAGTGTAACATATATAATATTTATTCATTCAATTCATTTATATAATTACTATGTAATGATGATCATGTAGAACGAGTCGCATCACATCGTGGAGACGGTATTCCGTACGTACGCACGAGTGATGATATCGTTCCTGTGATCGTGGAATTGTGTTGGAGTATATATATATTATTTCAGTATCAATATTACTTTATAATAATCATAAATATTTACTAATTAAACCATTATACCTATCCTTGTAAGGTGATGGTGGAAAATAGATTACACCACGGTGTGGAGACTGTATTCCGTACGTACGCAAACGCGCTGATTTCATTTTTTCATAGGATGGATAGAAGGTGAATTAGGGTTGTTTCATATTTATAATAACATACCAGTATTTAAGTAATACTTATGTTATTACTTTATCATGAAACAACTAAAGAAGAATAAGTTGAAGAAGAATGAAATTGAAAAGATCGGTAATGGATATTACCTCTTCTTTGGAACGCCTCTTTGAATCCTCCACTTAGGGAACTAAGATTGGTCTTTGAAGAAGACCAGTACCTCTAGGATTATTCAAGGGAAGTGGAGAGGAGAAAATGGCAGGGGTTGTCCGTGCTTGAGTCCTCAAATTGGTGTGAGGAGGAGGGGGATGAGGTGCCCTTTTATAAGGGAGGAGAGGGGCACCTTAGGAATATCTCAAAATATTATTTTACATTAAAGTCAAAATCGGTTTATAATGGTTCCAAAGGGTCTTATTTAGAAGCTAAAGTTGGGATGGGTCTAAATCCTATAAATAAATAGGATTTAGACAAGTTTAGGGTATTATTTTAACCTTATCAATTAGATTTAACTCTAAGTTAAATAATTTAACTTTTACCGTGTCTTTTTGTTTTCGTTCACTATATGGTTAATACACTTACTATAACATGCCAAACGAACCCCAAATTGTTTATTATTAATATATATATCCTTATAAAAGTCATTTTGTAGAACCTTAGATTTTTAGGAATAAAATAACAATTAGTAATATAATATTTAATTTAAAAACTATTTTGTGTCAATTTTGACACTATTTGATATATGATTTTTATGAAAGTCATAACAGAATTATATGTTGGAACCAAATTGATTAAATCAACACTAATATATAATAGTAACCTAGAAAATTAGTGGAATTCATATAAAGTCTCAAAGTACATTTATTTTGGTGTTTATAACATCAATTATGTCAATATTTCATTAATAAGATAATTAATGCATCATCATTGTGTCATAATTAAATTAAATTATTTAATGTCTAAAAATTATAAATAAAATATCATTATGTAGGAAAGCTTTTTAGCTTTCTAATGAATATTTATAGTTGAATTTTTCTTATGTATAACGCCATATTAAAAATGTTTTAGTTATTAAACTTTGATTTTAACTATTTTAACTATTCATTAAATAAAATAATATTAAATGTCATAATCTAATCCAAGTGGACCTAAATGGTCATATTATATTCATAAGGTTGTTTTCGGTCGAATTACACTTATCCAATAGAATTAGGACATGTGTTAGGGTAATAGTAATATCATATTTACCCTTAGTTACCCTATTTACTATTAACTGTGGTAAAAAAAAGTAAAAAGTTACTATTCAACAAACATTATTTTCATCTCATTGAACCACATTTTAGTCCTTGATATTAACCGTGTCTGTCGGATTTTCGAAATTCCATTCACAGAAGTGGTAAAATTAAGTTTTATGCAAAATTCAGTTTTTAACCTACCACTTAGTGGTTTCACTATTCATCAAAAATTGAAAGTTTTCAGAAAGATACCAAAATTTCACCCTAGGCTAATTTCGGTATTCCGAATCCAAAAATGAAATCCATTTTGAAAAATAAAATTCACAAAATTTCAAAAAGTGGTTATTACTATTCATAACAGTTAATTTCAATAATATTTTAATAGCATATCGTTGTTTAGTGAAACTCGGTATTGCGTACGACGCAAGCTATCGAGGAAGGTCACGATTTCATGTAAAGCAAGCCAAGAAAGTGTTGTGTAGAAAAAGATTCCTTTGATGATTTATATAACATAAAAGTCTCGGGTGTTACATTCTACCCCCCTTAAAAAGAATTTCTCCCTCGAAATTCGTCACTTTGTAACAAACAGATGAGGATACTTCTCCCTCATCATATCCTCAAGCTCCCATGTAGCTTCTTCAAGTTGGTGGTTCCTCCATAAAACTTTCACCAATCGAGTGGTCTTGTTTCGTAGGACTTTTTCGCTACGATCCATAATCTCTATCGGTTGTTCTTCATAAGAAAGATCTTGCTCCATCGGTACAACTTTTGAGCTGAGTACATGTGAAGGATCAGGTATGTACTTTCTCAGGAGAGATACATGGAACACATCGTGAACTTGAGAGAGATTAGGTGGAAGCACCAATCGGTAAGCTACGTTTCCAACATGATCCAGTATTTCGAAAGGACCGATATATTTAGGGCTCAACTTCCCCTTCTTTCCAAATCTCATAACCCTCTTCCAGGGAGATATTCGTAAGAACACTTTATCGACCACTTCAAACTCTAGGTCTTTTCTTCGGTTGTCGGCATAACTTTTCTGTCGACTCTGAGCTGCTCTTATGTGTTTTTGAATAGATCTGACCTTTTCTGCCATTTCATCAACGAGATCAGGTCCTAATAGCTTTCTTTCCCCAACTTCATCCCAGCAAGTTGGAGTCATGCATTTCTTTCCATAGAGAGCTTCATAAAGAGCCATCTGAATACTGGAGTGAAAGCTATTATTATAAGAAAATTCTACCAAAGGTAGGTGTTGATCCCAACCTCCTTTGAAATCCATAGAGAAAGCTCTCAACATATCTTCTAGGGTTTGAATTGTTCTCTCAGACTGACCGTCTGTCTGAGGATGATAAGCAGTGCTGAAACCCAACTCTGTATCCAGAGTATGCTAAAGACTTCGCCAGAACATTGAGGTAAATCTCGGATCCCGATCAGATATAATAGAAAGTGGTACTCCATGCAATCTTACCACTTCCTTTACATATATCCTAGCAAGCTGATCTAGAGAGAAATCCTCTCTAATAGCAATGAAGTGTGCAGACTTTGTAAGACGATCAACTATGACCCAAATAGAATTATTGCCTTTGGATGTTTTAGGAAGTCCTGTGAAAAAGTCCATAGTGATGTTTTCCCATTTCCATTCGGGTATGGGTAATGGTTGTAACATCCCCTTAGACTTCTGTCTCTTAGCTTTAACTTTTTGACAAACCAAGCATCGAGAGACATATTCAGCAACATCTCTTTTCATGCCATCCCACCAGAAGTACTCTTTCAGGTCCCTATACATGTTCGTGCTTCCAGGATGAATAGAGAATGTTGAACTATGAGCCTCATCCAGCATCTCCTTCTTTAATTCGGGGATGGGAGGAACAAAAACCCGATTCATGAACTTTATTATCCCATCACAATCAAGGTTGAATTCAGGAACATTTCTCACCTTCTTTTGTAACTCGACATCTTCTTTCTGTGCCTCATTAATCTTCACATGTATAGATGGTTGAACATTAATTTGAGAAAGATAAGATTTTTCCCCTTCCATTATGATTCCAAGATCCATCATTTGTAAATCCATAAATATTGGATCCTTTGTGATCCTCATCATGGATAAACTAGCATGGTCTTGTCGACTTAATGCATCTGCCACCTTGTTTGATTTCCCAGGGCGGTAATGGATTGAGCAGTCGTAATCCTTAATCAGCTCCAACCATCTTCTTTGACGCATATTCAACTCCATTTGTGTGAAAATATACTTTAAACTTTTATGATCAGTATAAATATCACACCTTTCACCATAAAGGTAATGCCTTCAAATCTTTAATGCAAAGATTACTACAGCTAACTCCAAATCATGTGTTGGGTAATTTTGCTCATGGATTTTCAACTGTCGTGAGGCATAAGCTATCACCATATCATTTTGCATAAGAACACACACCAATCCCTTCTTGGATGAATCACTGTAGATCACAAACCTTTCTCCACTACAAGGCAGTGTGAGCACTGGTGCACTGGATAACCTTCTTTTCAACTCCTTGAAATTCTCTTCACATTCCTCTGTCCAAACAAACTTAACTCCTTTCTGAGTCAACTTGGTGAGTGGATTAGATAATCGTGAAAAATCCTTTACAAAACGTCGATAATATCCAGCCAAACCAAGAAAACTTCGGATCTCAGTTACTGTTGTTGGTCTTGACCATCTTTCGATAACCTCTATTTTTGCTGGATCCACAGATATCCCCTCTTTTGAGATTATGTGACCCAAAAATGCAACTTTTTGAAGCCAAAATTCACACTTGGTAAATTTGGCATAAAGCTTCTCCTTTCTCAGGGTCTTCAATATAATTCTCAAGTGATCTTCATGCTCTTCCTTGCTCTTTGAATAGACAAGAATATCATCTATAAAGACTACCACAAATTGATCAAGATAGTCTCTAAAGACTATATTCATTAGATCCATGAAGATAGAAGGGGCATTAGTAAGACCAAATGGCATCACTATAAATTCATAGTGTCCATACCTTGTACGGAAAGCCATCTTTGGTATATCCTCCCTTTCGAACCTTAATTGATGATACCCTGAACGAAGATCAATCTTGGAAAAGTATTGTGCTCCTTGTAGTTGGTCAAATAAGTCATCAATGCGTGGGAGAGGATATTTGTTCTTGATAGTGATCTTGTTAAGTTCTCGATAATCAATGAAGAGTCTCATTGATCCATCTTTCTTCTTAACAAATCGAACAGGTGCTCCCCAAGGTGACGCACTAGGGCGTATGAATCCCTTATCAAGATTCTCCTGGAGTTTCTTCTTCAATTCCTGCAACTCAATTGGGGCCATTCTATAAGGTGTCTTTGAAATTGGCAAAGCGCCCGGTACGAGTTCTATTGAAAACTCAACTTCACGATTTGGTGGAAGACCCGGTAATTCCTCCGGAAAGACATCATCAAACTCCCGTACGATCGGCATATTCTTAATCGTGAGTTTCTCACCAACCATTTGAGATAAATAACCTTCATTTAGTGGAATCAAGACCCATAATATGGAAGAAATTTCCACTGGAAGGTTATATTCATCCTTGCATCGATAGACAATCGTAGATTGATCTGGAATATGAAATGTGACTTCCCTTATTTGGCTATTGATATGAGCTCCGTATAAAGAAAGCCAATCCATGCCAAGAATCACATCAAATTCCACTATAGGAAGGATCACAAGATTTGCAGGAAGCACTTTCCCACAAACTTCGTTCGGAGAAGAATTATAAACTTTTGATGCGATTGATGTTCCATTAGGTGTTGTCACAGCTAACTCAACATCTAATTGTTGAGGTAATACGGTGATACCCTTCGAAAAGTCTTTAGAAATAAAAGAGTGGGTGGATCCAGAATCAAATAAAACATTTTCTACTTTAGAGTGGATGGTAAGTGTACCTTTCACCACATCGTTATCGTACTCCACATCGCTGATAGAAATTGCATGTGACTTTCCTTTGTCTTTAGCCTTAAGATTTTGTTGACGTCGACCATCATCATCAACCCTTGGATTTGGGCATTGATTGGCATAATGCCCCATCTCCTTGCACTTGAAACATTGAAGTGTAGTAGGTTCATTTTGTGTATCCCTTCCTTTGTTTGCATCATTAGACATCTTCTTCCCATTATCGCGACATTCAAATGCCCGATGACCTTCCTTTCCACATTTGAAACATTTACTTGTCCCTTTAAGACAACTCCCTCCATGTTTCTTTCCACACTTTGAGCATAAGGGAAAGCTAATCTTCTTTTCAGTGTGCTCTTTAGATTTTCCTTTGAATTCCATTTTCCTCTTCTTAACAAACCCATATGACTGATGGGTTACTCCAATCTCCATCTCGACTTTGAGAGCACATCGAACGATTTCCTCGTATCTATTGAAGTCCCTTATGGCTAACGCCCTTCGAAGACTTGGTTTTAAGCCACTAAAGAATCGATCGATCTTACTCTCAGGTTGGATAATAATACCAGAAGCGTACCTTGCAAGTCTTGTAAAATTTGCTTCATAGGTACCAACAGATTCATCATCCCTTTGCTTCAGTTCAAGAAACTCTTTCTCCATCTTTGTTCGGAGAATACGAGGGAAGTACTTATTGAAAAATAAGTTCTTGAACTCGTCCCATTCCATGGACTCAATTTCATCCCTTTGCCTCATATTCTTAATAAGATTCCACAATTGATCAGCATCTCCTTCCAAACGATACACTGCTAGGATGACTTTATCATGTTCAGAACATTGAAGAACTGAAAATATCTTTTCAGTAGTACTAATCCATTGTTCAGCAACTAATGGATCAATAGACCCGATGAAAGAAGGTGGACGCTGCCTCATGAAGGATTCAACAGAATGTTGCTCCTTCCTTTGCTCATTTGGAAGTCCTGCATGATTCATAGCTTGAGAAAGTTGTGTGAGCATGGCTACAAGATTTTGCATTCCAGCTCCCATATCGTTTGGATGCTCAGGGGGACAATCATTGCATTGCCCATCGCATTCCGCATTAACACGGTTCCTTCGGGTTCCAGCCATTGACTAAAACCAGGAAGAATAGTGTGAGCAACACTAATTATAATAGAAAAACCACATAATTCAAGAATAAAATTTTCACGCTTAAGGTCTTATCCTAGGTTATTCATGGTCATTTCTAAAACACTAAGATTGTTTTCTATGCTTAGACTTATCCTTAGGGTTCTTACTAAGGCTTTCACATCCTAGTTTCCAAAGGATGACTATACCTTTCCTCGGATACCAACTATAACGACCCATACTTTACATACATTGTTAATACTTCAAAATTGAAGTACACTTATTACAACATATGACAAAACCACAAAGAACCGTATAGGTATAGTGTCTTTAGAAACTGGGAAACATAAACAACTGGTTCATAAATCTTCTACAGTTTCTCCCATTTATTTCATCATATCTAGGGTCCCTTTTAGCATATTCTACTTAATATACATCTTCCTGACCTGGGGAAAAGAAAACATAAAAGGGTGAGCTCAAATTCTCAGCAAGGGAAAATAAAGGAAATAAAAATCATATCATGTCTTTTTGAAAATCATAACCTGCAAAAGAGATCATAATATCTTAACATGGAACAAATCATAGAAGTGGAATTGAGATCCCCATAATCATAACACGAAACTTGAAACTTTGTGGCATGCACACATAATCATGGAAAATCATTTCTTGTTAGTCATGACTCATTTCCAAGACTATCTTAGTGGACAAAGTCCCTTTCTGAATCGAGTAACCCTCGTTTCAGTCCTGTTTCACTGAACTGGTATAACCTACCATTTCAGCCATTTCTATCTCATGAGATATAAAAATCTTTACCCAATGCATTGGAGGGAGATATAGGTCCCACCCATCTTATAATGAATCCTTTCTTATGTGTGCCACATAATCATAAATCATACATAATCGCATAACATATGTAACAAAAATGGGATTCTTGAAACATCATGACATCATAAAACAAATCATATAAGGTAAATTACTTAATAAGAATAATTACCTCAAAACATAATCAAATGAATGTAATAATAGGGATAAAAACAGAACCCTATATTATCTTAGATGGAAAATAATTTTGATAAAATACTTGAACTCCATTCTTGAGGAAAATATCCTTTCTTCTTCAAAAACAGTTTTCTTTTCTTAACATGTCATACAATTATAAACTAAAAGAAGTTGATTAAAAATAAACTTGAAAACTTGTAAAGGAATCTTCTTTTAAATAATGTTTTTAAAAATCCATTCATGCTGTATAAGTTAAAAAAAACATTCTTCGTACTTTTGTCGGAAAAGTCAAAAAGTACCTCGTACGAAAAACGAAAAAAGATTTCTTTCATATCTTTTACTAAAAACTCACCGAAGGGTAAAATTGGATATAAAATATTGTAGAAGGATGGAAATAATATTACATATTTAGGGAACATGGATGTGGATGATAAAATACACCCCAGTAATTACCAAAGTAAAAACAATCTCGGATAAAAGTGAGATTGTGATATTTCCCTTACCTTAGGTCCGATTTGCTTTGTACGTGTCCGAAGCTCCTGTATAATGGTTTAAATAATGTTATTGACTTATTAAATAATCATACATATTGATATGATATCATATATGGTCATATTCTTAGCTTCTTGTTAGTAATATTTCATTGTTACTTGTTACTCGGGTCTTTATTGCCTTTTGTTCTTATGCGTGTTTTGACGAATAAATTCTTATTCTTCTTTTAAGGTTATATATACCTTATATCCAGAATGGTATTAGTGTAACATATATCATATTTATTCATTCAATTCATTTATATAATTACTATGTAATGATGATCATGTAGAACGCGTCGCATCACATCATGGAGACGGTATTCCGTACGTACGCACGAGTGATGATATCGTTCCTATGATCATGTAATTGTGTTGGAGTAAATATATATTATTTCAGTATCAATATTAATTTATAATAATCATAAATAGTTACTCATTACACCATTATACCCATCCTTGTAAGGTGATGGTGGAAAATAGATTACACCACGGCGTGGAGACGGTATTCCGTACGTACGCACGCGCTGTGATTTCATTTTTCCGTAGGATGGATAGAAGGTGAATTAGGTTTGTTTCATATTTATAATAAAATATCAGTATGTAAGTAATACTGATGTTATTACTTTATCATGAAACAACTAAATAAGAATAAGTTGAAGAAGAAAGAAATTGAAAAGATCGGTAATGGATATTACCTCTTCTTTGGAACGCCTCTTTGAATCCTCCACTTAGGGAACTAAGATTGGTCTTTGAAGAAGACCAGGACCTCTAGGATTATTCAAGGGAAGTGGAGAGGAGAAAATTTCAAGTTTTGTCCGAGCTTGAGTGCTCAAATTGGTGTGAGGAGGAGGGGGAGGAGGTGCCCTTTTATAAGGGAGGAGAGGGGCACCTTAGGAATATCTCAAAATATTATTTTATATTAAAGTCAAAATCGGTTTATAATGGTTCCAAAGGGTCTTATTTCGAAGCTAAAGTGGGGATGGGTCGAAATCCTATCAACCAATAGTATTTAGACAAGTTTAGGGTATTATTTTGACCTTATCAATTATATTTAACTCTAAGTTAAATAATTTAACTTTTACCGTGTCTTTTTGGTTTTCTTTCACTATATGGTTAATACACTTACTATAACATGCCAAACGAACCCCAAATTGTTTATTATTAATATATATATCCTTATCTAAGTCATTTGGCCGAACCTTATATTTTTAGGAATAAAATAACAATTAGTAATATAATATTTTATTTAAAAACAAATTTGTGTCAACTTTGACACTATTTGATATATGATTTTTGTGAAAGTCATAAAAGAATTATATGTTTGAAAAAAATTGATTAAATCAACACTAATATATCATAGTAACCTAGAAAATTAGTGTAATTCTTAAAAAGTCTCAAATTACATTTATTTTGGTCTTTATAACATCAATTATGTCAATATTTCATTAATAAGATAATTACTGCATCATCATTGTGTCATAAATAAATTAAATTATTTAATGTCTAAAAATTATAAATAAAATATAATTATGTAGGAAATATTTTTAGATTTATAATAAATATTTATAGTCGAATTTATCTTATGTATAACCCCATATTAAAAATGTTTTAGTTATTAAACTTTGATTTTAACTATTTTAACTATTCATTAAATAAAATAATATTAAATGTCATAATCTAATCCAAGTGGACCTAAATGGTCATATTATATTAATAAGGTTGTTTTTGGTCTAATTACACTTATCCAATAGAATTAGGACATGTGTTTAGGGTAATAGTAATATCATATTTACCCTTAGTTACCCTATTTACTATTAACCGTGGTAAAAAAAAGTAAAAAGTTACTATCCACCAAAAATTATTTTCATCTCATTGAACCACATTTTTTTCCTTGATATTAACCGTGTCTTTCGGATTTTCGAAATTCCATTCACAGAAGCGGTAAAATTAAGTTTTATGCAAAATTCAGTTTTTAACCTACCACTTAGTGGTTTCACTATTCATCAAAAATTGAAAGTTTTCAGAAAAATACCAAAATTTCACCCTAGGCTAATTTCGGTATTCCCAATCCAAAAATGAATTCCATTTTGAAAAATAAAATTCACAAAATTTCAAAAAGTGGTTATTACTTTTCATAACGGCTAGTTTTAATAATATTTTAATAGCATATCGTTGTTTAGTGAAACTCAGTATTGCGTACGACGCAAGATATCGAGGAAGGTCACGATTTCGTGTAAAGAAAGCCAAGCAAGTGTTGTGTAGAAAAATATTCCTTTGATGATTTATATAACATAAAAGTCTCGGGTGTTACAGATAGTGGACGGAAGGGAAACCATAAAAGGATAAGTAGACGGGAAGTACCACTAGGTGTGAATGGTTGAACAAGTTGGACGGAAGCTCCACCATTTAGTTGTTTTGGTTGTTTTGGTTATTTTTTGTGCATTGCATTGCAAGTTGGAAATTGTTGTGCTAGTGTGTGAATGATGAAATGGCTTGTGGAATGTTTGGTCGGTTTTCCCTTGGTTGCTTGGTTTGGGGTGTGATGGCTTGGTAAGAGCATGTTTGGCTTATGGAAATGGTTTCACTTGTGTTTTACTTTATATAAACTATTTTATATAAATGTGCTAACAGTTTTATCCTAGTAGTGTGTGTAGGGAAGTCATTTAGGGAAAACGTAATGAGTTTTAGTACTCACCCCCTACTTTGGCACTTTGGTGTCATTGCAGATGTTGTGTACCGTGACATGGGAAAAGGTTAGAAATCTCCCACCTTTAGTGGTGCATTGTTATTTCTTGGTGGATCTTGGAGATCAGAGCTTGGTATGGAGCTGTGGTGGTGTCATGGATCGTGGTGTTTGTTGTTTGGTTTCTCTTTGTACTCTGCTGTGGTGTAGAAAAGTTTGGTTGTATTGTTTTTGGGTTGTATTATGGCACAACTTGGTTGTCTTTTGGGAATTCATGTTAGATTTTTATTGACATTCATCATCTAGTGGTGGTTAATAGATGGTTTGGTTGGTTTTGTATTAAGGTAAAATCAATCCCCAACATGATCTTGAAGCCCTCAGCATTTATTTCCATACTTTGGCATCTTGGGAACATATCTTAAGTCCAAGTATCCCCCACCGCCTTCTCAATAAAATGAGGTAGGGGTTGGAAGACCCTTTCTCTCGAGGCAGTAGTGTGTGCACGGTTAGCGCATGGTTTGTCAAACCATGCAGGCTAACCGTGCAGCCACTTAAAAGCAGGGTTTTTAAATCCAGGTTCCCTCGGTCTTGACCTAAAACACTCCAAACTTCCTCTCACTCAGGATTTCGGGTTCTCAAGGGTTTAGGGTGCTCCCCCACTCATTTTGAAAGCGTTTTGAAGAGGTTTCTTGACAGTTTGAAGGTGGTTTCTCCTGGGTAAGTATCTCTTCTTGGGTTCATTGTGTTTTCCTCTAGATCTACATCTACCTCTCTCTTGGTTTTCAAGATCTACACCCATTGTATGTAGATCTATGGTTGTGGTTGCCATGGATGTTAACTTTAAGGCTTCTGAATGTTAGGGAAGGAGATATAGAGAGGTTTCGGGGGTGCGTTCGCCGGATTTGAGGTGTGATTGCTTGTGGTTCAATCCCTCGAGAACCCTAAAGGTAGGTGAATTCTCCCTCGACTCCACTTGGTTAGAGCTAATGGTTTTGGTTACAATAAATTTTTTGAGCTTTAAATTAATTGTGGTTTGATGTGAAAAATTGATTGGATATCCCATGGGTGAAGTTTTGGGGGATTTTTTTGGGAAAAAGGGGTTTGTTTGGTGAAATGTTATTGTTGTCGATTTTAAAATGGATATTTTAAAATGGGATACAATGGTTGATTTATGAAAATGATTGGTGGAAATGGTTTTCAATAAAGAGGTTGTTTTATTTAAATGTGGTTGGTCATGGAAAATGATTTTCAATACAAGGGTGATTTATTGAAGTGGGTTGATATGCAATGGAATTGGTTGATTGCATGTTGTTGTGACCATTGTGGGTTATATGCTTGGTTCATGATTGATTGGAATGTTGTGTATAAGTGGCGAGAAGTACCACTATAAATAGGGGATGGATAGTGGACCGAAGGGCCACCATCAAAGGATAAGTGGACAGGATGTGCCACAAGGTGTGAATGGGTGAAAAGGTTGAATAGAAGCTCCACCGTTTGGTTGTTTTGGTTATTTCAGTTGTTTGTTTTGAATTTCTTTGAATGTTGGAAATTGTTGTGCTAAGGTGTGAATGATGAAATGGCTTGTGGCATCTTTGGTCGGATTTCCCTTGGTTACTTGGTTTGGGGTGTGATGGCTTGGTAAGTGTGTGTTTGGCTTATGGAAATGTTTTCACTTGTGTTTTACTTTATATAAACTGTTTTATATAAATGTGATAACAGTTTTATCCTAGTGGAATGTTTAGGGAAATCATTTTGGGAAAACCTATAGAGTTTTAGTACACACCTCTTGCTTTGGCACTTTTGTGTCTTTGTAGATGTTGTGTTCTATGACATGGGAAAAGGTAAGGCATCTCCCACCTTTAGTGGTTCATTCTGATGTCTTGGTGGAGTTTGGAGCTCGGAGCTTGGTATGGAGCTGTGGTGGTGTCATGGATCGTGGGGTTTATTGTTTGGTTTCCGCTTGCACTCTGATGTGGTGTATAAATTTCTGGTTGTATTGTTTTTGGGTTGTATTGTGGAACAACTTGGATGTCATTTGGGAATGCATTTTGGGTGTTTTATTGACATCCATCATCTAGTGGTGGTTAGTGGATGGTTTTTTATTTAAGGGAAAATCGTTCCCCAACATGATCTTGAAGCCCTTGGCATTTATTTCCAGCCTTTGGTGTGTTGGGAACGTCGCTTAAGGCCAAGTAGCCCTCACCGCCTCCTCAATCCAATGAGGTAGGTGCGGGGTGTTACATAAATTATTTTGTTTGGATTATAAGTGTGATCTTGATATTGTGAAATTCAATGTAATGGATAGTTCTAAAAGTGGAATTATGAATATTTTATAGTAAATATTATTTTATTAAATGATTAAAAAGTCTAAAAAATATTAAATTCTAAAACATTAAAGGTATATGGTTAATTACATCTTCCATGGTCTATTTATGAGCCTTTTGAGATTTTATTGTATCATTATTGTCCCTTATGTAGTAGGAAATTTTATTAGAACAATAATTATCAAAAGAGTTAATGGGAATTTAAAAATGATAAGGGTATAATCATGACCTCAAATTGTCCAAAAAATTAATGGGATGAATAAGATTTTACCCTTATCATCTTGGGTTTGAATTTGTGTTGTTTAATGGACACTTGTCCAAGAAAATGACTTATATATTATTTAAATCAAAGATTCATACATACTATCACTTCCTTTGTATTTAATATATTTTTTGTTTCCATATAGGGGAAAATAAATATATAAAAAAACCTAAATTTATATTTATATTTTAATGAAATTATTTACATTAAATAAATTTATTTTTAATTTATAAAAATTATATAATTACCTTAAATGCTTGTGAAATGCTAATACTGTATATACTTAATATTAATTTTGATTAAATTTGAATGAGTAAATTAGTGAAATGAATTTTATAGATACATATGACATGTTATATATGTTTTAAAGAATTAGATTCAAATTTACCCTTTTTATTGTATCAGGCACTGTAGAAGGAACTTTGCGGTATTGTATCAGGTATAGTAACGTGAACTGTAGAAGACATTAGTTGGCACTATAGCAGCCAAGAATATTCCCCCGTTTGGGCCTTCGGGCCATAGAGTTGGTCCCTGAGTCCTTTAAGGCCTTAGGGTATGTAAGACATTTGGGCTACCTGAAGGCCTTCGGGCCACCTTAAGTGCAGATGAAAACTAGACAACCTATATGGAACAAGTTTCAGAAGAAGGATGAGCAAGGAGCATTCACCATAGAAGAAGCTAAAAGGATTTCAAGAATGAGAGGGTATGAAACCTACCATTGGGACAAGCCTATGCTTTTATAGGAAAGCCTAGCTAAACAGCCAAGCAAAGGAGGAGAACTGATTTTTTGAGGAAGAAGCTGGGGGGAGTAGTTTAAAGTCGTTAGTCTGGTTTGTATGTAATGTTTGAAGCCTACAGGCATTGAATTCATCTATGGCCTATAGTCTATGTAATACATATGCCTACGGGCATTGTAAGGGTTCCACCTCTCCCCTTTAAAGGTGTATTATCCAAAATTAATAAAAAATAATTGCCTTTGGGCCATTGGAGGTAGTAAATTTTTTAACCATTTTTTAATAAAATTATGGTAACCATGGTTAAGGTCAAAAATAAATATCCAAGGGGTTAATCAGAATGATAAGGATTGAAATGACACCAAAAAATGTCTAAATTCTATTATTTTATGATATTACAACCATATAAAATGTTATCCTCTAATACATTAACATTTTTAGAAATTTTTCATCATAAATTAATATATTATACTTTAATATTTGTTGAAATTCCAAAAGTGACCGTCGCCTAGATTATAAAAGGGAACCTACCCATCAACTATTCACACCACATTGATTCATTTAGGTAAATAAATTACATTCCATTAATCTTCCCAACATCATTATCCAAGTTTTTGAGTTTCTATTCCTAAAAAAATACCAACTATAGATCCCTTAAGATTTGATCTAAAGAAAGACTGTCAAAGAAGAGGTAATTGACTTTACTGACTCTTTCATGTTTATTTATTCTTATACATAATATTCATGTGCTATTTCCATGAAAAAGTAATAAATAAATTATCATCTATGTTATTAGATGTTTTTATAAATATTTTATTACCATATTCAACCTTTTATATATCATGTAAAAAATTAAATCACAGCACATGCGTATGTACGACTTACCATCTCCTCACAGTAGTGTAATTTTTTTCATCACAATTTTACAAGGATGGGTATATTGATGGAAATAAGGGATATATATGATAATTATGAAATTATATTCATTCTATAAAATTAAAATACAATATTTTTTATTACCCTTTCATCCATTTATAAATGATATCATCGTTCGTTCATAGGTACGACTTACCGTCTCCATGGTGCGATGCGATTCATTTTCATTGTCCATATTTCAATAATGATTCTAAAAATGTATAAATTGAATAAAAATTATATATATGACCTTAATATAATATTTTATATTATATAACTATATCCCATTCATCAAACAATGAATTTTACAAAAAAACATTCAAAGGAAAAAGTAGCAGTTAACACCAAAAATAGTGAAAATAATGAAACATTATTAATGAAAGGTAGTAAGATATTATAAAAGGATCATATAAGATGTTATAAATTTTAATTTAGTTCTTTTATAAATTAATAACATGTTTAATTCCATTATAGAGGAGGTGTGATCAATTTTTAAGGAAGTTGAACCTGAGGTAAGGGACTTCATAAAACAATTTCCATTCATTGGGCTAAACATCTAATTCATTGATTGTGTCAAGGTAAGATTATATGTGAAATATATTTTTATTACCTTTTTTATATTTCAACTTGTTTTATTTAGGTTTATAGAATATACACATAATATATTCATTTTATTAATTGTAACTTCATTGATATGGTCTTTGTAAAGGACTTCATCTCAAATTTTCCCTCGTTAAGGAATATTTTGAAATTTTGCACATAATTTATTTTCTATCATGTAAATATTTCCCATGGGATTTATTAATAATAATAATTATTTTAAAGTTATATTTCTCTTAAATATAAATATTTTGGTATCACATATATGTTTGTTTGTTAAATTGTATATCATTTATATAAAAAGTGTTCTATATAGAATGTCATTTTTTTTATCTGGGGAAATATTGATAAATCTCCATTATTTACTCAATAAGGATATTTGATGATTAAGAATATTTTTCACAAGTTAAATTGATTATTTGATATATATGGAATGATTTGGGAATGTAGTGATTGATGGGGCCTGGAATTATATAGCCCCACGATGTATAGACCGATCTAATGACAAAAATAAGTTGAGCTAAAATTAAATAGGATTTTACCAATAGTTTAAACCATATTGTGAAAGGTATTGATGGTAGTGGTGTCATGTTTCAGATACATGATATATAATAAGTAATAATTTCTTTTATTAAGGATTCAATTATTAATATCCAGTGGATTTTCAATATGATATTATCTCTGGATGCATTTCATTATCAGTTTATTGAATAAATAGAATATGTTTTCAGTTCATTACATTATCATATTGAGTATGCCTTATCATGTCATGTAGGTAAGTAATTAATTTGGAATGTATTCTTAGTTACTGAACATTACATATATATTATTCCTTATATAATATTTATAGTCGAGTTATTAAAATTTAATGTGCGTTCAATTATTTAATATGGCATATTTTTTATGCTTATTTATTTATGATATATTCCACTGTATTTAACCCTAATGATAATTTCAGATCACCCTTATATTTTTGTTCCCCATGAATCCAAGAAGTATAATATTATTTTTATTAAAGGTTATTCTAGGGTAAATAATGTCATTCTTAAAAAAATAATGATGTAATTTGTGTTTTTAAATGTAATTTGGGAATAATATATGTATCTAGTTTTACAAAGTCTACTAAACTATTAGGTCCTTTGGGATGTGATTCCTTGTATATTATACCACTTTACTAAAGCTACCATTTTCAATGGGCTATTGGAGTCAGGGTCTTTATAGTTGGTATTAGAGCAGGTTTAGTAGAAACATTGGAAATTAGAAAAATATCGATTAGGGAATATAACCCTATGATAGAATTTGAGGACAAAACTAAGTAGAGGATATAATCCTATAGATTTTGTAATAACCATGAATAACCTAGTTTAATCCTAAGGATTCATATATTGAGAAATTTGTTAATTTAGACATCCTATAAGTTATTCTTCATGTCTATGTGATTTATAACTATGATTAGTGTTTCCCACACTATGCTTTTGGTTTTAGTCATTGGATAGAACTAGAAAGAACTGTGTTAATAATGAATGTGATGGAAAATTTTTTTATGAAAAACCAAATGGTATAATGACAGGAATAAATAATATTTTGATTATTCTTAACTAGAAATCATGATATATGATAAATCACATACACCTTAACCAACTCTTAGACTCGCTAAAGAAGAGAAGGATATAGTTCTCTGAGATCCTAGGTGGTGGAAACCATATAGTAAGGATTATTCAATTTCATATATGTAGATAATGTTTGAATATCCACTCAAGTGAATATCTTAGAGTAATAGTAATATTTATTGGGTGTATAATAAAAGGATATAATGTAAGTAATTTCTAAAGTAAAATGAAAAGTTTTCTATAATGGTATCCCAATTGTATTATCAACAGTTAAAAGTTTTAGATATAGAAAATATAGGCATTATTAAAATATATGTCATAGGGGGAAAACTCATGAAGTGAATCAATAATGTTATACAAGTACTGGTTATACTTTTGATGATTAAGAGACTATAAATAAAATATGAAAGGAAATAGGGATTAAGGAATAAGATGATGATGCATAGTTAATGGTTTAAGAATGAAGTAGAATGATTAATGTGCTTGGGTATTTGGATTAAATAATTATTTTATAATTGTTTCTATGGTTATAAGAATAATAAGGTGAATAAGGATTGTACTTTATCACTTCTTATTTATGGTTTGGGAATTATGTGATGAATAGTACCAGTAATCAAGAGAAGTGATTCTATTGAAAGTTGATCTTTTAGAAAACCCATGATATGGGAAAGATAACCCAATATATACTATTGATGATAAAGAAATTATTATTTGATTTTATGGGTTTCCATGAGCTTTTTAATTAATTATATGGTTCATGGATTTTACTATATGTTTTGATTTATGGAATATATTCAATAGCCTGAGGTTTTATTTTTAGAAGCAGTAAATATTTCATTAAGGATTAAAGGAGATAAGGATTTTAATATATTTTGTATGTGAATATAATAGATACATTATGTTGTTTGGGAAAAATAGGATGTCAATTTTATTTTTTAAATTTAGCGACCTTCCTTCTAATTTTTTTTATAGATGTATTTTTTATGAGTCTTATGGTTAACTACTTATGTAATAGAATAAGTTGAACATTGAATATTATTTTTTATGGTTAAAGTATGATTTATTATGTCTGATTCTATGTGATAACCATTTTTTTCATTTGTTGAATACTTAAAGGATGAAGGAATGACTTATGGATCGTTTCATAAAAGTGATTTGGACATAAACATTTGTCTTGAATATCCATCTCTATGTGTACAAAACGAAGTAGAAATAGATCGAAATACAACCAAATGATTAAATTATGTCATGGAGTGAAATAAAGTACTTTTTTATTCTTAGGTTTTTTATATGGATATTAAAATAATCCTCCAAATCAAGGAAAATAATTTTGGAACAAAAAATTTATCATTTAAAGTTTCTTACTAAGAAATCAATGGTCTTTTAATCAATCACGTACTTATAGTTTTATGTTGGTTAAATTTCTAATGACCATGTTATCTATCACTCTACATCATAAATTAATATTTATATTTTTGTTTCGTTCCTTTATGTCCACTTCCCATTAATGTTCTCCTAGTTAGAATCATAGTTTTGTGGTGACCTATACATTTTCATTTCCTTTTTTTAAGATGAAGTTCTAGTATCCTTTTTAATAATGTGGGGTTTATATAAAGGAATATTCAAATATAAACCATTGATTATCTATATAAAATTGTTAATAGTGAGGATGAAATTTATGGAAGGAGCGGATAATGTAACAACCCAATATTTTATGGTATGTATCTTTTTAAATTTAACCTTTTTATAGCTTATGTTTCACTCAACACCCAACTTAAACGAAAAATGGAATATTATTATGTGATTATAATAATTTAGTCATTAAATTGGAGGGAATGGATAGTATTATCCAAATTTTAAAATATATATTAAGTTCATTTTTTATATATTAATTAATTCATTGTTAATAAGAACATGATTTTTAGTAAAATCATTTTATTCCTCAAAAAATATATTTTCTACAAATATGATTTTCTTCCTTTTTATGATTAAATATTAAAATAATTTTATAGTACATCAATAAATTTGGTTTTATAAAAATAATAATTTTTTAAATTTATAATATCAAAATTATATTATGATGAATATTTTGTAATTTTTTTATATGACTGATTTTATAGTGATTAGTGAAAAATAAAGATTTTTATAAAACTATCAATCTATTTATATTGAAAATAAATTTATGAATTTAATTTTACTTAAATATAAAGTATGTAATATTTTATAAATTGTTGTGTTTATTTCATTTTAATCAACATTGTACCTTATTTTGGTATAAGTATAAGTTTGGGATTAAAAATGTATTTTTCAAGAAAACTGTTTTTATCATGTTTTGAGGGATTAAATTTAAATTAAATTCTAAAAATTTTCTGTTTTCAATTTTTAAATATTGATATATTATTTTTATTTATATAGTTCAAATTTAGTAAATATTTTCGTTTTAGTTTTTTCAAATGTGAAAAATAACCTAGGTATTTTCATTACCACGGTAAAGGGTTAATTGGGTAATATAGGTTAAAAATAAAATTATTAAGATACTAATATGACATTAAAACTTACCCCAAATTTATTGAGTGAGTAATTGTTGTTAATAAGTATTCAAGGTTCTTATGTATGACCATTGTATCCATTCTTAAGTGATTATGACCCTCATAATATTTTATTTTAGGAAAAGTCAAATATGTCACATTCATGATTGAAATAACTATAAAAATTTCAGTACATTTTTATCCAAAAGATATCTTTGACAATAAATAGAATATTAAAATCTAATGAAATTATATTCATCTGATTAATTTGTTTTTAATTTTTAGGGAATAAATAATTACATTAAATGTTTACACAACTATGATGCAGTAAATATTTAGTTAACAAAAAAATGAAATAAATGATATTAGAGATATTAAAATAAATTTAATTTGAGAAAATTAATGTGATACATTAATATTATATATAAATATGAAATATTAGGGATGTAATAGATTATTTTTTAGAATTACAAGTGTTATCTTTATATTTTTAAATTCAATTTAGTGACTAGTTCAAAAAATTAACATTATGAATATTTTATAGTAAATATTATTTTATTAAATGAATAAAATGTCCCAAAAATATTAAATTAATCCACATGATTGGTATATAGTTAATTTTATAAACCATAGTCCATTTATGGTTTTTTTCACATCTTATTGTAACATCATTGACCCTTATATAGTAGAAAGTATTAATGGCACAATAATTATCCAAATACTTAATGGGAGGTTAACACAAATATATATGATTATAACCATGACAAAAAATTTTCTATGAAAAAATATGGGATAGATAGTATTTTACCATTATCACCTTAGGTTTAAATTTTTGTTTTATAATAGACACTTGTCTATTTAAATGACTTTTATATTATTCCAATAAAAGATAGTTACAAAATGTTAGTATCATTGTATTTAAATATATTTTATTCTTTCACATAGGGAAGGGATCTTGATATGAATGAAAATAAATGTATATTTTGATAATAATACAATTATTTTTGTTATATAAATTTATATTTTTATTTTTAAAAATTATATTATTTCCTTAAATGCTTGTGAAATGTTATTGTAATATTTATTTAATATTAATTTTGATATAATTTGAATGAGTTAATGGGTGAAATGAATTTTATAATTATATAGAAAATATTACATAGGTTTTAAAGCATAGTATTCGAATTTACCTTTTTTCAAGACGTATTTGAATTCAAAGTAACAAAATAGTTTCAAAATTGACATTGATAATAATTTATCCAAATAATATTATATTAAATTTTGTTAAAATTCCTAAAAATATTATCTCTATACATGTTAATGGAATATAGTTTAACACATTATTATTTTTCAATTAATGGGTAATTTTTCAATTTATAGTAACATTATTAATCATCTGTGAATAAAATTATGGTTATTATGGTTAAGGTCAAAATTAAATATCCATGGGGTAATTCAAAATGATTAGGTTTAAAATAACACTAAAACATGTAAAAATTCGAATATTTTATGGTATTAAAACCCTATCTTTTTTTATATTCAAATCCCTTACTATTTGGAGGAATTTTCTTATGGTCTATTAATATATAATAATTTATTATTTTTAGAAATTCTAAAAGATTCCTCACCTCAGTTATAAAAGGGAACTTCCTCCCTCACTTGTTTACACCACATTGATCCATCTTTCTTGACGAGTCCGACCCATTTATCTTCGAAACATAATTATATGTTTTATGGGGGTAATAAGACTTCCAAAATACCAACCCTGGATTCCTTATGGAGATATCTGAAGTAAGTCTTCCAAAGAAGAGGAAATAATATTTACTTAATCTTTCAATTTCATTTCTTATACTACTTCCACTTTATAGTTTATTACCATGAAAATGTAATAAATATTGTATCATATACATGAAAATATTTAATTATGATTATATTATATCCATGTTATTACATTTTATCAGTCCTATAAAAAGGAAATCGCTACGCGTGTAAACGTACGACTTACCATCTCCAAGCAGAAATGTAATTTGTTTTTCATATCCATTTTACATGGTTTGGTATAATGATGGAAATTATGGATATATGTGACAATTATGACATTTTATTGATTCTATAATATTAATATATCATCTTATTTATTACCCTTTCATTGATTTATAAATGATATCATCGCTCGTTCATATGAATGACATACCATCTCTATGATGTGATGCGATTCATTTTCTATATCCATCTTTCAAGAATGATTCCCAAAATGTATAAAATGAATAAATATGAAATCTATGACCTTAATATAGTTCATTAGACGATGAAGCTATACCATATTCACAAGAACTAGGACTTTCATGAAAACAAATATGCATTGGAAAATGAAGTAGTTAACAGATGAAATAATGAAAATAATGAACAATTATTAATGAAAGGGTTGTAAGATATTATAAATCGATCATATAAGATGTAATAAATATGAATAAGGTTTAGGTATAAATTAATAACAAGTTTAAAACCATTATACATGAGGTTTATACAAGGTTAGATGAAGTCAAACCTGAGGTAAGGGATTTCATTACTCAATTTTCATTCATTATATTAAAATTATAATTCATTTATCGTGGAATGCTAAGATTATGTGGAAAATGACTTTTTATTACCTTATGTTATATTTCAAAAAAATAGATTCAAAGTGGATACACAAAATCTATTTATTCGATTAATTATTACATCATTGATAAGACCATTGTAAGGGACTTCATCTCAAATTTTCTCTCACTCAGGAATATTTTGATATTATGAAACTAATTTTTTTATACAGTTTAAATATTACACATTTGATTTATTTATGATAATAATTCATTGAAAATTACATTTCTATTAAATATTCATCGTCTTATATCATGGATATGACTATTTTTTAAAGAATATTTCATTTATATATACAATAATGTATGTTGAATGTTATTTAATTATATGGGGAAATATTGATAAATCAATATTCATTACTAAATATGTATATTGAATGAAAAGTATCATTTCACATTAATTAAATCTATTATTATATATTTGAGGGAAGCTTTGGAAATGCAGTGATGGTTCAGTCTTATAATTATATAGCTCCTTGATTCATCAACTAGTCTCATGAGACAAATCTGATAAGCTAGAATAAATTGATATTTTACCTATAGTTTAAACCATCTTGTAATAGGAATTTATGGTAGTGGTATCATGCGCTAGATATATGACATCCAATAATTGATAATTGTCTTCATTTAGGATTTAATTATTATTATCCCAAATATTTTCATTATGATATTATCTCTAGATGCATTTCATTATTTTTATATTGAATAAATGACATATGTTTTCAATTACTTACATTTATATATTTATTATCCCTTATCTATTTAGAAAGTTAGGTTATTTATATGGAATTTATTTCAGTTAATTAGATTACCATATAGATTATTCCATGTCTAATTATGATGGTCAAGTTTTTAAAATGGAATGTGTGTTCAATTATTTACCTTTACATGTTGTTTATGAATATTGATTTATCACACCTTCTACTATACTTAACACTTATTGAGAATTTGATCACACCCTTATTTTATTTCCGTTACATAGGAATCAATGATGTGTAATATCATTTTTATGAAAGGATAATCTAGTGGGAATAATTCCATTCTCAAAAAATTATGTTGTTATTTGTGTTTTCAAATAAAATTTAGGAACCATTTATGTATCTATTTTACCAATAATAATAAACTATTCTATTATTTGGGATGTGATTCATTGTATCTTATGTCAATGTAATAAAGTTACAGTTGGATCTAGGCTACTAGAGTTGGCTTCTTTACATGAATAGCTTCATTTTTAGCTACTAAAGCATATGTTTCTTCACAATGTATTCCCTCTAATTGATTATAACCCTTAGCATCAATTATAGCTTTATTTCTAACTATTATATCATTTTCATCACATATATTCTGAAATACCCATTTTACTCTAATTATAAATGTATCTATAGGTTAGTCAACCGAATTCCAAGACTTGTTCCTTTCAAACTCATTGAGTTCATCTTGTACTGCATTTAGCCAATCCCCCCCACATAATGCCTCATCAAGAGTCTTAGGTTCAAATTTAGATAAAAATACAAGCTGCTTAGTTTTATTTCTTAAATATCTTATATTTCTAACCAGTTTATCTACATCACCAACGATATTATGAATAAGATGATTCCTAAGAAACAACTGATTTCCTAGATTTATAAAACATTGTTCAACAAAAAAAGGGAAAAATATTCATGAGGAATAACTAAAGAATTATATTTTTTATTTTTCACTACTAAGAATAAATTTCCAACATCATGTGGAAATAAGTTTTAGAAATAAAATATGAATATGTTTATTGGGATTTTTAAAAACAAAAGGATCAGTTTTATCAAACATAACACGTGTTGTTTCCCTAATAGTTCTTGTAGTTTTATTGAAAACTCTATATTGCTTAATATATGTGGAATAACCTAAAAATATTCCTTCATTCGATTTCAGTGATAATTTTTATAATTTATATTTAGTATTCAGAATGAATACATTATATCTAAAAACATTAAAGTAAGAATGTTTTGGTTTCCTTCTGGTCCAAATTGTTTAATGTTTTTATTAATAAATGTTTTAATTAAGACTCAATTTATTGTATAATAGGTATTAATAACCGATTAATCCTAGAAATTTTAATCAATTAAGTGTTCACTAAGAATGGTTCTAGTAATATCTCTATGAACATTATTTCTTCTTTCGATTACACCATTTTTATTTGGATTTTTAGGGGCTAAAAAGTTTTTTATAATTACTTTTTACTACTAAAAGTTTCGAAATCAGAATTTAAAATTTATCCACCATGATCACTATGAATATTTATCAAGGTGAGATTTTTCTCATTTATAAATATATATATGAATGTTTTAAAATAATTAATGGCTTCAAATTTCCTTGATAAAAAATTCTCCCATGTATATATAGTGAAATCATCAACCAAAATATACACTTAGTATTTTAAACCTATACTTTTAGTTTTTTCAGGACCAAAAAAGTTCATGTTCACTAACTTTAAATCCTCAAAAAATGATAATTCACTAATATTATTAAACCATGACTTATGTTTCTTTCCAAGTTCACAAGGACCACAAACTTTTGTTTAATCAAACCTAATTTTGGGAAGATCCTTAAAAAGTATTTTATTATATAGTTCAGATAAATTTATAAGAATACAATGTCCTAATATTTTATTCCATAGCCAAGTTTTATCTTCCATGTCACTAAATAATGGTTGATATTTTCTCCTAAGGTATTCCATGTATAATTTATATACATTCTCTATTGATTAGTAGAAAGAATAAATTCATCTTTAAAACTATGAATAATACATTTATCAATATTTAAGTTCCCAATATAACACTCATACCATAATTTCATTATGCTAATAAGTCTGTGGTTATTTCATACAACAAATATGACATTGGAGATTAATGATTTTCCAAGAATAACAATGTTACCTATATTGATAATTTCTCCTTGTGCCTTATCTCTAAAGTGACTTTTACACCTTTTAACATTATAATCATATATGAAAAATATTTTTTGATATTAATATTTATGGGGAAACCACTATCCTTGTAAAAAATGTTTTTTTTGTTTCTACATTCATTATTTTCCCAAAAATAAACAAATTTTTATTTTTTAACCCAAGCCTTCTTGGGTCTGGTATTATTAGAAAGTAAAATATTAGGTATCCACATTTTTTCAACATTATTATTTTGATAAAATGCATTTATTTGGAAAAATGGGCTTCATGAAAACCTAAGTACTAAACACTATTCTAAGTACATTTTTCTTCAAGTGTCCACCATATTGACATTTAGTTCGAAATGAATCAATTTTCGAAAAAAAGTCATTATTACTAAAAATAGTTTCTTTTAGTAAAACCCAATTCAAGAGTATATCTATTAGGTCTAATGTGATTATAAATTGTATAAAAGTTTTCCATTATAGAGGTAAACATAGATAAAAGTTTCTTCAAACTAGAAATTTAATATGTCGTTTTTCAACTATGTTTCTTCCTCTATAGAACTTATATTCATAATAATTTTTACAAAATAGGTTTGTAAACTAGTTTTATAAAAACTAAACATTTCAGGATATTTAGAAAGAATATAATTTTTAAAATTGGTTTTATCATGTTATTTAGAAGGATATGATTTTTCTATAGTTCAACTAGTAATTCTTGAATTTCGATTGACTATATTTTCTTGAGAATAATCATGTTTTTTAGAAGAATTAAAATTTTAATTATCAAGTAATTTCAAAATTATAGATACTTCTTCAAAACATGGTAATGTATTATCCTACTTGGTTGAGGAACATTCATCATATGATGATATAGACTTATCCTCATCATTACTATAGAGGTATTTATCATTAAAGGTAATATTAGTAAGAGATTAAAATGTAGTTACCTTGGACATGAGAAATTTTTTACCTTTGGTATTTATAAATATAAATTAATATTTCTCTATCAACAAATTTCATTGTTTGAAGGGATTCATAAGAACTGTCTCCTCTAATTTCACTCCATGTTTCTGAAGCTTTTAGACTTTTCTTGTTCTTTTTTATAGTATTTATTATAATTCCTCTAAGAATTTATTTATTTCTTATAAATTATTTTAATCTTATGAAATCATGATCTGATATTTTCTACCTTCTTACACTCATAACATATAACTTCAGAAGATTACTTCTTATCGCTTTTATACTTATGAGTCTTCTTATATCTGTACTGAAAATATTTTTTCCCAAAAATATATTCATCCTTATTGAAATATTATCCATGTAATTCTAAATTGTTTTGAAGAACTAGTATCTTATTTAACAATAATTTTATTCTTCTTATATGTTTTTACAAATTTTTTAAAATATTGAGCTTTAATAGGAACAACAGATGTAGTTTCAAAAGAAACTCCTCAATTTTTCTTCTTCCTCATCTCTGCATCCATTTTTAGTCTACCTTCATTCTGCATAAGTGTTCCAATGAGATCATCTAGAGTAAGATATTTTACCATTATTGTGTTATCTAAATATATTCTCTTATATTACCATTCATTTGGAATAATCTCTATAATTTTCTGATCTAATATTACTTTCATTAGATCATTCTATCTATGAGAATGTTAACTATTAAAAATAGTCATGACTCTTTGGTGAATCTTAGATACTAATTCTCTTATTAATAAATCAAAGTCAGGATTATCATAACTCAATATACCTCTTATAGTTTCAACAAAATTTGAAGATCCAAAGTGAGTAACCTATATCTTCTTCCACATACTAATTCCTACTTTACAGGAAGAAATTTGAATATAGATACATCTTGTCATAGAACTCAAATGAATATTCGTTAAACTATAATTCAATTGATATTATTTCAATTAATAATTTATAAAATTAGTGACTTCCTTTTATGGAATCTTATAATCTCTAGTTGTCATCCTAAATTTATCCAATTCAGTATTGATAAAAAAATTATGCATTATGTATCACCAGTATTCATAATTATTTGAATAAAAATTAGCTGGTCTAATGGGATTTAGATTTTATAAAATACCAATATTCAAAACTACTACCTTATTAAAAAGAAACTCTTTTTATAAAAAAATCATTAGTGTATAATTGTTTACAAACAAGAAATTTATAACAAAACATAACGATTTGTAGTTGATGAAAAAAGTAAAAACATAGAAATTATAGTAGTAAAATATTAGCTAATACCAACTATTGGCTAGTAAGAGTATACTATGGATACAAGAGGGGGAAATTTTAGTTTAAAAGTTATAACTAATACAAAACACAAAACCTCTTTAGTAATAATGATAATACTCATAATTTTTCCACTGATCAGAGAATTAAAATCAAATCCATAAACCATCTAATATAGAAGAGTTGTTTTTGGTATCATAAACACACTGATAATAAATTTTATTTGAAAGAAAATTAAATAAATAAAATTCTAATATAAATGCTTGGTGAAATTTTAAACTCATAGAAATAAGTCAAACAAAAGCTTATAATTTTGATAATAAATTATAATAATTGTAAAAGGTAATTCTACTCTTTAACCATAATAGTTAAGGAAGATATAAATATTGAATAAATAAGTTCATAGTTTCAATATCTACTATTAAGGTCTATTTTTACTTACTAGAAAATTCTTCAACAGGATTATCAAAATTCCACTATCTTTAAATACCCAGTATTCCCTCGATACGATGAATTGTATGGCTCTGCCTTCCTAGCCTTGGAATCCCTTGATCTGAATATTGGATTCATGTCACGACCCATCCTCGGGGCCTGTGCTGTGATTACCCCAAGCCCGCCTTCCATAGGCCAAGGGCTGGCGACTATCACTAAGGCGTAAATCCTGGTAAAAAGGGAAGGCATTGCCTTTGTAAAGTAAACAAGCACAACAGAGTAAGAAAGCAGAAAAGTAAACACTAAGTAAAAACTGGTACAACAGTAAGTGCAGAAAGTAAAGGGGGCCAGAAATACAAGCCCAATTGTAAAGTACAACTGAAAGGGGAAAACAACAACTTAAAAGTAATGCCACAATGTCGAGCCATCCACTGGAAGTACCACCTGAAGGGTGGGTACAGATAGCCTCCACTGCTCCTCGGGTCCACCTGACCGCTCCGAGTACGTCCCGCCCAGTGGTCTACCTCCAGGTACCGTTTTGCTCTGCAAGCCTCCACCACGATCAGTGTTGTCCGTCGTCTACAACCAACACAACGTAGTGCGGGCATAGCCCATGCATGGGTGAGTATAAGCTACTCAGTAGGGACCCCGAGACCCCCGAAGGTCTCCGAAAATATACAAAGGAAAAACCACGAAGGAAAGATACAGTCAAGAAGTAACATCCAACACTGCTTAGGTATATGCCCATACATATACCTATGTCATCAATTCTTGCTCAGATCCAACATCCGAGCTCAAGTACAACACAGTCCACACAGGAAAGCAAAACGTAAAAAAATTCCAAACAGGATAGCTCAACACAATCCACAAAAGATAGTAAAACGTAAAGCCACACAGGATAGCACAACACAATCCACAAAGGAAAGCAAACATGGTTTTCAGCACACACATGTATACTTCCTCGAATGACGATAGATATGATCACTGATCCATCTAAGTCGTCGGACCCACAAAGGATCGATAGGTACTAACCCCCGCAATGACCCACAAAGGATCTGACCAACAAAGGATCGATAGGTAACTAACCCCCGCAAAGACCCACACAGGATCGGGCCCACACAGGACCTGTAGGCAGTGGCTCACACAGAACCGCTGAGCGCTGACCCACATAGGATCGGACCCACACAGGATCGGTAGCACTGAACCACAAAGGATCGCTGAGTGCTGTAGTTGTCGCCGTCGAATCCACTGAGGATCTCTGCACAGTCGTCGTCGTCACAGTAGCAGTCGCAACCAGCTCTAGGGTTCCCGCACACAGCAAGCTCGTTCGGGAGGGTCCGCTCCACGAGCCGAGAGGCTGATACATCAACTGACACATAGTCCAGAGTTGATGTATCCAAAAGTTCCGTATCGTCAACAGGAACTCAACGTCGCAGACGGCGTGTCAATCGGATGCCCGGTCTGAGAGTTATTGGCTTTTTCGTCCCAGGGGCCTGGTTGGTTTTTAAGGCAAAACCAACCCGACCATACTCCACCTACGTCCAAACCTTGGGCGGAGTATGCCAAAAGATCCGCCTCACTTAGAGGAATTCAACGAAGTCGACGACACGTCGATCGGATGTCCGAAGCTCAAGATATGAGCGTTTCCGCTCCGAGGGTCCGGTTGGTTTTGTGTACGAACCAACCCGGCCGAACCCAAATTATTCTGAAACCATGAGTGCGATATACCGAAATGACCGTCTCGATCCAAGGATCGCATCACCGCTGACGGCGCGTCGTTCGGAGGCTCGTAGCTCAAGCTATGGGAAAAAGACCGAAAACAGTCCGAAGACGGTGGGTCTGGGCCCGGACCGACCCGGCCCGACCCCCCTCGGGTCGGCCCGGTCCGGCCAGGACACGACCCGACCAGTTGGGCCGGCCTGGCTCGGCTTGGCCAAGCGGCCGAGCGAGGGAGCCGCGTGGCGCTGGCCCCGAGGGATGAAGGTGCCGCGGCCCACGTGGGGCCGCACTAGAGTCAACGGACGCGGCTTTGCCGCATACCATGCGTGCCGGACCCGCGTGGCCACGGGTCTTCTGGCCGCCGCCGCCGCGGCGCGCCGGGGCGCCGCCGCCCCCGGCCGCCGTGCCACCAGTGGCTTCTGCGGGCCACCAGAGTTGCTCCGGTGGTCCGATTTCCTTCCCGTCTGCGCCGAAGCTCCTCCCGGGTCCCGTTCTTCACTGCGGAAACAACAGATTGTCCCTGCGGCATGTTTTGTCGTCGCTCGCCAATCCGCACATCAACGAAGAACTGCGGAGGGTTGTCGGGCCGTGTTTGTTTGGCCTGCACCCTCCGCGTTAGATGATAACAGCCGGGAGAAATAAAATAATACATAGAAAACATAACAAATAACAATTTTAATAAAATTAAAATTGTTCTTATGAAACCAGGTTCTTTGTTTTGAACGGAAACACCATGGAGTAAAAATCATTCCCAATAAAACCCCTACCTCGTCAAGTCGTCGCACGCGCGTTCATCATGGAATTGGTCGCCGCGGAAGGAGGGGATCGTCACGTCGTGGAAGGGCGTTGCGTCGTTGCGGAAGAGCGTCACATCGTCGCGGAACTTGGCGTCGCGTCGACGAACTCAAGCAGTTGGTGATCGAAGATCGTTGCGGGGAAGAACGTCTCGGGAGAAGCGTTGTCGATCTCCGAGGGTGACGGCGTTCTTCGCATTCTTCGCGTTCTTCGTGTTCTTCTCGAAGGAGGATGAAGGCACAAGATTTCTGTCAAAAGCCTCTCAATGAGCAATCCTCGAGATGTCTCGCGTTGGTCTTATTTTATTATTACGCCGACAGATGAAAACAGGTTAAGAAATGATTAAATTAATTCATATAATTAATTCAACAAATAAAACTGCCCAATTAATTGGTGCATTATGAAATTAAGAAAACGCGTCAGTTGACATTCATAATGACGGGTTTTCGCGGGTGCGTTACTTAGCGGAAAAGAAACGGTGGGGCTCGTGCGGGACCCACCTCACAAATATCCTACCAAGAGGGTAGGATATTTTTGGATAGCACCCTATCCGCATCAACTCAGCTTAAGCAGCTTTAAGTGGCTTTCAAGTGGATTTAAGTGAAATAAAATAAAGTTTGTCGTACAAATTATTTTATTTCTTAACCTTATGCCCAATAATTAAAAACCACACCCGAGCAAACGAAACTCCGGAAGAGGCATTTTTAAGAAAATAACAGCACTGCGATTCCATCGGTGCCCTCGGAATTTGATTCCGAGCACCGGTTCAAAAGTTAGAAAAACCTTCTCGTCCGTTTACTGAACGTACCCGATTCAAACTTCGGAAAATGATTTCGGGCACACCGGGCCTCGGAATCAGGTGCCATCAGAAACTTTGTTCTTGTAATAATCAAAAGAAAATTAAGAAAAAAAAATTCCTTGAATTTTTCGGGTCTTCACATCACTCCCACCTCAGGGATTTACGTCCCCGTAAAGATACATCATAAACTAGGGAAAAAAATGTGGGTACTGAGCACACATCTGAGCCTCCCGCTCCCAAGTGCTCTCCTGGAGGTTCCTGTGCTGCCATCTGATGCACTCAAGAGGAATCGATCATCCACATAGGACCCGCTCCTGTTGATCCTCGATCTCCACCGGGACCTCCGCAAAGTCACCCCATCATCATTGTCTAACTCCCCGTGGTGAATGATGTGTGTCGGGTCGTGCACGTATCTGCTCAGTTGAGATACGTGGAAGACGTCGTGCACCCGGAGCAACTGAGGTGGTAGAGCCTGGCGATAAGGCACCTCGCCAATCCTGCTGAGGACCTGGATGGGTCTGATGAAGCGTGGAGACAACTTGCCGCCTCAGCCAAATCTTAGTAATCCACGTCGAAGTGAGACACACAAGAAGACGTGGTCGCCATCCTCGAACTCTAGTGGCCTCCGCCTCCTGTCAGCGTAAGACTTCTGCCGGCTCTGAGCTGTCCTCATCCACTCCTAGATGACCTGGACCTTCTCTGTCGTGGCCCGGACCATCTCTGGTCCCACAAGTGCTGACTCCCCAGGGTCTGTCCAGCACAAAGGAGATCTGCAAGGTCTGCCGTACAACGCCTCGTATGGTGCCATCCCGATGGTGGAGTGGTAGCTGTTGTTGTACGCAAACTCCACCAAGGGTAGGTGGTCCTCCCAGCTACGACCAAAGTCGAGGACACATGCGCGGAGCATGTCTTCCAGAGTCTGAATGGTCCCCTCCATCTGACCATCCGTCTGAGGGTGAAAGGCGGTGCTTAGATGTAGCTGCGTCTCGAACGCCTCCTGCAACCCCTTCCAAAGCCGGGAAGTAAAGAGAGCATCTCGATCGAAGAAGATAGATGATGGAACACCATGAAGCCGTACAATCTCCTGAACGTAGAGACACCCCAAGCTCTCCAATGAGCCCTGCTCTCTGAGGGGTATGAAGTGAGCCGACCTGGTGAGTCGGTCGACAACCAACCAGATGGAGTCATGACCTCTCGAAGTGCGTGGAAGTCCAGTCACGAAGTTCATAGATATCTCGTCCCACTTCCACTCCGGGACTTCCATGGGCTGTACCAAGCCTGCTGGTACCTGATGCTCTGCCTTCACCTACTGGCAGTTGAGGCATCGAGAAACAAACTCTGCCACAGCCTTCTTCATGCCTGGCCACCAGTGCTGTCGTCTGAGGTCCTAGTATATCTTCGCCACTCCAGGATGTACCTCCAAAGGAGAAGTGTGAAACTCTCTCAGCACCTCCTCTCGTAAAATGACTGGTACCAAGGTACGTCCTCTGGAAAGGATGTCGTGCCCTGCTCCAAAGGAGAAGCCATCAGGTGCCTGTCCTGAGGATATCTGTGCACACCACCTCTCACAGTCAGCGTCCCCACGTTGTGCCTCTCTGACCCGCTGTAGTAGTGGAGGAGTGACTGCGAGAGACTGAAAGAAGGATACTCCATCTCTATCCACGAAGGATATCTGCAAAGTGGCTAGCTGCTCTGTCGCCTCCTCAAGTAGTTGAATGCCCGTCCTCCTGTTGAGGGAATCAGCTACCACATTCCCCTTCCCAGGAGTATAAACTATCTCAAAGTCATAGTCCTGGAGGAACTCGAGCCATCGCCACCATCTCAGGTTCAGGTCCTTCTGCGAGAAGATGTACCTGAGACTCTGATGATCAGAAAAGACTGTAAAGCGCTCTCCCATCAGGTAGTGTCGCTATGTCTTCAGAGCGAAGACCACTGCTGCTAACTCCAGGTCATGGGTAGCGTAGTTATGCTCATGAGGCCTCAACTGACATGATCCGTAGGCGATCACTGCCTGCCCCTGCATCAGGACACATCCGAGTCCGGTCCCTGATGCATCGCAGTAGACTACGTACCCTACTCCCTCCTCAAGAAACCTCAAGATAAGGGCACTGGTCAATATCTGTCTCAACTTCTGAAAGCTCTGCTGACATCTTTCTATCCACACGAAGGTTTTCCCCTTCTTCGTCAATGCTGAGAGTGGTGCCGCAACTCTGGAGAAGTCTGGCACGAATCTCCGGTAGTATCCAGCTAGTCCCAAGAAAGTCTGCACCTCTTTCACGCTCCTGGGTGGCTCCCAAGCTAGCACCGCCTCGATCTTCACAGGATCCACTGCAAATCCCACCTCAGAGATGACGTGTCCCAAGAAGTGGACCTCACGTATCCAGAACTGACACTTCGAGAGCTTTCCATAAATCTGGTGCTCTCGGAGTTTGTCTAGTACAACACGTAAATGATAGGCGTGCTCCTCCTCAGTCGTCGAGTATATCAAAATGTCGTTGATGAAGACCATGACAAATCGATCGAGGTATGGATTAAATATCCTGTTCATGAGGCCCATGAACACTACTAGAGCATTGGTTATGCCGAATGGCATAACCAAGAACTCATAGTGGCCATACCGACATCTGAAGGCCGTCTTCTGCACGTCCTCGTCTCGAACTCTGAGCTGATGATAGCCTGAACTGAGGTCTATCTTCGAGAACCACCGTGCTCCCTTGAGCTGATCGAAGAGGTCATCAATCCTCGGTTGCGGATACTTGTTCCTCACTGTCACCTGGTTCAGGTGATGATAGTCGACACACAGTCACATGCTCTCGTCCGCCTTCTTGGAAAACAATATCGGGGAAGCCCAGGGTGAAACACTGGGTCGGATGAATCCCTTGCCCTGAATGTCCTCCAACTGTACCCGTAGCTCTCAAAGATCAGCGGGGGCCATCCGATACGCTGGAGTGGATATCGGGGCTGTCCCGGGGTACATATCAATATAAAAGTCAACCTCTCTACGAAGAGGTAGTCCTGGAACGTCGTCGGGAAAGAGGTCCGCGTACTGATCCACCACTGCAGGAAAACTATGTCTCTGAACGTCAACAACTCCTAGGATGAGGCTACCCAACTGATGGGTGATGGGCTATCTCCTCATCTGCGAGAGTCCCTTCTGTGCTGCAAAGGCTCCCTTCTCACCGGTGAAGGTGAACCTGCTCCCGTCGGTGCGCACACATCGCACCTTGCGCCTAATACAGTCAATCTGAGCATGGACTGTAGATAACCAATCCATGCCCAAGATGACGTCGTAAGGCCTCGACGCCGATAAAAGAAGACCCTAGTCGAAGCTCTCGCCTCCTAGAGAAAGCTCACACTGCCGGCACCAATGTGTAATCGTCGAGTCTGCTCCCGTAGGAGTCTCTATACGTAAGGATCGAGCCAACGGCTTTGTCGGAATCTCCGAGCTACGAACAAGGGCAGCGTCTATGAAAAAGTGACTCGCTCCTGTGTCTATAAGAACTGCAGAAAGGGTGGAATAGACACAGATAATAACTCGAATCATCTTGGGCACGCCGTGGTCGTAGGCCTCCGCTGCCTGGAGATGTGCCTGTCTCTGCCTGCCAGCTCCCTATGGTAGGGGTAGGCCCCATGGTCGTGGTGGTGGTAGGGCCTCAAAGCGTCGCCCACCACCTGCTGCTTGTCCAGCTCTTCTGCCTCATCCGCCTCCTCCCTGAGGACCACCACGGTCGACCCTCTGCCTCTGACTGGGTGGCCCCTCAATAGTCTACTACTCCTCGGCATGGTGGGTCGGGCAGTCACGAGCCATGTGACCCTGCCCGCCGCAAGTGTAGCACTGTCTGCCTCTCGAAAGACTGGCTCCGCGCTGTGTGCCCCTCACTGCTAAGCCAGTGTCCTGAGGCCGTCTGCGTGAGGGTCTGGTCTACCTGGACCCCTGAGTCATCCGCCGACTTCCATCTGTGGAAGAATCTGCTACGTGCCACCCCGCGGTAGGTCTCAGCGCTGGAGAAGTCTCAGCAAGGAAGCTCTCGATCAAGAGGTATCGCTCTAGTACTCCTACCTGGGTCGGGATGCTGAGGGAGATCAACAATGCCCTGATCTCATGTATCAACCCCTGCTCAAAGGTCCGGGCCCGAAAGAACGGGTCCCGTACCATGTTGAACGAGTAGCGCGAGAGATCGGTGAATCTCACCGAGTACTGGGCGACCGTCAAGCTGCCCTGCCGCAGCTGAAGAAGCTCCTGGATGCGCATCACATGGAGGGTGGCCGGGACGAACTCTAAGCGGAAGAGGCCCTCAAAGTCTGTCCAGATGAGAGAGGCCTCATCGTGCACCTAGATCATCAAGCTCCACCATCGTCCTGCTGCTGCGTGCAGTAGGCTCGCTTCGAGGATCACCATGAGGTCTACTGGTGTCCTCACTAGTCTGAAAACCCGAACAACTGCCTCCAGCCAGTCCTCGGCTTCCTGGGGGTCCGTCTCCCCGCGGAACCTGGGAGGTCGCTGGCGCTGGAACTCATGCAGTGCACTGAGGCGACGTGCATCGTCAGCGGCTGGTGCTGGAAGCATCAGGGGCTCGACGGGTAGAGGTACCGCCGGTGACTCTACTGTCAAAGGGCCCTGTACCGAGGCCTCGTCGCTCGGCGGGCAATCGTCACGTACGACTCTTGGAACCCTAGCTGGCTGCCATCATGGGGCCATACTAAAAAGGAAACTAGTGCGCCACGGTCAGAACAGTATACCTGGTGAGCTGATACAAGTAATCACAAAGAGAACTTGAAACACACATGCAATCAATGTTTTCGTGCATTAAGTCAGAAATCAGTAGTTAGGGTCCTGGTGTATGGATATGTCGGCCGCCGCACCAACACTGGGCTCCCTGGACTGATAACCACACCCAATATGCTAAACACTATTGCTTCACATAGAAAAGATCAGAGTCTGCAGTAGAACCGAACTCCATTGATACCAATTTGTCACGACCCGTCCTCGGGGCCCGTGCCGTGACTACCCCAAGCCCGCCTTCCATAGGCCAGGGGCTGGCGACTAGCACCAAGGCGTAAATCCCAGTAAAAAGGGAAGGCAT
The DNA here is from genome assembly GCA_963277665.1 of Viscum album. NCBI lineage: Eukaryota > Viridiplantae > Streptophyta > Magnoliopsida > Santalales > Viscaceae > Viscum > Viscum album. Next base: position 1,433,631,589 of record OY728145.1, read on the forward strand.
TGCCTTTGTAAAGTAAACAAGCACCATAGTGTAAGCAAGCGGAAAATTAAACACTAAGTAAAAATTGGTAAAACAGTAAGTGCAGAAAGTAATGGGGGCCGAAAATACTAGCCCAACTGTAAAGTACAACTGAAAGGGGAAAAACAACAACTGAAATGTAAATCCGCAACGTTGTGCCGTCCACTGGAAGTCCCACCTGAAGGGTGGGTATAGATAGCCTCCACTGCACCTCGAGTCCACCTGACCGCTCCGAATACGTCCCGCCCAGTGGTCTACCTCCAGGTACCGTCCTGCTCCGCAAGCCTCCACCACGATCAACGATGTCCGTTGTCTGTAACCAACACAACGTAGTGTGGGAATAGCCCATACAGGGGTGTGTATAAGCTACTCAGTAGGGACCCCGAGACCCCCGAAGGCCTCCAAAAATCCACAAAGGATAAACCACGAAGGAAAGATACAATCACGAAGTAACATCCAACACTGCTTAGTTATATGCCCATACATATACCTAAGTCATCAATTCTTTCTCGGCTCCAACATCTGAGATCAAGTACAACCCAGTCCACACAGTAAAGCAAAACGTCAAAAAAATCCACACAGGATAGCTCAACACAATCCACAAAGGAAAGTAAAACGTAAATCCACACAGGATAGCACAACACAATCCACAAAGGAAAGCAAACAGGGTTTTCAGCTCACACATGTATACTTATTCGAATGATGATAGAGATGATCACTGATCCATCTAAGTCGTCAGACCCACAAAGGATCGATAGGTACTAACCCCTGCAATGACCTACAAAGGATCTAACCCACAAAGGATCGATAGGTAACTAACCCCCGCAAAGACCCACACAGGATCGGGCCCACACAGGACCTGTAGGCGCTGGCTCACACCGAACTACTGAGCGCTGACCCACACTGGATCAGACCCACACAAGATCGGTAGCACTGACCCACAAAGGATCACTGAGTGTTGTAGTCGTCGTCGTCGAATCCACTGAGGATCTCTGCACAGTCATCGTCATCACAGCAGCAGTCGCAGCCAGCTCTAGGGTTCCCGCACAGAGCAAGCTCGTTCGGGAGGGTTCGCTCCACGAGCCGAGAGGCTGATACATCAACTGACACATAGTCCAGAGTTGATGTATCCAAAGGTTCTGTATCGTCAACAGGAACTCAACATCGCAGACGGCGCGTCAATCGGACGCCCGGTCTGAGATTTATTGGCTTTTTCGTCCCAAGGGCCCGATTGTTTTTTAAGGCAAAACCAACCCGACCGTACTCCACCTTTTTCCAAACCTCGGGTGGAGTATGTCAAAATATCCGTCTCACTTAGAAGAATTCAACGAAGTCGACGACACATCGATCAGACGTCCAAAGCTCAAGATATGAGCGTTTTCGCTCCAAGGGCCCGGTTGGTTTAGTTTACGAACCAACCCGGCCGAACCCAAAGTATTCTGAAACCTCGAGTGCAATATACCGAAATGACCGTCTCGATCCAAGGATCGTATCACCACTGACGACGCGTCGTTCGGAGGCCTGTAGCTCATGTTACGGAGAAAAGACCGAAAACGGTCCGAAGACGGGGGGGGGGTCTGGGCCAGGACCGACCCGGCCCGACCCCCCGGGGTCGGCCCGAACCGGGTTGACCCGACCCGGGTCCGGGTCGGACTCGGTTCGGCGTGGCCCGGTCCGGCTAGGGCACGACCCGGCCGGTCCGGCCGGCCTGGCTCGGCTCGGCCGAGCAGCCGAGCGAGGGAGCCGCGGGGCGCTGCCCCACGGGATGAAGGTGCCGCGGCCCACGTGGGGGCGCGCTGGAGTCAGCGGATGTGGCTTTGCCGCGTCCCGTGCGTTCCAGACCCACGCGGGAGCGGGTCCACTGGCCGCCGCCGCCGCGGATGATGTCGCGGCGGCCCTTTCCGGCGGCGCGCCGGGGCGCCGGCGACCCTCACCGCCGGTGGCTTCCGCGGGCCACCGGAGTTGCTCCGGTGGTCCGATTTCCTTCCCGTCTACGCCAAAGCTCCTCCCGGGTCCCGTTATTCACTGTAGAAACAACGGATTGTCCCTGCGGCATATTTTTTCATCGCCTGCCAATCCGCGAATCAACGAAGAACTGCGGAGGGTTTTTGGGCCGTGTTTGTTTGGCCCGCACCCTCCGCGTTAGATGATAACAGTCGGGAGAATTAAAATAATACATAGAAAACATAACAAATAACAGTTTTAATAAAATTAAAATTGTTCTTATGAAACCGGGTTCTTTGTTTTGAACGGAAATATCCACGGAGTAAAAATAATTCCCAATAAAACCTCTACCTCGTCAAGTCGTCGCACGCGCGTTCTTCGCGGAATTGATCGCCGCAGAAGGAGGGGATCGTCGCGTCGCGGAAGGGTGTCGCGTCGTCACGGAAGAGCGTCGCATCGTCGCGGAACTTGGTGTCATGTCGACGAACTCAAGAAGTTGGTGATCGGAGATCGTTGTGGGGAAGAACGTCTCAGAAAAAGCGTCGTCGATCTCCGAGGGTGACGGCGTTTTTCGCGTTCTTCGCGTTCTTCGCGTTCTTCGCGAAGGAGGATGAAGGCACAAGATTTCTTTCAAAAGCCTCTCAACGAGAAATCCTCAGGATGTCGTGCGTTGGTATTATTTTATTATTACGCCAACGGATGAAAACAGGTTAAGAAACGATTAAATTAATTCATAGAATTAATTAAACTAATAAAACTGCCTAATTAATTGGTGCGTTAAGAAATTAAGAAAACGCGTCAGTTGACTTTCATAATGACAGGTTTTCGCGAGTGCGTTACTTAGCGGAAAAGAAACGGTGGGGCTCGTGCGGGCCCCACCTCACAAATATCCTAACAAGAGGGTAGGATATTTTTGGATAGCACCCTATCCGCATCAACTCAGCTTAAGCAGATTTAAGTGGCTTTAAGTGAAATAAAATAAATTTTGTCGTACAAATTATTTTATTTTTTAACCTTAAGCCCAAAAATTAAAAACCACACCCGAGCAAACGCAACTCCGGAAGAGAAGTTTCTAAGAAAATACCGGCACTATGATTCCATCGGTTCCATCGGAACTCGATTCCAAGTACCGGTTCAAAAGTTAGAAAAACCCGCTCGTCCGTTCACTGAACGTACCCGAGTCAAACTTCTGAAAATGATTCCGGGCACACCGGGCCTCCGAATCCGGTGCCGTCAGAATCTGCGTTCTTGTAAAAATCCAAAGAAAATTAAGAAAAAAAATTCCCTTGAATTTTTTGGGTCTTTACAATTCACTTATCACCATTTCCCTAAAATCCATAAATATTTCACTATGATCGAACATAGTTAATAAAAAAGAAAAAAATTCTCTGGAATTTACAATCCTTATATGGATTCCATATAACTACAACTCTCTATGAAAATAAGAATTTCAGAATGAGATGTTTAGGAAGAAAAAAATCTCAATCATGTTGAGTAGAAAATGCGTCACTCCTATCTCCTCTAACGAACTTCTATTTATAGAAATTCTGCCAATAACCATAATTTTATAATTATTGTAGGTGGTTGAAATGGACTCGTGTTTCCTTCACTTGATAGATCATTAAATTTATTTCATCCAATGTCGTTTTTTTAGAACCATTAGAATGATAAAAAAATTATGTCTTAAATAAAAAATTCCAAATATTCTTATTATAAACTTTGAATAGTCTAATGGACTATACTATTGTTTATCAGTCTGATAAATTTAAAAAAAATTGTTTGATATATTGCTAATATTTTTAGTCTGATGGTTATGACTTTTCCCAGTCTGAAAGATAGAATACTTGTCTAACCCCTGATTAGAACAATAGTTGATATGATGTATTGGATGCACCATCAGTCAGTTAGATCAGATTTAATAATAAAATTTTATATATATTTTTTATTATAATAATTTATATTTTCGATTTAAAATTTTTATTTCTACAAAAATGAACTGAAACACTTGGGATATAAAAACATAGTAAAATAGAGTTCTAGGAATGTTTTTGTGATTTCAAAAAACTAAGGGAAAAGTAGAAATTATAGCTTTTGACACAACATTTTTGTCTTCTAGAACATACATGTTTCATTTAAATGATGAGGGAGTCATCTCATTACCCTATTAATAATCTCATTATCTTTGATATCCTCTCCATGGACTCCCATATCTTCTAAAAAGAACATATATATGATTGAAAAATGAATCAATCATTTCATTTGAGTTTATTCTCAAATATTCACATTTTTTCCATAGAATATATAACTTTTCCTCCTAAAACTTTGATTCTATTTTATAGATATTTGAAATCTTTTCCCGATTAAATTTATAGGTTCTACAAGACATTAAATTTGTAAAAATATTAATAGAAAGATAACTACCTAAGGAATTTAATTATATGGAATCTGTATCCAATTCATGAGGATCTATCTCTATCGGGACTATAAATTTAAAATTGGTAGTTATTCCATAGTTAGTTTCTATTTAAATTTCTATACCACAATATCTAAAATAATCTTACTTTTTACTTTTCCAAAAATGGAAATTATTTCCTTCAAATATTATGATACATTTATCTTTGGCAACCATTTCCATTATTCCAATTGAGAAGAAGAATAAATTTCCCTTTAATACCACTAGTCAGACCTTTAAAGAGTATTTCACCCTGAGAGGGGTGAATTATGTATCATATTTAAAATAAATCTTCTTTTTATGAGTACCTTATTCTATAAACTTAATTAACACATCAATTTCTTTCAATAAATGATGGAATTAGTAAATGATGTGAATAATTTTACTTGGTTCACCCACACTGGGCATGTACAAGGAGAATGCATGACTATGTTCTTGTCCGCCAAGTTCATTAAACTCATTAGGTTTAGGATTAATGTTTTAGGGAATTTACACAAACCCTCCTAGTTTACTGCCTTGAAAAAATCGATAACTCACTGATCTCCTACAAAAGAGAACTAACTACTCTGTTTGTTGAGTCTTTTCTTCTTTATATAAAAATGATTTAAACATGGACCATGAATAGTTTTTCTATGCAACATAAATAATTTTGACTTCTAGTAAGAATTAAACTCTTGTAATAACACCATCTAAATTTAATATTCAAGATCAATTATCAAAAAAATTTCTGAAGATCCTCCTAGGATGATCCATATATTTCTATTTATCTCTCTATTCTACAGAATGTGATATGTTATATGATGTGGATATTTTAACCTTATACTATGATCAGATTTGATAAAACTTCATTTTTAAGAAACACGAGAGACTTTTAAATGGTGTTATGTTTCTCATATTATAACTACATGAATATTTCTAAAAGAAATAACTCATCAAGAATATATCCACCTTAAAAACATGGATTTCAAAAAAAATGTGGAAAACCATATTATTAATGTAGTATGATCATGGAATTCAGTTTAAAACCACTTCATGTACTACAATCATAAAAACACCATTGAATGTGATTAACACTTCATTTATGGACAACCACACACATTCATGCATTGGCTAGAAGATATGAATGATGTAATCCCTTCATGAAATCACACAAGGATTATGTAGCCGAATTCACATATACATGTTGAAATGTAGCAAAATCCATAGAATTGAATATCCACAAGGTGGAAATTAATGTTCCAGATTTTTGACATTTCTAATTATAGAGGATAGTCATGTAGCTGTTTTTATCATCTAGGTGATGTTTATACGTATCTGATTTGTGTAACCATTATGACCATGTACCTAATTCACTCGTGTATTCATTTGTCCACATAATCGATTCACACAACCATTCTATCCATGTACCTAATTTTCTCATGTATCAATTATGTCTATTTACCTTATTTTCTCCCATATATGATTTGGATACATAACCATTTTACTCACATAGTCACTTTCCTTCAATACAAACCTTTTAAAAAAATTGAAAATCCCACCAAACGATACTCATTTTTTCAAAAAATCCTCTCCAAACATCATTTGGGGTCCAACAATTTGTTATTTTTATTTAAATTAATTAATACACATAAACATCATCTAATATCTAGTATCTTGGTACTTTAGAAGTCTCGAGAATATCATATCATCAATTCTTCATGAATAATGTCATATAATAAAATTCACACACCCCCTCAAAGTCAAATACTTCCACCTAAAGTCATGCGATCAATATGAAATCAATATGATGAACCCTTAAATGGTCCTAGATAACATTCATATAGAAATATGAAACCATGGGAACACATTTATAAAATTTCTAACATTCATAGTTCCATTACCTAGCCTTTATATATTTTTGAGTTACCAATTTTTAACCTATGTTATTCATTTTAACCATTACACAACATCTGATTCTATAATTATGTAGGTCTATGTGACCTTTACATAGCCTTTATAATTTTCTCATTACCATTATATAATGGTATTCAACCTTTATAAAACTCATTGGGATCCATAAAATTTCCTTACTAAGATAATGGTTCACCTTTAAAAATGTACTAGTTTTCAAAGTACCTTTATGTAGCCTGTGGTTTACCCATAAATATGAAATGTTGTTCCTAAATTATCATTATATAGGTATTCCACAAAATACTTTTTTATTTTCTGAATAAACCACTTTTTGGTATAGTGGGAACCTCACATCAAAATTCAGATAGAGAAAAAGCAATGATAAAACAGAATTCAAAATTAAGAAAGATGAAAATAAAGGGGAAAAGGCAGGTTATAGAATCCTCGATCCCACAATAAAATCAAAATGAAAAAACTACCTTGGGGTAATAACCACATATGATTAAAATATCAAAGTGAAAATTCCAAACATATCATTGTCACACCACTTCACTAAGTAAAGCCTCTCAAACCACGTGATCTAAGGAACCTCGACCCATGAAACACCAACCAGAATGCCCCGCACATCATTGTCCATGCACAATTACCAGTAAAAATTCTAGCCAGCATCAGATCCTCTATAATAGAATCACCAGTATCTTAATGGACCTTGATATCAGAAGAAAATTTCACAAGCTAGAAAGAACATGTTGCACCACTCTCGTCATTACTAAAGAAAAACTAAAATCACCTTACCTCAGAAATAATAATAATATTTAACCAACACTATGTGAACCAAGAAAAGGGGAAAGACCACCACATTTTATTCATCATAGAATAACCTACCACTCACCAATACACATTCCAAGACCTTCATGGAAGTCGTCTGACCCAACTGACCTAGAAATGATCAATGTACTTGGAAGCCAGAGCAGCATGAATGTGGAATGAACCTCCATAGAAAGCCATGATGAATCCAGCACCATCAATCCCACAAAATACATATTCATCAAACCATCCCTAAAAACCAACCATCAACAAGGCATCATCTGAAGCAACAAACCACACTACCAATCTATTGGGAGCAAGAGCATAACCAGGACACCACCAGCAAAAGGAGGATGGACCGATACTACTCTGGAATGGAAGGAAATCCTCTAATACAAAGAGTGACCCTTGAGGATAGTAAATGAGATTATGAAGCTCGAGACCACTACTAAGGGATTGACCTTGAACCAAATAAAAAACAGAAGAGCCTAAGACAAGTGGTGTGAAAAGATCTCTCTCAGAAAGAGGAAGGGGAAATGAGGGCAGCTCGGGGATGAGTTGAACACACAAGTGGAACTAGAGGAAATGAAACCCATCAAAAAAATATGTGAAATAGGGGAATAATCACAAAACAGTGCTATAACAAGGGTAGGGGAAACAACAAGTAAGAATGGAAAGAAATTGGTGAATGAGACATATTTGAAGTAAGATCTCCCATCTTCAAGTCTCCACTTAGAGGGAACCCTTGAGTAGAGATAGGGGAGGAACCCCTTTTCATTGTTCACTACATATAAAGGAATTAAAGTTACCTATACATAGTTTATGAGTTCTGGTGTCACCTTTAAATAGCTACACTAGTTACCTTTACACATGTATCTATTTGAACTCAAAAACATCTCCCCATTTCTATCACATTTAATGCATATCAATCCATAAATATTATATTATAAAAATGTTATCATGCATATTTTTATATTCAAGTGAAAGAACTAACACCCTTCTTAATGATTTGATATTTTCAATTATATATTATTTTTAAACCTAATGTGATCACCCGATTACATCATGCACAACACAAAACCACAAAAAACCATGGATCAATATATAACTATTAAAATGATTCCATAGAATTTGTGGGAAAAATAGAGGTAAATATATTATGAAATATATGTAGAAATAAAATTGAATATCATTATTAATACTAAGTAATTGGTAAAATTAATTTGGTGTAACTAATTAACTAATTAGACTAATCTATAATTTAAAATATAAACCTTATGAAATTGGATTTAAGTTCATTATTTTAAGATACAAAATATATTATAGATAAAATATAATATTTATATGAAGAATATAATAACACCAATTTATCTAACAATTGATAAGAAATTAGAATAAGAATAATTGATATTTTTTAAAGTTATTTTACTTTTAATACAATTTTCATTATATTTTTAGGTTTTTATTTAAAAATAAAATTCCAAAATTTTAGAAAGTTAATATTGGAATATAAAATTCATTTTTTAATTAATAATTTCATAATTATATTAGGATGATTTTTTTGATATTTATCTAAAATAATTAAATTTAAAGCAAATATTAGAAAAATATTGTTTTTTTCAAATACCATGAATTTTATGATATTGTTATTATGTAAGAACAAATTATAAATTTATGAAAAAACTTTCTATAAAAAAATATTTATTTTTTAACTAACATTATTAATTTAAAAATATTTATTTTATCTAATAAACATATTATTGATATTTTAGAACATAATTTATATCATTCCCAAAAACTATTGTTAATAAATTTATAAAATAAAATTTAGTTCTTTATCACATTTATAAATTGAATATAGTAAAATTTATTTAGAATTTAGAATTATAATGTCTATATTATTTAAAAATTAAAATTTTATTGTTAGGCATAAAAATTGAATTACTAGGTAAAAACAAGTTACTATGGTAAAATTCAAAATGGTAATATAGGTTTACCAAAGGGGTGGGAGGATTAAATAGTTAAAAAATGTTTCTATTTCATTTTTTGTGGTGTGTATCAAATAAAAATTATCTTAAATCCATTATTTTCCATTTTGGTGCCTTCTTGATATGTGAAACATGTTATCACTTTATATTATGATGATTATTTACTAGAATAATATTCTCACCACTGATATAAGAGGATTTACACAAACCCTTAAAGAACACTTGAAATATTGGTTTCATAATGAAAATAATCCCTTCTACCTTACCCTATAACCCCTTTCTACTTAATTTATATTCTGGTCATAATAATTCATCATAAATCCTCCATTTCTAATGATTTCTCAAAGGGAAAAATCTAGTTCTCAACATTAGAAAAACATTTTCCCTTACATTATACCTTTTCTATATTTATCTTTAAAATATATTTTTCCCAATAATATAGGATTAAATATGCATCTATAGAATACTTTATTTTTTTATTTTTGGAATATTATTGAACAACCTTTCCCATTTTCCATTAATAAGAATGAAAATGGTATTCAATGGTTTGTACAGACTACACCTCTTAGAAGTAACAAATTTCATTTCTCCTCTATTTTCTATTGTTTTTTATTAAAATATCTCAAAATATGATTTAAAACAATAATAATATAAAATTAATATCATTATAATTTTATAATAATGATATTATTTTAAAATAAATTACTTTCATAATCATACTCATCCATTAATTATGATATGTTCATGTTTGGTTCAGTATAACCACCTACTAGAACAATGATATAAAATAATATCATGGATGAATATGAAAAAATTATTAATAATATTATATGATATAAATAGGTATATAGTGATTTAATGTTTTAATTTAATTGTAGCAGTAATAATAAACTCATTAATTAAGATACCAATATCCATTCATTAAAAATCACTAAAAAATGACTATCATTGATTTCATATTTAAGGATCATAAATACAACTCTTATAGAATAGAATTATTAAATTATCAATAAATATAAATAATAATTTATTGTGCATTTTATGGTTTTCTATGATGAAATTTGATATAACAATGAAGAACAACACCGTCATTATGAAACCTATTCAAAACTATCTTGATTATTAACACATGATATTAAAAATAGATAAAAAATAACTAATATAAATATAGAGAATAATTATAAATGAATTTTATATATGGTTATAGATATTAACAGGTTTATGAAATAGTTTATTGTGATAGTTATTTTTTTATACATTACATTGAATAATTTTTATAAAAAACAGGAATTAATGAATGTAGTTCTTGGTCTCAAATTTTAATTTATTGAGACATAATTATTATTTTTCATCATTAACTCTTTAATATGGGGAGACTAAATAATAATGAATATAAATTACCATATTAATTTAATTCATGAGGATTTAATATCTATATTATTTTCCTTCTTCTAATGCACTTCAAATCAAAATACACCCAATTTGTAAAGATTATTTGCCTCTATTTTCAATTCCTTGATAATTGTTTGATATTGTATACCATTATATAGTTTATATGTTGTATTCACTAACATATTTTATTCAATTATAATGAATATCATTAATTTCAGGATTTTTTAACTTCTATTTCATGGTAACACTCTTATGTTATATTGATTCTTGTCATAAAATTACCATAAGGATTTCTTTTTCAATATGAATTTCATATCGAGGTTGTTTTTAAATATAATCCATAAAAAAAATTATATGATATTTCATTTTAAAACACCAAAAAATTTCTTGCCATATATTATTTTATGGGTTCCACTTGTCTTCAAACTATTTCATTTTCCCCTTGTCTCATAGTTTACTCGTTGTAAGAGAAAACAACCACAGTAATTATTTTTGGTTGGGTAAGTTACCCTCCCATATCCTTATTCATTAGATGATTTTCTAAATATCCTAATTTATCCCTCATTTAATGATATAGGTAATTTTATACTATTTTTAGTTCTTTTAAATTGTTTTAATGTAAATTTTAATTATTTTTGTATGGGTTTATTTCAACAAGTTTGAGTAGAGTCTGTTTTAAATGTTTCCATGTGAACACATATTTCAAATATTTTTAATTTTCTGATGAAACATCATATATAAATATTCATGGTTTTTAAATGGAATCATTATCATCCATGTATTATGAATATTTTTATTTTACTAAATTATATCGAAAGTTCATGGTTGTTACTTATTTCCAAAATAATTTCCCAAATGCTCCTAAAAAGAGTTTTTCATTTATGTCTATAAATTTTGACATATTTTATGAATGATAAAGTAAATTATTCAAATGATACCATCCACCTTATTTCATGGGATGAATTATGTAATTTTATTCTATATCCCTGGATTAATCCATCATATCCTTTTTATTTATTAATTATCCACTCTGTATAAATATGAATTTTCATCCAATGCATTTCCTCTGTGAACATTATAGATTTTCTTTCATTGATTGAAGGGTGTTAGAAAAGATTATATATTTTGATTCATTAAAGAATATATTAAATTAACCATCTATAATTTCTATTTATAGTGTTAGTTTAGTATATACTTAAATGAAAATATAACCAATTTATTGATTGGGGAAATATTGAAAATATCTAAACATGTTATTTTAATACAGATGTTTTGTGATTAATAAGTTATTTTTATGTATTGTATTTTTTGGTTTTTCATTCATAAGATAAATCAATTAGACTTAATTAGTTATTGGTGGGATACATAATAGCCCCTCAATACATCAGTAGGTCTCATGAGATAAAATTTCTTGGGTATTTGGTGTATGTCTTCCCATTTATTCAAATGTCTTAAATGATGTATTGAAAGTGATAAGATTTATTATCATAAGTACTTAATGGTATGTAATGTCTTGGAACAAGGCCCTAACTAGTATAAAATTAAACATTCCATCACCCTGAAATCATTTATCATTGTAAATGTATTAATTTATATCATTTTCCAAGGATTTGTTTTAAGAAAATGAGATCATTTATATGGAATTGTCTTATTATCCTTTATTTCTGAGAAAATTATTCATTTCTTATTTATTCTATGATTTCTTTTGGAATATTATTTCCATTTAAATAATTTTAATCTCACCATTATTATGTTTCCATTTAACTAAGTTGTGTAGAAATGTATTAGACATGATATGCCAAGAAGAATAACATGTCTCTAGAATTTTTGGTAGATATTGAAGACTTATTATAGATTTATTATTTTCTTATTTTGTTGTAGAAATGTATATTGGATAAGGAAGAAATCATATTTTTTTATTTAATTTATTTTTCTAATTATCTAAATCTCTAAACCTGAAATGTCATGGTAATGTATGTAAGGAAATATTTCTTTAAATCGTGTAATTATGGGATAGTTGTACTCTGTCTATTACTGTAGGTATTATAAAAGGGCCTCAATACATTTAATGGTTAGGATGTTATCGGTTGAGGATAATTTATGAGTTATAAACTTCATCAAGTATAGATAAGTTAATGTTGATCCAAATTTCAATTGTATAGATTAACCTTTATATTAGTTGAAGTAATATTGGGTATTTTAAGTAGTTTTGAAATTATGATGTAAAAAATTTGGTAAAAACAGTATGGGTTTGTCAAAATATCTAAAAATAACAAATATTTTGGAAGATTATATAGTTTTTGATATCTTATAAAATACAAACCAGTATAGATAATTGAAATTGTTTTACGATATATAACATGTGCACTTAGGGGTAATCACTCTAAACAATTATGGTTGAGTATCAACTCAATGTTTACTTAGTTCATGTTCAGTGAGCCTAAGATCTGAAATCCAGAAAAAACCACAAATGATATATTCTTTATTTGATTCACGTACACCTTAAGAACCATTATAAAGGATTTAAATATACTATTATGATAACTTAATACGAGAATAACCATGGATAACAAAGATTAAAATATATGGATTTATAAGTTAAGGAATATATTGATTGACATGTGATTTTATGGATAATGGGAGAGTTGAATTTCAATATAATAGATTTTAGTTATTTTCATGTTTATAATTTCTTATGAAAGTTCATAGTAATTTGGGACAGTTATTTTAAGGATGAAGAGGATTAAATAATCCAAAAAAATGAAAGATAGGTTAAACCGGGAGTTTTTTTATTTTTATTATGTTTTGGGTCAAAGACTCATTTTATTATTAAAGAAAAGACCTCTTTTGACTGGGTAGAAGGACACCCATTACATAGCTCGAAGGCCTATGGCCAAGTGGCCTACATACATAGGCTTGAAAGCCCGTGTTTTGGCCCAAATGATCCATCGGTAAATAGTACTACTATAATACCCGGGAAACTATAGTACAGTCACCGCTACAGTTCTAACTACAATACCTCCGCCGCTATAGTGCCGCGGCTACTACAGTTCTGCCACTGCTACATCACCCTACTACAATACTACTACAGTATGCTAGAAATTTTTCCCTGCCCAGATTCGAGCCTGGGTCTTTTGGATGCCAAGAAGGAGCGTGTACCACTTGCGTACAAGTGATATATCATGAACTAAAAAAATATGATAAAATAATTGTGTCATAGAGTATGACATATGGAGGTTAGATTTCTCAAAATTAACTTATGATGTTAATTTTTTATACTCATGATAACAGATTTTGGTTTTAATAATGGCTAAATCCCAAAATAACCAAGTTAATAGTGGATTTCATGAGAAATATAGATATTTTCCAAATGGTAAACCTCACAAGATAAGATCCTTATTGTGTTAATATTGTGATTATACCAAACCAGCTATCAAAAATTATGATTAACAATGTGATCTTAGTTGAGTTTCCAAATACACAAAAGAAGAGAAGGATGGATTCTCATGTATGTTATAGTGATGGAGATGGTGAATAAAATAAGATTCAATTTCAATCATGTCAATTGTGTGGGAATATGAATAGAAGGGAATGTCTCAAAGGAAATATAATATTATTTATGTGTGTAATATGAGTGTATAGAAAAATAATTTGAAAAGGAATATTGAACTAATAATTTAACCTCGTGAAGGGAAAATATGTTCCTCATATTAATACACATGATATTAAGGTAGAAACTTTATTTGATATTATATATTGAGTTATTTATATATCTTAGATACCCTCATAGGGTTTTAATATTAATTAATGAATAACATTATTAGGATGTGATTTATTTATGTGGGAGAATGTAACACCCTAATATTTTTAATTACATATTACTCTGAAACCTATTATTCTCACCAACTTAAAAATCACAAAACATTGAACCACAATGAACCATGAAAATTTATATAACCATTAAAATGTAGCCATATAATTGTTCATTAACAATTGGGTAACTATATTTTGATATATATATATATATATATATAATAATGATCATTATTAAAACTAAGGAATTGATAAAATTCAATTATTATAGCTAAATAACTAATAGGACTAATTCATGTTTAAAAATTGAACCCTTCTAAAATGGTATTTTATGAACTTTATTTTATGATACTAAATATGGTATGGATAAAATATATTTATGATATGAATAATATATTAACACCAAATTGATTAAAAAAATTTAGGAATTAATAATAAGAATTTTTAATCTTTTAAAATATTATTTTCCAATGAAAATAGTTTCCATTATATTTTTTTTGTTTTTATTTAAAAATTAAATTCTAAAATTTTTTATTTTCAATCTAAAAAATTAACACAATTTTCAATTTATAATTTCAAAATTATCTTAAGATGAAATTTCTTCCAAAAAATCATTTTCTAGTTGAAAAGTAAAAAAAACATTTTTTTACAAATATTATGCCTTTTATGACATAATTATTATATAAGTATGAATTTGAAATTATGAAACTATTTTCTAGAAAATATATTTATTTTATAAGATATATTTTGAATTTAAAAATATTAATTTTAGTTCATAAAAATATGTTTACTATTTTAGAATATAAGTTATTCTCTATTCTAAAATAATGTTTATTATATTTATTATTTTACAATTATTTTTTATCACCTTTAAATTGGTAATATAATAAAATATATTTAAAATTATGAATTATAAGATACATATCATTTAATAATGTCTATTTTATTTTTAATCATAAAAAATTAAGTACATAGGTAAAAACTAGTTATTACTGTAAAATACAAAAGGGTAAGATGAGTCAACCAAGGAGAGAATGGACTAAAATTTTAGAAACGGGTTTATAATTGAGTGGTTATAGAATTTATTTAAAAAACATTATCCCATTTCTATTTTTTTCCATTTTTGAGTCTTCTTGACATGTGATATATGTTCTCTCTTTATATTAGGATGATATATTTACAAGAATACCATTTTCACCACTTATAAAAGGGGATTTTCTTGACCCCATCAAGAAAACTCTAAATTTTGGTTTCCAATTAAAAATTTACAAGTTATTATTCCCCTATAACCATTTTCAAATTCATTTATTTTCAAGTCACAATATGTTATCCTAATTCCACTATTTCAAAGGAGTCCTCTAAGGGAAAACTCATGTTCTCAATATAAGTACTAACTTTTCCCTAAAATTATTTATTTTATATATTTTAATTTAAAATATATTCTTAAAAATAATATATTTTGAATTAATAATTTATAGTATAATTATTTTTAATTTATTTTGGAACAATAAACCTTTCCCCTTTTCCATCAATAAAAAAGAATACATCATTCAATTGTTTGTGCAGACTACAACCTCAACGAGGTAACCTGTGTAAATTTTAAGCTAGTTTTATTATTATTTATAAAGTATATTAAATTATAATTAATCACCTTAACATAAAAAAATAATATCATTATTATTCTATAATAATATTATTATTTCAAAAGAAACCACTTTTATAAAAATTCTCATCCATTAATTATGGTATATTCATGTTTAGGTCAATATAACCATCTACTTGAATAATAAAAAATAATATAAAGGTTGAATATGAGAATTTAATTAGTTATAATATATGATATAAATATAAAAAAGCTGTAATTTTAATATTAATAGTATTCATATTAATCAACATATGAATGTCATTTCAATAAAAATCACTAAAACTTGCTCATATTCATTTTCATATTTAAAGATCATAAATAAAAATTACAAAGAATACAATAATAAAATTATATATTATTATAAAATAATAATTTCCATTAATTTTTATGATATTTTAATAATTGAATTTTGGAGAAGAATGAATAAAAAAACGCTATTACAAAACTAGTTCACAAAAATCAAGATTTCTAGCACTCGATATCAGAAATAGATAATTACTAATAAATATTATTGTAGAGAATAATTAAAACTGAGTTTTATAAAATGATATAGATATAAATTGGGTTTCGTAATTGGTTATGAGGATATTAATTTTTTTTATATAAGAGATCCTAGTGCTTTAATGGGAATCAGTAATTAAGATAATGAGTTCTTTTACATAAATTTAATTTCTTCAGACATAATTCTAATTATGTAGCATGGTATATTTAATATAGTATAATTACTACCTAATTAATTGATTTTACCATATTAATTTAAATAATGGGGTTTTATATCCATATCATGTTATTAATTCAAATGTACTACGATTCAAAAGATACCAAAGTTATAAGGGTAATTTTTCTCTATTTGAAAATTCCATGGGACATGTTTGATATTATGGAACATTATTAATTTTATATGGTATTTTCATTACCATTTATCCTTCAAGTATAATGAATATATTTCAGATCATTATATTGTAATTTCCATTTTAGTTTAACCCTCTTATATTCATTTGATTCATATCTTACCATTACCATATTGGTTTCCTCTTCAATCTAAATTTTAAATCAGGATTAATACTGAAAGATGAAATATCAAGGTAATTTTTATAATATTTATTTCTATCCCCACCCATTATTTTATTCCAATATAATATTCATGGGGTTTTACATTTCTTCTCACTACTCTGTTTCTCCCTTGCCTCATATTTTACATATAGTAAGAGAAACCAACCCCTCTTTTTCTTCTCAGTATGATATCTTTCAATTTTAAATCCTTATTCATTGGATTATTATCTAGATGTTATTATTTACTATTTAATTATGTTTCAATTCCATTTTATATTATTTTTTATTACTTTAAAATTGTTTAAATGGAATTTATAATTCTCTCTGTATGTGCATGTTTCGATAAGTGTGAGAAAAATCACTTTTAAACATTTCTATGTGAACACATTTTTCTAGTTTTTTGTCTATTTATATGAAAATTTATCTCTATATTTTTATAGTTTCTAAATGGAAAAATTTTTGTTGATGTTTTATAAATATTTCTATTTTAATAATTTTTTTCGATAGTCTAAGGTTAATTATTATTCCTAAAACAATTTTCTAAATAATCCTAAAAGCCTTTTTCTATAAGTATATATATTTTGACATAATTTATGATTAATTAAGGATATTATTCAAATGATATTATCCAAAAAAATTGGATGTCTTATCTAATTTTATTCTCTATTAGGGTAATGATCCATCACTACGTTTCTCTTTCCTAATCATCCAATGTGTATAAATATGATTTTTCTTCCAAAGAATTTCCTCTATAAATAGTCTATATTTCAGTCATTTGATTGAAGGGTGCCCAAATATATTCCATTCATATATTTATTGTAAAAATTATTGAATTAAAGCTATACCATTACTCTATATGGAGTTATATTGAGGAATTATTACATTGAAATCTATTCCATTTAATGATTAGGGAAGTATTGATAATTTGTATACTTGTTATTTCAATATCATTATTTAGTGATTACTAAGTCAAATTGATTATGTATTTTAGATTTTTTTCATTCCCTTATATAATTATTGAATTAGACTCAATTAGTGATTTGTGTTTCCCAAAATAACCCATAGATTCATCAATGTGTCTCATGAGACAAACAAGAATGAGTATTTAGTGTATGTTTGTCCTTTTTTTGTCTTAACTACATTCATGTAAATATTAAGATATCTTAGCATAATAACCTAACTATATGTAATGTATTCATACAATTCATTTACTAGATAAACATTACAAATTATATCACCATGAAATTAGTTATTATTTTCTATCTGTTTATTTATATTGTTAACCATGAATTTTTTTATAACTCTTTTGATCTGTAATATGGAGTTATTTGGATATAATTTATTTCTTTCTAAATAAGTCATTCTTTTTTTAATAATTTAATATATTATGGTATAATATTTCTCTTAATGGACACTTCAGATCACACTTCTTGTGTTTCCATTTATCCATATTATAAATAAATATACTATACTTGATATGTCTATAAGAACAGCTTGAGAAGATGATTTTTGGAAAATTTTGAAGACTTATTAGAGATTGATTAGTTTTTATTTTGTGTTAAAAATTTCCATTAGATAATAAAGGAATGGGATTTGTTAGTTAATTAGTTTTAATGATCCTTTAAAACTATAAACCATAAATATTATTAGAAATATTGTAATTAAATGATGCTATAAATCATGTAATTATAGTATTTTTATGTTCATGATATTATAACATCGATCCATATTTTCAATTTGTGGTTAAATATTAATGATAAGAAGAATGAAATCATCCCATTTACTTTTCATTCAAGTTTATATACTTTAAGTGAACGAAACTCCCCCATACGAGGTGCAACTCCCATCGAAGCTTCAAGAATTATTCCACTTATTTATAACTATGTTTGTTTCATTTGATTCCCATTTTATGTCTACTTATTCCAGTGATATGTAGTTGTACATAGTGGTACCATATAAGGTTTATGATAAGCACCTGTAATCCTATCATTCTTGTCTTGACTTTCACAGTACAATAAACATCCCATGACACTCTCAGTTGTCTATCATTTTTATGCTTATCCAGATTCCACTGGTGACCATGATAATTGTCTTGTTAAGATGGAAAAAGATATAGAATAATGTTTTTTTATGTTCCTATAATTACTTTATAAAAATTTAATAATGAATATATATAATTTTTAGTATAATTGAAACTTATCCACAATCCATTTATTTTAATATCTCAATTCGTCCAGACATTCACACATAAAATACATTATTATTGAAAATACATGCAAGAAACTAATCTTCTAAATATAGAAAATACTATAAACTTTTATTGAACCACTATTATTCCTCAAATAACATATCCTAATTAAAAAAATATAACCATCAAAAATGTGATCCACAAAAACACTATAAAACTTCCTCCAATAACCCCAAACGTTTTCCGAACATGTGTAAATTATTGTTACTAGTATATGTTTCCATATACGATGCATGATTCCCACCAAATAAATTATAGAAATAAAATTACATAATATCTAACCTGAATAAAATAACAATAAGAAATTATTAAACATTAAAATTAACTAATAAAGGATTACTTTTCCAGATAATGCATGTAACTGCCATGATGAAATTTTTTGGTCGATGGTTATTATCTATTAGATTTTACATTTATTTTTATGTATGGATTGAAAATAATAAACACTAGACGAAATTTTAATATCATTAGTTTCACCTTAAGGGATACTGAGCCACCTGTGGAAATGTTTATTCACAAATTAATTTCTTTAAATATTTAATAAATTAAGAAAGAAAAAATAATAATTTTATTTTTTATTTGAAATTTTAGAAAATTTATCAGTCTTCATAATTAGAGGTTTACATTTTGGTAATAATTTGGGTATTTTTAGTGTGATAGATAAGTATTAGAGAATTAAATGGGTCTGACTAATAATAATAATAACATTTAATAAATAACTTTATAATCTTAATTTTGAGATATATTTCCTTTTATGGAATGTTCATTCCATGAAATATAGTTTCCATTTTATCTAGAGGGGAGGATGAGGCCTTTTAATGGAGCATTAAAGGGATATAAAGTAATTTAAGATCAATTTATGGTTCTTTAGATCATTCTTATTATTTTTATTAAATTATTTCTTTGATATCCTCACCCATTCATTCTTATACTATATAGATGAATTTTAATTTGGAATTAAAATATGGTAATCTATAGATCATGATATAAAAAATGGACTTAGTTTGTTCAAAATCTGTTAAACATATTTCCAACAGTTCCAGAGAGAATTTTGGATTCCTAAAACTTATCTCTTGATTTTGGAGGATCCAATCCAAATGATTTAAACCCAAAGTCAATTATATTATTCTATGACTCTAGTTATTTCTATTTATGTAAATATTGATAAATTTAAACATGTAATTTTAGAGATATCATAGTGATATAAAACTATATATTATTTTGACATTTTATATATTTAAATAAATCTATTAAGAAACGCCAAATAATCGTTATATCATTAGATATGTAATTTTTATATGAATCAAATGAAACTGGTTTTAGGACAATGTGATAAATGGATTAGATGTTATATTTGATATAAGTTATACCCCAAATACACTTATATTAGATGTTTAGATTCTTTTGGGACTAGTTAAAATAATAATTACATTTTTGTGGTATATGGGTTGAGAAGTTGCTAGTGTGAAATTTTTGTGATCTTTGGGAACTTTCTCTCTATCTAACTCACTCTCCCTCTCTAAAAACATAACATGTGGTAGTGTATGATAAATTCATTCACTGGAGAATCATGGAGTGGAAAATAAGTTTTAGGAAATTGGATCAAGGTGTTGATGGATATGATACTTTTATGTATCCCTACCCTTCATGTGATGTGTGTTCACCTGAATCCCCAATGATATAATAAAATGTAAATATCAGATCAAAGGATCCGACAACATGGATTATACCATATGGATTATACCATATCTGGCGAGTGATAAAATTTTGTGTGAACAATAACTATCTAATAATTTCAATTAAATTATATCCCTTCTGTCAATATCTTCCATTTATTTTCACCCCTTAAAGTAGGGCCATCATATTATTTCAATCAAATGATAAACTTCT
The DNA here is from genome assembly GCA_963277665.1 of Viscum album. NCBI lineage: Eukaryota > Viridiplantae > Streptophyta > Magnoliopsida > Santalales > Viscaceae > Viscum > Viscum album. The sequence continues at coordinate 1,433,652,729 of OY728145.1, forward strand.
TATCAATATAAACCAAGTAGGATTCGGCTCAACCTATAATGAGTCGGGCAGGTCAAATCTATCCAATTTTGATCAAAAGAATGATATGGTACAACTGAATCTAGAATAGTGTGGTTTATTTATCAGCACACCCCTAACATTTGAGGGGTTCCACATGTCACCCACACACTAGATGAAACATTCCCTCATTAACGAGGGCATGTGGGGAGATGATTTTCCTTAAAAATTTCACATGGACTTCTCTTGACCTCCCAAACCAATATGGACTATGTTTAGGATATTTATATATATCATTTTTTAATTAATATAATGATTTAATGATTAAATAAATGGGAAAATTATTATTATAAAATAATAATAATTAAATAATGTTGAAAATATAGGGGATTCATGATTTATTGACAATAGTCATTGTACCATTTAGTGAGTATGTTGAACTTAGTATAGAGTGAATTATTTGACCAGTTTCCAGAATTTCTCAAGTTAAAAATGAAAAATATTATTATTAGGTAATAATATTAATATTTTCAAATATATTATGATCTTATGAAATGAACTTGAATTATCAATATATATGAGTTTCTTCATCACATAAGGTGGTGTTTGGTCAATAATGTTTACTAAATGGTCATGATAATTTGTAATAATAATGTTAAGAATATCATTGAACTCTATATTGATCCTTCAAGGAATATTTCATTTAATCCTTTAACATGAACTAAATTCATTGGGAAATATTGAATTTGGGATATTATTAAATTATAAACATTATTACATATATAGTAAATTTATGGTATGAGGTTCATGATATGTGTAGAGAAATGGAAGAGAATTATCATGGAATATATGATATTGTTAAGTTAATTATGAATTAGTTAAGTAAATTCTTAAATGAAATTTTGTAATTATAGGAAATATTGAACACTCTAAAGGTGTTTCTAGGAATCATACTTAATGAAGTTTTCTTGCTGATATAAATTTGGATATTTATATCAATGTATGATATATATATTTTTATAACCAATAAATATGGAAGAGGGGGGAAATTTGGTAAGGGTTATTGATGTTTAATTGTGTGAATAACATTAAAAGTGATGAATTTATTTTTTCCCTTGGTATGTACACCCTTCTTAAAGGGATTATATGTCCCGAATGAATGTTTGATGAACATTGGAAAGAGAATGAGGGTTTATGATGTCAGTTTTAAGTATATTGTGATGGAATCCTTATAACTACTATTTAGATAGCCTTACAGTGATTTGGGAATGTGGTGGAGTACCTTTAGTCACTTTTCAGGACTTGAGTAACACTTATAGTGATGTAAGTAAAATATTCTATATAGTGACGAGGATAGATAAAAAATTAAATAGTTTTATATATATATTATATAATTTTTATTCACTCCTTATAGGTTTAGGAATTTGGTTTATACTTTGGGTGACATAGAATCTAGATTGTTGTACAATAATTCTTGCATGACTGAAAATGGAATTATTTGACTACAAATAATGTGACAATTGTGGGTTTTTAAATGTTATGTAAGAACTAACAATTTGAAATTGAAGGAAATTATAAATTACAATGAACTTTCTCACACTAAAAGTGTTTTCATAAAATAAGTCTAAAGATAATGTGATTTTTTTGGCATATCTATGTGTTTATTAAATGATTAATTCATTTGTTATAATTTCTTCTGTTTATTATACATTTTACATATAATTGTTTTTCTATATTTTGGGGTTATGGATTATAGTAAATAGGTAGTTTCAAATTCATTGTTAGTATGACTAAAATCATATTGATAATGTTAAAACATCATGGAAATACCTTGGTTAATTAGGTGTATTACATTGTAAATTATCTTTCTAGGGTCTAATTCCACTTTTACTAGAATATTCCCTCAAAGTTATGATACCTCTCTAGCTAGGGTGGAATAATTACGATTCCAATATGAGAATTTTCATTGTGGCCTTACCAATAGGTCAGGATTCCACAGTGGATAATGTGTTTACCCACTAGTTTAGGGTTCTACTATGACTATTGTCTTGAACACAATTATACATGGATATAGTAAATGATTTTACTTGGATGGGGTTTTATTTAGGACTACCTTAGTCTTGATGGTTCGCTACCACAAAGATTTGTTTTTCTTATTAAAATCCATCCATTATTTGTACTTTCACCTATATACTTGTATATCTTAATTCACTTATATAATTATCCATTTCACATATAACCTTATATTTTTAATTGATATTTAAAATACCATTTATCAAGGTTTTTTTTCATAAAGGGTAAAAATGGTACTTTTATAATTTTATTTCCAACTAGAATGAAATAGTTTATTTAACAAAGGATTTATATAAATCATGTCATGAAATATTTTCATACATGTTTTCTATCACTCTATATACACACATAGTATTTGTATATATTTTATCATATCTCATGAATGTAATAGTAAATTCCAACAATTAGGTTGTGGATTTCTTAAAAAAATAGCAGGGTTTAAAGAGGTGACATGTTGAGGGAGATCAAATGTCATAAAGAGATGGGTTGTGGTAGATTTAATTTTTTGTTTCATTTTGGATATATAATTTTTTTCAAAACTAATTATATTCATCCATATTATCTTCCCATCATATTCATCCTTTAATTTTTTTGTACACTTTGGTTTTTATTTGTAGTGGTGGCATATTGGCTATTTAATGATTTTTTATGATTATTTATTTCTCAGTGTATACTTGGATTTTTCAGTGTATATTCCATGTTGGGATATATATTCATTTTCAAAACATATTATTTACCTTTTATTCCATCAATATATGATATGGTCATGTCAGGTTTCTAATTGAAAATTTATCTTTAGTATTATAAATCATCAAGAAATCCTAATTGAGTAAGGTTTATTCCATACCACTTATTTCCATACCATGGTGATTAGGAATGTCCATTGGCCATTGTAGCAGAAAATTTGAGGCATCATGTCATGGTTTCTCAGGTTAGTTCATTAAAATTCATCTTAAGGCCCATACTAACCCAATTCCACTACCCAAAGAAATAACTCTTAATTGAAACCATTATAATTGCTAGTAAGATACAATATAAATATTTCTCAACCAATTTTTAATTAGAATGTTAATAAACCATATTTAAGGATACCATGATTCCTAATCATCATAACCAATCTAATTAAAATTAATGGATAGACACCCATGAAATATTATACCCCCTTTAGCAATTTACCAAGATCACTTATTTAGAAAACATATATTTTTACATAAATAGAAAGAAATTGTAGTCTCATATTTCATATTTCTTCAAGTTATTCATCATAATAAATCTTGGTAATCACAAACACTATAAGACGAAACCTTAAGATTGATAAATCCTCAATTTAATAAAATAGATAAATAATAACAGTATGCCAATAAAACATGAGTACCTATTCCAATAGAATTATATTAATATACAAAATAATATTAGTGAAAATACTAATAAAATTCATAACATTTAGAAGGGTTTCATCCTTCCATAATTGAACCCTCAATCCAAATCTTTAATACCAAACCACCATAGTGAGATTAGTATAAGTGGAAAATGAAAAGAGAAAAGAGGAAATTAATTACCATAGATCCATGACTCTAACACCTAATGAAATAAATAATAATCGTGGATAAATAAAATGGACTGCAAAATATCATAATAATCATGGTAAATGAAGCTCTCCTATGTCATAGTTAGAGAGAAAGTGAATGGTGATGGGATAGAAATAATTATTTATATTAAAATTTTAAATTACTAAGTGGTTAGTTCCCATGGTTTAAACAATATAACCCCACATTCTAAAATTATCGATTTTTTATGGTAAGGTAAATAGTTTTGAAAATAGTGAGCCTTTCCATATAAAGATCAAAAACCAACCATTCCACCATTTTTAGCTCAAAAATTTCTTGAAACACCCTCATAACTTATAAAACCAAAAGACTAAAATAAAAGGGACCTTTAACTAAAAAATAATCTATAAAACAAAGTCTCAATCCAAAAAATTAATATTCAAACTATACTTTAAAATGGTTTTTTATATATAGAAATAGAACCCTTTGTATCAATAAATAATATATACCCATCGTATAAGTGAAAAATTACATATTGATTTAGATACTCCCCAAAATATTATTTTTGATATACCCAACAACCTTCTATAGATTCAAATAAAAGGATTAAAAAAGATGGGTTTCAAATTAAATAACCTTTCATTATTTAGATCTATTTAACCTCATGTTTAAAGAATAAAAATAAATATAATATATAATGATATTAAAAGACAAGTATGCAATATCTCATCTGATATATTTATATTGGGACTATAAATACAAGTCCATTATCTTTATTACCATAATTAAACATGTCATATCTAAATATTACAAATATATCATATCAGTATTAACATTACTTCATAATTTATAATACTCCATTATGGTATTGAAATTGAATAAACATTTCATTATGAGTTTTTATAAATACATATTCATAATATAAAAATTAAAAATTTATAATTAAATATGAATTAAAAAATAATAGTATGTGACACATAATTCATAAATAGCACATTCATCATCACATGATTATATTTAAAGAATCCATTTCTCAAAAAGATAATTATTGTTGAATAAATATTATTAATGTCAATGTTTTATATAAGAAGGTCTGTAACATAATATTTTAAAAATGTTCTCACATTTTTTATGAGTTTTTCATTAAAAAGGGTTATTCTTTTAAAAAGATAAATAAAGAGTTTTTTATAAAAGGGAATAGAGAAAATAGAAACTTGAATCAAGTATATGAAAAAAAAATTATTTTTATGAAAATGTAAAAGGATAAATACTTTTTGTATCAAGTATTGGGGTATATGAATTAGAACAATAATGAAAAATATAAAATAGTTCGGATAATAATGAAATTAAAATTTTAAATAGATTGGAATCTTATGTTTATAATTATTTTCAAGAAGGAAAATTGGAAATTCAATCTTACGAACCTTAATGAAAAAATTATTAAATTTTGATAGATATAATTTATATAGGTATTTAAAAAAGAATGAGTCTAAATGGAATAAGAGGTGAAAAGTATTATGTTTTTTATTATTATAGAAGTTAGTGTAAAATAATGGTTATAAAAAATAAATATGCTGATGTATAATAATGGTTTATATTTACTTCTCATGAGGTATATATTTAATTGGAAAACATGGGTAATTTCACCATGTGTTGGTGATAGGATCTCAACAACATAATATAATAGTATAAAGAATTTATAATATGTTTCATAATATAAAAATAAAAAATATGATTACTAGTGAGTTTTCAAAAGATTCTTAAGAGAATAATTTTAGATGAATGATCATGTTAACAATTTGAAATTTTTGAGAACTAAAAAAGATTTTAGAATATATATTTATATGGTATAATAAATATAAAAAAAATACATTAAATACTTGAAAAAAAGTGTTTTATTAAAAAATAATTAAATAAAAAAATAGGCATAGTATTTATAATAATTTCTCTTAAATATTATAAAACAGTATGACATATATGTGTTTTTATAATAGGATATAGAATTTTTTTTGAATGGATTATTTTATTGTTTCAGGGAGACATAAATAGTGGTGATGACTGAGTTTAAAGTTATTAAAAAATAAAATAAAAATATCTCTCCAGAATTCCTAAAAAATTATTATAAATATTCAGAAATTTAATTTGAAACTTATTATATAAAGGAAAAATTATATAGAATTCAATAAAAGAAAAAAATACTTTCATCTTCCATAATACATCGCTACTATCATTTGTTAAATATATATGTTTTGAAAAATATTTGTAATATATCTCATGTATAATAGTTATGAATAAATCATTTTATTAAACATAAAATAATAATACATAATAAATTTTTATATAACTACATTAAATAATAATAATAGAACCAAATAAATTCTTTATGAAAATATAATAAAAATTTTGATTTTTTTATAAATAAAAAACAACTTATTTTATATTCGTATTCATATTTGAATGAAGATAATATAGATGAAATTTGTTTCTCTATTTCAAGGATAATATGAATAAATACATTCACTACTAAAATAATGTTTAAAGTCATAAAAATCGATGTAAATTTTTTTCCTTCAATGGAATATTGAATATAGTGGTATATATTTAACATCATGATGGATTTTATCTAGATGATAATGAAAATAATGAGAATAGTATAAATAATTCTTTGTATGTGATGAAATTTACACTGATATCATTATATTAAAACATGATACATATTAGAAAAAGTTAGAAAACATAAGCGGTACTGTTGATCAAAATTTTTATATGAATATTAATTTTTTTTGACTTATTATATGTGTATATAATTTTATTTGGAATTAAAAAATATAAAATCATTCATTAATTTTTTAAATATATGAAATAATAATTAATTATATCTTCTATTTCAGAATCAATATAATATAATCTGATTTAAATGATTTTGAAGAAGAAAATAAATTGTATATCGCATGTAAAATATGATAACAAAGTATTGAAAAGGTTTAAATATAGGATAAAAATGTAGTTTCATTTCAAATTTTAGTTTACATATTTTTTTCCATTACTGAGGGGGGAATTTTGTGGGTATTTCTCCTAATAAAAAAAATAATTAAAAAATAATTTGATAAAAACTAGAATAGATAATTTTTTTTATATTTATTTATAACAACGTTTCAATGTTCATCATGATGATGTCATTTGATGGAAATAAAAAATGATGTATATAAATGGTATTGCTAACAATTATTTATTGTATAATTTTTTATTCTGTTTAGAAATTAGTATATTTGAAGGATTTTATTTCATATATAAGTGATTATAATAGATTATTGGTATCTAGTGGAGAGTTCTATGTTATAGGTAAATCCATAGGTCGGATAAGTAAAAAAATAAGAACAAAACATCTTTTAATATTACAAAGGTATAACATATTAAAGTGATGGAAGTATTTAGATTGTTGAATTAGATGGGACCACAATTAGAGGATTTTGATTAATATTTACCATAATCAATTATTAGTGATTCCATAAGATATTTAAATGTAATAAATAATATATATCAAAATTTAACAAAATCATATTTATATTAGGATAGAAAGTTGGCCCATCAGTTATAAAATTAGATTATATGTGTACATCTAATTATATTGAAAATATTTATACAAAAAATCATCATATAGGAACAGTTAAGAATCATTATCTGAAACATTGAGATTAACCATATCTCTTAACTTGAGATGGTTTTTTATTGTTCCTATGTTCCCCATATATAAAAATTAATTATTAGTTTTTACAAAATAATGTTTGAACTCATTCCCACCATAAGTGGGAGAAAAATTTATTAAAGGGGAACATAATTGAAAACCAGGGGAGAAACTATTCTTATTGTTATTTTAATAATTAAATTGATATCAAAATAAGAATTTCTCACTATTTTGGGACATCTTGAAAATAGTATTAATTTATCTTACCTTGTATATTAAATATTTTTTGTAAAATAGGTAAACGTTTTGAAGAAGTTTCTATCTCAAAAAAGTTTTATATTGGATATTAATGATTGGGGTGTAATTGTTATTTATATTCTGATGTATTTGTTCATTTTCAAAAAAAACTATAGGGGGGAGATAATTAATTCAAAGAATACATTTTTATATTTTATTTTCATAAAGGTAGTTTATAAAAGTTGTATTTTTATTTTATGAGGTTTATATATATATAATTCTTTGGATGACAAGATATATTGTTTGTAAAATTTTGGAAGAATATATTGATTATTTCTTGGATAACCATTGAAGTGATATATATAAGTGTTTGATTTATTCAAGGAAATTGTGAAAAATAACATAAATATGGTTGTGTAATGAATTTTTTAATTTCTTTTTTTTAAATTACATATAGAAAACCCACACACATAATTAGTAAAGTTATATATACTATATTTTTTTAAATTTGTATTTTTAATATGTTTTTCAAGAATAGAATATTGGTTAATATTTACTGGATTGGTGTCTCAGGTCAGCCAATGAAATTTCTTGGAATTCAAATTTGATTTTTTTGCATACCTCATGGATTGATATACACATATTTCTAGTTATACACATTAAGGGAAATAATTTAAAATATAAGATAAAATGATATATATATATATATATATATATATATATATATCTGTAGTAGGATATTCCAAACTAATAATAGAGGATTCATTTATAACGATATATAGTTATATTAATGATATTAGGGGTGAAAGGAATTGATATTCTTGATCATTATAAATGAATACTACTATATTAATGGATGTTCCAAGTATAAAAAGTCTAGTATAAATTCTGAGAACTTTTACAGGGTAGTTAGTCTGATAATTATTTTTATCAGTGATCATAGGTTAAACCTAATATTCTATTCCAACAAAATTTCCTTAACTTTGAGATGAATAAATTTTGTGACATTTTTTTATCATATAAAATATTAAGTAATATTATTCAATGTAAAAGTGATTAATTAGTGAGAATTTTATATCCAATTTGACGTATAATAATTTGAAGTATTTAATTTAATTTAATATAGAATAATTAGTTTAACGGTGTAACTATATTCTAAATATGTTTTTAAATTTATTCATGTTTCCATGATCATGAGTAGTACTATAATATCAAGAAGAATATGTGACATTTGAAATTTTTAATGAACTGATCCCAAATAATTTCATTCATTGAAATAATTAGATTAGTATTTGTGTGGAACAAAAGTCAGTCAATCACTTGTTATGGATGTTTTAATCAATCATTGGGGTGAATAATGTAATAACTTTCTATATGATTTCATTAGTTTCCTTATTTAAATTTTTTTTTTGATAAAGGACCTTTAAATATAAAACCTATCTGAAAATAAGTTCATTTGAATTTAATCAATTTATAAGGAATAAATATAATAAAATATATACCTCATGATTTACCCCTATTATAATGTGTTTTATCATATCACATACCTTTTCATCATTAATTTGTTTCATAGAAAATATTTTTTATTTTATATAATGAACTTTTTAATAACTTTTGTATCCTTATTTGAATATATTTTTTAAAATTTTGATTATGATCTATCATTTTTTATTTTTAGAAATTTCGGTTGTATCCCTCAATGTGTGATTATATAAATTAGAATATGGCCCCATTATTTTATGGCCTCAAGAATATGATTTCTAAAATAATAATTTTCAAAAATCTTTAATCTCTTCGAATAGTTGATGATATTGTTGCATTTAATGGAATAAAAGTTTGTTGTAGATATAAAATATAATTTACAATGATGAAAATAAATTCATCTGATATGAGTACAAAGGATAAAAATACATTGAATATATACATTTCCAAAGATAAATATATGAATTTGATGAGGTATACCTCTTCAAAAGTAATGTGGTAAAATTTTTCTAACATTTATGAATGAAAATCAAAGGTTAAACTGGTTAAGCTATGTGATCTAGGAAGTAAATTTGATAATCTGAGTATATTGTATTGAGAACATGTTGATATATTTTTCAGAAGATTTATTATGGTTATCAAACCCATCATAAGGGGAAGGGAAAATATTTCTAATTGATAGATCTTATATGGTTTCTAAAGGTTCACAATTCAAATCTTTATTGTTGAAGAAAAATACTCAAGTCAAGTTTTAATGGATAACTAGTAAAAAACTTGTATATTAATGAAATGTGATTGAATAGAGATTCTTAAGTAATAGTAAAGTTATCAAAAATTAGATAAAATTGAATATATGCATGTTATGAAATTAATACAATATTTTTATGATGAATGTGATGAGATACCAAAATTTTTACAAAACATTATAAGTCTGTAAGGTAATGTTTAAATGAATGATTATGCCAGATTTTTTTTAGTATAATAAACTGTCAATTTTAGATATATTTTTCCTAAAAATATGTATAAAATTTATTATAAATATTATGTAACTAAAATATTAATATGAATTTTTAGTGGAATAAAATTTGGCAATATATTATTTGGAAAATAGGATGAAATTTCTATATAAAAAACATTATGGGTAAAAAAATATATGGAGTCAATTATTTATAATTTGGAAGAGAATGATGAATATAAATTTGATTTATAAGATTCTATTATTTTAAGTATTAATTAATAATGTTTATTATATATAAATTTATAAATTTATTTAAGAAGGATATACTTTCCTTCATGTTTATTCAGAGGTTGTCTTATAAGAAATCAATATTAAAAGAAAAAAAATTTAAAAAAGAATAGTTAGTGGTTATAAAGTCATTCATTTATATAATGGATCAAGAAAATGAAATATATGGTTTTGAAGAATATTAAAAATAATAATGTCTAAAAAATAATATTTTAGACAATATATCTAATCTAAAATCAAAAAGTTAAATTAGATAAAGATAACTGAATAATTAATTATATGTGTGGAGGAAATGATAAATAGAATAGAGTAACTCATCAATGAATTTTTTTAATAAGAAATAATTTTTTATTTTATTTAATATTTTTCACAACATCAAAAGTATTTTTTCATTTATCATGTAGTTTACCCAAAAAGAATCCATTGATGATTAATGAAAGATAAAATAATGATTTAGTAGACACAATCCACATTAAATGGGTAATATTGTCCTTCAATATTATTTATAAAATAAATTTTTAAATTTACATACAATAAATTTAAAAAAAAGTTTCAATACATAACATTATAAAAGAATGATTACAAGACAAAATATTAAACATATTCATCTGTTTCATGTTATTTCTTGTATCATGTTATCCAATAAAAAGTGTTCTCACAAATCCTTATATATCATAGTGATACCCTAGTGTATAGAAAAATTTAATCCATTGGATTTATCTAAAAATTAATTCTTTAGCTCAGGTTCTGATGATACACACAATCTCTTCTAAAATTTTGAAATTACATGTTTATATATGGTGTCTGTTAGTTTCCCATCATTGAAACATCATTTGTATTTTATAAACCCTTTTTATCTTTTTGAGACATCTTTATATTCACAAGTAAATATGGTTTAGAAAATATTTTAGAAATGAATGATGTTCCCCATTCCTTAATTTGAGGATATTTTTTTTTGGTGACATAGAGGACACAATGAGCTACTCAAGATGTTCAATGAGGTTTCTTAATAATTATTTAGATAAAAAACTACCCAAAAATATTATCTAATCATATTTAAAAGGAATAGGCTGTATTTTAGTATTTATTGTTTCTTTTAGGAAACTTATGGGCATAAGTCCTTATACTATTAAATGTGATGTTATAATAATGTTATTAAAGGAATATTTTCACCCTCACCAAAAATTTAGGATCACAAAAATGATAAAACAATTATAGTAAAATTATATACATAAAATTATTTTATAAATAAGACTTTGTTTTGTATTTTATAAATACTACACTCCTCAACATATATCAATAAATGTTATTGGATATAAAAAAATAATATTATAATGTGTAATATTTTGTAAATAGAACTCAAATCATGAAATAATGAAGGAAATTTTACATTTAAATGTCTTTTCATCCAACATTACATAAAATATTAACCTTGTGAATGTTTCTAAGAATATGGTGTATATAATAATTATGTTTTGAAATGATGGAACACTAAAGATCAAAGGATATGGTAAGGAAATGTTTTTAGGAAAAGATCATATAAAAATAAGATTTTCATATGTAGATAGTATGATGAACAATATTGTATATTTTTATAAATCTATATATCTAGTGATATTTTTAAATAACAATTGATTCTTAAAGTAGGTGTTGGAGATGTTATTATTAATGGTATGATAACAAATAGTAACTTTTATAAAGTAAATAGAAATGAATATTCTTATTTTTTACCATAGAATAAGAGTTGAATTTATATAATCCAATAATAATATAAATTAATCAATTGAGTATAGAAATTTTAGTAAATATATTTTTGATCATGAAATTGTAGTTTTTAAAATAAATAGATTCTATTATTTCATGGCTTTTAAAACAAGGAAAATTCAAAAAAGAGACAAAAAAGTTAAAGGGAAAAAGGTTTTGAAACTATTAAATTTGGTTCACATATATATTTTTATGCCAATAAACCGAAATGGATCAAATATGAAAGGTATTAACATTTCCTTTTTGATTTTTATAAATTAATAAAATATCTCATTCATTTTTTTCATAAAATAAAAATGTTATTTTATTATATTCCATTTGGTTATGTAAAGTATTTTATTGTATTTTATGAAATTCAACATGATGATTTTAAAATTTAATATTTTTATAGAGTTATTGGAAATAAAAAATGTCTCAAAAAATAGACTGAAGTGAATATGGGGATAATCATATAGATTCCATTATGAGTATAATTGTATGATCCCGACCTTTTGAAAAGGTATGTTCTTTTTAATATTTTTAGTTAACTCCCATTAAAATGGTTAATAAAATACCTCTCAAGACTATGAGGGGACATGATGATTTATTGGGAGTTTGGGACATAAGAAAGGTATAAATAAGGCCACACAATTTAGGGTGCATAGTTAGCGCATAGTTTGTACTAACTGTGCACCTTAACCATGGAGCATGTAGGGGATGGTGCATGGGTGAAAACCATGAAAGGGGGAGATTTAACCATGTGGCTTTATATATAACCAAATGCATGGCCTCTGAATGATTTGGAAAACCATGTGGGCTTCCTATGAAACTGTTCAACCTAGGCCCCTTGTTAGATAGTGGGTGGCACACGATTAGTGCACGATTTACCCAAGAATGCAACAAAAATTTGTACCTAAACTATTAGATATTTCATTTTTTTGAGATGGTGCTTTCTTGATGGACATATATCTTAAAAATTCATTTATGAGTGGAGTTCATCACCAATGCACCATTGCAAAAAAACAGTGTCACAAATGTAGTGATTTGTGATGGCCCATCGCAAATAGATATTGATTGTGATGGATAAAAAACCTATCATAAATGATTCCCAATTTTTTTTAAATATTAATTGTGATGGATTATTAATTCATTGAAAATTATAATGTTTTTTTAAAAATAAAATACAAATATTTTAAAAATAAATAAAATAATCAAAATTAATAAAAAAATAAAAACAATTAAATATAATTAAAAAAAATTATAAAAATAATAATATAATTACAAAATTAAAATTATTTAAATATATTTTAAAATTTACAAATAATGAATAAAATTATAAATAATTAAAATAAATTTAAAAAAATAGAAAAAAAAATTAATAATAATTAAAATTTTAAAAAAGTTAAAAGAATAAAAGAATTCAGAAATTAAAACAAATAGAAAAGTAATACATCATTTCAAAAATAATATGTTTTTTCATTGTGATTTAAAAAACCATCATAAAACATCACAAATCATCAACTGCTGTTAGGTGGAGGAGGATTAATCGACGGATCAGGGGGAGGAAACTCCATAACAATTTCACGCACTAGCCGTCCCACATACATCAACGTCTTCTCATCTCTCTAATGCTAATGTTCATTCTCTTCCACCCCTCCCTCTCTCTGCACACACTATATAATTTCATCCCGAGCTCTAAACATCTTCTCATACTATGCAGTGGATGATGGCATCGATGACTACTCTTCTTGAGCTCCCTTTGCGCTCACCGATGACGTCACAGAAGTACCATAACAACTCACATGTGTTATTACGGAGCCAATACCAATCACATGACCTTTCTCAGAACCATGAATAGTTCCTTGTATCTAGGCCCTCACATCCGAACCTAAATAACTATTAGAATATACTTCACTCTCTCCTTAAATATCTTATCAATGAGACGTCATCGCCTCATAAGATTCCATCAAATATAATTATAAATTAGAGTAATAAAAAAATGAATATTTGTGAAATTTGAAAATTTTTACTAAAAACAATACGGCGTTATCAGTCACTTACAAGTTCTTTTATACGGGGATCAATATACATCTTTTTATAAACCTCTAACTCCATAATAGATGGTTCAGTAGTTACCCGTATAATATAAAAACAATTTTACAGTTAAAGTGTATATACATTAATAAATTATACCACTTACCATATCTCATAGATGTATTCCAAATTTACAACTTCTGGCTCTATGTGTGACCACCTGCCTCCTCTGAATTTGATGTCGATATGATGAAATCCTACTAACTGTATCTCCAAGATAGTAGGAGCACAATATATTTCATGTGGCATTAAAATATATAGATTTTACACATATTTTTATTAAGATTCCAATCATTTAAATAATCTTTTTTACACTTTTTACTAATTAATTACACTTTTGTGATTTAATAATTAAATTGATTAAAAAATAAAATTTTATAATTAATCTGGCATTTTTATCCTTCAATATCATTATTTGTGTTTTAATTATTATCCAATTTATATAAGATTTAATTAGTTTACATTTTTTAATTTTTATTTAAATATTAATTTTTTTTAAATTAACTAAGTGTTTATGCATTATTTTCCTCCAATTTACTGAGCCTTTAATTTTATTTTTCGTCTTCTAAATTATGTTTCTTAATTTAACTCTTTAATTTAATTCTTTAATGTTAAAATTATTTAATTTTCCTATTTTTTTTAATTATAGTTTTAAATGTTTAGTTTGGTTTTTATAATAATTTTTTCTTTTTCTTTTTAATTAATTCAATTTTATTAAGTTTATATTAATTTAAAATTTTAATCATAATTACATTTAAATAAACTATTATTTTATTTTATAATAATTTTTTAGTTAATGTGCGATAACTATATTTAATTTTTTATATAACCTTCTATTTAATTTTCAGAGTACATTTCCAATTTTCTATGACTCACCGTTGGGTTACCTAATAGTGACTCATTTTATAAAGGAGTCGTGGTCGTGCCACAACTTGCTGGGGAAGGAACCCCCCCCCCCCCCCCCCCCCGCTACGCTGATTAACATGGGGAGGAGTAAAAAAATTAATAAAAAATTTAAAAATAAAAAAACTAAAACAAAACTAAATTATTATAAATAATAATAATAATTATTATTATTTAAATTATTTATTAAAATATAATAAAATATTCAAGTAAATAAATATTAAATAATAATCTTAATTAATTTATCTAATTAGTAATTAAATAACTTTTTAATAATAGTTAATATACATTTTAAATAAAATGAAATAAAATATCAATTAAAAGATTTATTAATAAATAAATAATGAATAACTATAAATAAATACTAAATAGTAATTTATAATTAATCTAATAATAATAACAATTAATTATATTAGTAAATGTTTATTAAATCTTTTAATCATGTTTAAAAATAGGTTTAGTGAATCTCTTTTTTTCACTTTGGAGATACATTTAGGATCTATAATTACATCCAGATTCAAACCAACAGTTTGAAGTAGTTTTTTACAAGGGATAAATTTAAGTGAAAAGGAATTTAGGAGAAAAACACATGTGTATGATGAAAAAGTAGAGATAAAACTAAGTCGATGATGGTCATTGGTGATAAAAAAGTATGATAGTGGGATTTTTAAATAATAGAGAAGGCAACAATAAGAGGGGTGATGGATACCTAACAACATTCCATATGATCATTTTCTGGGAGACCCATAGTGTGACTCGAATGATAGGAGCATGATCAGGGGAAAGACCTATAGAATAGAGCATCAAGAACACCAATTGCAGTCAAATTTTTGGGGAAATCTCTTTCTTCTATGTTCATTATATTCTTTTGATTGTAATTATATTCATTTTTTAAAATAGATTATGATTACAGGTTAAACTTCCTGATCATAGTGAATGTGATTTCTCCTGATTAATTTCTTCATCTTCAAAGCTTTGTTCTTTTAAGAAAAAATCATATTCAACGAGTGAATTTGAATCAGATTCTTAATTTTCAAAAAATCACCACTAGCAATAAATTTTAAAACTCCATGATTTTTTGGGTGAGAAAGATCATGGATGCATATCTTTGGATCTTTATTTCATTACTTCTAGATTAAATTAGTGAGATTTAACCTGCCATCTTTTAACAAATTCTTTTGAAGTCAAGTGAATCTAGATTTAGAGAACTTATAGAATCACTTAATTATGTGATTAATCTCCTATCAATAGAGATTAATTGGTAAAATTTTTATGTTTTGAATCCAGTAGTAATGTTGTGAAGATATTATATTTTCATCTAGTTGAGTTAAAATCCCAAAGCTTTCTTCTTAATCATTTTTACGTAGTCTCTGTTCCAGTTTTCAAATCTATTTTTCCCTGTTAGTTCATAATAGCTTCAATTCAATTTTAGTTTAATAAAAAAATCATTTTTCAGAAATAGGTCTTAAAAAAAATTAAAAAAAGTTAAAAAAAAACCACCCACTATTTTCCATAGCGGGGCTTAGTTTTGAAAAACTAGGTTACTAAATCTAATTTCTCTATTCCTTTTGGGTTCGACCCAATATTCCAAAAAACATTATTAAGTATGAAAATAAATAATAAAACTTCGACACATATTCAATGACATATGGGTAATGTTTTTCTCACCATTATTGGAGAAGAATTAGAGAGACCAACATTTGTTTAAAAAAATAGATAAATAAATCATAAAGAAATATAAAAAAAGATTAAAAACTATTGTAAAAATATTTTTTTTTCAATTAATGCTTGTTTTTGTGTAGTTACGTTTTCTTTTTATTTTAATTTTGTTTCACTACTTTTTTATGCTTGTGTTGAAGGTTAAATTGTTTTTATTTGGTTGTGAATGTATGTGTTTAATATAATCCATAAAAAATGACTGGATTTGAGGGCTTCGATCATGATATTGGACTTTACTGTGCATGTTGTGGTACTTATGAACATACAGCTTGGTGGTGGGTCTATTATAAACCATAAAAAATTAATCATTTGGTATAAAATTAATATTAATTTGAGTATAATACCAACTTCTTAGAAAAATTTTAACAAATTTGGACTAAGATATTTTCTAAAATGGATATTAAGCTAGTCTATTTGTTAACCAAAAACCATGAACTTCAAATTAAAAATTCTCAAGAACAATATAAAAAACTCCCAATGTGAGAAAACATGCTATTATAGTTAAAAATAAAGTTTAAGAAACAAGAATAATTTGAATTAAATGAATAATAAAATGTTGTAAGAGAAATTAAGAGAAAAAGTGAAGTGGATTGTGAGGTTGAAATAAAAGATGGTCAATACGTTGTCTATGAAGAATCGGATTCTGAAGAAGAGAAAAATGATGAAATAACTAACTCTCTAAATGAAGAATTGGATTCTGATGATCCCATAAAAACATAAATGGAGTTGAGTTTGATAATTTTTAGAAACAATTAAAGAAGATCGAAGAATAATTCCCTACTCTTTACATGGTCCCTAGCATTAGAAAATAACTTTTTTAGAGGTTTTGAAAATGTCATTTCTCGAGTTGAGGATAATCTGAATAAGGGGAACTTAAATGTTAATAACCATTCATGAAAATTTTCTAAAACTTTGAATAATGAATCTGAACACAAAATTTGGAATATTCTATAATTGAACTACCAACCAAAAATCATAGACTTGAACAATTTTGAAATTATTAATAAATTTGATCTTCTTGATTTTTAAAGTGTCAAACCCATAATATCTGAAATTTTTTTGGATAAAGATGTTGAGGAAATGTGTTTTGAAGAAAGGTCAACTGACTAAATTTCACTCCCTTGTTCACATAGTAATTATTTTTCTGAAGGATTTCTTCGTGAGATAGAAATTGATGTTGATCAGACTAGGGGTAATTGTTTCAATTTGAAAATTCTATAATCTGAATTTATCGAAGGTGAATTGAGCAATATTTCGTCTGAAATTGAACTAAAAAACAAAATAACTTTTCCTATAATAATGATATTTTTGAATGTGAGAATAATGTATATTTTGAACACACACATATTGATTCAAGAATAATTAATTCTTTAGAAGCAGTTAATGTTAATTTTTTATTTTATGATGAGGAATTATTTGAAGATATATATAATATTGTGAAACCTAAAATTTTGGATGATAAAAAATGTAATCATCCATATTTTTTTATGTTTTCCTCAATTAAGTTGGGTGTTGAACCTTTTTGTGATAGTGTGAGTGAATTGCAAGGGGAAACTTTTAGATTGTCAATTCTGAAACATTGGATGTATCTCTTAAAAATCCACTTCATGAACCTGTCAGTCATAAGTCAGCCATAATTACCCTCAAATTGGATTTTTTGGGGGGGTTTGATTTTAGAGAGTTATCTATAAGGATAATGTGACACCCTCAGGAGCACTTGCTTAATTTTTTTCCCTATATGAAAAAGATTTTTTCCCAATCTGTACTGATTCTAAAAGAGGATAACACATCTATTAAGAGTGATTTTGTTGACACTTTTTCGTTCCATGATATTAAATGTTTCTGGGTAGATATTGAGGGAGTAAATTCTTTTTAAACTGAACATAAATGTCTTGTAATCACTGACAAAGTAGATTTTGATGATTAATTTTCTACTCTACTTGATGACTCATTTGAGTAGTTATTTAATGTTAAACAGTGATTCATAGAGGTTTTTATAGATTATAAGAGTTCAGTTTTTATTCTACTAAGTATTGGAGACCAAAACATTCATTTTACTATTAAAAAAATGGAATAAACACATGTGTTGGTTCCTACTAAGGAAACAACACACTCCTAGTGACTTTGGTTAGTTTCTATGGGGGTCCGACTAGGGAATTTAAAACATGAAATGCATGGGAAGCAACCCACGATTTTACTACTTTTAGTAAAATAGTTTCTGTTTCGTTTTTTTAGAATTTAAATAAATTCCAAGTGAATAATTTAAACTTAATTCTTCAAGGGAGTCAACCCATAGTCCTTGATTTGTATTTTTTTTCAGTTTTCCTTGTTATTTTAATAATGTGTTGCTTGCTGATGTCCATGTCATCTCTGTTTTTGTAGGATATTTGTTCTTGTTCTTGCTGGTTCTTATTTTTAGCATAAAAATATGATTATGTTGGTGTAAAGGTGGAGAAGAACATCCATTTGTTCTTTAATTCACATGGAGTATCATGACTTGTTGGGACCATGTTGGATGGATAAGGAAGTAAGAAGAGTTTGATATTAGAGAGTGTTGTTTTTTGTTGTTAAAGAAGATAAATCTATTCACTTTGTAAAGGAATTGTAAACCAGATGATTCTTTTTTGATGTGTATTTCAAAAATATCATAAGTTGGGAGAACTTGTGATGCAATCCTTATGATGGAAAGGGGTAGAAATGATGAAGTCATTCATATGAATTTTTTATTGGGAAGAATGATGCAGTTGAAAGATAGTGATGTTTTAGTACTTCCCATAAAAATATGATGATGTTAAAGATTTTCAATCTAAGGATACATATCCAAATAGTTTATTTCATGATGAATGCTGATGAATGGTTATATGATACAGCGAATAGGGAACATGACAAATGAATGTATGATCTAGGGGTGGCACAAAAGAATGTTCTACGGTGGAACCATTTTCTACTGTTTCCCAATTTTTGGGCCTGAAAACAGGGGATAAAGAAATGTGTTTTGGAAAAGGATGTTGTGTGCAAGTTTTAATATGACTCGGTACGTTGCGCGCTAGTGGTGTTCCATGATCCGAACATCAAAATCTGACAAAGGAGAGGCTTGCATGAAAGATTGGGGTTTTGCGCACAATATTGGTTTTTGCATGAATGATTGAAGGTAGTTTGGAATCTTGCATACGAGGCATGATTCTAGGGACAAAAATTGAAAAATGGAAATGGAAGGAAGTGCGCGAAAGAAGAGGGTGGCGCCAAAAAGACTTATGCGCCAAAAGATACGTAAAATGGGGGGTTTTTCATGCGAGGCATGATTTGAGGTCCAAACTTCAAAAAATGGTAAAAGAATGAAGTGCGTGAAATAATCGACAAAGTACATGAAATATAAGGTTGAAAATAAAGAGACGTACACGCCCAAGGCGATGTCAAATGGGGTTTTGTGGGACGCATGGGGATCTTTCCCCGATCATTGGGGTTTTTTCGCACAGGGCTCAAAGTGGTCTATAAATAAGTGGTGAGCCCTTCACATCAGTGATCCTCAAAACATAGAGAAATTTCAAGCTCTGAGGAACAGAAAAATCTTACGAAAAGTAGAGTGTACGAAAGAGATAGAGTTTTGCGCAAGAAGGAGAAGTTGTGTGCAAGAAGAGAGTTGCGCGCAAGAGGTGTTTCGTGACAAAAGTCAAATCTAGCATGCCTGGCATAAAAGTTTTGTTGAAGACACCTAAAAGGGTGCGTGAAATATTTGGGATCTTCACACATATTTGGTTGGGCGTAAGAGAGTTCTTACTGGATTCTGGGTAAGAAAGTGATGATTTTTACTTCAAAGAATACACCTTCTCAATTGTAAAGAAGCACTGAAATACTGTAATTACCTATTTGTGCTAAGAGGGTGCACACACACTTGCGAATTGTTTTCCATGAGCTTCATGTGTGTAAGGGTATATCCTACTCATTGTATTCCACCTCAAAGGATTGTTTTCTAGTGGATTGTGTGGCATTGTATTATTTTT
This sequence comes from Viscum album, assembly GCA_963277665.1. NCBI lineage: Eukaryota > Viridiplantae > Streptophyta > Magnoliopsida > Santalales > Viscaceae > Viscum > Viscum album. Next base: position 1,433,673,456 of record OY728145.1, read on the forward strand.
GTACCATACTAAAGACGTAGCTACTCTTGTTGAGTAGTGAACCTTGTAAATCTTGTTTTCATGTGGTTGTTTGTATTCAGTAGGGAATAAAATATTTAACAGGAGGCTAAGGTTGTTTCAAAAAGAAGGAAACTTAAAAAGAAAATATATCACTAATTCACCCCCTCCCCCTCTTAGTGATACTTAGATCCTGATTGAAAACTTCATTCCTGAGTATCTTTGGACATAACATAATTCTAGGAATTACCTTATATTAAATTCTGCATAATTTTTCTGCTCTTTATAACTTAAAAAAACAATGTTAATTCAATATTTCCTTGTACAATAGTGTGTCCTTGACTCACCATTTCACTTTATTCACTATTCCATTGATGGTGGTGATTCACAGCAATGGTGGTTCACCAGTAAATCATTGGTGTTGAGTCAGTGATTTTATACTACACCTGGAAAAATTTTCTGCATATGCCTCTTGTAGGAAATTATTTCAACATGTGTTGGTATACAAGAAACTTTATTTCTTTACTATATTGTTGCTAGAAATTGTGTTTTATTACTTTTAGATATCTTAATTGGGTAAAAATAAGTGGGGGGATTAATACCCCATTTTCTAACTTAAAATTATTTTTCATTAATTTCTTGGGTGTTTAACATGTATTTTATCTACTCAACTATACATCGAATTGAATCAATTTTTTCGAACTTTCCTACACCGAATTCACTATGTACTTCAATGATTTAAATAATACTACTTGGAACTTAATTAAAAATATATTATTAATGGATTAATGAAAATTCATGTGAAATTTTCGTAATATAATTTGTTTATTGTGGCAATTATTTTGATTGAACTATAATGTGACCATCAACCTTTCATTAGTATAGTTCATTGAAAAATAATTTTGAGATTTAAAAGTCAAATCATTTTCTTCTACTCCTTTTAATTAAAATTTAGCGACAAAGATGGGGTTTAAGTGTGGGGGAGGGGTTAACTTATTTTGAGTTAATCTATGCTCTCATTGAATCCCATAAAATCCCTCTACCTTTATTTTTTTTGTAAACAAATTGTCAAATTTTTCATAATTCCTAAAATATTTTAGTTTCTTTAGGATAAAAATGTAATTAAAATATATATTGCCTAAGGATAATACCATATTAGTAGATAATAATTTCCATGAATCTAAAACTTTTGGGGTGGAATAATTACTGAATGATTTTGCATAGTGATTTTTTGAATTTTCTATATAGGAATTATTTTTGCGAGTGATATCAAATACTTTTTTTCAAAGTTATGATCATAAAATTTGGAAACTAGAATATTAAAAATTTTCCTAGGGGACCCCTTTTTAATTTTTAAAAAATAATCTCTTTAGTGAGCCAATTTAAATTTTTTTCATGGAAATATTTTGATATTGAGGTAAAATGGGAATTTGGGAACCCATGATGAACCTTTGAGTCACTAGGCACTATATGTGTGAGTAATCCCTTTGTACGATATATAATAAGTGCATATTTATAGTTCCTAGCACATGTTACAAGGCTGGTAAAAATAAAAAAACAATAAAGTTCCAAGTGTCAAAAACAAGTTCATTAAGGTGAAGGGAATAATGAATTCCAGATAAAGAATGGGGCATTTGATTTGTATGAATCCATTTAAGTTGTATCAATAAGGTGACTCAAAAAAAAAAAAAAATTTTATTTTTTGAACCTAAAAGAAAGTCAAAGCATATGGTTTCTTTTGTTATGTTCATTGTTCCACTTATTCATAACCTTTAATCACTCTTAGATTTCAAACATGGATTTTAATTGGAGTAAGACAAAAAGTAACTTTACATATGAGTCATGACATCCTCATTGGTAGATTATTCTTCACATCCATGATTACTTGTAGGTAATTGTAATTGGGTAGGACTTCTTTTTAATATTTCATTTATAAATCATAATACTCAGTTTTTGGTCCTCTAATTTGAAACTGCTAAACATGCTTCCATTTTAGCTTTTTGATAAAAACATATTTTTGATAAAAAATTAATAATGCATGGAATTTTATTGAGGAAAATCAATGTTTATGAATAGAGGAATTAGATGTAACCTTAAATTTTCATGTTTTACCACATATTTTGATTATTTTTTTAATTATCTAAATAATTATTTATTGTGTTTTTATTAAATAATCACACTTTAGTAATTTCATAGTTTAATTCATTAATTAATAATTTTGTAATAATTTATGTATTTATACCTTTTAATTTATCAAATTTGTATTCTATAATTTTCTAAGCTAATTCATTTGTTTAATTATTCATTTAATCTAAACATATAGATCAATTTATGAGATTGATCTCGAGTTATTTTTCCAAGCTTCAATTTCATCAACAATGGAATTTTACTATGTGTTTTATTCCAATTTTCTTTTCAATTAAAAATTTCGTGTTGTTCAATTGCTTTTTGTAGTGGCGAACTCCAAGATTCGATCATCTTTTTGTTTTCTCTCTTGGTGATAGAAATTTTTCAACCATTCCTTGAGGTGTGATTCAATAAAAAGCAGTTAATAATTCATCATTTTTAACTAGTAGTTTATAATTCCGGGGTATATTACTTGAGTTGTTTCTTCTCATTCATTGTTTTTGTGTTTTTAGTTCACATTTATACCAAATGTTTCATCATTTCTGTATTTAAAACCACTTTTATTATTCATACAAAGTTTCTCATATTGTCTTAAATATATATATATATATATAAGTTAAAAATAATACCCACCCATTATTTTCAACTATGGGGTTTAGTTTTGAATGAAATTTGTTTTTACTTCATTCCCTATGGATTCCACAAACCTTGACACTTTATCCATATCTTGCATTCTGAGGTTGGGTAAAACTTGATGAAAGTGATCACATATAAAAATATCCCATGAATCTTGGATTTGATCTCTCAAGATATCAACAATCAGAGAAAATAAATTCTACAAGGAAATTAAAAAAATTTCTTAGTAATTAAATAAATTTGGAAAAGTGTATATTATTTAATATCATGCAATCAAATAGTCAATCATCTAGTGATTCATGGTAATGGAATCCTTGTCCCATGACACCCATGGATCAGAATAATAATTTCTTATAATCACACCAACATTCTGAACAACTAAATTTGAAAAAATGTGCAAATAAAAAAAATGACCAGAATATTATTACCAAAATTAATACAAAAAGATAATATAAAATAAATATCATAAACAATTAAAAATACATACATAATCTATGATCATAGTTAATAGATGTTCAAATCTCAAGAATAGGGTCTAGAATCATGAATCGATCAAGACGAGGCCCCTCCTAATAGGCGCAATATCTTGCAGATTAGATGAATCGAGCTCATCAACAAGAACTGTGAAATTAGTGAGAGAAAAAACAGATCATCAGGAGCATCTCCAGCCATCTAAAAGAAATAAAATTACCTATAATTAATTTTTAATATAAATATCAAAAATAAATACTAATAAATACCAAAATATAATATTCTTACATGTAATAAATTGGTAATACAAATATAAAAAAACTTATAAATATCATAATATAATAATTACCTAAAAATAATTACTAAAACATAATAATATAATATATTAATATTTGTTAATATAGATATCAAATATAATAAACTAATAAAAATCATGAAGAATATAATTTTCTTACATGTTAATAAATGTCAACACAAACATCAAATATAAAAAACTAATAATTATTGGCATCTGTGAAGGAACAAAATACATCATCGTGTCCAGCCATCTAAAACAAACAATATTTCTTGTAAATAAATATTAATAAAAATATAAAATATTAATAACTAATAAATACAGAAATATAATACATCAATCATCATCTTATTAATAATATTCATTATGGACAATGTCTTCATCCTAATCTTCAGCATCATCAAAATCTATAAAAATTTTAGTTTCATCATCCCTTTTTACATCATCAACATTATATATATCGCAGGCCTATAACTGGGGGTAGGTAGTCATCGATATTCATTTCTCATCAGCTAATAAGAGATATATTTTTTGATGTTTCTTAAAAAATTTCAATATGTTTCACTTCCACAGAACCATTTTTATTTTTAGCAAACTAATGGTAAAATGATTTTAGTTTTATCACACTCCACTAGTAATCAAAATCATGTAAAACATAAGGATAATTTTTATAATAAACATGATGTTCTTGATGTGAAAACATAAATGGTTAATTTTATGCTAGAAGATAGTTATATCGAATTTCAACGACTCCATGTCATGGATGAAAATTCAACCATTGATCAATATCAATCAAATGACGTTTAATCATTATTGCATAATTTGGTCCCAGATAACATAACTTAATTATTTCATACATTGTATCACAAAATTCAAGTTGAATTATTTTCTGATGATATCATTTCAAACAAACACTACGGCTAATTTATTTCTCTGAGTCACTGTATATTTCTGTATGGAATCAAGATCCATTGACCACACACCCATTATAAGATTTTACCAATTTTAATGGAATGTTTTTGAAAAAACATCGACTATTAAATTTTATTTTCAGGTTTTTTTTACTGAAAATAATAATAATTATTAATAATAGATATCATTTGAAAAATAATTTATAATTAAATTTAAAAGAACATATCTTTCGAGTCTTACAAACCAATGTAAACAAATTATTTACGACATTACTCAAGAGTTACAGATGTAATTTTATTTTTTTATATTGTCACCATATATTCTACAATAAAATTAATAAAATAATTTAATATTTTATAAAAATATAACAAAATAATAAAAAGTAATACTTACTGCACAAATCATGTCAATTCATCATAATTCAGCAGAATATATGTATGAGCTCTATTTATTTCTTCATCTTAAGTTCATCATTCACATTAACCACCAAAACCAATATCAGGTGAATTAAGAATAGAAAAATGATAGTGCATGACATCATTAGATTTGGTCTCATTGTGAACCATCTGATTATGTTTTGAAGGATATTCTGATTGAAAATAGTAATAATAGAAATTTTAAATTTCCTCTTGAAAGTATGATTCCACTATTGACCCTTCAACAAATTATTTCTTACGTACTTTCTTCTTAAAATTTTGCATACATCTCTCAAATATGTATATCTATCCGAATAGTATCGGCCCTCAACATTTACCTTCATACATAAAAAGGAATATTAAATGTTCCATTAAGTCAATGAATCCTAGTAGGAATATTTTCCCCAATTTACATAAAATTTAAACAAAATTATTTTATAGCATACTCATTTCATAATAATCCGATGTTTTTTGCACAAATATCTTATAATTAATATGATATTTTATTCAACACGTCCCAAATTATAGAATTAAACAGTCCCCTAAGACCAATGAGCAGTAATCTTTGCATTATGACATAGAATTCTTGACTTTTTAAATCATTAATATGCCCAATTTAGATGTAGTGAGGCAAATTAGGATCATAATCATATGGTGATCTCAGATATTGAATAAATTGACAAAATAATTTATGGACTTCTATTGAAAGTGTGTAATATTCTTTTAAATTCATTAAATTGTGTGATTTCCCATCTTCAATTAATTCATGTTCAAGACATCAACAAATCTGGGAAAGATCTAACCATGCCTTCACATTATCTTTCATCTTACTAGGTGTGTCCAACATAGTATATTTTTTTTAAAAAATTATTCTTAGTATGCATTATATTTAACATGTGATGAACCAACAAATCATACCGGTATAGAAGGTCCCAAAAATACTCTTCTTTATCCAATTACAATCTCTCTAAAAACCGTTTACTTTATTTTTCATTTATGGTTGTTCCAAATGTAACAGTAGGTAATGCCAGGATGATGTATTTTACTTGAAAAACTAAGAGTACTGTTCGAGTTTCATCTCTTTCAACTCGACCTTTTTTAAAATTATTTTTGTTCTTTCCAAAAGGTTGATCAGTATGAATAAATCTCTAATGGTAGTTAAAATAACTATTATTTATCCCATTACAAGGAATAAATTTTTTGTTCTTATCCATATTGTATGTACATGATTTTAGACCATGTGTTCCCCATCTTTAGGGCATACCATATTCCATAAATTCACTGATTTTCTATATTAATGCATCCTTCAGTATAAAATTATGATCTGCAACTATATCAAATTTATTCACACCACTGTTCCATAATGAAATTAATTCATCAATTAGTGGATTCAAATAAACATAAATATTCTTCTTTGGATGTCCTAGAATTAATAGCACCAAATATATATATATATATATATATATATATATATATTATTCCTTAATCATCATCAAATGGCGTATGTTTTATAGAGTAGTGGTGAATAAACAATAAGAATATTGATTGCCGTAAGAACCAAATGCACAAAAACCATAAGTATAAAGATCCAATCATATGTTATGAGGAAATAAAGAAAATTAAGGTTGCATCGGATGAAAGTGTTTCCATGAATCATCATAATATGGATAATTTAATATTTTATTGATGGAAATATTTGATTTATACCTTGTCATCAATGCAACTGTGTTGCGAGACATAAATAAACAATGTAAATGAGTTGTAATTGGAAAATACTTCAACTATTTTAAAGGAAATTTGAAATTTTCATATTGTACATCTTTATACCTCGATTCTCCACATGTTAGAAAATTAACTATGGATTCATAATAACTAGAATATTATATTAAGTCATTTGAACAATCTTGAATCTTATAATTAGTAATAACCAAATTATAGACCAACATATTACATTCATAGAAACCTATATGTAATGTAGTTATAATAGGGAACTATGATTTTACCAATAATAATATCATTTTGAAACAACTATTTGAAAATCCACAATTTGATTTAATAGCAATAAATTTTGTAACAGCTTCATATTTTCTCATATGGAATCCCATATACAAGGCCTCCTCATAAAATTTTAATAAAATGTAAAAATAAGATGGTTATGATTCAGAATTTGGAATATCATTCAACGTTATTATTTATTGAATAAATAGACCAACAACCTCATGTAAAAAATTATTAAATGATCGATCTAAAACCAAAAAAAATTTACTTTCTACAAATTTTTTATTACCTTGTTAATAAGAAAAAATATAATCTTTCTAAAAAAAACATTATAGATAAAGTCTAACATTGTCAAAAATTTGAATCTCCTAAGATCACAATTTTTTCATGAACATTTAATTGTTCCTTCACATTTTTTTTGAAATTGAAAATGAAAATGATATAAATGTTTCAACACTTTCAATGTAGACATGGATTTATAGCAGATTTGTTGGTATTTTTTGTGATGATTTATCCAATCACAGTCATATAATAGAAACTAGTGTCTAATTCTTGAGTCTATAGTTATCGAAAAAAAAATTGAAATAAGAATATTATTATTGATAATTTTGAATAATTTAATTTTTTTTATATTTTAAAACCACAAAATATTCTATGAAATGTGATCAGAGAGATGAGTAGGGTTAGCACTGAATTTTGGGTCCTGTAGATGCTTAACATAGATAGAATAAAAATGATAAATAAATTATACCAAAAAACACTATTTTTAAAAAAATAATAGAATATGTCTTGAATAGTATCTCATATTGGATATCTAAGGCCACCTTGGGGCTCAGATATAGGGGTTACCCTATGCGTGACATAAAATTTTTGTGCTTCATGTGTTTGATTACATTTCATGTGAGCATAATTCATTTAATATGTTTGTCATAGTTTTTTATTAAAAGTTTAATTATCTCTCAAACTATGTATTATATGAAAAATTAGAGACCTCCATTAGGTCCAGGATGTAAGGATTACACCATACGTGACGTAATATTTGCATGTTTCATGATTTTAGTAACATCACAAAAGATAACAATTAATTTAATTTTTTTATTATAATTTTTCACATAAAATTGAATTATTTCCATAACTGTGTATTGTATCATAAATATGATACTGTCATTGTGTATGAGATTTTGGGTTTACCTTTGGTGAAACATAACATTTGTGTGCATCAGGTGTCTGGATACATGGCACATGCGGGTAATACATTTAATATTTTTATTATAATTTTTTTATAAAAAATATAAGTATTTTCCAAACTATGTATCCATTAAAAAGTCATAGATCGTTGTTAGGTTTGGGATGTGGGTTTTACCTTAGATGGTACATAAATGTTTTTCATGTTGATAGTTTTATAACATTTCATGTGATGGAAATTCATCTAATTTCTTTATTATAATTTTTTACAATTAAAATGATGTATCTCCTGAATGGTGTATCATATGAGAAATTTAAACCACCATTAGGTTTGTGATGTTGGGGTTACCCTAAGTGAGACATAATATTTCTTTTCATATGGTTTTTTGTTACATTTCACATGAGGGTAATTCATTTACTATTTTTATTTTAATTTCTTATAAAAAAATTTACATTTCTCAAAATATGTATTTAATTAAAAATAAATGATCAACGTTAGGTCTAGGATGTGAGGATTAGCCAAGATGTGAAATTCCATTTTTTTCATAGAGGGTTTGGTAATATCACGTATGATGGTTATTCCATTTAATATTTTTAGTATAATTTTTTACAAAAAAAATTAATGTATCTTTGTAATGGTGTATCGTGTCATAATTTTGAGACCACCATTAGATCGGGGATGTTGGTTTTACCCTAACCACGACATAACATTTGTATGCATTGGGTGTTTGGTAACATCTCATGTGAGGGTATCATTTTTAATATTTTATTAATATTATATATATTTAAATATTTAAACAAATTGTTAATTGAAATTATTTTAATTAATACAATATTTATACAAATTATTGTGAATTTATTATTGTTATTATTTTTCATATTTTTTTGTGGGGTTTAACAAAAAATTATTTATTACAAATGTTTTTTTTTTAATTTTAACTAGTTATTAAAATTATTTATTAATTAATACTAATTAGTTTTTATTTAAAATGTAATATATAATAAAAATAACAAATTTTTATCAATTACTGATATTTCATATTTTTTTTTACAAATTTTCATAATTTCCTTAAAATTTCAAATTATTAATAATATTTTTTAAAAAAAATTAATATTTACTATGTATTAATAATATTAAGTAATTAATTATCAATTATTATAAATTATTTAATTATTATTATTAATTATTTAAATTATTACTAAATTTTGGATAATTAATATATTTATATATCACGATTTCTTAATTAATATAAATACATCAAATATATTCGCACTCTTTTTAAAAAAAACTATTCATATCAAATATATATAAACATATATATATATATAATAAACCTTACAAATTTTTTTTAAATGTTTATTTATACATATTCAGATGTTAGTATATATATATATATATATATATATATATATATATATACTGCATGATTTATTAATAAAATATATTTGTACATGTTCTTTTAAACAAATATTCAAAATTAGATCAATATGTACATACATAAAAACATATATACATATGTATATATATATATATATCAAAACCTTATACAATTTTTGAAAACATTTATGTGTGTGTGTGTATCAAAAACCATGCACATTTTTTTAATATATATATATATATATTAAACTTAATACATGTTTTAAAAAAATTATATGTGTATATTCAGAAGCTTATATATATATATTAAAATATTTCTTAATTAATAGAAATACATCAAATATATTCTTATAGTTTTTAAAAAAAATATACATATCAAATTTATATATACATAGATATAAACATACATACAACCATATATATATATATATATATATATAACATTACATGTTTTTTAACACACACATATATATATATATATATACATTCACATGTGAATACAAACACACACATACATATATCCAAAATAAACAATGATAGAAAACCTAAAACTCAATTGAAATAACTCGCACGGACTCGATTAACATGAAAATAGGGAATACTAAATTTTAAAATAATTATATATACCAAATAAAGCATGAAAATTTTATAAAAATATAAACCTAGGGTTTTCCAAAACTAAATCATGTAATAAAATGAATAAAACAAAAAAATAATGAAAATGGATACCAGAAAAATCACTACCAAGGCGAATTGAAGTTGGATCTGTAAAAAATTAGTTGCAATGGAGTACGTCAAAGTGGGGTTGGAGTGGGATGATCCCAATCATCGTGAACCACATCCATTCAGGAAGACATGAATAAGAGGGAGGGAAAGAAAGGGGGTTGTAGGGTTATAATGTAATATTAATTATGATGGAATTAGTTACACCACTAGTAGATTTTTCTGTCAAAGGTATCTACAATGGGAATTAATTACCCTTGTAAATACTTTCTAGATAAAGACTATTTGCGACAGTCATAGTAGTCTTTCATGAATTCCTATCACTACAACTTTTTTTGATGGGAGGTGGGAAATCCTGCGAAAAAAATTTACGACGGATGATTTATTCCATCAAAAATAGGTGCTTTTTAGAGATTATTTTCAAAGAGATAATTTCCCTTTGAAATTACCCCATTGCAAAGACCCTATTTTATAGTAGTTTCATTAAAGGGAGAAAATTATCAATTTACCCCATCGGGATTTGAGGGATCTTACCCAATTTTATTCCCTTTTCCACTTCTAGTAGCTTGATTTATTAACCAAGAGTTATCCCCTCTTCCAAGGATTATTCTCCATCAATTTTTAGTCATTTGATGCATTTTTGGTAGAAATTTGAATCTCTTGGTGAGTCTACCCCTCATATTACATTTATTTTGTATAAAAATATTCATTTATGTTTCCTATCCTTTTAAATCCTTTAACCCATTATTTTCTAGTAGATTATAAGTTTGGGTGTTAATGGTTTTTTGAGTTTGAATCAAGGGCTAAGGATAATCAAAGAGTTTTATATGAACCTAAGGTAGGTGTTCTATAAGTAATATCCCATAATATTGATGTTTATTCATGTTTATCTAGTTGTGTACATGTGCCTTTGTGCTAAGAATTTAATCCCTTGGAAGGAAATGATAAATCGAGTGTCCAAATGACGTGTTTTACCTTTTAAGGACCTTTTGTATCCATTATTGAAGAGTGGACTATGGTTATGGTCACCCAAGGGTTGATCCACTACCTTTAACATGAGAATTGAGTTTTTAAATGATTAATTTAAGGGTGTATGAGATTAAACCAATTATAATTGTGTTTAAAAATCTAACATGGAATAAAGGGATGTTTGGACTAACATTGAGGAGTTAAATGAGTTATGGAATGTAAAAGGGTAAATGTGATAAATGGTCTAAGGGGCATGTTCATGTTATTAAATTCATAGGAAATATATTAAATGGTTGTTCTTGTGACTAAATAATAAAATGTTCTAGTTATGAATTTCGATAAATTATAATGAAAGTAATGAACCAAGGGAATTATGATAAATGGAATAGGTTCTCCCGTTGATGTATAAATGTGGTAAAAAATAACGAATTAGTTAAAACCTTGGAAGTGTTTGCTGATGAAATGGATATGGTTTTTGGTCAAAGAGGTTCACACCATGGTGAGGATGTTGGACATTTCATTTCACATCGAGGAATGGGTGTTGGTCATGATGGGCCACACCGAGATAAAGATATTGGTCATGGAGGTCCAAATTAAAGAATGGGTTCTAGTCACAGTGGGCTACACCTAGGTAGAGATATTGGTCATGGTGGTCCACATTAGGAATGGGTGTTGGTCATGTTGTTCCACACTTCAATTGGGATACTCTAACTGATGATCCCCATATGAAATTATGTAACCCCTTAATATATGGTTCAGAATTTTGTTGTAGGCCGAAGCAGGGCTGGTTTGATGGTATTATAGTGGAACCAAGATCCCATGGGGATAATATAATTTTTTTTTCATTTAATTAGTTTTATATTTTTTAGTATACTTCTCCATACACTAGTATAGACTGAATATTGTTATAGACATCATTGATGGTGTCCTGCTGAGTTTTATTCACACCCGGTTCGGGCTTTCATTGGTTATCTGAGTAAACATAATTAGGTCAGAATAAGGGAAAAGGCTCCATGTTTGATGTCTAATGTGGGATTTGGGATGGACCATGGATGAGGGAACTATATGCGGCGTTAGGACCTATTTTTTTGGATTTTTTCCTTAATATCTTGTTTTTGTTTTCTAATAGAACCTAAATCCTCTATTACATAACATGTTTATCTGTATGGTTGCGAAAATTACCCATTTTGGGGTTTCATTATATCATGAATTGTTATTGATCATTATTACTTGGTTGATATTTATTTATTTTTCTACTATTTTCTGACTCTGGTAAAAATTGTGGAGTCTCTCCACAAATCTCATTAGTACCTCACTACTTTTTGGCAGCCTCTGGTGTATAGGGAGGTGTGCTTGATTTAATGTAGTTATGTGAGTTAGGGAACCGTTTATAGTAGATCTTAGTCCATGATGTTACAAATTGATAGAAGATATTTTATTTTCTTGTTTTTTTATTATTTGGGAAAGTTATATAGGACACTAGGTTGTTTCAGGCCTCGTAAATGAGAATGTTCATGGGATTAGGTAACCCATTCGTGTGGGGGAGCCCAAGTACCAATGTTGTGATTGTTGTTCTTGATTTTTGTAGTTACAATTGGATTTTATTTCACATAGGGTGTTACACTTATCATGTGATGTTACTATTTTATGAGATGTTATTTGTGAACCAGAATGGCCAATGGTTTGTATATTCATGTATTATTTTAGGCACTAAATATTTATGTGACATGCATCATATTAGTAACTCACAGAAAAAAATGATGGATTGTGGGAATTTGAAACAATTTTCTCAAGTTTTCTTATGATTTTAAAAGAATTCTTCTTGATAAAGAGGTGTAATTGGTTTTAACTATGAATTACCCAAAGTGAAATAATTTAAAATGGTGTCTATTGAAAGGATTTTGATGATGTGAGTTTGGTCTATCCCATGTTATCTATGAACCATGATAGGAATGGTTTATGGTAGTGATGGGGTGTGATTTTATATATTGGGATAGTGTATGTCGAGTGGTTTAGTTAAAACTAGTTGTGAGCCTTATTTTATGTAAATTGTAAAAACTATATGTTATTTATATTGATATTTTCATAAGGAATTGAAGATAGATGATGGAAGGATGATGTTCACAGGTTTGATGATAAGAATGAATCAGTGATAATTCCCCTCTAGTAGTGGGATAGAAACCTCCAATGATTCTGGGTAATAGGGGGAGAGTAATTCAGTTTATAGAGAGAGACCCAGGACAGGCTATGTTGAGTATGTTTAACTCGAAAATATAGTTTCATCTATAGAACCCTCTAACATATTTCAGAGAGGGTGAGTCATTTGAGTTCTATATTGAGTACATTCAAACAATACTGGACAACTTAGAGACTCTTCCAAAGAAGAGAGTTATGCAGAAAACTTACATGTTAAGAGTAATAGTGAAGATATGGTGAGATATCTAGGCCTGATATGAGAACATGGAGGTAATGGAATTGAATAAATTCAAGGAGATGTTCCAGAAGAAATTTTACCCTGAGACACTGAGGTAGAAGAAAGATGAAGACTTTATGAATTAGACGTAAAAAAGAATGACAATGATGGATTATGTTGTCTTCTTCATAGACTTGTAATGTTTTCCCTTGTGTTTATAGAAGATGTGGAAGATATGGTTAGGAATTTTTCCTAATGGAATTAGATATGAGATCAATTCCTAGGTAAATATTTTTTTTGGAATTGGTTTGATAAGGTAGTTGATCATGCTCTCATTTCTGAGGGAAACATGAAGGAGTCTCACGGTGGTGGTAAGACAGTTTCAATTGGGTAATTTATTAGTATGTATTCCAATAGTAAAAAGCATCATTATGAGAGACTCCACTAGGGTAGTGGTGGAAAGAGTGGATTGGGTTGAGAGTTTTTCTTTTAGGGAGGCATTTTAGTCATCTACTATCATTACGAAAGAACTAGTCTTGTGTATGGTCATTTCCTTTTACCACAAGTGGAGTCATAACATATTGAAGGATGGTTCATATACAACGGTTATACATGAAAACTTGGTAGGTGAGAAATGATGGGGGATCTAAAATGGTATAGAGCACTGGAAGGGGGTCAACTACCCTATATCATGCAGGTAATTAGAGTTCCATTTTTAGTACTGGTCTAGTTGGTGGACATGGTAGATTGGGAAGAGAGTTCCTATATCATTAGGGTAGTGTATTGTAGGGGACTCAAATAAGATCCTTGGGTATGAGAATATGACAACCGCATTCTATTCATCCTGCTCAGGTCGGTAGTGAGGTTGGACTATCGACTATTATAGGTAATATTATTATATATTAAATGATTTCTAGAACTCTATTTGACATAGGAGTGACACAATATTTTATATTTTCTTATTTGGTAAGTGGGCTGGTCCTGGTAGTGGAGTATTTAATTGGGGTGGTGTCGATTGACATGTCATTGGGGGTGAGATTGGAGGATAATTGACAATGTGAGGAGAAATACCTCAAGGTTGGGGGGTATATTCTCTTTTGGGACTTGTATATGCTTGAGATGGCAGGTTTTTACATGATACTGGGGATGTAATGGTTGGTTACATTCCAGGATCACATTGATTGTTCCCTTTAGAGAGTAATTTTCACTTCTCTTAAGGGTGGAACCTTTGTTCACTGTGTAGAATGGGATATCTTGGCAGGCTATGCAAGGATTGTTCTTCTACAATAGGGTTAGATCATATCCCAGATTTCAACACTTTTCTTGTTGATGGGGGTGGATAATTGTGCCATTCCTCCCATATTAGATAGATTTTATGGCATGTTTCCAGAGGAATTATAATGGATTCCACCCGATAGGGAGAGAGAGGTATTGAGTTCATGATTGATCGGATTTCTAGATTTTGTCCTGTTTCTATTAGACCTTATAAAATAGAACCATAAAAACTCAAAAAAATTAAAACATATCTAGATTAATTAAATAATAAAGGGTTTATCCATATGAGTGTATAGCCTTGGGGTTCTCTAGTTTTTTTCTATGAAGGCGGGTGGAACATTTCAGTTTTGTGTCAATTTCATGAAGTTGAATCAGATGATTATTAAAGAACTAATATCCTCTTCAATTTATTTATGATATATGTGACTAGACAAGGGGTGAGAGTGTGTTCATTATGATTAATATGAGTTCAGGGTATCATCATCTAAGGTTGAGACCTTCTTATGTATTGTAGACTACTTTTAGGAGAAAATATGGTTTTATGAATATTTCATAATTATTTTGGGCTTGAAAAATTCTCCTATAGTGTTTGTATACTTGATGTAATGACCTAAAAATTTATGAATAAATTTACCTTTTTCAATGTATTATGGATATAGAAAACACATGCACTCTTTTTATTATTATTATTTTCGGGTTTAAATTACCGTTAATTATCGTTATCATTGATAATATAGACATTGAACAGTGATCACACAACAAATCTAAATATAATGTTAAACAACATTAATTTCAATATAGAAAAAGGAGAGGATGTCCTCATCCAGTAGACTCTGGCAATACGAAGATCATTTTTTGGAGCTTGGGAAGGAGGTAGCGTCATTGGGATTCACTATTGACCAAGTCTATGCCGATCTACAACATGTTTAACAAGAATAGAATTGCATATAGGATAAGTTCAAGTTAGTAATGATTACCACCATAGCAATGTTATCTAAGATGCCCTAAGAGTTTTTCACCATCGTACAACTTACACTTAGGTCTTATGCGGGTGTTATAAGGGGCTGTGCAATACTGTATTAGTTACTTATTATGTAAACCCTTTTTATAAATAAATGTCTTATTCAATCAATTCCTTTATGAGAATATTCTTTCTTAAATGAATGATAAATTTGATAAATTGTGTTTTTGGGTAAAAATGGTAATTTTGAGAATATATTCATTATTATATTAAACTAAAGTTTTTGTTAATAATACTATAAAAATTTATTGTAAATGATTAGATAATTAGTTTGATAAGAGTTATATTTTTATATGATAAAAAAAAGTGTATTTTTAAAGATTTTATTTTAAGGAATTAATGATTTTTTTAAATTATTAATATTTTAATAAAATATTATTATCAAATTACTTTTACAAATAATAAATGAGTATTTATTTTTTATGAATTCAAATGTAATTTTTATTAAGGTTCCAACATTGTTTTGGTCAAAACCCATGAATGTTCAATAAATATCATTTTTCATTTTAAAATTTAAAATTCACATATTTATAAAATTATTTAGATAAAATTAATATTATTTTTGGAATTAGTTCATCGAAATTATCCAATGGTGAATTTTTCATATGTTTCTGAGAGAGTCAGAATTTTGGATAAAAATTAAATACCTTAGAAATAAAATATATCATCATAATGACCACAAATGATGTAATAAATACTATAAGGGGTATTCTCAGACTAATTTAGGTTTCCCATTAAAATAATGTGATTTTTTATTTTTTTCTTATTTTATAAATCCTTAGTGAATCCTACAAAATGTATAATATATTTAATGATTTTAAATTCATTTCTTTAATAATGTGACTCTACTCGACATAATCAAGTCCAAAATTTTAATAAGTTATAAAATTGGAATTATTAAATAATTTTGTACAATCATAGTTGAAAAAAAACATGGGAAAAAACATTGGAAGGTTTGTGGTTGTGGGTATTTAATTATATAGGTTCCAAAACCTATGTTTGTGAAATATTAAAGAATTCCCCTATTATTTCCTATATAAAAAAACACAATATCCCACTTATCATCACTATAAATCCTTGTATCACGTCCCTAATCTATACTCCCCTCTTAATAATCCCCCCAATTCACCCCAATATCCCATGAATCCTCTCTCAATCCTCTCTCAAGCCTTTGGGATCATGCATCCAAGTAGGGGATTCCTTCCTTTCCCATTTTTATCCTTGTTTCTTTATGTTGTTATATCCTTTTATTTCCAATTAAAAGTGTTGGGTTATTATTTCTCACCTCCCCTATACATACCTACTTGTTTTTTAATGATGATAAGCCCATTTCTATCTCATTAATTCCTTCAGTGTACACCAGTTACCATGTTGAAATTTTGTAAGGGATTTCTCACTATTTATTTCTATTCAAGAATTTCTTCTATATTATGAATCTAAATAACAATTATATGTTGGAATATTATGTTCCATGATTCTAAAAATATATATTTCATGTATAAATAATGATATACCCCTTTCTCTATCATCAACACAATTTATGAATCTCCATATAATGATGTTATGCTACCGAAATTGCAGCGCGATTTTCCATGCCAAAATCATCGTGTAGTGAATACCATACCAATTTCTCTATCAAAGGTATTCAAATTTATTCACATATACATTTTTGTTTAGTAATTACATGTATTTATTAAACAAATTTTTATCATTTAATGAGTTATGATGAATAATGAATCCATGGTTTATGATAAATGTGGCACACTTGAGCATGAGATTAAAATGTTCATGAAGCGTGCACCCTGATAGCACTTCAAAGCATTGGGAAATGTTTAGTATCATGAATGATTATGATGGGATAGTGTTTTACCTGATTCATTTTAGGAAATTTTTCCACCATGTGGGGAAAGGGGTTTACCTAATTCCTTTATGTTAATGATGTTGTGTTTTAAGTTTCTGCCACATTTCCTTGTTATGACAATCATGCTATATCATGCCTTTTTGTTCAAGTTTCTATTATTATCCATTGATATGTTTATTTAATAAAATATATTGTATTATTCATGTCATTCCTTCTTTATTACCTTACTAGGATTTATTTCTCACCCTTTTCTTATGTCTGTCCTCACTTTATCCCATGAAATGCTATGTATGGTGGAATGTTGTGGTCATGTAAAAGAAGTTTTAAATGAAGATCCTAATTTTTTTGTCTTAAGTTTTCATGTTAAGTCCCTAAGCCTCTAATAAAATATACCTATAAATCTTATGTATTGTATTAAGTGAAAGTTTATTTAATAAATCATGTTTAAATTTGAAATAAAGAGCAAGGTTGTTATAGTTGATATAAAAGGATAGGTTTAGATATTTTTTTAATTTGGATTTGAAAACTTTAGTGAAATCATTAGGGATAAGACTAAGTATAAGGAAAGAATCCCTTAAGTTTTTTTGAGTATATAGTAAGTGGTTTATCATAGAAATACATCCCTTTTGGGATACAAACAATTAGAGGTGGATTTGTCATAGATGTATCTAGTGGTAAAACCCAAAAACACCACTTGAGCTAGACTCGAACGAGAAAAGGTGAATGACAATGGTCCTTGCTGCACTATTGGTTAGACACTCCTAGAGATATGTTTTGGTAAATTCATAGGCTTAGTATGAACCATTATTATTGGAGACAAAAATCCCATAGGAATATATGTTATAAAAAATATCATGGAGAACTTAGACTGATGCCTAGAAATTAATATGTTAAGAAAATAAATGTAATTTATAAGTTATCCCTTTTGTCATTAGATTCCCCTTTATTTTTTTAATAGTTTAAAATACATACCCCTAATTTTCGTTTTATTATATAAAACGGATAGTAATAGGAGGACTTGGGCTAACAACGTATGCAAAGATCAATGGGATGACAATTCTAGTGAGATACACAATCTGATGGGAGTAGGAATAATAAAATTTGTCATGATACTCTCTCAGTTATCTCACATGTAGAATATATTCATGGTTCACGATAAACGTCCAACACCACCCCTCACCCCCTATGAAAGAACAAGTCACAATCTAGAGCTTCATTAGACAAATGCCTCATACTTTCAATGGATCATTTGATCCCTCAATCACCGAACAATGGATCAACTCAATTGAGATGATCTTATCCATACTTCAGTGTTCCGAACAAGAGAAGGTTATTCTATAATCTTATCATATGGAGGGTGAATCTGATCAATGATGGACATTGATCAAAAATAAAAATCACAGAGAAGATGTCGAGGTGTTGGAATGGAAGGATTTTTGAATGATGTTTTTTGATAAATATTGCCTCTCACCCAATGACATAAGATGGAATGTGACAACCTTTACCTTAAGAAAAAATATAACAAATCCATAGGATCATTTGATAAAATCTTCACAAGGCTTTTAAGATGTGCCTCTGTCATTTTCTTTACCCTCGAATTCAAGGTTGACTGCTTCTTTGGTGGGATAAAAACTACCCTATGGAAATCAATGGTGATCCATGAATTTGAAAGTGATGAGAAGATTATCAGATGTAACCTCAAAGTCGAGATAGAGATCAGTGAATATCAGGGTAATCATTGGGATAAGAAGAGAAAATTGGACTTTAGTTCTTTAATTTTGATGGACAAAACCAATGGTGAGAAGAAATTCCAGCATCTCACTTTCCAAAGGTATAGGAAGAAGCACTCTAGAAATTACCTGAAGGGGTTGAGGAAATTATTTAGGTGAAGAAGAGAAAGGAACCTAGATAACTATTTCTCATGGGATAATCCCACTATTGTGCTAGAGGAAAGGAATTCTCCATTCAATCCTTAGTGCAATGTTCATTGCTACAACTAGATGGAACTAGGGCACTTTGTGAGCAAGTTCCTTAATAAAAAGTTAATCGGAGGAAAAAAAACAACCTCTAAGATAGTAAGGGTGAGATTTTTACATTACAACCCCTGAAAAAAATCCTAACGATGAAGTGGTGGAAGGTACACTAGTTATTCATTCAAGAATAGCGAACATTCTTTTTTATTTTGGTTATATGCATTATTTTATATCTTGAAAGCTTAGTAGAACAATCTCAAAACCACAAAAAATCATGGATGTAGAGATGTTGGTGTGAATGAATAATGGGGAATTTATTGAATCCCAAGATTATAACTCCCCCTATCACTATTTGTGTATTGAACTTCCAGGATAACCTCAACATACACCCTCTAGTGGAATTTGTTGCAATTCTTCGCATGGATTATATTTCCCTCTATAGATCCAACATAAACTATAGCGAGAGGGAAATCACTCGCCATATAGTGAATCGGATCACGATTCTGTACAAGTGAAAGGATAGGGATGAATATTCTTTAGCAACATCATCTCAATAACGGATATTACCTTCCTTTGAGAATTCATATCATTCTCAGTTTATCGAGTCTAAGGAATGAACCATCCATTAAGGCATGCCTATTGTAAGGGAATTCACTGATGTGTTTCCTGAGGAATTGTCTGTTCTTCCTCCTATAAGAGATGATGAATTATTGATTGATCTTATACCTTTGGAATTTCCAATATCAAAGAATACATATAGAATGGTTGTTGTGGAGCTTGAGAAGCTAAAAAAACAACTATAAGAGAAATATAGAAAATGGGTTTATACACCCAATTGATTCACCATTGGGTGAACCAGTCCTCTTCTTCTAGAACAAGGATAGGTTAATGCACTTTTTATTTGGTAAACATGATCTCAAAAAAATAAAATTAAATAAAAAGTATCCTTTTCCACAAATTGATGAATTGTTCGACTAGATACATGGATAAAAATACTTCTCCAAGGTGGACATACGGTCGAGATATTACCATGTAATGGTCAGCAAGGAGGATATCCCTAAGACTATTTTTTGTACATGGTACGAGCACTATTAATTCATAGTAATTCATTTTGGACACACTAATCCTCTAGAAATATTCATGGGTTTTGATGAATTGAGTCTTTAGAGATTACCTTGAATTTTTTTTGTAGTCTTTATTGACGATATTCAATTATATTACAAAACCAAGGAGGATGATGAGGATCATCTTATCACAACACTAAAGACCTTGCGAAAGGATAAGGTCTATGAAAAGTACAACAAGTGTGAGTTATGGTTGAAGGATGTTTGATTCTTGGGGTATATCATCACATGTAATGGGATATCTGCAGATCCTTCCAAAACAAAAGAAATTAAGGGATGGTTGAGGTTCGAATTTATGATGAATATTAGCATATTTCTAGGGATAGAAGGTTATTATCACCGATTTTTTAGAAATTTCTCATCATTATCATGACCTATTACCAAGCTCACTCAGAAGAGAGTCAAGTTTTCTTGGAATGATGAATGTGATGAAAGCTTCATGGTGTAGATGAAGAGGCTTATCATTTCCCATGTACTCGCACTACCCACAAGTGGAGATATTTTCATAATATTCAGCGATGATTAGAAGAAGGTTATGGGATGTTTGTTGATGCATAATGATAAAGTAATAACCTATGCCTTAAGGAAGTTGAAAATTCATGAGAAAAACTATCCCATGCATTATCTATATTTGGAAGCTGTGATCATTACGTTGAAAATATAGAGGCATTATATATTTGGGGAAAAGACTAAAATATATATTTATTACAAAAGTCTCAAATATATAATCACCCAGATAGATATTAACATGAATTAATGAAGATGGTTAGATCTCGTTATGGCTTACAACTACTGAATCCATTACCACCCTAGGAATGTGAACAAGGTGGTAGATTATCTAAGTAGAAATGTCCCAATAAATCTATCATTAATGAGAGTTGAAAAGGATACAATTATCATAGATTTTAGGAATATGTACATGGGAATCATAAATAATGGAACATCATCAATCCTTTCAAAAATGATTTCTTAATAGTCTCTTATGGAATGGTTAAAGGATTCTCAAAAAGATGATATGGGAACTCGGAAAAAGTGAAAACTATCAGAAAAGGAAAATCCTCAGAGTTCAATGTTAATGAAGAAGGAATTTTGATATTTGGGTCAAGAATAATTTTTACATAAAATATAGAGTTAAAGAGTGAAATTTTTGATGATTCATATAGTTCAAATTTCTCCATCCACCCAAGAAACATGAAGATGTATTAGGATCTATGAGAGAATTATTGTTGGGATAACATGAGGAAGGAGATCATCGAATCTACATCAAAGTGCATTGTATGTTAGCATGAAATTTATAAGAGGCATGAGTATAAGTAGATGATGAAATCACTACCCATACCAAAATCGAAATGAGAGAACATCACTATGGACTTTTTCATAGGACATACGAAGACATCCAAAGGAAGAAAAGCTAGCTGGCTTACTGTGGATCTTCCTACAAAGGATCCACACTTCATTGAAATTTGAGTGGATTTATCATTGGATCTACTGGCATAGATACAAATCAGAGAAGTGGTAAGGCTGAAAGGTTTAATACTATAAATTGTATCTGATCTATATCCAAGATTCACCTCTATGTTTTGGAAGAGTCGCCAACATGCTCTTAATAATGAGATGAACTTTAGTATGGATTATCATCTTCAAACTAATGGTCAAACTGAGTGGACTATCCAAACACTTGGGGACATGTTGAGAGCATGATCAATGGAATTCAAAAGAGGATGGGATAAACATCTTCCTCTGGTTGATTTCTCTTACAACAACAGTTTCCACTAAAGCATCCAAATGGGTCCTTATGAATCCCTTTATGGGAATAGGTATAGAACAACGAAATGTTGGGATCATGTTGGGGAGAAACAAATTCTAGGTCTAGAAATTGTTGATAAAATGGTGGAGAATTTTAGGACTATCCAATAGCACATCAAAGCTACTTAGAGTCGACAAAAGAGTTGTGCGGACAACCACTGAAGAGACCTAGAGTGTAATGTTCGAGATATGGTTTTCCTCTACATATCTTCATGGAATAGAGTGATGAGATTTGGGAAGAAGGGAAATCTTATTCCAAGGTACATCATCCCTTTTTTTATCCTTAACCACATCATAGTAGTGGCCTATCGATAATCACTCCCACCAAACCTATCTCATGTACATGATGTATTCCTTGTATCACATTTGAGGAAGTACATACCTGAACCATCACATGTACTTAATCTCGAGGTGGTACCATTATAGAATGATCATAGGACCTATGAAGATAATCTAGTGAAAATCGTAGATCATAGAGAAAAAGTTCTACTAAATAAGACAATGCCCTTCATCAAAATGTTTTGGAGACACCACAAGTTTGAAGAAGAAACATTGGAACCATAGGAAGTGATGAGGTATAGTTACCCTCAACTTTTTTTGCATGGGAAAAGGAAATTAAGTGGGAGAAATTTCTTATTGGGGGAATGTTGTAATGACCTAAACATTTATGAATAAATTTCCCTTTCTTTTAAATTATTATGGATATAGAAAACACATGCACTCTTTTTATTATATGTATTTTTGGGTTTAAATTGTTGTTAAGTATCATTACAATTGATAATATAGTCATTGAATAGTGATCAAAAAACTGATAAAAATATAATTCTTTATAAAAAATACTTACAACATAAACAAAGGAGAGGAAGGCATCATCTAGTAGACACGATCCGTATGAATCTCATTTATAAGATCTTGGGAAGGAGGTAGCATCACTAGGTTTCACCCTTAACCAAACTCAAGATGATATTCGACATGTTAAACTTGAACTGAGTCACCTACGATAGAAGTTCAAGTCGATAGAGATTACCACCTGGGCGATGTTATCTGAGTCACCCTAAGAGTCTGTAACCATTGAAAACCTTACCCTTAGGTCTTATGCGGGTGTTATAAGGGGTTATGTAATAAGGTGTTAGTTACTTATTGTTTAATAAATTTTTATAAATAAAAGTCTTATTCCATCTATTCCTTTATGAGAATAGTCTTTATTAAAATAATTATAAATTTGATAAATTGAGTTTCTGGGTAAAAATGGTAATTTTGAGAAATATATAAATTATTATATTAAACTATGGTTTTAATTAATAACATCTTAATAAAAAATATTATAAATTATGATTATAATTGTTATTTATCTATAAATGATTATGTAATCATCTTGATAAGAGTTATATATATACGGTAAAATAGAAAATGTATTTTTAAAGAATTTATTTTAAGGAATTAAGGAATTTTTGAAATAATTAATATTTTAATAAAATATTATAATCAAATTAATTTTATGAATAATAAATGAGTATATATTTTTAGAAAGTCTAATATAATTTTTATTAAGGTTTGAAAATTGTTTTGGTCAAAACCCATTAATTTTCAATAAATGTATATTTTCATTTTAAAATTTAAAAATCACATATTTAAGAAATTTTTTAGATAAAATGAATTTTATTTATTTAATATCAAAATTATCCAATTGAGAATTTTTCATAATTTTTTGAGACAGTCAAATTTTTGAGTAAAAACAAAATACCATACAAATAAAATATGTTACCATGATGACCCCAAAATGATGTAATAAATACTATAATGGTTATTCTAGGACCAATATACAGTTTCACCTTAAAATAATTTGATTTTATATTATTTTAATTAATTTATAATGACTTAGTGAATCCTCCAAAAAGTATAATATATGTTATGAATTTAAATTCATTTTTTAATAATGTGACTCCCCACCCCATAATAAAGGCTAATATTTTAATATGTTAGGCCATTGGACTTATAAAATAGGTTTTTCCACTCCTATTTGGGAAAAAACCATGTTAAAAACCCATGGGAAGGTTTTTGGTTTTGAGTATTTAATTGTATAGGTTCCAAAACCTATGTTTGTGAAATATTAACGAATTCCCCTCTCATTTCCTATATAAACACACACAATCTCCCACTTCTCTCTCATTAATTCCTTCTGTGTACACCCATTACCATGCCAAAATTCTATAAGGTATTTCTCTCTTCTTGTTTATATTAAATCATTTCTTCTATATTATACATGTAAATTCTATTTCATTAGTTGGGATATTATTTCCCATGATTCAAATAATGTCTAATTCATGTATAAATTATGTGGGACCCCTTTCTCTTTCATCGAACCAGTTTATGAATCTCCATATAATGATGTAGTGATACCAAAATTGTATCGTGATTTTCCAAGCCCAAATAATCGTGTAGTGAATACCATACCAATTTCTCTATCAAGGATATTAACCATTCTACATGTATAACTATTTTATTATGGACTTAAATGTATTTATTCCACACACGTTATTCATGTAATGATTTATGATGAAGAATGAATCCACGTTTTATGATCTATGTGGCACACTTAAGCATGTGATTAAAATGTTTCCGAAGGGTGCACCCTGATAGCGCTCTAATTAATTGGGTAATGTTTAGTATCAGGATACGTTAGGATGGGATAGGGGTTTACTTGTTTCCTTTTAGGAAATTTGTCCACCATTATGGGAAGGGGGTTTACCTAATTCCATTATGTAAATGATGTAATATTTTATGTTGCTGCCACATTTCTATGTTATGATAATCATCTTATATCATGCCTTTATGTTCATGTTTCTCTTATTCTCCATTAATATGACTATTTTCGGACATGTATTATATTATTCATGTTATTCCTTGTTTACTCTCTCACCAGTCTCTATAGATCACCCTTTTCTTATGTATGTCCTCAGGTAATCCCATGTAATGATAATTATGAAGGAATGTTGTGTCCATGTAAAATAAGTTTTCAATAAAGATCTTGTATTTTATATTTTATGGTATCATGTAATGTTATTAAGCCCTAAATAAACTATAACTCTTGATCTTCTAGGTTGTTTTAAGTGAAAGTTTATGTAATAAATCATGGTCAAACATTAAATAAAGAGGAGGATTGTTATAGTTGGTATAAAAGGATATGTTTTGTTTTTTTGGAATTAGGATTTGAAAGCATTAGTGACATCCTTAGGGATAAGACTAAGTGTATGAAAAGAATACCTAAATTTTTTTGAGTATAGATTATGTGGTTTATCAATCAAATAAATCCATGTATACATACTAACAAGTATAGGTGGCTCTGGAACAGATGTATCTATGGGTAAAACCCAAAAACACCTCCTTGAGCTAGACTCGAATGAGAATTGGTGCATGACAGTGGGCCTTGATGCACTCTTGGTTAGGAACTCTTGGGATATATGATTTGGTAATTTCATAATCCTATTAGGAACCATTCTTAAGGGAGAAAAAATACCATAAGAATATAAGTTATGAAATAGTTTATGGATAACATAGATTGAAGCATAGAAATTCATAAGTTAAGGAAATAAATGTAATTTATAAGTTATCCCTTTTTTTCTTTGGATTCCCATTTATGTGTTTAATAGTTTAAAATAAATACCCTTAAATTTACTTTTATTCTAGAAAAAGGTAGGTAATAGGAGGACTCGGGAAAAAACTAATGTGAAGATCAATGTGATAACTTTTCTAGTGAGATGCCAAATCTAATGGGAGCTGGAATAGAAAACATTTTCATGATACTCTATTAGTTAAATCATGTTTTGTATAGAACTATGGGTCATGAGGAACGTCCACCAACCCCCTAAGAAATTGAAAGTCTAACTCGAGAGATTCATGAGACAATGGAATCTTACTTTCAATGGATTATCAGATCCCTCAATCTTTGAACAATGGATCAACTCTATTGAGAAGATCTTCTCCATCATTCATTGTTCTGAACATGAGAAGGTTCTTCTAGATGTTTATTGTTTGGTGGGTGAAGCTGATCAATGATGGACATTAATAAAAATACAAATTTTGAGAAAAATATCGAGGTGTTGGAATTAAAGGATTTTTGAAAAATGTTTTCGATAAATATTTTCCTCACACCCTATGACTTAATATGGTAAGGGAATTCCTTTCCCTTAGGAAAAAATAATAAGAATTCATCAGAGTGTATGAGGAAAAAATAACATGTTTTTCATGGTACACCTCTGGCTTTATCATTACCCCCAGATTCAAGGTTGACCAGTTATTTGTTGGTATAAATCATAGCCTCTGGAAAGCCCAGGTGATCCATTAATTTGAAAGATATGAGGAAATTGTCTGATGTACCCTTAAAATCGAGATAGAGATCGTTAAATTTATAGGGTATCATGGGGATAATAGAAGGAAAGTGGAATTTAATTATGGAGGTCTGATGGAAAAAACCAATGATGCTATGAAATTAAAGCATCCCACTTTCCAAAGGAGTAGTAAGAAGCACCATGAAAATTACCTAAAGGGGGTGATGAAATGCTTTTGGTTCATAAGATAAGGGCACTTGGCTAATAATTTTCGATGGGAGAAACACACTAGTGTGGTATAGTAAAGGAATGATCTAGTTTACCCTCAGTGAATTGTTCATTGCTATAACTAGAAGGAACTAGGGATCTTTTCAAACTAGTGCCTTAAGATAATGGTAATTAGAGGCAACCAACAACCTCTAAGGTATCAAGGGTGATCTTTTTCCATTACTACCACCAAAGAGAATCCTGAGAATGAATTGGTGACATGTACACTAGTTACTCAATCAAGAATAGTGAATTTAATTTTTTTATTCTAGTTCGATGCATTATTTATTATCCTGAAAGTTTAGTAGAACAATCCATACACCACAAAAAAATCAAGGAAGTAGAGATGTTAGTGAGAACAAAATACGAGGAAATTTATACATCCCGTGAATATAACTGCTCCACTATCATGATTTGTGGACTGAAATTCCTGGTGAACCTTTTTATACTCCTAGTGGAATTTTATCCAATTATTGGCATGGATTGGATTTACCTATATACATCCAACATAGATAATCATAATAGGGAAACCATACTTCATATGGTGAATTGGATCTCGATTCTATATAGGTTCAAGGAGGTGGATGAATCTTCTTTAGCACCATCATCTAAAACATGGATATTACTTCCCTATGAGAACACATATCTTTCTCAGATGATTGTGTCTAAGTAAGGAACCATCCTTGAAGTCATGCCTATTGTTAAGGAGTTTACTAATGTATTTATTGAGGAATTTATTGGTATTCCTCCTAGAAGTTATGTTGAATACTAATTTGATATTTACCTAGGGTGTTTCCAATATCCAAGACTCTATAACGAATAGTTTCTGTGGAGCTTGAGGAGATAAAGAAACAATTGAAGGAGAATCTAGATAAAGGGTTTATATGCACAAGTACATCACCATGAGGTGCACCAGTCCTCTTTATCAAGAAGAATGATGGTTTAATATGAATTTTCTTTGATTATCATGAGCTCAAAAAAATCATGTTAAAGAACAAGTATCCTTTTCCATGAATTGATTAATTGTTCGAGTATCTACGTAGAGCAGAATACTTCTCCAAGGTGGATCTATGGTCAGGATATTACCAAGTAAGGTTGAAGAAGCAGGATATCCCCAATACTACTTTTTTTTACAAGATACAGGCACTATAAATTAATATTTATTCATTTTATACTCACTAGTTCTCCTGTAATCTTCACGAACATGATGAATTGAGTCTTTATAGATTACCTTAAAAAAAAATTTGTAGTATTTATAGATGATATTATAATATACTATAAAACCAAGGAGGACCATGAAGTGTATCTAATCATTACACTAGATACCTTGTAGTTGGATAATCTATATGTGATGTACAACAAGTGTTACTTATGGTTGAAGGAAGTCCCATTCTTGGGGAATATCATCATAAGAAATGGGATATATGTGGATCCATCAAAAAAGCAATTAAGAGATGGATGAGGCTGACATCTGTGATGGATAGCCATATCATTCATGGGTTAGGTAGATATTATTACTGATTTGTGAGAAATTTATCATGATTGTCAAACGATCTTACCAGGATAACATGGAAGGGAGTTAAGTTTTCTTGTAATGATGAATGTGAAGAAGGATTTATATATTTGAAGAAGAGGCTTATCATTACCCCTATAACCACACTACCCATATGTGTGAAGCTTTTTGTAATCTTCAGCAATGATTCAAAGAAGGTATTGGGATCTGTGTTGATACATAATGGAAAAGTGATAACCTATTCTTCAAGGATGTTCGAAATTCATGAGGAAAAATATCTCATGCAAGATCTTGATTTGCAATCTACGATCCTTGTGTTGAAAATATAGTGGAATTATCTCTTTGAAGAAATTTCTGAAATATTTAAAGATCACATACGTCTCAAATATATATTCACATAGAAAGATCTTAACATGTTCCAATTAAGATGGTTAGATCTCATCAAGTATTACGAATACTCAATTCATTACCACCCTGGGAAAGCGAACATGGTGGCAGATGCTCTAAGTAGAAAGGTCCAATAAATTATATTAATGATGTGAATTGAAAAGGATCCAATAATTATAGATATGATGAAGATTGAAATGGGAATAATAATGGAGGGAACATCGTCAATCCTTTCACAAATGATTGCTAATCTATATATTTTAGAAAGTATAATGGATTATCAAAAAGTTGATGCAGGAATTCAGAAGAAAGTGGAAACTATCAAAAAATGGAAATCCTTGGATTTCAATGTTAATGAAAAGGAATAGTGTTATTTGGTTCAATAATATATGTTCCATCAAATAGAGAGTTAAAGAAATAACTTTTTAATGATTCTCATAGTTCTAATTTCTCCATCCACCCAGGGAAAACAAAGACGTATCGGGATCTCTAAGAGAATTTTTGGTGGAATAACATGAAGAAAAAGATTTCCAAATATAAGTCAATGTGCCCGGTATGTCAGCAAGTAAAGGCTTATAATAATAATTCTAAGAGGATGATGAATCCATTACCCATATCAACATGAAAATGGTAGAACATCATCATAGACTTTGTCACCAGACATCCAAAGATATCCAAAGAAAACAATGCTATCTAGGTTGTTTCAGATATTCTTTGAAAGACATCATGCTTAATTAAAATTCAAGAGGATTCATTATTGGATCAACTAGAATAGATATAAATAACCGAATTGTTATGACACCATGGTGTACAACTATCGATTTTATCCGATTGAGATCCAATATTCACCTCTATGTTCTGGAAGAGTCTCCAACATGCTTTGAATACCGAGCTAAACTTCAGTATAGATTACTATCCTCAAACTGATTTCCAATATGACTATACTATCCAAACACTTGAGGAAATGTTGAGAGCATTCTCAATGGACTTTAAAGGAGTATGGGATCAACATCTTCCTCTAGTTGTGTTCTCTTACAACAATAGTTTCCACTCAAGCATCCAATTGGCTCCTTATGAATCCCTTTTTGGTAAGAGGTATAGAACACCGGCATGTTAGGATAAAGTTGGGGAGAAAAGAATTCTAGGTCCAGAAATGGTTGAAGAAATGGTGGATAAGGTTAAGTCCATCCAGAATAACATCAAAGGTGCTCATATTTGACAAAAGAGCTATGATGATAACCGTTGATGAGACCTAGAGTTTGATGTTAGAGATACGGTTTTCCTCTGTATATCTCCATGGAATAGATTGATGAGATTTGGAAGGAAGGGAAAGGTTAGTCCAAGGCACATCATCCCTTTTGAGACACTTGATCACATCAGAGTAGTGGCCTACGAACTAACACTCTTATTGAACCAATCCCAAGTACATAATGTATTCCATGTATCAATTTTGAGGAATTACATATATGAAACATCACATGTACTTAATATAGAGGTGGTACCATTGTATAATGACCAATATTATGAAGAGAATATGGTGAAGATCTTAGATCATTGGGAAAATGTTCTACTAAATAAGACAATACCCATCATCAAAGTGTTGTGGAGACACCACAAGTTTGAAGAAGCAACATGGGATCCTCAGGAAGTGATGAGGCGTAGTTACCATCATCTATTTTATTGTGGGAAATAGAAATTTTGATGGAGACATTTATTAAGGGTGGAATTTTTTAATGACCTAAACATTTATAAGTAAATTTCCCTTTATTTTCATATCTTATGAATGTAAAAAACACATGCACTCTTTTTTTTATTATTTGTGGGTTTAAATTTCTATAAAGTATAGTTACCATTGATAATATAGGTGTTGAACATTTATCACACAACTTATATAAATATTAGGATTTTAAAAAATACTTTCTACACAGATAATGGAGAGGATGACATCATGCAGTAGACTCGGGTCATACAAAGATCATTTGTTGAAGCCTGAGAAGGAGGTAGAATCACTGGGATTTGCTCTTAACCAAGACCAAGACTATCTTCAACATGTTAATCTTGAACATAATCACCTATGGTAGAAGTTCATGTTAATAGATATTACCAGTTGGGCAATGTTATCTAAGATGCCCGAAGAGTTTGTCACCATCGCATACCTTACCCTTAGGTCTTATACTGGTGTTATAACAGGTTATGTAATAAGGTATTAGTTACTTACTGTGAAATCCATTTTTATAAATAAAAGTTTTATTCCATAAATTCCTTTATGAGAATAGTCCTTCATAAAAGAATGAAAAATTAGATAAATTTAGTTTTTGGGTAAAAATAGTAATTTTGAAAAATATATAAATTATTATTATATTAAACTAAGGTTTCTATTTATAACATTATAAAAATATTTCTTATAAATGGTGATTATATAACTTCTTTATTTATAAATTATTATGTAATTAGTTCGATAAGAGCTATATTTTTATATGATAAAATAGAATGTCTAATTTTAAATAATTTATTTCATGAAAATAATAAATTTTTGAAATAATTAATATTTTAATAAAATATTATTATAATATTACATTTATGAATAATATACGAGTACATAATTTTTATGAAGTTGAATGCCATTTTTATTAAGGTTTGAAAATTGTTTTGGTCAAAACCCATGAATTTTAAAGAAATTGTTTATTTTAATTTTAATAGTGAAAATTCACATATTTAAAATATTATTTAGATCAAATCAATTTTTTTTTTGAATTAGGACAACGAAATTATTCAATGGTTAATTTTTTATAATATTACGAGATAGCCGAATTTTTGTGTAAAAATTAAACATCGTACAAATAAAATATAACATCATAATGACCCCAAAATGATGTAATAAATACTATAATGGGTGTTATCGGCCCTATATATGTTTTCCCATTAAAATAATGTGATTTTAGATTTTCTTTACTTATTTTATAATGATTTAGTGTATCCTCCAAAATGTATAATATGTTTTATGATTTTTAATTCATTTCTTTAATTATGTGGCTCACCTTCACATAAGAAAGCATAATATTTTAATATGTTCGGCCATTGGACTAATAAATTTTTTATCTAATACTATTTGGAAAAATCCATCAAAAAAACCATGGGATGTTTTGGGGATTTGACTATTTATTTATATAGTTTTCAAAACCTATGTTTGTGAAATATTAAATAATCCCCCTCTCATTTCTTATGTAAACAAACCCAATATCCCACTTCTCTTCACTAAAAATATTTAGATCACGTTCCTAATTTGTCCCCCCCTCTATAATCCCCCCAAGGAGCCCCAAGTTCCTAGTAAGCCTCTCCCATGTCTTTAGGATCACACAACTAAGTAAGGGATTCCTTGCTTTCTAATTTGTATCCAATTTTCTTTATGTAGTTTTATCCTTTTATTTCTAATTAAAAATTTTGGGGCATGATTATCCCCTCTCATACATCCCTACTTATGTTTTAATGATGATATACCCCTTTCTCTTTCAATAATTCCTTATGTGTACACTTGTTACCATGATGAAATTTCATAAGGGGTTTCTCTGTTCTTATTTCCAACAAATATTTTCTTATATATTATGCATCTAAATTCCATTTCATATGTTGGGATATTATGTTCCATGAATTTTTCTCATAAATTATGAGACACCCCTTTCCTTCTCACCAACCCAATTTATGAATCTCCCTATAACGTCATCATGATACCAAAATTTCACTGTGATTTTCCATGAAAATCAATGTGTAGTGAATACCATACCCATTTATCTATCAAGGGTATTCAGCTTTATGCACATATAACGTTTTTATTGAGGAATTTCATGTATTTATTACACCCTCCTTCATCATGTAATGAGTTATTATGAAGAATTAATCCATGTTATTTGATCTATGTGGAAAACTTAAGCATGAGATTAAAATGTTCACGAAGGGTGCACCCTCATAGTTATCCAATGCATCGGGTAATATTTAGTATCATGATATGTCACGACCCGTCCTCGGGGCCCGTGCCGTGACTACCCCAAGCCCGCCTTCCATAGGCCAGGGGCTGGCGACTAGCACCAAGGCGTAAAATCCCAGTAAACAGGGAAGGCATTGCCTTTATAAGTAACAACCACACAGAGTCAGCAAGCGGAAAGTAAAGTGCAGAAAGTAAAGGGGGCCGGAAATACAAGCCCAACTGTAAAGTACAACTGAAAAGAAAAACAGCAACTGAAGAAAAGACGGCGGCCTCGTGTCGTCCACTGGCAACCCCACCTGAAGGGTGGGTACAGATAGCCTCCAGGCTCCTCGGGTCCCACGTCCGCTCCGAGTACGTTCCGTCCAGTGGTCCACCTCCAGGTACCGTCCTGCTCCACGCCCCAACCGTGATCAGCGCTGTCCGTCGTCTGAAACCAACACAACAAGGTGCGGGCATAGCCCGTGCAGGGGTGAGTACAACTACTCAGTAAGGACCCCGAGACCCCCGAAGGTCTCCCGAAATCCACAAAGGATATAGCACAAAAGAAAGATGCAATCACGAAATAACATCCGACTCGACTTAGGTATATGCCCATACATATACCTAAGTCCCCAATTCTAGCTCTGCTCACGAGCTCAAGAACAACTCAATCCACAAAGGAAAGCAAGACCCAAATCCACAAAGGAGAGTAAATAGTAAATCCACAAAGGATGGTTCAACACAATCCACAAAGGAGAGTAACATAAGATTCAGCTCAACCAGGTATACTTTTTCAGATGACGTCAAAGATGATCACTGATCCATCTAAGTCGTCGGACCCACGAAGGATCGATAGGTACTAACCCCCGCAGTAGACCCACACAGGATCGGGCTCACACAGAACCTGTAGGCAGTGGCTCACACAGAACCGGTAGGCAGTGGCTCACACAGAACCGGTAGTAGGACCCACATAGGATCGGGCACTGATCCGCGTAGGATCGCTGAGTGCAGTAGTCGACGCAGTCCACTGAGGATCTCTGCACAGTCGTCGCCGCAGTCCACGAAGGATCTCTGCTCTGCCGTCGTCGCAGTCCACGGAGGATCTCTGCTCTGCCGTCGTCGCAGTCCACGGAGGATCTCTGCTCTGCCGTCGTCGCAGTCCACGGAGGATCTCTGCTCTGTCGTCGAGGTCACAGCCAGCGCTAGGGTTCCCGCACGTAGCGAGCTCGTTTAGGAGGGTCCGCTCCACGAGCCGAGGGGCTGATACATCAACTGACACGTAGTCCGAAGTTGATGTATCCAAAAGTTCCGTATCGACAACAGGATCTCAACGCGACAGACGGCGCGTCAATCGGACGCCCGGTCTGAGAGTTATTGGCATTTTCGTCCCAGGGGCCCGGTTGGTTTTTAGGGCAAAACCAACCCGACCGTACTCCGCCTGTATCCGATCCTCGGGCGGAGTATGCCAAAAGTTCCGTCTCACTTAGAGGAAACTACCACAGCTGACGGTACGTCGTTCGGACGTCCGTAGCTCAAGTTATGAGCGTTTCCGCTCCGAGGGCCCGGTTGGCTTCGTGTACGAACCAACCTGGCCGAACCCAAAGTCTTCCGAAACCTTGAGTATAATATACCGAAACGACCGTCTCGATCCAAGGATCGCGTAGCCGCTGACGGTTCGTCAATCGGAGGTCCCAGGCCCAAGATATGGGCGAAAGACCGTAGAGGGCCCGAAACGGGGGTACTGGGCCCGGGGCGACCCGGCCCGAACCGCCCCCTGGGGTCGGCCGAACCGGGTCGGCCCGAACCGGGTCGGCCCGACCCGGCCCGAACCGGCTCGGCCGGGTCCGGTCCGGCCTGGGCGCGGCCCGGCCGACCGGACCGGCCGGCTCGGCCTCGGCCGAGCGGCCGAACTGCCGCCGCCGCGGGGTTGAACCCGCGGCTTGAGAGAAACCGCGGCCCCGCGGGGGGGGGGGGGGGGGCGCCTGTCACGCGGACGCGGCCGGGCCGCCGCGTCCGTCCCGGTTCCGCGCGGCCGCGGAACCGGCTGCCGCCGCCGCCGCGGCTTCAGCCGCGGCGGGAGATTTCCACGGCGGCGCGCCTGGCGCCGCCGCCTCCGGTCGCCGGCGCCGCCGCGCCGGCGACCCGCGCCGCCGCCTCCTTCCGCGGGCCGCCGGAGATGCTCCGGTGGCCCGATTTCTTTCCCGTCTGCGCCGATGCTCCTCCCGGGGGACGATCTTCACTGCGGAGCCAACAAATTGCCCTTGCCGCACGGTTCGTCGTCGTCCGCCAAATCCGCGCAAAAAGAGGAGATCAGCGGAGGGTTGCCGGGTCTTGTTCGTTAGACCCGCACCCTCCGCGTTAGTCATAATCCACGGGAGGAACAATAAAACAATCAACAACAATTTTAAATGTTAAAATTGTTCGAAGATCATGCTTCTTTACTTTAAAAGAAATAAATCACGGGAAGGAAAATATTCCAATCAACCCTTACTTTATCGTCGTCGTCGGATGAGGGGTCGTCGCGGAATTGCTCGTCGCGGAAGATGGAGATCGCCGCGTCGTCGCGGAATCGCTCTTCGCGTCGCCAATCTCCGGATCAAGATCAACGGATTTAATTAGTTTAAATCCGTTGATATTGAAATTAAAAAGGGAGAAGAAAAGATCTGATTCTCACCTTTGTTGTCGAACGAGGGTCGGCCGCGGAAGAAGAGGCGTCGCCGAAGAACGTCGCGGGTAGATCTCGTCGATGTCGCAGATCTTGGTGTGCGTCGTCGAATTCCGGTCGCCGGCGTTCTTCGCGTTCTTCGCGTTCTTCGCGTTCTTCGCGTTCTTCGCGTTCTTCGCGGAGAGGGTGGAGGAACGAAGATTCTCTCAAATCCTTTCCAAGGATTTTTATGTTGGTCTTATTTTATAAACATGCCAACACGAAACCGGTTAAGAAACGATCCATCAATTCGTTGAATTAATTCAACGAAAGAAACGACCCATTTAATTCACGAAGAAACAGTCCATTTAATTCACGAAATAAACCGCCCAATTAAATGGTCTGTTAAGAATTAAAGAAAACGCGTCGGTTGACTTTTCAGTTACTTTGACGGGTTTTCGCGGGTGCGTTACTTAGCGAAAGAAACGGCGGGGCTCGTGCGGGTCCCACCGCACAAATATCCTACCAAGGGGTAGGATATTTCTGGATAGCATCCTATCCAGTTCAACTCAGTTCATGCCGTCTTTAAGTGACTTCAAGTGGCTTCCAAGCAGCTTAAGTGAAATAAAATAAAGTTGTCGCACAAACTTTATTTTATTTCTGACTTAAAGCCGTAAAATTTAAAAACCACGTCTGAGCAAACGCAACTCCGGAAGAGGCGTTTCTAAGCAAATACCGGCGCTGCGATTTCATCGGTGCCCTCAGAATTCGATTCCGGGCACCGGTTCAAAAGATAGAAAAACCCGCTCGTCCGTTCACTGAACGTACCCGAGCCAAACTTCGGAAATTGATTCCGGGCACACCGGGCCTCGGAATCAGGTGCCGTCTGAAGCTGCGCTCTTGTAAAATTCCAAAGAAAATTAAGAAAAAAATTTCCTTGAAATTTGCGGGTCTTTACATTACTCCCACCTCAGGGCTTTACGTCCCCGTAAAGATACATCAAAACTAGGGGAACAAATGGGGGTACTGAGCACGCATCTGAGCCTCCCGCTCCCAAGTGCTCTCCTGGAGGTTCCCGTGCTGCCATCTGATGCGCACAAGAGGAATCGACCGCCCACGTAGGACCCGCTCCTGTCGATCCTCGATCTCCACTGGAACCTCCGCAAAAGTCGCCCCATCGTCCACGTCCAGCTCCCCAAAGTCGATGATGTGCGTCGGGTCGTGCACGTATCTCCTCAGCTGAGACACGTGGAAGACGTCGTGCACCCGGTGCAACTGAGGTGGTAGAGCCAGGCGATAAGCCACCTCTCCTATCCTACTGAGGACCTGGAAGGGCCCGATGAAGCGTGGAGACAACTTGCCGCCTCGGCCAAATCTCCGTAAACCACGTCGAGGTGAGACACGCAAAAAGACGTGGTCGCCATCCTTGAACTCCAGTGGCCTCCGCCTCCTGTCAGCATATGACTTCTGCCGGCTCTGAGCTGTCCTCATCCTCTCCTGGATGATCTGGACCTTCTCTGTCGTGGCTCGGACCATCTCTGGTCCCACGAGTGCTGACTCCCCAGGGTCTGTCCAGCACAACGGTGATCTGCAGGGTCTGCCGTACAACGCCTCGTATGGTGCCATCCCGATGGTGGAGTGGTAGCTGTTGTTGTACGCGAACTCCACCAAGGGTAGGTGGTCCTCCCAGCTGCGACCAAAGTCGAGAACACATGCACGGAGCATGTCCTCGAGTGTCTGTATGGTCCTCTCCGTCTGTCCATCCGTCTGAGGGTGGAAGGCTGTGCTCAGATGGAGCCGCGTCCCGAACGCCTCCTGCAACCCCTTCCAAAGCCTGGAAGTGAAACGAGCATCTCGATCGGAGACGATAGACGATGGCACACCGTGAAGCCGTACGATCTCCTGGACGTAAAGACGTCCCAAGCTCTCTACTGAGCCCTGCTCTCTGATGGGTAAGAAGTGTGCCGACTTGGTGAGTCGGTCGACAATCACCCAAATGGAGTCGTGACCTCTGGAAGTGCGTGGAAGTCCAGTCACGAAGTCCATAGATATGCCGTCCCACTTCCACTCCGGGACCTCCAAGGGCTGTACCAAACCTGCTGGTAC
This sequence comes from Viscum album, assembly GCA_963277665.1. Taxonomy (NCBI): domain Eukaryota; kingdom Viridiplantae; phylum Streptophyta; class Magnoliopsida; order Santalales; family Viscaceae; genus Viscum; species Viscum album. The sequence continues at coordinate 1,433,711,242 of OY728145.1, forward strand.
CTGGTGCTCTGCCTTCACCTGCTGGCAGGTGAGGCATCGTGAAACGAACTCTGCCACAGCTTTCTTCATACCCGGCCACCAGTGCTGTCGCCTGAGATCCTGGTACATCTTCGCCACTCCGGGATGTACCGCCAAGGGAGAAGTGTGAAACTCTCTCAGCACCTCCTCTCGTAAAGCGACTGGTACGAAGGTACGTCCTCTGAAAAGGATGTCGTGCTCTGCTCCAAGGGAGAAACCATCAGGCGCCTGACCTGAGGATATCAGTGCACGCCGGGTCTCACAGTCAGCGTCCCCACGCTGAGCCTCTCTGACCCGCTGTAGAAGTGGAGGAGAGACTGTGAGAGACTGAAGAAAGGCTGTTCTGTCTCTATCCACGAAGGATATCTGCAAGGAGGCTAGCTGCTCCGTCGCCTCCTCAAGCAGCTGAATGCCCGTCCTCCTGCTGAGGGCATCGGCTACCACGTTCCCCTTCCCAGGAGTATAGACTATCTCAAAGTCATAGTCCTGGAGGAACTCAAGCCATCTCCGCTGTCTCAGGTTCAGGTCCTTCTGAGAGAAGATATACCTGAGACTCTGGTGGTCAGAAAAGACTGTGAAGCGCTCGCCCATCAGATAGTGCCGCCAAGTCTTCAGAGCGAAGACCACTGCTGCTAACTCCAGGTCATGAGTGGCGTAGTTCTGCTCATGCGGCCTCAACTGACGTGATCCGTAGGCGATCACGGCCCGCTCCTGCATCAGGACGCACCCGAGTCCAGTCCCTGATGCGTCGCAGTAAACTACGTACCCAACTCCCTCCTCAGGCAACCTCAAGATAGGTGCGCTGGTCAATCTCTGTCTCAGCTCCTGGAAGCTCTGCTGACATCTGTCTGACCACACGAAGGGTTTCCCCTTCTTCGTCAAGGCTGAGAGTGGTGCTGCAACTCTGGAGAAGTCTGGCACGAATCTCCGATAGTATCCCGCTAGGCCCAAGAAGCTCCGCACCTCTGTCACGCTCTTGGGTGGCTCCCAAGCTAGCACTGCCTCGATCTTCGCGGGATCCACTGCAACTCCCGCCTCAGAAATGACGTGCCCCAAGAAATGGACCTCACGTAACCAGAACTAGCATTTTGAGAGCTTGCCATAAAGCTGGTGCTCTCGGAGTGTGTCTAGCACAACTCGCAGGTGGTAGGCATGCTCCTCCTCAGTCGTCGAGTATACCAAAATGTCGTCAATGAAGACAACGACAAATCGGTCGAGGTATGGCTGGAAGATCCTGTTCATGAGGCTCATGAACACCGCTGGAGCATTGGTTACGCCGAACGGCATAACCAAGAACTCATAATGGCCATACCGACACCTGAAGGCCGTCTTCTGCACGTCCTCGTCTCGAACTCTGAGCTGATGATAGCCTGACCGGAGGTCTATCTTCGAGAACCACCGCGCTCCCTTGAGCTGATCGAAGAGGTCATCAATCCGTGGCAGCGGATACTTGTTCCTCACTGTCACCTGGTTCAGGCGACGATAGTCGACACAAAGTCGCAAGCTCCCGTCCGCCTTCTTGGCGAACAAAATCGGGGAAGCCCAGGGTGAAACACTGGGTCGGATAAACCCCTTGCTCTGCAAGTCCTCCAACTGTACCCGCAGCTCTCGAAGCTCGGCGGGGGCCATCCGATATGCTGGAGTAGATATCGGGGCTGTCCCGGGGTACAAGTCGATGTAAAAGTCTACCTCTCTACGAGGAGGTAGCCCTGGAACGTCGTCGGGAAAGACGTCCACGTACTGGTCCACCACTGCAGGAAAAGCCGGACTCCGCACGTCCACTGCTCCTAGGATGAGGCTAGCCAACTGATGTGAGATGGGCTGCACTCTCCTCTGCGGAAGTCCATCCTGTGCTGCAAAGGTTCCCTTCTCGCCGGTGAAGGTAAACCTGCTCCCGTCGGTACGAACACATCGCACCTTGCGCCTAAAACAGTCGATCTGGGCATGAACCGTGGATAGCCAATCCATGCCCAAGATGACGTCGTAAGGCCTCGACGCCGCTACAAGGAGATCCCAGCCGAAGCTCTCGCCTCCTAGAGTAAGCTCACACTGCCGGCACCAGTGCGTAATCGTCGAGTCTGCTCCCGTAGGAGTCTCTAGCCGTAAGGATCGAGCCAACGGCTCAGTCGGAATCTCCGAGCTCCGAACAAGGGCAGAGGCTATGAAAGAGTGACTCGCTCCTGTGTCTATAAGTACTGTAGCAAGGGTGGAATAGACACAGATCGTACCTCGAATCATCTCTGGCATGTCGGGGTCGTAGGCCTCCACTGCCTGGAGCTGGGCCTGTCCCTGCCCGCCGGCTCCCTGTGGTCGAGGTGGCCCTCCTGGTGGTGGTGGGGGTAGAGCCTGGAAGCGTCGCCCACCACCCGCTGCTCGGCCAGCTCCTCTGCCTCGTCCGCCTCCTCCCTGCGGACCGCCACGGTCGACCCTCTGCCTCTGCCTGGGTGGCCCCTCCACCGTCTGCTGCTCCTCTGGTCGGCGAGTCGGGCAGTCACGAGCCATGTGACCCTGCCCGCCGCAAGAGTAGCACAGCCTGCCTCTCGAAAGGCTGGCACTCCGCTGTGTGCCCCGCACCGCTGAGCCGGTGTCCTGAGGCCGTCTGCGAGGGGGTCTGGTCTGCCTGGACCCGTGAGTCATCCGTCGGCTGCCTGCTGCCGATGACTCAGCTACCTGCCGCCCTGCGCTAGGTCTCGCCGCTGAAGAAGGCTCTGCCAGGAAGCTCTCGATCAGGAGGGCTCGCTCCAGCACTCCTGCCTGGGTCGGAATGCTGAGGGAGATCAGAGACGCACGAATCTCCTGTCGCAAGCCCTGCTCGAAGGTCCGGGCCCGGAAGAAGGGGTCCCGTACCATGTCGGTCGAGTAGCGAGATAGGTCCGTGAACCTCGCCGCATACTGAGCGACCGTCATGCTGCCCTGGCGCAGCTGGAGAAGCTCCTGGATGCGCACCGCTCGGAGGGTGGCCGGGACGAACTCAGAGCGGAAGAGGCTCTCGAAGTCCGTCCAGAGCAGGGATGCCTCATCGTGAACCTGGAGCATCAGGCTCCACCATCGTCCTGCCGCCGCCTGCAGGAGGCTCGCTGCGAGGATCACCATGAGATCCGCTGGTGTCCTCACTAGCCTGAAGATCCGTACCACCGCCTCTAGCCAGTCCTCGGCGGCCTGGGGGTCCGCCTCACCGCGAAACCTGGGCGGTCGCTGGCTCTGAAACTCGTGCAGTGCCCTGAGGCGACGTGCATCGTCGGCGTCTGGTACTGGAAGCATCGGTGGCTCGGCGGGTAAGGCTACCGCCGGTGCCACTGCTGGCAAAGGGCCCTGCACCGAGGCCTCGTCGCTCGGTGGGCTGCCGTCGCGCCCTACACTCGGAACCCTAGCTGGCAGTCGTCGCGGGGCCATCCTGAAAAGGAGAACAAGAGCACCACAGTCAGAACAGTATACCTGGTGAGCTGGCACAAGTAATCACAAGGAAAACTTGAGACTTTAATAAAGCAGATCAGTATACCCGGTGAGCTGACATAAGTAATCACAAAGAAAACTTGAAACACACACGCAATCAATGTTTTCATGCATTAAGTCGGAAATCAGGAGTCAGGGTCCTGGTGTACGGATACGTCGGCCGCCGCACCAACACTGGGCTCCCTGAACTGATAACCACACTCAATACACTAAACACTATTGCTTCACATAGAAAGAAAGGACGATCAGAGTCTGCGGTAGAACCGACCCCTCTGATACCAATTTGTCACGACCCGTCCTCGGGGCCCGTGCCGTGACTACCCCAAGCCCGCCTTCCATAGGCCAGGGGCTGGCGACTAGCACCAAGGCGTAAAATCCCAGTAAACAGGGAAGGCATTGCCTTTATAAGTAACAACCACACAGAGTCAGCAAGCGGAAAGTAAAGTGCAGAAAGTAAAGGGGGCCGGAAATACAAGCCCAACTGTAAAGTACAACTGAAAAGAAAAACAGCAACTGAAGAAAAGACGGCGGCCTCGTGTCGTCCACTGGCAACCCCACCTGAAGGGTGGGTACAGATAGCCTCCAGGCTCCTCGGGTCCCACGTCCGCTCCGAGTACGTTCCGTCCAGTGGTCCACCTCCAGGTACCGTCCTGCTCCACGCCCCAACCGTGATCAGCGCTGTCCGTCGTCTGCAACCAACACAACAAGGTGCGGGCATAGCCCGTGCAGGGGTGAGTACAACTACTCAGTAAGGACCCCGAGACCCCCGAAGGTCTCCCGAAATCCACAAAGGATATAGCACAAAAGAAAGATGCAATCACGAAATAACATCCGACTCGACTTAGGTATATGCCCATACATATACCTAAGTCCCCAATTCTAGCTCTGCTCACGAGCTCAAGAACAACTCAATCCACAAAGGAAAGCAAGACCCAAATCCACAAAGGAGAGTAAATAGTAAATCCACAAAGGATGGTTCAACACAATCCACAAAGGAGAGTAACATAAGATTCAGCTCAACCAGGTATACTTTTTCAGATGACGTCAAAGATGATCACTGATCCATCTAAGTCGTCGGACCCACGAAGGATCGATAGGTACTAACCCCCGCAGTAGACCCACACAGGATCGGGCTCACACAGAACCTGTAGGCAGTGGCTCACACAGAACCGGTAGGCAGTGGCTCACACAGAACCGGTAGTAGGACCCACATAGGATCGGGCACTGATCCGCGTAGGATCGCTGAGTGCAGTAGTCGACGCAGTCCACTGAGGATCTCTGCACAGTCGTCGCCGCAGTCCACGAAGGATCTCTGCTCTGCCGTCGTCGCAGTCCACGGAGGATCTCTGCTCTGCCGTCGTCGCAGTCCACGGAGGATCTCTGCTCTGCCGTCGTCGCAGTCCACGGAGGATCTCTGCTCTGTCGTCGAGGTCACAGCCAGCGCTAGGGTTCCCGCACGTAGCGAGCTCGTTTAGGAGGGTCCGCTCCACGAGCCGAGGGGCTGATACATCAACTGACACGTAGTCCGAAGTTGATGTATCCAAAAGTTCCGTATCGACAACAGGATCTCAACGCGACAGACGGCGCGTCAATCGGACGCCCGGTCTGAGAGTTATTGGCATTTTCGTCCCAGGGGCCCGGTTGGTTTTTAGGGCAAAACCAACCCGACCGTACTCCGCCTGTATCCGATCCTCGGGCGGAGTATGCCAAAAGTTCCGTCTCACTTAGAGGAAACTACCACAGCTGACGGTACGTCGTTCGGACGTCCGTAGCTCAAGTTATGAGCGTTTCCGCTCCGAGGGCCCGGTTGGCTTCGTGTACGAACCAACCCGGCCGAACCCAAAGTCTTCCGAAACCTTGAGTATAATATACCGAAACGACCGTCTCGATCCAAGGATCGCGTAGCCGCTGACGGTTCGTCAATCGGAGGTCCCAGGCCCAAGATATGGGCGAAAGACCGTAGAGGGCCCGAAACGGGGGTACTGGGCCCGGGGCGACCCGGCCCGAACCGCCCCCTGGGGTCGGCCGAACAGGGTCGGCCCGAACCGGGTCGGCCCGACCCGGCCCGAACCGGCTCGGCCGGGTCCGGTCCGGCCTGGGCGCGGCCCGGCCGACCGGACCGGCCGGCTCGGCCTCGGCCGCGCGGCCGAACTGCCGCCGCCGCGGGGTTGAACCCGCGGCTTGAGAGAAACCGCGGCCCCGCGGGGGGGGGGCCGCCTGTCACGCGGACGCGGCCGGGCCGCCGCGTCCGTCCCGGTTCCGCGCGGCCGCGGAACCGGCTGCCGCCGCCGCCGCGGCTTCAGCCGCGGCGGGAGATTTCCACGGCGGCGCGCCTGGCGCCGCCGCCTCCGGTCGCCGGCGCCGCCGCGCCGGCGACCCGCGCCGCCGCGCCGGCGACCCGCGCCGCCGCCTCCTTCCGCGGGCCGCCGGAGATGCTCCGGTGGCCCGATTTCTTTCCCGTCTGCGCCGATGCTCCTCCCGGGGGACGATCTTCACTGCGGAGCCAACAAATTGCCCTTGCCGCACGGTTCGTCGTCATCCGCCAAATCCGCGCAAAAAGAGGAGATCGGCGGAGGGTTGCCGGGTCTTGTTCGTTAGACCCGCACCCTCCGCGTTAGTCATAATCCACGGGAGGAACAATAAAACAATCAACAACAATTTTAAATGTTAAAATTGTTCGAAGATCATGCTTCTTTACTTTAAAAGAAATAAATCACGGGAAGGAAAATATTCCAATCAACCCTTACTTTATCGTCGTCGTCGGATGAGGGGTCGTCGCGGAATTGCTCGTCGCGGAAGATGGAGATCGCCGCGTCGTCGCGGAATCGCTCGTCGCGTCGCCAATCTCCGGATCAAGATCAACGGATTTAATTAGTTTAAATCCGATGATATTGAAATTAAAAAGGGAGAAGAAAAGATCTGATTCTCACCTTTGTTGCCGAACGAGGGTCGGCCGCGGAAGAAGAGGCGTCGCCGAAGAACGTCGCGGGTAGATCTCGTCGATGTCGCAGATCTTGGTGTGCGTCGTCGAATTCCGGTCGCCGGCGTTCTTCGCGTTCTTCGCGTTCTTCGCGTTCTTCGCGTTCTTCGCGTTCTTCGCGTTCTTCGCGTTCTTCGCGGAGAGGGTGGAGGAACAAAGATTCTCTCAAATCCTTTCCAAGGATTTTTATGTTGGTCTTATTTTATAAACATGCCAACACGAAACCGGTTAAGAAACGATCCATCAATTCGTTGAATTAATTCAACGAAAGAAACGACCCATTTAATTCACGAAGAAACAGTCCATTTAATTCACGAAATAAACCGCCCAATTAAATGGTCTGTTAAGAATTAAAGAAAACGCGTCGGTTGACTTTTCAGTTACTTTGACGGGTTTTCGCGGGTGCGTTACTTAGCGAAAGAAACGGCGGGGCTCGTGCGGGTCCCACCGCACAAATATCCTACCAAGGGGTAGGATATTTCTGGATAGCATCCTATCCAGTTCAACTCAGTTCAAGTCGTCTTTAAGTGACTTCAAGTGGCTTCCAAGCAGCTTAAGTGAAATAAAATAAAGTTGTCGCACAAACTTTATTTTATTTCTGACTTAAAGCCGTAAAATTTAAAAACCACGTCTGAGCAAACGCAACTCCGGAAGAGGCGTTTCTAAGCAAATACCGGCGCTGCGATTTCATCGGTGCCCTCAGAATTCGATTCCGGGCACCGGTTCAAAAGATAGAAAAACCCGCTCGTCCGTTCACTGAACGTACCCGAGCCAAACTTCGGAAATTGATTCCGGGCACACCGGGCCTCGGAATCAGGTGCCGTCTGAAGCTGCGCTCTTGTAAAATTCCAAAGAAAATTAAGAAAAAAATTTCCTTGAAATTTTCGGGTCTTTACATGATATGTCATGTTGGGAAAGGGCTTTACATGATTCCTTTTAGGAAATTTTTTCACCATGTTGGGATTGGGTTTTACCTGATTTCATTATGTTAATGATGAAGTGTTTTATGTTTTTTCCACATTTACATGTTATGATAATCATGTTATATCATGCCTTTATGTTCACGTTTCTCTTATGAACTATTGATATTTTTATTTACAAACATGTATTAAATTCATCATTTTATTCCTATTTTACTCCATTAATGGGCTTTATAGATCACCATTTTCTTATGTATGTCCTCGGGTTATCCCATACAATTCTAAGTACAAAGGAATATTGTGGTCATGTAAAAGATGTTTTTAAAAGTGATCCTGTATATTATGTCTTAAGTTGTCATGTAATGTTCCTATACCCCAAATACACTATAACTCTCAATCATATGGGATTTATTAGGTGATATTTAATGTAACAATTCATGTTTAGATATGAAATATAGAGCAGGGTTGTTATAGTTGATGGACCAAAAACATTAACCCATACCTGGATTAGTTTTTTCATATTTTTGTGCTACCAGGCTTGTGATGATCATTACACACATCGTGACCTAGTCTTTAGAACACTAATTTGGCATCAACTATACATTGAGCTATCTATGTTTTAATTTTGGATAAATAGGGTACATTTATTTAGTCACATCAACACTGAGGAAGGTGTCTCAGCGGACCAATAGAAATTTTAGGCAGTTGTTTCTTGGGGTCATCCAAGGATTTTTTTATAGTTAATGATTTTTCATTCTATCTATTTACTAATGAAGCTTTATCAAATAATTTTCTCTCTTAGTAGTGCCACTCTCAAGATTTACCGAGAAGGGTATTAGTTTTAATGAGTTATAACCTTCTGATAATGCTTTATAAGAGAAAAAGATGCATTTTACCACTACACCTCTCCTGATCCTACCTGTCCCGAGTAAGGATTATAATTTGATATTCAATTCATCTAGTATTGTAATTGGGTATGTTTTGATATAGGGAGATTTAATTTTCTTTTATGGGTCATGATAGTTGAGGCCACACGAATGGAAATATCCTATACAAAATCTTGAGTTTGCCATAGTGGTTTATTTCTTAAAATATTGGTAGTATTATCTTTTGGGTGAGAATATTGTTGTTCATACTGATCATAATATTTTTATATACATATTATCCTAGAATTATTTATATCTTCTAAAATCAATATGGTTTTAGTATATACAGTCTTTTAATTTTGAACTAGCTTATATGCTAGGAAATGGTAATAGTGTTACTGATGCATTGAGTTAAAGGTTATAGACTCAGGTAGATCAGGGTTCTAGTTAGGAGTGGAAGATGATTTCTTTGATTCCTAAGAAGTATATAGGTGTTCAAGACGAGTATAAGCTTATGAAACTCATGTCCTTATTTGTTCAACCATCTCTTATAAATCATGTTAACCAAATGTAGTGTGAGGATTCAGAATGTTTGTATTTGAGAGGCATTTTTGAAGGTTAGGAGCCACCTTTTGATTGTAATATTAATTAAAATTAGATTATTCTTGTTCATCACCATTTTTATTCCTAATTGTATATGTGAAGAAATGATGCATGAGATTCAAGCCTCAAAGTGTGTGGTGAACCCTAGTTTGACCAAAATGTATAATGATATCCATATACTATGTTGGTGGTAGGGAATGAAAAAGAAGATTGTGGGTTTCATGACATGATATTACACATTTAATCTTGTAAAGGATGAGTATCAATGGCCTCATGGTTTATTAGAATTGTTTTCCATTCCATAATGGAAGCAGGATGACGTTACCATGGATTTTGTGGTGATACTTTTGAGGATGCCTTAGAAGAGTGATGAAATTTGGGATATTATGAATCAGTTGGATAAAGTACTATTTTCTTTGTAATTTGGGAGAATTTCACAGTTGACCAGTTGGGTGACTGATACATTTGGTAGATAATACGATTTTATGGGGTACCTTAGAGTATTGTTTCAAATTTTAAACCACATTTTACTTCACCCTAGTAAAAAGTTTTGCAGAAGGTTATGGTTACTCGAGTGTTTTTTTGTACATTTTTTCACACATAGATAAACATGAATTTGAAGAATATTATCCAGGTGTTATAGGAAACGTTGAGGTCATGAATCATAGAATTGGGTTGATATTGGATGAAACACCTTGCACTCATTAATTTAACCAATAAAAAAAGTAATCAATAAAATATTTTGAAGGCACCAAAAAAGAACTCTATAGTATACCATGTAAATATACCCTCTGTTGGATGGTTGTAAGGGAATCTGAGTTATTAGAATTGAGTCTCTTGTATGATACATCAAAGCATATTTAGTTTATTTGGAAGTGTATGGCTATAGGTTAGAGAATAAAAATGTCATATTTTGATTGATGTCATTGTCCTATTGAGTTACGGTAGGTGACTATGTGTTCCTTAAGCCACTACCAAGATTGGATCACCATAATATTCACAAATAGAGCATGTTGGCACCTAGTTATATGGGGTTATTCGATATTTTGGAGAGTATTAGGTTAGTGGGGTACCGATTGTCTCTTTCACAGTAGAATTTTTGTATTCATGATGTTTTTCATGTGTCAAAACTTCATTAGTATTACCCCGACCCATACCATGTAATTGATTTTGATGATTTGGAGATTATGATTGATGTTTCCTTAGAGGAGCATCCAGTTCTTATTATAGATCATAGCAAGAATGTTTGGTTGGGTAAGACTGTGTCGTTGGTCCGAGTGTTATAGAAGCATGGTAACGTTTATGTGGAAATCTGGGAGAGGGTGGTTCATATATAGGCCCAGTGGCCAGATATGTTAATATTGGAGGATTAGTGATACATGGGAGACTATCTTGAGGATTATTTTTATAAGATGGGGAGGTTTTACGATATTTTTCTTTCAATGAGTCAGATTCCTGTTTAAATTCTGAGTTAACAACCTTTAAAATTGTGGCAGCGAGCATGTACCCAAATGGTAAAGGATTATTATTTGCATCCAAAAGACTCATGATCAATTCTGGGCAGGGAATAATTTCTTGGGGACTATAGCAGTACTGTAGCATTACTATAATATCAATGACTATAGCGGTGGTGACACTATAGCTGCAGAGGTACTGTAGCAGGAACTGTAGTGGCAGCGGGCTGTAAAAGCCTGAGTACTGTAGCAGCACTGTTCACTAGATGGCCCTCTGGGCCAAAAAAATGGTCTTTCATGCCCCTGGGCCTTCGAGCTATATAATGGTTCTCCCTTCACCTAGTCAAAATAGGTCTTTTATTTTCATTAATAATAAAATGCGGCTTTTCCCCAACCATTAAAAATATTTAAATACTTCTCAAGAGTATGTGGGGACATGAAGGTGTCACAATATTTTCGGACATGAAAAATAGAGAAACGAGTTCATACTGTTCAAGGTTAACGGTTGGAACATGGTTAGTAAAAACTGTGCATCTTAACCATGCATCCTATAGGGGAGATAGTGAATGGGTGAAAAACTATGCTTGAGGGATATTTAAATATGTGGATTTGAAAAGATCTATATGCAAAACCTCTACATGGTTTTCCAAAACATGCAGGATCCCCAAAAAACTATACGACCTAGGCCCCCTCTGGATAGATGGTGTCACACTGTTGGTGCAAAATTTTCCCAATTGTGCATCCCAAACATGCACCTCACTAAAGGGGATAAAATTATCATATTACCTCTCTTGATTTGAGGGTTATTATATTATTTTTTTCACCCTTCCATATCCTATAACTTGTGCGATGAACTAAGAGCTTTCCCCACTTCCAAGAATGGTTCTCCTATGATTTTGAGTCATCTGGAACATCATTGGTTTGGAATCACAGATCTAGGTTAGTCAACCACTCCTTATCATTTTTTTTCTATAAGAACCATGGTGTGATTTTTTTATCCTTTAAATGCCTCTAAAATATTGTTTTCTAGAAGATTTTATGTTTGGGAGTTGAATGTTGTTTGAGTTCAAATAAAGGAATATGGTTAAGCAAGTAGATGTCTATGAACTTAATGTGGGTGCTCTACAAGTTATATCACACTGTCTTGTTGTTTATTAATGTGTATGTGGTTGGGTACTTCTGAAATTTTACTGCACATTTAATTCCATCGATGGAAATGATAAATTGGGTGCCAATATTATGTGTTTGACATTTCACAGACCTCATAGGATTAGTTATTGAAGAGTAGACTGGAGATATGGTTACCCAAGGGGCGAGATACTTCCTTGAACGTGATAATTGAGTTGTTAAATGATTAACTGGATGTTTTATGAGATTAATCCAATTATAATTATGTTTTTCATAATAAAATGGAATAAAGGGGTGTTTAGATTAACTAGAATTGGTTAAATGTGTTATAGAATATAAGTGGGTAAATGTGATAAATGTTCTAGGGGGGATGTTCATGTTATTAAATGGTCAAGAATTTTGTTTAATGATTGTAGTTGTGACTAAATGGTAAAATGGGATATTTTTGGATTGGGGTTAATTTTAATGAAAGTGATGAGTTATGGGAATTGTTATAAATGGAAGAGTTATTCCCTTGATGTATTAATCTGGTAAAAAGGGTCAAGTGTGTTAAACCCTTAGAAGTGTTTATTGCTGAAATGGATATGGGTGTTGGTCATGGCGGTCCCCAACAGGGTATTCTACGAAGAGGAATGTTGTTTCATCATAGTTTCAAGGTAAAGATGTTGTTCATGGAATTACACATCGGTAATGGATTTTAGTCTTGGTGTTCCACACCATCGTTGGGATACTCAGATTGATGAACTTTATATGGAATTATGTAACCCCTTGATATATGGTTCATACTTTCAGTATAGGTCAAATAAGGTTAAGTGTGCTGTTACTATCTTATAACCAAGATCCCTTGGAGCTAATAGAAACATATTTAATTTACTTACTAGCCTATTGTTTGACTATACTTCATCATACACCGTTACATTCTAGATATTGTTGTAGATGATGTTAGTCATGGCCTATTGAGTTATACTCACACCACGTTTGGTACATCGTTTGGTACCTAAGCATACATTATGGTTGTAAGATAGGATAAGGTAAAATGACCCATGTTAGATGGATGATATGGGATTTGGTATAGAGAATGGAAGGGGGAATTATCTTTGGCCTCAAGATAGTTTTGAGGACATTTTTCATAGTATCTTGATTTTTTTCTACAAGAACCTGACACCACTATGACATAGCATGTTTATTTATATGGTTGTGGGAATTACCTATTTGGGGGGTTTTATTATATTATGCACGATTATTGATTATTATTACTTGGTAATTATTTTTTTTTATTTTTTTATGAATCTATTAAAGAGGGTATAGTCTCCCCACATATATCATTAGAACTTCACTACTAGTCGGAAGCCTCAAGACTACGGGGAGGCATGTCTATGTTCATGTGGTTATCTATCTCAGAGAACCATTTATAGTGGCTCCCAATATGGGATCTTACAATATTGTATTATCCTAGATAGGATGCTTTATAAAGGTGGTAAATTAATGCATTGAAAACCCTAATGAAATAAGATCTGATTAGATTGACATAGTTTATATGGCCTAAATTTTAGAATCTATGGAATAATTACAATGAAAAACTAATAGAAATTTAGTGAAAAGGTAAATTGAATTTGGATTATTGAAACACTAAAATATTTCAATGTAAACTATCATAAGAATGTAACTAATAAGCATATAAAATTTAAAAATAATGTAATGGGAGATTGGATAAAAAACTAAAATAACCTAAAATTTTATTAATATGATATATAATTTCTTACCCTAAAACATCTTTTCTTTAATTAAAATGCTGAATTTGGATCAATAACTTTAATCCAATTATGGAAGTTTCCATGAAATTATCACTTTGATCAAAGAGATGAAGTATTAATATATTATATTTATAAATTTGTTGATCCATAATATAGATGACACAATGTCCTTATATTGGGAATTCGTTAATCAATTAAGATCATCCATTTATAAAAAACACAATAGGAAATGTCATGTTCCTTTACAATGAAAGAACAGATAAATAAGGCATAAATATAAGAAAAAAAGGAATATATCATGATTAATCATATATTTTTTGATATGATGTTCACTATTTTTTTCTATTTAGGGATTCAAACTATATTTATAATCATATGATAAAAATGAATATTGTAATTAACTCTCTAAAATTCCAAAACACCAACTATATTCAAAGGACTCTCTAGAATATTAATGATTGATCATTACAACTTTAATGACTTTTATATGGAATTTTAATTTTAGTTATTTATTTTTAATTATAGTTTTATGATTTTATGATATATTGGTGGTTTTGATGTTATATATAGTTTAGATTATACTCTAATACAAAACAATCTTTTAACAGTACTTAAAAATATATTTGTTAGTGCTTAAAAGCCCTGACTACCTAAGAGAAATCAAAATCCATATTCTTTTATCATATCTTTTTGTAAGCACTAATAAAGGTTATATTTATCACATATTTTTATGTAACATTGATAAAGGGAACCTTTATCATCACTAGATGAAGAATTGATATATGGAAACTTTATTATCTCTAGTTGAAGCATTGATAAAGAGAACCTTTATTATCAATAAAATAAGTTCTAATTAAGGGACAAATGAAGCCCTATAGTAGCCATGTAGCAGGCCTGTAAAATCCCCCCAAATTAGAATACATAAAACGTAATAGAAATATACAATAAATATAGGAAAAATATAACATTTAATTGAAATAAAATTTAAAACAAAAATACAAGAAAAATACATTTTATTATATTCATTTCAAAAATTAGTTTTTACAATTAAATAGGTAAGTAAAAAATATCATAGACATTAAAAACATCAATATTCTTTAAACATTATCGCCCAACCACCGATCAAACTATTAGTTACAAAAAAACCACCCCATTTGAGAAAAATAATGAACCTGTATAAGAAAAAAATTATTCTTTTAGTACTAATATAAATAAATAAGTTAAACTCAAAGTGCCAATTTTAAAAAAACTTCTTCTTTGAAGCATATTGAGTACACTATGTATTGGATTGAGGGTAAGATGATTCCTACACATCACTAATTAATTATGGATCATTTTTTGAAAGTATCAATACAATCCATATTTGTTTTCTTAGTTTTTAGTATATCACCTATCTTTTTTACTAAAATGTCAATTTTAAATAAAATTACACACTTAGAGTCATACTGATCACACCGTGCATTATATTGAGGTGCAACTGATTCCTACATGTCACAAAAGACTAATGAATCATTGACCAAGAGTATCCGAACAATTTGAATGTGTTTTATTGGTTTTGTGTTTTTCACATGTGTTTTTTATAAAAATACCATTTTCAAATGAAAAAACTCACCTTGAGTCATATCAGCCACATTGTATTTTGGTTTTATGTGATATTTACTCCTACTTGTATCAAATTACTTATAATTTTTTTCCCAAAATTATCAAGATAATTCGAGTGGGTTTTTTCAGTTTTTAGAGAGTGATACATATTTTAAACTAAAATGTTAATTTTAAACTAATAACAAATACTTTGAGTCATACCAGGAATACCGTGTATTTGATTAACGTGTGTCAGATTCTTAAATATCAAAATGAATTGTGGATCATTTTCCTAAAATAATTTCAATTATTTTTTCTCAATTTTGAGTACGTCTGATTTCTTTTTACTAAAATGTCATTTTAAACTAAAAACATTCACTTTGAATCATACCACTCATATCATGTATTTTTTTATGTCAAAATGATTCCTATACATCAGAAATTAATTATAAATTACTCTCCTATATTCTCATGATAATCCGAGAATTTTTTCTCAGTTTTTAGTAAGTGACACTTGTTTTGAACTAAAATGTCAATTTTAAACTAATAATGGACACTTTTAGTTATACTAGGCACACCATGTGTTAGAATATGGTTTTTCTGATTCCAAAATGTCAAAATTGAATTATGGATCAGTATAATAAAGTATTAAAACAATCCAGATACATTTATTCAGTTTTGAGTGTGTCATTTTTGTTTTGTACTCTAATAAATGTCAATTTTAAATATAAAGGCACACTTAGGGTAATATAAATTACACCATGTGTTATATTGAGGATTGAATGATTTAAAAATATCAAAAATTACATATTGATAATTTTTATAATGTATCAAAATAGTCTAAATGTGTTTTATTAGTCTTGCGAATGTGATGTGTGTTCTAAACTAAAATAAATATTATAAACTATAAATATATTGTGTTATTCAATCTGAGAACACTGTATATGATATTGAGGTTTATATTAATGGGTATTTGATGTGTGTTTTGATTTGAATTATCTGAAACAAGCCATAAAAGAGAGTACATGTTTCATTTGGATGGAAGAGTGAACCCCATGCTACCTAAAACACTTCACATTTCAGGAAGCGTGGTGTTTCCTCTTCCATCCAAAAGGAAAATGTTCTCTATTTTATAGATTGTTGTAAATATTTTAAATAAAAATATTACATCCCAAAAAGATATATAAAAAACTAAATACGTATTAGTTAAAAATGAAATGTAAATTAACATAAAAATAGTAAAAAAATGAGGAAAAAAATAAATAAATAAGTAGTATGAATTCTAATTTTCCTGATGTCTATAAAAATTCTTCATCCATTTATCTATTGTCACTATCTCAATTATAGACTCAAATTTCAATATCTCAATAGCATTATCAGATTTGAACAAACTACCCCAACTCAAGAAAAAAATACACTTGTATAAGAAAGCAATTATTATGTTACAAATACTATAAAGAAATAAATAAAACATAAATATGAAGTAGTGAATTAATAAAATGTCAATTTTAAACTAAAACCACACAATTTGAGTCATAATGTGTACACAATGTATTTTATGGAGGTATTTTTGATTCTCACATGTCACAAATGAATTATGGGACATTTTTTTAAAGTATCAAAAAATCCAAATGTATTTTATTGGTTTTAATATTTCACTTGTCTTTTTTACTAAAATGTAATTTTATACATAAAACACTCACCTTGAGTCATACCGGTCACATATTGAGTTAGTTTGAAATGATATTGATTCCTTCATTTAAAAAATTACTTTTGAATCATTTTACAAAATTATTAAGACAATTCGAGTTCATTTTGATGGTTTTCAGTGGGTGACTCATGTTTTGAACTAAAATGTCAATTTTAAACTAATAACAGCCACTTTGAGTCATACTGAGCACATCATGTTTCATATTGAGGTGCATCTCATTCCTAAATTTCATTAATTACTAAGAGATCATTTTCCAAAAGTATCAAAACAATCTAAATGTGTTTACTTAGTTTTGAAATTGTCATCTATCTTTTTTACTAAAATGTCAATTTTAAACTCAAACCAAACAATTTGAGTAATACCGGTCATATTGTGTTTCATATTGATGTGTGTTCAATTCATATACATGAGAGTTGAATTGTGTATTGTTTTCCTAAATTTTTAATATAATCAAAGCTCTCTTTCTTAATTTTTTCTATATGACGTGTATTTTAAACTAAAGTGGAAGGTTTTTATTGAAAACATGTACTTCAGATCATATCAACCACATCATGTCTCAGATTGATGTATTTTCAATTCCTATATATGAAAAATGAATTATGTATATTTATCAAAAATTTTGAAAATAATATGAGCTAATTTTCTAAGTTTTTAATATTTAATATATGTTTTAAACTAAAATGATACTTGTATTGAAAACATGTACTTCAAGTCATATCGACACATGATGTGTTATATTTATGTGTAGTCAATTACTACATGTTAAAAATGAATTATGGATCATTTTAATAAATTTTGAAAACAATACAGACTCCTTTAGTCAAATTTAATCATGTCACATGTGAATCAAACTAATGTATAAATTTAACAAAATAGGTATCAGATAAAAATAATATGGATATTAACTAAAAAATTAGATAAAAGGGTAATAAATATAACTAAATAAGTAGTTTTATTTCACCTCTTCATGATTTATATATACATTTTTATAGAATATATTTTTCCAATACCTTTCTTTACAAATTGATTTCCTCTATTATAATTCCCCCTGAGAAATAGATAAAAAATAACATATAATAATTCTTATATGAATGTTCCTGTAAGTACTCGAACCCAGTTTCCCTGAGTCAGTGCCGTACTGGTTACATTAGAATTAAAACAAGGAATAAGCATCTCAATGGTCCGAGTAGTTTAGTATTATTGGAAAGAAGATACATACATAAGTTTATCACTACAACTTGACATTAAAAACAACATAGAAACTCTTTAGACAACTTCCATAACTCCTAGGTTATTTCAGCATGTCATTAATAATAAAATTCTTCTTGCCCTATGGAAATTAAACATAAGAAATGGGTGACCTCAAACTCTTAGTAAGGGTAAGAAATACAGTAGAAGATAACATTAACATTAGATATGTTGAATAATTGAAGATACATGCCTTTAAAAATAAAATTGAACATAATATGAAAGAAATATGAGCTTAGTAAATATTTCTATAACATAACATAATCATGGGTATTATACTGGTCAAATAACCACATGAACTATAAATACTATATTAATAATTAGGGAATGAATAATTTGGGACAACATAACCATACAGTCAAGGCCTTGTGCCAAGACCATAAATAATAATTTTGTCATGGCCTTGTGCCATGACCGTAGTTTCTCTCATGAGACCTACCGATGCACTGAGGGGCTATAGTGGGCCCCGAAAAACACTTAATATGTCCAATGAATTTGTAATATGAATGGGGATAAACATAAACAACATGTACATTCATATTGAAATTAATATATGAAATGAAAATAACTTTCCTCGAACGTTAATCATAAACACTAACCATTCAAGGTAAATTGGTGAATGGTTTAAAGATAGAAAATCCACTTCCAAAATAATAATAAGCAATTGAATTGAATATTTTATATAATACCATGAAGTATTAATCCCAATAATACATAATAATCAGAAAGAGTGTTGAAATATAGAATTGTACTCTTATAAAATCTTCAAGTAATTCTTGAGATAAATACCCTTTTACTTGGAAAAGAAGAGTTATTTTTGAAAAATATTTGTATAAAACTTGAAGTAAAGTAAGATATTATTTTCAAAATAAAATTACTGATTTTATAAAGATAATGGTTTCCAAAAACATATTATAGAGTCCCTTTAAAAATATGCAAGAATTAAAGAAATTCCCTTGGATCGGGCTTGTATTTCAGAAATAATTTCGAATGTTCCTTTTAAAACATGTAAACATCCACAAAATAAGAAACGATTCGGGTTGGTAAACATATATATAACCCAAACACATAATTTTTTTGGATTTCAAAATAATAAAAAAGAGTTTAATTGAGGTAATAGACAATAAAAGTAACACAAAAGAAAATGGAAGTTCGGGTGGAAAAACCCTTAACTTAACTCCAAACGTGTTCCGCTCTTGAACTTAAGATCCTGGAAGATGACATTATACTTATTAAGAACATATTTCAGAACCTATTATACATTTATTTATTTTTTCATAATTATTTTCAGTTCATTTATCCCCTTATTGATAAGTTATTATATTTAATTTCATCGTTCTGTAGCATTCGTTTCCTTTATTTTCATAATTGATTCACTTGTTTTTAAGTAATGGAGTTCATGTAAATATCCAGATTTGAATTGAAAGATTATTTATGATCATAAATAGTTGTTATTGGTCATTTATATAGCTTGGTTACCTAGAATGAGGATAAATTATGATATATAACTTTAATGATAACTGTTTCCGTTAATTTGCGGTTTTTGATTACAACGAACTCATTTTTCTTTATAACTTAAAACCATTTATACAAATGGATTAAAGAATCTTACATAGGTTATATTACATATATAATAATCTAGTTCAACCATAACAGGAATGGTTTCTTGACCAAAATTGATAATGCTAATAGAAATCAAAAGTCCATCGTCCTTGAATGTGGAAAATTGACAAATCTCAGATAGTGTTCTTGCTACTAGTATAAAAGAAGTAAAAAGGGAGAGATGATGATAAATTATTCCACTATATTGAAAAAATTACAATACATATATGTTACTGGATTCAACACAAAATTTGGATAAGTATTGGTAATATAAAGAATGAAAATGAACTTCAAAGGAAAGACAAAGAATTGAAAAGAGGAATTTACCTCTTGAACCAAGCATCCTTGAGAGCCTCCGTAAGGGAGAGGTTTTGGTATTTTAATGAGACCAAGGTTTTCTGGACGTGGGAGAGGAGGTTGGGAGGATATTTGAATAGAATTTGGAGAAGTCACAAGGCTTGAGTGGAGTGAAGAGAAGGGGGAGTGAGAGGGGAGTTTTATAGTGGAGGAGAGAGGGGATTTCTTAATATAAAAATAATTAATTTATTATTTCCCCACAAGATAAGAAATAATGAGTATTATTTGAAAAAAATAGTAATTTTATCATGTGAGTTCGAACCAAGTGGTCTTACATCACATGTGAAGTCATTAATAGTATATTTAACTGATATACGGCATTTTACTGTATTTCACTATTCAAAAAAATTCATGTATTTCAGAAAAATCCCAAAAATTCACCCCAACCATTTTTCAACGTGTAGAATCCAAAAATGAAGTTATTTTTTCAAAAATAATTTTCTAAATATTATTAGTTTAATATTTAATTAAAATCACAATTTATTATAAAAACAATAGTTTTAAAACATTCTTTTACTTATTCTAAAGCATAGGTACATCGTACTTTCACTTATATATTATTTATATAAAATCACATGTAAGGTTACTATTAATTAGGGTATATTATTATTCATAAAAGTATGTTACTATTCATATGGGTATGTTACTAATCACTAAAAATTAGGTTTTCCTTATTTGACTCAAAATAACATACTGATTGCAACCGTGTATGTCAGATTTTCAAAATTCATATCACAGAAGTGACAAACTTATGTTTTAAGGGTCACATAGCACTTAATAGTTAATTATGTTGTGATTTCATGTGATTATGAAATATTTATAAGAAATAAATTTCCATTGAATAATATTGGGTCGTTACGTTTTTCCCCCTTCAGAAATCTTTCCCTCGAAATTTTATTTTACAAACAAGGGCAAAAATATGTGGGGGTACTTTTCTTTCATTTCTTCCTCCAGTTCCCATGTTGCATCTTCGTACTTATAGTTTCGCCATAGTACCTTGACCAGATGAGTAGTCTTTTTGCATAAATCATTTTCTCTATGATCCACGATTTTCACTGGATACTCCTCATAGAATAGATCGTCCTCAAACTATACCACCTCTGAAGAGAGTACATGTGAAGGGTCTCGTATGTACTTCCTTACGAGGGATACATGAATGAAATCATGTACATTCGACATGGTAGGTGGAAGTGCCAGTCGATAGTACACAACTCCGACTCAATCAAGGATCTCAAAGGGGTTGATATACCTGGGACTTAGCTTTCCTTTCTTCCCAAACCTCATGACCTTCTTCCATAGAGATATGCATAGAAATATCAGGTCACCGACTTTGAATTCAAGATCTCATCGATGGTTATCCGCATAACTCTTCTATCGACTTTAGGTTTCCTTGATATGTTTCTGAATGGTATTCACCTTCTCCACCATTTATTCTACCATTTCAGGTCCTAGCATCTTACGCTCACCGACTTCATCCAAACACAATTGTGTTCTGCACCTTTTCCCATAAATGGATTGACATGGTGTCATTCGAATGCTCAAGTGGAAACTGTTGTTGTAGGATAATTCAACCATTGGAAGATATTGGTCCCATCATCCTTTGAATTCCATAGAACATTCTCTCAACATGACTTCCAGTTTATGAATAGTCCGCTCAGATTGGCCATCGGTTTGAGGATGATAGGTCGTACTGAAGATCAGTTCAGTGCTTAGAGCATATTGGAGACTTTTCCAAAACGTCAAGGTGAATCTAGGATCATGGTCATATATAATAAATAGTGGTACTCAATGAAACATTACCACTTGTTTGTTGTAAATCCATGCAAGTTGATTCAATGGAAGTCCTCTCGAATCACGATAAAGTGAGATGTCTTTGTAAGACGATCCACAATGACCCATATAACATTGTTTCCTCTGGATGTCCATGGGATTCTATTGAAAAGGTCCATGGTAATGTTCTCCCACTTCCATGTTGGTATGGGTAGTGGTTGCATCATCCCCTTAGACTTTTGCCTCTCAGCCTTCACTTGTTGACATACTAGGCACTTTGATGTATATTCAGAAATCTCCCTTTTCATATTGTCCCACCAAAAGTTTTCTTGGAGATCTCCATACATCTTTGTGCTACCAGGGTGTATAGAGAAATTAGATCTATGACCATCATCCAATAGTTCCCTCTTTAGATCAGGAATAGTGGGAAAACAAAGACTCTTCCCAAATTTCAAAATTCCACCTTCATATGCGAAGTCAGTCAGCTTCCCATCATTTATAGCATTAATTTTCTTTTGAAACTCCACATCATCAACCTGAGAACTTTTTATCCTTTCTTGTCAAGAAGGTTCGACAACAATTTGAAAAATTAGTAATGTGTTACCTTCCATGAAAATTCTTATATCCATCTTTACTAGATCCATGAACATAGGATCCATTTCAACGCTCATCTTATTCAAAATTCCATGGCCTTTTCTACTCAATAAATCTACTACATTATTTACTTTCGATGGGTGGTAGTGTGTTGTGCTATCATAGTATTTGAGCAACTGAATCCATCTCCTTTGTCTCATGTTGAGTTCTTTCTGTGAGAATATATATTTCAAATTCTTATGATCTGTATATATCTCACATTTTTTACCATAGAGGTAATGTATCCAAATATTCAAATCATATATTACCGCTTCTAACTCAAGATCATGAGCTGGATAGTTTTGTTCATGAATTTTTAGCTACCAAGATGCATAGGAAATCACTCGATCATTCTGCATAAGGACACAACCAAGTCCCCTCATTTATGCATCTCTATAGACAAAAACCTATCATACCCCGATGGTAGGGTTATGATCAGAGCATTCACTAAACTCCTCCTCAATTATTAGAAACATTATTGATATTCCTTTGTCTATACGAACATATCCCCTTTTTGTGTGAGCTTGGTTATTGGGTTGGATAAACGGGCGAATTTCGGAACGAAACGTCGATAATAACCTGCTAAGACAATAAAACCATGTAACTCAGTTACATTCATTGGAGTAGGCCATTATTTCATAACCTTTGTCTTCATTGGATCTACATATATTCCATCCTTAGAGACAATGTGGCCCAGAAAGGAAACAGATTGGAGCCAAAAATAACACTTTCTAAACTTCCCATATAATTTATTTCTTCTAAGTGACTTCAGAATAGTCTGAAAGTGATTTTCATGATCTTCATGGCTTTTAGAGTATACCATGATATCATCAATAAACAGTACTAAAATTTCATCAAGATAATTCATGAAAACTCTATTAATTTGATCCATGAAGATATATGGTCTATTAGTTAGTCCAAAAGGCATTACTGTGAACTCATAATGCCTGTACCTGGTTCGAAATGTTGTTTTTGGAATGCCTTCCTTCCTCACAAGCAACTGATGATATCCAGATTGATGATCTATCATAGAAAATATTCGGCTCCATGAAGTTGATCAATTAAATCATCAATTCATGGAAGAGGATACATATTCTTTATTGTGATATCATTGATCTCTCTGTAGTCAATTCACAACCTCATGAACCCATATTTCTTCTTAACAAAAAGAACAGGGGTTCCCTATGGAGAAACACTAGGTCAAATAAATCCTTTATCACTCAATTCGTTTCATTGTTTATTTAGTTCCACTAACTCCAAAATGGCCATTCTATAAGGGGTATTTGATATGGGCCTTGAACCAGTAATTAAGTCAATGGAAAACTCAATTTCCCACTATGAAGGATGTACAGCTAAATCCTCTAGAAAGACAACAACATATTCTTGCACAATAGGTATGTCCTATATCAGTAAATTCTTCTTCTCACCCACATTTATTTCATTACCTTCCTCCCCAATAATTGAATTCAGTAGAGATACTGGGGGTGGATCTAGATGAGAATCAAATAGCGAGGTTTGAACTCAAAAAATAAGGGATTCTACACCATTCTCAAAAATTATAACTTTCAAATTCATTCAATAGATCTTCGCATAATAATTTTATAGAAAATTCATACCGAGAATTATATCATAGTCGACTATTGGTATGATGATAAGTTTATCAATTAAAGCACATTTATGTGTCATAAAGGGACTAATAGACATGCCTTTGTTGCAATGATAAATCCACCAAGGAGTTTTACTGATAACTCCTTTATTAAATCAAATTGGACATATATAATTCTATTGAAAAACTGGGAAGATATAATTTAATTGATGATCCAAAATCAAATAAAGTATTGCCTATATTGGATGAAAAAATCAATACACCAAACACCACTTCATTAGGAACATCAACCTCTGTAGTTGTGACCGCATAAGCTTGGCCTTCGTCCTTAGGCCTTCTTTGGGGAACATTTCCCTAAAGCCTAGGACATTCATGTGCATAATGTCCCATCCCCTACTATTGTAGCATATAAGAATGGTAGCTTCTTTCTTCCCCTTACAATCCCGAGATAGGTGGCCTTTTTCTTAGCACTTTTAATAGACTCCAATTCTCTTCATGAAAGTGGTAGGGTGTTTCTTCCCACAATTACTACATGATGGAAATTCAAGTCTTCCCTTCTTCCCCATTACTTTAATTCCTTTCCCAATGTTTTTAGCAACCCACTTCTTCTATTTCTTTCCCTTAAAGTCATAATACTTAGAGAATTCCATTTCTTTGTTGATAGCACATGAGAATATATCCTCATATGATGAGAAACTTTAGGAGTGTAGAGCCCTTTGCAAAAATGGGTTTAAACCATCAAAGAATCGATCAATTTTACTGTTTGGATTATGTATGTAGTCCACAGCATGACTTACCAGCCTTGTAAAGTTGTCTTCATACTTGGAATCATTTTCATCCTCCTTCTACCTCATATTCATGAATTTCCTATCCATATCTACTTGCTGTTCACAAGGGAAATATTTTTCTAATAATATTTCCTTAAAATCCCTCCATTCCATCTCTTCTATTTATTCCCCCTTTTTGTGTTTTGGATTAATGACCACCACTAATCTACATCTCCTATTAGACGATAAGATGCCATGACAACCTTATCTCTTTCATTACATCCCAAAGTTAGAAATATCTTCTCAAGGGATCATATCCACTACTCTGCTACAAACGGGTTTGTAGTCCCATTTAATGGTGGAGGTTGTTGTTCCATAAAGTGATCTAATGTAGCTCCTCCACGTGGTGGGTCCAGATGCTCTATATGGGTATGGTTATTATTCATAACCTGAGTAAGTTGTCCCATTATATTTATGAGTTGCTCATCACTAGTCACAACACTAGGGCCAACATCCTTATCTTGTATCGGAGGGAAATCCCTACAGGGGACACATGCATTCGTGCGACTTCCATTCCTTCCACTTGGCACCATCTCTAGATAATGGCATACACTAGATTAGGTTATGAATCATAATGTATAATCTTAACAAAATACTTAGCACAAATTAATAAATTATGCATGGCTAATCCCATAACCACAAAAATGATTTCTATGAGGAAAATTTTAAATTTAAATCCTTCATAATGGCTTGTTAAGAAAATGTGAATTATCCTAAGCATATACCTCAGGAGTTTCATAACCAAGAGTGCACCCTGGCCCATTGTTGTGTACCAGGATACCCCGAGTCAAGCCCGAAACTCCTTGTTGGAACATTCACTCCTAGGTACATCTCTACCAGAGCTCCCTCTACCTGCTCGTATCCAGACAGGGTTGTATTTCTTGAAAGATCCACATAATCTATTCCTTACCAAAATACCAGGACATTCTTGTATGTTTAACCTCAAATACTATCTTAAGGACTCTTCTATAGTCTACATTTTCTAAATCTAGTTTCCAATTTTTCTACTATACTTCCTTTGATACCAACTATAAGGACCATTTCCCATGTTTCCCGCATCCGGTGCCTTATTGATTGAATTGGCATAAAAACAATGAATAAGCATCCCAAAGGATTGAGTAGGTTAGTATTATTGGAAATGAGATACATACATAAGTTCACCATTACAACTTTTCATGAAAAACAACATAGAAACTCCTTAGACAACTTCCATTACTCCTAGGTTATTTCATAATTTCATTCATAATAAAATTCTTCTTGAAATTTGGAAATGAAACATAAGAAAGGGGTGAGATAAAATGATTAGTAAGGGTAAGAAATAAAACAGAATATAACATAAACATTAGACATGGTGAAGAATTGAAGACACATGCCTTTAAAAATAAACTTGAACATAATATGGCAGAAATATGAGCTTTGTAAATATTTCCATAACATAACTTATTCATGGGTATTCATCAAATTGAATAACCACATTGACCATAAATACTATATTCATAATAAGGTAATGCATAATGTGGGACAACATAACCATACTGTCAAGACCTCGTACCAAGACCATAAATAATCATTTTCTCAAAGCCTTATGCCAAGACCATATTTTGTCTAATGAGACCTACCGATGCACCGAGGGTCTATAGCAGGCCCCATCTGCCACTTACTATGTCCAATAAATTCTTCATATTAATGGGGATAAATATAAACAACATGTACATTCATATTGAAATTAATATATGAAATGCAAACAACTTTCCCCGAACATTAAGCATAAACACTAACGATTCGGGGTAAATTGGTAGATGGATTAAAGATAGAATATCCACAATACAAATAATCTTAAGCCATTAAATTGAATATTTTAGATGATTCTATGAAATATTAATCCCAATAATACATAATAAGCTGCAAGAGTGTTGAAATAGAGGAAGGTACACTTATAAAATCTTCGAGTAATTCTTGAGATAAATACTCTTTTACTTGGAAAGGAAGAGTTCTTCGAGAAAAATATTTGTATAAAACCATAAGTGAAGTAAGAAAGTATTTTTACAATAAAATTAGTTATTTAATAAAGATAATAATTTCCAAAAAACAGATTATAGAGTGCCATTTAAAATAGGTAAGAATTAGTGATATTCACTTAGATCAGGCCTGTATTTCGGAAACAGTTTCAAAGTTCCTTTTAAAACATGTAACCATCCATAAAATAACGAAATATTCTGTTTGGTAAACATATATATTACCCAAAAAAATAATTTTTAGGAGTACATTATAATACAAAAGATTTTCATTGAGGTAATAGACTATAAAAGAAACCTGAATGAAAATGGAAGTTCGGGTGGAAAAACGCTTAACTTAACTCTGAACATGTTCCGCTCTAGAACTTAAGCTCCTGGAAGATGAAATTATAATTATTAATAACTTATTTCCGAATCTATTAGACATGTATTTATTTTTTCATAATCCATTTTAGTTCATTTATTCCCTTATTGATAACTTATTATATTGAATTTTGTCATTTCGTAGCGTCCATTTCCTTTATTTTCATAATCGGTTCACTTGTTCTTAAGTAATGGAGTTCTTGTCAAACTATAGAATTGAATTAAAATATTATTTATGATCATACATAGGTCTTATTGGTCATTTATATATCTTGGTTACATTTCATGAAAATGAATTATTATATATAACTTTAATGATAACTGTTTTGGTTAATTTGTGGGTTTTGATTACAACAAACTCATTTTTCTTTATAACTTAACAACATCTGTACAAAGGGATTACAAAATATTACATAGGATATATTACATACATAATAATCTTTTTCAACCATAAAAAATGTGGTTTCATGACCAGAATTGAGAATGGTAATAGAAATTGGAAGCCCATCATCCTTGAATGTAGAAAATTGACACATCTCGGATGGTGTTCATGCTACTAGTATAAAAGAAGTTAAAGGGGGGAGATGATGATAACTTATTCCACTATAATGAAAAAATTACAATACATATAAGTTACTAGAGTCATCACAAAATTTGGATAAGGGGAGGTAAAATAAAAAGAAATCAAATGAACTTGAAAGGAAAGCCAACGAATTGAAAAGAGGAATTTACCTCTTGAACCAAACATCCTTGAGTGCCTATTTAAGGGAGAGGTTTTGGTATTTTTATGAGACCAAGGCTTTTTAGACGTGGGATAGGAGGTTGGGAGGATATTTGGATAGAATTTGGAGAATAAACTAGGATTTATAGGAGTGAAGAGAAGGGGGAGTGAGAGGGGATTTTTATAGTGGAGGAGAGAGGGGATTTCTTAATATAAAATTCATTAATTTATTATTTCCCCGAAAGACAAGGAATATTAAGTATTAATTGACCAATAATTGTAATTTTATCATGTGATTTCGAACCATGTGGTATTACATCACTTGTGATGTCATGAATAGTGTATTTAACTAATATACTATATTTTATCTTATTTCACTATTCATAAAAAATTCAAGTATTTTAGAAAAATCCCAAAAATTCACCCCAAACATTTTTTGACGTGTAGAATCCAAAAAACGAATTCCATTTTTCAAAATTAATTTTGTAAATATGATAAATTTAATATTTAATTTAAATCATAATTTGTTCTAAAAACAATAGTTTAAAAACATTCTTTTACATATTCTAAAGCATAGGTATATCGTACATTCACATGAATATTATTTATATACTATCACAGGTACTGTTACTATTAATTAGGGTATATTAATATTCATAAGGTTATGTTACTATTCAAATGGGTAGGTTACTCTTCACAAAAAATTATGTTTTCTTTATTGGACTCCAAATAACTTACTGATCACAACTGTGTATGTCAGATTCACAAAATTCACCTCATAGAAGTGACAAACTTATGTTTAAAGGGTCACATAGAACATAGTAGTTAATTATATTATGATTTCATTTGATTGTGAGATATTTATAAGAAATTATTTTCCATTGAAAAATATTAGGTGATTATAGTTTCACACCATAATATATTTATAAGGTCATAGCCCATGTGTAATCACTGATATTTGATGTCAATAAATATTATGAAACATTTTATTATTCCCACTCATCTATAAAAAAAATTTATATCTTCTTTTGTGTTTGTAGATTGTGGGAAATCTTGGTAGTATTGAGAAAATATAGAAAAAAAAACGATTAATAAATATTTTTAATGAAATTGTAATTACCTATGTACATTACCTATTCAGGGATACTAGTATTCTAATGGTTTATGATATCTTTCATAAATTGGTAAACATAATATCTACACACATTGTTGTTATCTTGATTCGAACATTATAGAAACATTATCCCAAATAAGTAATGTTTTCTGAAATGTGTTTTAATAGTTAAATATCTCTATATATACATAAATTTGTTTGCATTTTAAGTAATCCATTGGATTCTTATATTCAGTCACTGATTTCATACCATAATTTATCCTATATTTAGTGACCACCCTATCATAAAAAATTCTTTTTCAAAGTATACTAATGTAAATAATTTGAAGTTTATCTATAAAATATTGATTTCAGTGCATTACAAATTCACAATACACATCATTTGTGGTTGGTTTGATGTGTATCCATAAATTGGATCCAAAAAATAAATAACTGTGGATCTAGGTTCATTGAAATTATAATCTAGTTCTTCTTAGAAAAAAAATTAATAATTAATGAAAAAAATAAAAATATATTTTATATTATTAGATTGTAGATATTTACCCTTACATTATAGGCATCAAAAAGAGTATGTCGTCTATTATTTTCTTCTCAAATTCCATTTTTAGTGCACCTTTTTTCATATCAACTTATTCCAAATCAAATTTAATTTCATTTTTTGAAATGATATAAGGTTTCATGACATGGAATCTCACCTTTTTATTATATAACTTTTCATTTACATAGTATAAACAGATGATATTTTTAGGTTCAGTTTCTTGGAAATAAGATTCATAATACATGAAAGAATAAAAATATATTCGTGGAGGATGATTTAGAGTGAAAGTAAATGTAAAAATCTATGTGTATTTATAAAAAAAGTGGTAGATTTGTTTATTAATTTCTAAATAAAGGCCTTGGACACCTAGGTAATAGAAAATGAAAAACCATGGGCCTTCCCATGGTATTTTCCTATGGTATTGGGAAATTGGGACACCTATTTGGTTGCTTTAATCCATAATATTTGACCAGAATTATATATTACTTATTTTGGAATGAATAGTTAATGTTTTTACAAAATAATTTTTTTAATGTTAATGTTTACATTTTAGGATTTGGAAAGTAAATTATATATTTGGAGATTGATTAAAATATATATAAATACCTAATATAAAAAAATGACATATTTTAAGTAATTTATTGTGTTTAATTAGTTATTACATCATTATGATATAATTATGATGTCACTAACATATTAAAAAACTCACTCTATTTTTACTATTCGTGAAATAATGAAGTTTTTAAAAAAATTCTCCTAAATTCACCCGAACATAATTTTGACATTTTGATTTCAAATATGATATTTATTTTATTATAATAATTTTCAAAATATTATAATTCAAACTTTTAAATATAAAAATATAAAAATATTAAAAATAATAGCCTATTGAAAATGCATAGTAAAATTTCTAACTGTAAAAAATAACATTATTTTATCATTTGTTTTTAAATAAGTTTTTCTAATCATACTATTTCATTAAAATAAATGTTATTCATAATACCTTAGTTTATTATAATAAATATTTAATTTCTGAAAAGTATAATCTCTATCCAAAAAATAAATTTATCAAATTTCATCTCAATGTTATTATGAAAAGCTATTCTTAAAACAGAAATGATGTTATAACAATTTTTTTATAAAATGTAATTACACTTTAATTAATAGGGGCCGAGACACATAACCCCTTATCACACCTTCAGACTTCTTAAGATTAAGGTTTGAA
Source organism: Viscum album (assembly GCA_963277665.1). Taxonomy (NCBI): domain Eukaryota; kingdom Viridiplantae; phylum Streptophyta; class Magnoliopsida; order Santalales; family Viscaceae; genus Viscum; species Viscum album. The sequence goes on from OY728145.1 coordinate 1,433,741,729, forward strand.
CTGGTGGTAGTTTTGTGGGGTGCCTCGGCTAACATCTTTTGATTGACAATCTCCACTAACTTGATCCTCTCCCATAAAAGATTTTGTTCAAGTGTCAAGTATTGAAGTTTAGATTGGGCTACATCAAGGGTGAACCCCATTGATGAAAAATATATCTAATGTTCTAGTAAATGGGCTTCAAACGGAACGACTCCATTGGTTGAGGTCATCAACTATTCTTTCTATATCATTTTTTCTATGCCAAGATTTTACATATAAACTATAATGATAACGTTAAAATTATTATTAGGAGTATAATTCTTTGTGGTTATATAGACCAATGGTCATAATTGACCAGTGGTCATATAAAGTTCAAATCCAAATGGTCACACTTACTTTTATACTCACATTACTAAAAAAGATATGGTTTTGTTGTGAAAAATATAACATGACATTTATTTTCCACAAACAATTATTATTCAAAAATCTCAGGCCAACATAAATGAATCCAAATTGTAATTCATAGTGTTTTCCCTTTCTAGAGTAGTAATATAAATTCATTTAGAAAATATGAATATTTATTAAATTTAATAAAAATATTATATCATTATTCAGTTGAACATATTATGAAAATGTACCTTATGTATGTATTTATAACCGAGTCTCCTAGACTTTCGAACATTATAATCTCATTTATACTCTCAAGAATAACAATGTATGTATTGAAAGTTCCAAATATTTATTCATTATATAAAATATAGGACACATATCTATCTTTTAATGTGGTCTATACATTACTTTGTAATGATAATATATGTTATAGTCGAATTGGATGGGAGAAGTTACTCTCAGAAGGTTCTATTGTTTTCTTTGTCGATTCACTAGATCAACTTGATACAACCTTCTATTTCTCTATTGCTTTATCTATCTCGGATACCATAACTACATTCAAACCTTTTTTATCAACTATTATAGGTGTTTCATTTGAAATTTTTTTAAATACATACCTCATGTATCTTTATAAGATTAGATGACCATGCTACAAAAGTTCCAATAGAATCATTGACCACTGTAATGTCCAGATCATCGAGTGGAATAAGAAAATTAGTGGTTGGATCTTAGAATACATAAATCCCCGCTCTCATTTTTTCTTTTTGGAGTTCTTTGTTGTATATCATGTCTCTAGAGACATTATAAATCATACCCCTCATAACAAGATGGTGAATAGGTGTCAATGGATAAAAATCACATACAACTTTACCCTTCTGAATTTTAGCAATATAAATTTATCTAAAGTTTTTTGATACATGTTTAAGAGAAATATTAACAAAAAATTTGATTACCTCAAGTAAATTATGCAGTTGAGGGGAATGAATAGACTCAAATCTATTAGGGTAATTTAGTTGTTCATGTGTTGATCTTTGTTCCCCCATCACGTTAACTTGTTTGGGAGATCTTTGAGGGTATAAAATTGTGGGTAAAATTTCGGCATAATACTGAAGGCCGGGATGGGAGCTCAACTAGGCTGAAGCCATATAGAATTCAGAATTTGAACCATCCTTTTATTACTTAACTTCATCATCATTCATGTTGTATTATTGGAAATGAGTATATTTACTATTGGAATCATAAATGTTGTGGATCTCTTCTTGGATTTCTGTTCTTCCTACTCCTAACATGACATTAAAGGAGGCTATTGATCAAAAAAACTTCATATGGGACACCCTAGATGATGAGAAGAGGAACCTCTTAGACAACATTGAGATGACTAATGAGTGGGATAAGCACATCTTCATAGGTTCTACTACTCGTACGTTTTCTATCCGTGACTTCATTAGAATGGAACCTGGTGCCTCTCCAGAGGATCAGTAGGGGAAATCTTATGTTGTAAGGACCTTACCTTGATGTTTCTTTTCCTTGTTCGGTGAATCAGACACAAAACTCTACCTACTGAGGAGAACATACAACTGCATGGTGTCTTCCATGCTTCGAAATGTCTCTAATTCAGTTCACCTCAATCTAAAACTAAATATCACTTGTTTTATAGTAACGATTGGGCTATGGTGGTTTGGGGTGAATTTGGATAGTTCACAAGATGGTCTGATCATGCGTACTCTTTTGAATATTTTATCCATCATTGGTTTTATGGCTTTGACATGAATTCTATTAAATTAAAGGCCCAAATTCTCATGTTTATAATAGGTTGTTGGCTTCTATGGAATTCTATAAATGATAATATACATCATGAATCAAAAAAATCCACCAGAGAAATCATATTAAATAGAAAAAATCTTATTATGAACTTCTCTATATTGTTTTCAGGTTCGGATATTGCACCTTCCATCTCCCCTGTTGTGGCCTCAAATTCTTCTCACTATAATTCCTTATGAAACTAGGGGAAATGGATTAAATAGAAGCATCCTCTCTCATGGGACAAGTTGAACATTAATAGCTCCTTTTGTTTTGGGGATATGAGAAGTAGAGGAGTTTTCCATGTTCTCAAAGGGTTAGTTATTGTTTCCCTCTCTACCTTCTTTGGGTTGGGAATTCTCTTTAAGAGGAAGCCATTTCATTGATCACTGGGCTCCTTCTTTGTAACCAAAGGAATATTCCTATCAGGGAGGATGAGACTAACTCTCTTATCACTTAAATGTAATATCAGTTAAAGGTCCTACCCCTTGGTCCATTGAAAAATCTATGAGCATATACAAGGCAGTAATGGATAATAAAATCTCTATTATCAGAACCTATAATGAGGGTAACATGGTGGCTGCCTACCTTTCTTCTAGAGCTTCTCAAAATGATCGTATCGTTGTATTCTCTGACCTAGGATCATTACCTCCTAAGGGTACTCATTTTTTCAGGGTAACGATATGTGTTTACATTATTTTAGGCCACCCTAAGTGTGTTATTTTTAGGATTTTAATCCACTTTACCTTCATAATAAATCAAAATTATATTATGGTTGTGAGTGGTGAGATCACATTAATCCTTTCATATTTATTGGCATTCCAAACCAGACTGAACAATAATATATTTTTATCTATTTCACCCTATTAACCATTCATCATCATATATGTATCTTATTTTAGTTTTTACTTCTCAAAATATGTTCAAGGAGACACTCCAAAACCTACACCTATAACATGACAACATTGTCTTAGATTCTTCAATGCTACTAAAAGTAATTTTCATTCCAGTATGGTCATTACTGATTCTTGTTTCTAAACTATATAAAAACACATGAACATAAATAGATGATTAATTTTAAACTATTATAAATCTTAATGAATTATTATTATGACATACTTAACAATGTTTCCCATATTTATTATTTGTTTTCATCAATTAGTTTACCCTCCTTATTTACCTGAGCATCCTTCTATAGCACATGATGTGGGGTGAAAGTGTCTTTATATTTTTATTCATAAATCTATATATAAGCAAAGTAAAATCAATCATTTCATATCACATAATAATTTTATTGTTGATTTAAAATACTTATAAATTTCTTATCTATCGAAGCATACCCCATCCTTTCTTTGTGATTGAGGTCCATTGGTCTTATGCATGTTATTTATTTTAAACACTCATTTTCTATTTCATAAATTAACAATTTTGAATCAAATTAGATAAAATAGGCAATTTCAAATAATATATTATTGACAAAAATTCACCTGTACTGATTCCTCAACATGGTGACTGATTGAAGAATAATTTATTTCCTACTTTATAATATGTTCATAAGTAACTAGTGGGTGGGGATTTACTTTCCCCTTATCTTTCCTATTTTGAAACTTGGTAAGAATAATCCAGAAGCCTTTATGGGATTTTCAAGTGGCCATTAGTAAATATTTCATATGTAAATCATCCAAAACAAATGAACTCTTCCAGGAATAAAGGAAATTAAATCAATGTTTCATTATATAAATTTTTTGTAAAATAGATAATGTATATCGTATCATTACCTTTATCTAATCCCAAAAGTTTCCTTTATTTCTAGATAGACATGGCACCATGAATATATATCCATTAGAAAATTTTTCTTCATTGTGACCCCAATATAACTAATGAACATTGAGTTGTTGGGGGAATGTTTTGTTGCATTGATTCCAAACAACCTAAAATTTTATAACCTTACTTATTTCATTGATAATTTTATTCATCACAGTGATGTTGATTCATTATTTTTTTTCATCAACCTACTATTGATCCCCTAAAAATTCTGTATTTTCAGAATCAACTGTATATTCTTCCTTAATACTAATTACATCATCATGTGCAGAATCTATTGTCTTCATGAGTAGTCAAACATTTAATTTATATTATGTTAATATAATAGAGAAAAAATAATATTATGAATAAAATAATAGTATATTGAAAAAACATTACACTTCTTTTTCAACTCTATTTCTTTTTTAAATGGTTGAATGGATTTGGATCCTCAATTGAGAATCCAAATTGCAACTTTGTCATCCTCTATAATGTGAAACACATTTTCTACATTGGGACCACCATGAACTGATTGTGATCTCCCAATGAAAGGGTCATCCATGATTTAATTTTCATCAGACCCAATAGGTGTTTTCGTTTCCAGAAAGATAATAAAAAAATTCTTTTTTCTAAGATTTGAGACCTAAAATACTTTCATTTACTGTGATTCCATTATGAATAGATCATCCTTTTCCCTTTCCACACTAAAATTCACCTTCATGAGTCCCATTTCATAAACTTTCACTAAAATCCTATTGCAAACCAATTTTAAATGGCTGATTTTCACTTGAAATGTTTTATAATATGACTCGTATATCTATTTGATAATACCATAATATTAAATATTCTCATAAACTAGATTTATATCATTATAACCAAAGATGTTCATCTCTTCCTCCACAAGTGTAACTCCAAAATTTTCATAATACATCGTCATGTTATTTTCTATGGAACATATACCCATTTATTACAAAACCACTGTAAGATATAAAATTTTCATTTTTCCCCTAGATCTCCACCAATTCCATTCAAGAGTTGAATTCATATATTATGATAACTCCTTATAAATATGATATCAAAAACATCCTATAAATTTTCCATTATGTGTTTTTGATATCCACCATTCATACATTTATGGATTCAAATATCTATGATTTTATTTGTGGGATTCAACATATGGATGAACATATTAACTATTATGTAAAATATAACGGTTTGATTGTTCCCCCTCTTGGATGGTAATTGTAACAACATCTCTTTTGGAAATCCCTTCGACCATAAGGTGTCTGTTGTGATGAGATTTTGGGAGATTGATGCTATAAACATCTGATAGGTAATCAATATATAATTCAATAGCTTCTTCTATAATATATCATTCTATAATTAAAACTTCTGATTTATTTCGATTCTTGACAAACCCTTTAAAAATATCCCTATATCATTCAATGGGTTACATCTATCTATAATAGACAGGACTGCATAGTTGAACCTCTCTAACCATGTAAATCATAAGGTGGACCAATATATCAAATAATTATGGTAAGGAGAACATATATAATTCAAATAAGATGACTATAACCTCTTTATTTGTGACTGGAAATATATTTGGGTCAATAAAGTTACTGCATAATAATTTGAAAAAGAAATAGAGCCTAGTTAATGTATGTCATAAATTTCTAAATAGAATGAAATATACATTCATGGACTTAAAATTTTGCATAAAAAATATATTCATGTGATTTTTGTCCCTATAACTTTAAATTAGTCATTTAAATGACATTCTTGATATATTATGAACACCCATCTGGAACTTTTACACCATTAAGTAAAATATAAAATCCTGATTTTTCCTATATGGATTGAGTGTAACCTACTAGAGAAAGAAAATTATTCCATTTAACTTTCACCAGTGTCAAATATTCCTTTATCCCCATGTAAATCATGTCCATCCCAGCCTTGATGACATATGTTTTTTCAAGAACATTTATTAATGTTCCAATAACACTATTAGATATATTTTTTTCTACATGCATGACATCAAGAACATTTCTACCATAAAAACATATACAATACAATAATTCAAATAAAATTGATTGCTTTTTCCAACACGATTTCATAAGGTTTTTTGAAAATGGTTTACCAAAAATATTGTCAACAACATTTACTTTATAGAAAAATTGATCACCCATTAATGGAGATTATGTTGTACCTTGTTCAGTATTCCCATAAAAGTTTATCATCTAGGATAGGTATTTATGTCATCGAGGTAAACAATTTATGATAATATAAAAAAATGTCTTTGAGAAATGTTTCAACCAAACTAAGTGTGTGTGTTTTATAAAAACAGAACACACCAATATTCCATTAATTCTATAGCCTGAAAAAGTACTATAAATAGGAAATTCATTTATCATCCCATAGAAAATGGCCATCAATGTAAATTATTCACTTCTATGATCATCATACAATGTAAAAAATATATCCCCTGTTAATTTCATATCTTCAATCAAAAGTTCCCAATAGAAATCAATATCATTATTGGGTTGTTTTGGTCCATATGTAAGAAGAGAAAACATAATGTATTTTCACTTCACGCATAACCATGGAGACAAGTTATAATTTTCCAACATTATAGACCATGTATTGTGAGTGCTAATCTATACACCAAAAATATTTAATCCATGTGTAGATAATGCAATATATAAGTTTCTTAGGTCATTTCCAAATTCAAGATAATCATAATAAATTTACTTCCACTAAGGAGAGTTTTTTGGATGATGTTGTTTCCCAAATAAAGTTCTTGTATTTACATTTCATGTTAATTGTCTCACAGTTTCATAACAACCATATAGTTTTCTAATTTATGGAATGATAGGAAATTTTAATAAAAAAATTTAAAGGAATTGATTCATCTTTATTACATTGATCTTTACCACACTAAGGGAACTTTATGTGTGATTAACTGTCCTTGAGAAACAATATGTAATCATTTGGAAAATAATGTGTTTTATAGATATCATTCCCATTAAATGTAGCATTCATTTAGAATCATATGTTTGACAAGGAATTTTCTTTTCTTATTGTATCATATAGTTTTGGAGACCCACCATCTAATTCTAGCTTTCAAATTCTATAACATCAATACAGCTGACAATATTGTGTATTTAGTACAACCAGTATAAAATGACTTCTATGTATTACTACTATACTTCTCAAACATCATTGCAAAATCCTGAAGTTCATATTAAATTTCTATTTTCATTTCTTTTATATTATCTCCATCATAATTTACATAGGTATTCATATCAAATGATCCATAAACTATAGTATCATCCTAATCGGTGTGCACATTTAGTTTTTCCCCATTTTTAGTCGAACATTTATTGTTATGGTCTATTCTATGATAAATAAAATGTTTATATAACTCTTTTGGAATAATGTTTCTTGAATAAAAACAATATAAACATGGAAAAAAGGATTTGAGAAGGGTTGTATGCATTTTCTATTAAAAACATGATGAACTCTTCAACCCCATCATCATAATATTTTTCATATGATTAGCATGAATCTATTTTCGATTCATATCCATCTTATTTTGTTCAGAAAATAATCATTTAAAAAAAAATGAATAAATACACATAAGATATTCATAATCAAAAGATAAAGTTATAGATAATTATAATAAGGGGAGACCAACAATTAATAGTTTTAAATAATTTGATATTATTTACAAAAAATGGTTTATTGAGTTAAATAAAATGATTACTCAACTGGTGGTAGGTGTTATTCTCCGAATTCATCCAAAATGATCACCAATCCCTAGTCTGGGATGACTACTACTCTAAGTAGTTTAAGAAACATATGTGCATGTGTATAAGATATGGTGGATGAGTATTAAGAAATAAAATGAAATAATAATTGTTCAGACGATAAAGATGATGAGAATTATAGTTGTCTCCCAAAAATTAAATGTTCCTGGGCTGGGATTTTATTATGAACTTAATAAAATTTCATAATTTGTTTCTTAAATCTCTAAAAGTAGTAGCGTTAATTTGATATTCACAAGGAGCTCCTTCATTGGTGTGACTGTGAGAAGGCTTAGTTGGATGGTCTTACACACAATCATGATAAGATAAACATTATAGTTTCCACATTAAAATAAAGCTTTCAATTATTACATGAAAAGGAAACTTCCATTGGCGTGAGTACTGAATTTAAGAAGTTCATAACTTCCTATGAAAACAAGGTGGAAATTCTAGGATGGTTTCTGTAACATTTCTAGGTGGAAGTATAACAAGTGGGATGAGTTTATGTTTATTCATTTCTTCACTTGGTATGTGGTGGTCCATTTTTGTTCATTGACAGCCTGAGGGGAGCTTTAAATGAGTGATAATGTTTATGTTACTTTCAATTCTCATTGAAAAAATGTCAGGTATAATTAATTTGAAGATCCAGAAAAAGTAAAAAGAAATTAAAATCATATAGGATAATTGAACACAGACAATTATTGGTCAACCCTTGATCCATATTTACTTTAATAAAATTCATCTCAAAATATAAATATTTATTTCATATTTGAATTATCAACTATAAAATCAAACATGTGTGGAATGAACCAAAAAAGATAAAATCATGGGGAAAAGAAACATGTTATTCAAATGTTATAGTGTGATATTAAATCTATCCATAAAACATTTTCATGCCTAATTGAAGCACACATGTCTATTATAATTAACTCCCAAGAAACACCAAGAGAACACTATATAATGAAATATAGAGTTCCTTACAATTTTTCTAGAAAGGTTTACCTAAACTTACCATAGTTTTAAACTTGGGAATTCTAGTGGTAGTCCTTGGGATTAAATTATTAAACATATATTCAAAACAATGTTATATGTTTATGATAGACTATATTTATTAAATTTATAGGTTTTTTAGGATCAATGTTACACTTATTAACATAAAAAATCTAAAAAAACATATAATCAACACTAGATATAACCACATTTCATTTAAGTGGCCATGTTTTAGAAGTTAAATGTGACTAATTACTGAATAAAATTATATAAAACCATTTGAAGAATAATTAAATATGTTAATGTGAATATATATATATATATATATATATATATATATCAGATTCTAAGAGAAACCATTTATAAAATAAGTTTTTCATAAAAATTTCCACACTTTAACTCTCATAAAACCATTATAGTTTTCATGTGTGATGTTTGTGTATATATATATATATATATTATTTTTCATAGTAAATCAATTATTCTTTCCTATTAAACCCAAATTTCAAATCACGATTGAAATAATCTTTACCATATGTCATGTGTGTTTTGTGGAATGTTATATTATTCAAGTTAAAGTGGGAATAAGTGACTATAAGTATAGAATCTGGTTGAGGATAAAAGAAGTCCACTCTAGTTATATAAAATTTAACCAATGTGATACGTCAAGTGGAGGCCCTTAGTTTCTAGTTGTATATAAAATATAATGATTTAGAAACATACCCAAGGGGTCCATTTATTCCGAAGTATAAGTCAAGGTAAAGTACATGCCACTTTAATTGTATTGGGTTATTTGAAAAGATCTAATATGCAATAACAGATTTGAATTTCAAGAAATAGTCTGAAAAATTATGATATAGGTTTGTATGGGATTATTGAAGTTGAATTTTTAATGTAAGGTTCACCACAAATAAGCAAGAGAGAATGATGATCTATACATAAAATCCCCTAGAACTATTGATTAAATGTAATCCTTTAAAAAAAATATAATCGGAAACCTTTTATTGATATTTTTAAAATATAATTTTTGTTTTATAAAAATATTGATAAAATGGAGGGAAAACATGTCCTACGTAGAGCCTAAGAAACACATGGTGAGTTGAGACAACATACCAATATTAATAGAGATATTTTAAAATTCTAAATAATCATCAGAAGCCCCTAAAACCAATTAAATGTAATTTTATAACAAAATAAACCAAATAAAAACAACCAATAAAATTGATGATGAAAAAAATACTATTGAAATTTAATGTGGTTTATAATATAGATTCCAAAAGACATTCATCATATTTATAATTCATAGCCTATATAACTGAACCAAATTAAAAAATACCACAAAATATCGACATCCATAACTATCATATTTAAACGAAACATAATTCCAGAATCTATAACCATAAAACCATAATAAATTACAATTATAAAAATATATACCAATAAATAACAATCAAACATATCCAAAAATTGATCCTTAACACCCATTGGATCAAGAAATTAAAATTTTAGAACCTGAACCCAATTAGGGTTCGGATAATAGCACAATGTAGAGAGGAAAGAGAAAGAAGAACATATGTTGAGGATAAAATGAAGGAGAAGGTGTTAATGTTCTAATATCAGAGCCATGAGACCACTGAGCAAAGATAACCCCACACTATCACATCCCATTGAAGTCAGACAATCATTCAGTGAGAGAGGAGGAGAAAAAAATAGCATAACTTAGATTTGATGCTTGATCCATCCAAGAGAAGGTTAATAGGGAGATGTGGTGGCTGTGGACTTTCGTGAGAGCTTGAGCGGTGTGAGGAAAATTTGTTCAGTTTGGGTTCTTCTTAAAAGACTGGGCATGTTTTTATCATCGCTTCAAAAAAAGCACTCATAAAGAGGGTTTTATCTATGCTAAAATAATAAGCACTTATAAAACATCTCTTTATCAATGCTTTTTTAGCACTAACAAATATGTGATAAAAATTTATAAATATAATTATAAATAAATATATTTTAAAATATATTTATAAATATTTGTATATAATTATAAATTTATTTATATCATTATATATTTGTATAATTATATCAATATATATATATATAATAAATATATATAAATATTGTAATATATTAAATATACCCATTAATTAAATATATTTAGTATAATTTTATAATTATTTAAAAATACAATTATTTATTTAAAATTATATAAATAAATTAAAAAAATTATTTATTTTTAATTATAAATTTATAGTTTTTTAAATATAGCAAATAAACATTTATAAATATATATATATAATTATTTATTTACAATGATTATTTATAATTCTAAATATATTTATATGATTATATATATATATTTCTTTAAAAATAAATAAAAATATAAATATACTAAATATATTTTTTATTTAAATATATTTATTATAATTTTATAATTATTTAAATATATAATTATTTATTTATAATTATATAATTAATTATTTTATAAATATAGTAAATATAAATTTATAAAGATATTTATTTATAAATATTTATTTAAAAATATATTTTTAAAAATATTATTGAATTTTTAATATTAAATGCATGCACGTTAAAAATGAGTGAAATTGAATAATTAAAAATAACTACACTTTAATAATATTGAAAAAATGGATAATAATTTATTAAAAAAATATAGATGTGTATTGAAATGGAGATGAATACATATTGAAAATATTAAAGCATAGTAAATAAATAAATATCATAAAATGAGTAAATTCCGAATAAATAAAAAATAAAAAATATAAAAAATGAACAAATAAATAAAATAACTGTAATAATACTAATAATAAGAAAATAAAATTTACAGATTAAAAACATAATATATTAAATATATCATGATACTAATAGAAATTATAAAATGGATATTAAAATTTGAATAAATTTCATACTGTTTCCCTCGGAATTTGGGGATGACCTCCTTGATTGAAGGTTCAAACATTCCAACCAGTTTCTAACGGGTTTGTTCGTAGAACCGGAAACATCCAATGATTCCACATCCATTTGGACCTACTTTCCAATGGTAGGCCCTCATTAATTTGTGTACTGATGAGGCTTAGACACTTGCATTGGTCGAGAGGATGGGAGGTCGGACTCATCACACATTTTTGAGGGGAATTATTGTCTACTCCGGGACTCTCTTTATAGATTTAATTATGTTCATGAATCCTTATTACCTTACCAAGTATAAAATGAGCTTTCCTTCAGATCTGAAAATCAATGATTAAATATGTAGGAAATTTAGAGAATCTTTTATATGTATTCGAGGTTCTTCATCGATAGAGAATCATCTGTATTTATTGGAGATATTTGGCCAATGGTATACTTCGAAACATTTATATAGAAGTATCTTGGTCATTATGATGACCATGATGGTTTTAAAGCCACTCAGTGGGGCACTTAATGTTTATTCTCATTCAGAAGGACATGGATTATTTCAAAGTTGGGATCGAACCCGCGGATGTGCTACCTGCGTATCCTTTGTTTAGAAAAAGAATCAGAACCCACGTAGTTTGAGTAAGGGAGTATGATGTTTATGATTGATGGCTAAAAGAAGAATGTCATAATTACTTTTACACTCTATGATTATGTGAGTCATGCTCGGTGTGAGAAACAAGAGGTATTGGTAAAAAATCAGACAATTGTGCCATGAAAGATGCAATCATAAGAAATAATTTTGGGCTTATGTACGTAGGACTGCCCAGATAAATGAAGATTAGGATTTACTTCAGGAAATAAATCCAGGCACAAGGTCCATAAAGGTATATGTGCTTCATAGAGATTTGAATAATCTAACATGGGGCTTACTCCTAAAAAGGATGCCCAAATTAGTAGAGGACTTATGATTGGGTTTTACTCCTGAGAAGGAATCCCAGATCAAAGGTAAATTAGGACTGGTTAAGAGAAATTAAGATAGGGGATTACTCTTGAGAAGGAGGCCCAAGTTAAGAGACTTGAAAAATTAAGGGACTTGGGTCTTACTCCTAAGGAGGATGCCCATATTTGAGAATTATGACTGGGGATTATTCCTGAAAAGGAGGCCCAGGTTAAGAATTATGACTGGGGATTATTCTTGAAAAGGAGGCTAAGGTTAAGAATTATGACTAGGGCTTATTCCTGAAAAGGAGGCCCAGGTTAAGAATTATGACTGGGGCTTATTCCTGAAAAGGAGGCCCATGTTAAGAATTATGACTGGGGCTTATTCATGAAAAGGAGGCCCAAGTTAAGATTTATTAATGGGGATTATTCCTGAAAAGGAGGCCCTAGTTAAGGGACATAAATATTTTAGGGACTTAGGGCTTACTCCTAAGGAGGATGCCCATATTTGAGAATTATGACTGGGGCTTATTCCTGAAAAGGAGGCCCAGGTTAAGAATTATGACTGGGGCTTATTCCTGAAAAGGAGGCCCAGGTTAAGAATTGTGACTGGGGATTATTCTTGAAAATCAGGCCCAGGTTAATGAGTTCTCTCATCTTAAAGGATGTGGTTGAATGAATGAAATCTCAATCTTTAGTGAAATAAATATGTGTAAATCACTAGGTTTTTAGAGATATTCCACATAATTCTTTTTAGATAAGGAATTCAAATCAAGAAATCATGCCATAAATGGCATTGAAGAGTGTCTTGAAGACTGAATCTTGAATATGAGAGGTGGAATGGCATAAGAGGGGTGAAATGGGCAAGAACGACACCCAAAAAGGCAGGGGCGCGCAAGTCCTGGTAGGCACGCAGGTACTGCGTGGGCACGCAAGTCCTAGTCGCGCAGGTATACCTGCGCGACACATGGGTACTTGTGCGATGGTTAACCAGCAGGGTAATACTTGAGAGACTCTTGGTTAAAGCCTTTAGAATCATCTTGAGGGTCTTCTAGAAGAGTGGCGCCCAAGTTCTGTTGAAGGAGTTAGGCGGCACGCAAGTGGGGCCATTTCCCTTAAGGGCTGGCCACTAAGGCATGCAAGTGTTGAAGAATTTCAACACTTAGGCCTTCCTCCCCCTCTTTAGATGTTCCTTTCTAGGTAAGAAATTACCTTAGAAGTGTTTCGGAAGATTTTAGAAGAGACTAGGGTGCCGGGAGCTCAAATCTGAGTTTCTGGAAAAAAAATTCCTCCTCAAATGGGGGGCCCACAGGGTCTATTTATAGGCTGGAGAAGACCCCGTGCAGTTATCCTTTAGGGTGCGCAAGTCACTTGCGCGACCATTAGGGGGGGGGGCGCAAGTCACTTGCGCGACCATTTGGGGGCGCGCAATTATACTTGCACGACAGTGAAGGAACTTGCGCGACCCTTGTGAATTTGAAGCCTTGTTCATGCCTTTGTAGATTTTTGATGTTTTCTTTAAAGAATGGATCAATTTGTGCTAAGTCATTTCCCTTTCTATTATTTTAGACAATGTGACGAAAAATGAGAGCCAACACATATATATTAGATGTTTGTGTTCGTGTATAATATTTTATTAATTACATAAAAATTTGTGTTTGTTTGTTGTATATATAAATGCATTAATTATGTATATATATGTATAAAATTAATGTAACACACATTTGATATTAATTAAATTAAAAAATCATTCGACATTCAATTAAATGTTAATTAAATCAATATAATTAGTCAATATTTTTAATTAATAATAATTTTTAATTATAAATCATTCTTCACTAAAAATATGACTTATTTGTTATAATAATAAATATTCTGTATTATATAAATCATCGTTTAAGAAATATTTTATATATTCTTATACATATAGATATATATAGAAATATATATGAATATATTTCATGATTGTAGGGTCTGGAAAACATTGCAAAGTGAAAGCAAATAGTTTGATAATTTTGGAAAGGGAAAGAAAAAAACTATATTAAGGATTTTGAGAAAATTTTTGAATAAGACAAATTTGGAAGAGGAATCAAAGTGTAACGCGTACGGAATCCCATTAACGGTTTATGGAAGGCATCATCTGTGAAATGAGTAGTACGAGGGACAAAGTCAACAACGTCAATAGTCATGAACCGTGTTATTGGAGTAATGATGGTGGATAATTTTTCCCCTACATATGATGCCTTCCATAGAATACATCATTTTTAAAACAGAGAAGGAGAATTCTTCCCCCACATATCGTTCTTGTGAACTCTACTGTTCATGGATGAGGAAAAACTAGCAGTGCCCCGTGAACAAGACAAAGTCATTCTTGGTATAGAGGTGGTAATTTTCACCACCATGACACACATCCCCACGGGCCTCTGTTGATCGAGTCTTCCACTGGCCAGGTGATCTCCCCATAGAATTATATAAATGGTTTCATGAGATCCATATATCCTTCTTCTCCCACACTCTATAAAAGGACCATGATGGGACTCAAAAAGGGACCATATTTTAGAGGATTAAACGAAATTCAGGAGAGAAATTTATAAAGAGATAGATCGATGAGGAATGGACCTCTTTTGAAGAATTCCTATGGGTATAAACTCGCCTCATAGAGGAAAAATAAATAATGAAACATAGGAATGGGTAGACCACAAACCTAATTGGCATACCACAAAACACGTCCCCTTCATAGATGAAATTCATGCAATGATCTAAAACCAATGCCCCTCCATTCACTCTGGCTCCCTGTGTAGTACCATGCTACCCGAGTGGAACCTGGCTCAATGTAGCACCACACTATGAGTACAGAACAAGGCATCGTTTGGCACCCAACTATGGGGCCAAAACCTGACCCCACGTAGCGAAGCAGTACATGGATCTCATACAGGTCCACGTACCATCATGGTACATGTACGGTCTCTACCCCCATGTATAAAGACACTACGTAGGGAGGACCCCATCCCACATGAAGAAATAGTATGCAGAATGGGGTACCCTTAGATTTTCCGCTCTCCAGCTTCAGCCATCTCTTTTCATTTTCATCACCTTGTCTACAGACCCTCTATGAACATGTCCAATGAAATCATGCCTAAGACTATCTCAAGTTGACCAGACCCATATAATAAAACCACTAGGAACATATGCCTTCCCTTTTGAGTTTACATACCCATGGTAAGTTGAGTAGTTTAGATAATCCCCACAACGGTGCCGACCCCCAGAGTATCCAAAAGTTTACATTTCCATGGTAACTCATGGTCAAATCATGGGATACTAATGTGCACCTCACAATTCAAGGGATCAAGGGTGATCACTGACCTTTACCTTCAATGAGGGTTAGTGATGTTATTGAGAAATCATTCTTTCTGTTCCCTTGGACAAGAAGCAACATTCCTACCCTTTCCTTGAACCAATTTCCAGGGACTCTCACCGAGGTAATCCCCTATATTTTCTTACAATAGGTTTCATTAGTGCTCATATCTACCTTCAAAAAGGGTGTACCTAGATAGGATAATCTAATTATATATGGAATGTAAACAAATGAGGGATATTGGAACATTTAAAGCCCTCTATCTCTCTCTCTCCATTTCATCTCTAGCACCATCTATCAGCATATTATGCGGGATGTGTGATATTCAGATCAACTACCACCTCTTGTTTCTCACACCGAGCATGACTCGTGTGTGATTAGGGTTTAGAGGAGATCATGACATCCACAAAACCCCAAAGCGCGGGCCTTCTCTTAGGTGTAATCCAAAAATGAAATGAACAAAGGGAACTCTAATTCTTACTCTGATCAGGATACGTAGGATTCCTTTCTAGGGCTCAAGCTCATGGTATATTTTCTTACAAGTCATACTTAATAAAATTCACCCAAAATCATTAGGGAATACTTTTCAAAAGTGAAGTCGGAATTATTTCTCTCAAATGGGTAGCTTTCATGTGTAATCCCCAATCATTCCCCCACAAATGGGCCTCCTCTTAGGTGTAAGTCCAAATTAAACCGAACTATGAGGGTTTTTATTCCCAACCAACTATGATATGTAGGAATCATCCCTGATGTTAAAACTCATTACCTATATCACCCTAATGTTCTTCAAGCCATTTCCCCAGTGGTTCATATCTACATAGGAGACCATATATTTTCTGGACATTTCGGGCCTCCTTGGTGTAATCCCCACATTGCATCTTGACTAGGAACCCTATGCCTAGAAATCCTTTCAATATGATGTAAAACTACATGGGTGTGTCCTCTTCACCTGACCTTAACAGGTGATGTGTCCATCTAAGTGGCACCAAACTACATGGGCTCTAATTACTCTTTCGAGGATACATATGAATCCCATCATATGGGTTTGATTCAAATATTGGAACAATTGTCGTCTCCCCTGGATAATGATAAATATGGAGTTCCTCATCATATGACTTAAACTCACATTATCTCAGTAAATAGTAAAGTAATTCTTGACCTATCCACAAATGTATGTCCTCATCGATGGAGAACCTTGGATATATAAAAATTATTCCATACCCTTGAGTATTTATGAGTGATATTGTAACCATGGAGTAATCCACAGACACATTCTTGGGAATGAACCAAGGAATCACGAACATATAAACATTTCTTAAATCTATAAGAGTGCCCATGAATAGGAAATAATTCCACACAAAAGGGTGTGATGAGCCCAACCTTCTATCCTCTCAACCAATGTAGACCATAAGTGTCATTGGAAAAATCATCCAATGAGCGCCTGCCTTTGGAATGCTGGCCCATGAATAATGGATAAAAGGGATGTTGGGTGTTTCTTGCTCTGTGAATAAACCTGCTGAAGAATATTTAAGAACATCATACCCAAAATGGGATGATTTCACAAACACTAAACCCCCATGAAATCACCCACCGGGGCCACTCAACTATGGAACATCCTTCATAACAAAATCAGGATATACTACTGAGTCTTGGTGTGACTATCTCTTCTACCAAAAAGGGTCATGACATGACATGAGTAAAAAAAATGGTGAACCTGATGTGAAACTCTATAATAGTAGGCAATTAGATGTTATCTTTCAGAACATTTTGGTCACTCCCGCACACTCACCTTGAAACAAAACAAAAAATGGTGAACCAGATGTAAATCCTTAACCATGTTGATGGGTTACCCCCACTTCAATCCCCTTTTACATCCAAAAAGATGAGGGACAATAAAATAAAACAATTATGCATGTGATCAGTAGATGTTACTATGAAGGGGTTATTGTTGTCTGTTCTTGTTACATATATTTCAAGTCTCTAGAAAAACCTTAAATCAAATCGAATCCTCAATGTTCTCATGAACACACATGATGATTAAAAAACTTGTTAAGTCCACTACAATGCAGAGGACTCTATATCCTACCCATTGTCTTAAATGCTTGGATTTGAATGTGATAATATGAGAATACCACCAGAAGGTTACTCTCCCCATGATAGAGGTTGCAATATAGTCCCTCTAATCTATAAAATATCTCTAGACATCTCTTCAGTCATGGTCGGCATCCCAACATAAGGCATCCCCATTGACTATCTCCAGTCGCTTTGAGAGCATGTCCTCAGAGCACAAAAAAGAATAGCTCCCTTACATTAGGGAGGTGGATGAGGATGTCGCCAAAAACCTTGCCCCGACTAAAAAAGATTACCTCTCAAGATACCCTACCATTTAACATTGAAAATATCACTACACGACCTAATACCCTTGCTCTAAAGAGGATTTCATTCCAAGGGCTCCTACTAAATACCAAAAGACACAGTACCATCATACAACCCACTGAGGGTGAAGAACTTATAACCTAGAATTCATCTCCCTCATTCTTGAGACGGAGATCCTTCGTATGAACATGGTGGCATACAATGATCAAAAATAATACTCTTCCATCTCTCATGAAGCCCACCACGAAAATATGGCACCATATATGAGCATAAACATATCCGCACCCCTCTTATAAATACCACAACATAAACATAATGTCACATTACGAGAAAATTCAAATTTCTTCAAACACACTTCAGTGTTACTGTGAAATCGGGGGAAAAAATTCAGAAGTTGAAAATATTTTTCAAAGAAGAAGAAGTCCAACATCCAAATAGGGAGTCAACCAGCTACAAGCAAGAATAAATTCATTCTGACACATACCAAGTCTTACATCTATATATAGCGATGATCTATGGGCTGTTATACAACACTACCAAGGCATATGAATCCCACCAGTCATATACAATGGAAATCAACATGTTGATGAAAATTCTATCCTACCAATATCAATCCAACCAATCAAATATGGTGGTATGAAAATATAAGTAGAGTCAAATTCCTTCGGATGTACATCAATATCATGAAAACAGTGTTGTGGAAATCGAGCAGAAAGAAATTCCTACTCATAAAGATAAATAACACAAGATAAATACAATTTCAACTGGACAAAGTATATAGCATATCCAAGAAACAAGTTAGGGTTAAACTCATTCCTCTTCCCCAACATAGGAAAAATACCAGTACCCACTAGAAACACATAGAGTATCGAAGTAGGAACAAACTCCTTCTCCGATATCATAATGGGTATTTATACCCATTATAGCTAATGATATATCTCAACACATCCTGGAAATGATGGAGGTTCAAACGTCGATTTCATACCCTATCCACCAGACCTATCAAAACGTCATCGCGTATATGAAAAAAGAGAGGAGTCAGGCCCATGATCTCATCTCCCTGACCAAGGTAATTCATCCACAAAATAAGATGGTTACACTGGAGTAGAAATTCATCCAAGCTCTAGTCTAGGAGGGTTGATGGCTATATTCCATGATACAGGGACAACCGGACCATGAACAAAATCTCGTTCTAATTGGGGGGCACTGGTCCAACTTGGTGTCTTCCCTAGGGCATGCATATATCCCTACTAGAACTGAAGATGCTCATTGGTGTATCCTAGTGATATCGTAGGAACTATCTAAATAGGGACCCGTATATGAAGGTCATTACCAGCAGTTGGCAGCCAATGTCTCCCACAAGGGAGCACCCAAAAATAAAAAACACCAATGGAGGCTAGAAAATGAAGTGCACGTTCATGATTCTGATCTTTTGTAAGCTGGTGTTCTTGATTCCATAAGACATATATCAATATAAGCTCAAGATGATGTATATCCATTACCAAATAATGGATGAACAAGGATTTTTTGAGAAGGTCCTCCCCAAAATTGATCTTCTAGAAACTCTGAAGGTCCTCCTTATAGCACGTACAGGGGATTACTTCGTGGGCCATAAATGATCGATCGTGAGATCCTATTTCCTGATGCATTTCAGGGTATCCCTCCCCTTTAATAAAGATCAAACCACAAGAAGGTCCTCCCCCTCTTGTCGTTCTCCCTGATAGTCCTCCCTAGGGTATACGCTCCATATATCATTCCCCCTATAGTTGGACATAAAGCTATGATGGTAGTCCTCTCCATGATGGAAGTCATTGAGAATTCCCTTCCTATAGTGACATAAAGTAATGTGAAGGCCCTATCCACATTACAGTACATCTTGAAGGTCCTCCATATAATTTAAACTATAGATATTCTCTTTGCAACTAGAAATCAATCCATAATGGCACCCCTCTCCATGATGGCAGTTATTGAAAAGGTCCACCCTACAATGAAAAAAACATCAAGAAGGTCCTCTCCTTACTATGGTCATCCCTAAAGGTCCTCCCTAGGGTATATTATGTGGAAAATCTCCCTACAGTCATATTCCAAGATGCGATGGTAGTCCTCACCCCCACAGCCCTGGCTGCGATGGACCTCCCCGCAATACAAATTCCCACCGACATGGAGGTCCTCCCCTCACCAGTCCAAATATGAGAAATCACTCATATTCTGAGGCACATGGAAGGATGATTCAGATATTATAAGAAATTTTTCAATGAAGAGTGATAGCCTTTCTCATCCATTAGACATCTTGGGGCCATGGTCATCCTCAGAGCAACCCTCGCACTGTTCATAAATCAATGAAACCCCTAACAGGCTGCTACTCAAGATGAAATAATCATAAAACATCAATGTTGGGCACACTAGGTAGAGGAAGCCCTGGTATAAGAAAAAAATAAAATGTTTCTCTTGAGAATAAAAATATCAAAAGATGATATACCAGTTATGTTCTTTCCCACAATCACTTCTTATTTTTTCATTCCAAAAGAGTTGTCGGACGAATGTATACACAACGATCGCCTTAATTTCTGGAAAATTATTTACCAGTGGAAAATGATATTTCTACCCCATGATGGGTATGCAGACCAAGTCAGTATATTGGTGGAGATTCATCAGAATATTGAAATAGATCCTGTTCCATATTTACGACAGTCATGATCATGAAGTGAATAGAAGGACCTTTAGTTGGATTTCCTCCATGAGAAGAAGAAACTGTGTTGCCTCATTGAGGAAGCCTGGTATAGTGTTCACATCCGATGGTGGGGTAGAACTTGGATATCTATGCTTCACCCCACATCTTGTCCAACAAAACCCACTAAAAATAGAATCCTAAAATGTCATCATCCCAAGACAAGAACCAACTGAATTATCTATTCATGAAAATTAGCCCAATATTCAAGAATTGTCCTTAAGTAAGTCACAAAAGTGTCAGACTCAATGAGATTCATTCATTGAAAAAATATTGAACCCGAATACTAAGAATCTTCAGTAGGCCTCTTGATTAAGGGAATCCATCCAAAGAGCATTGATCATGTCTTCTAAAGATAATAATTCACATGTTGATCTGACACCATATTCATCTTATCCCCTCATTGAGATGCGTGAGATAAAAAAATGAGGCAATGGTAGCCTCAACCACCATTGTATAGGAGCAACCCAATATCGCAAGACTGGGGGCATTTTTAACACAGTATAGCCTTATAAGACCACCAAATCTATTCCAAGTCACATCAATGGGATAAAGTGAACAACCCCAACCCATTGGGATGAGGTTATTTTTACCTCAACCACCCACTTAGTGGAAGTCAGTCTTTTCCCACCTATAGAGGACAATAAATAGAGAATTTACTCATTATATCGCATATTGTGACTCATGTACCCTAGAGCGAAGGAATACTAGCAGGTCATATTAAGGCTCCCTTCGAGTAACTATACGCTAAGAAACTCACAGGGGGTCCCAGAATGGAAGGAGAAGATCTGAAAAGGGACACAAGATTTCCTCCTACCATTTGACACCCAGTACGCCAAATCCAATGTGGTATGCATCGGCGACCATCATTGATTTCAATCCAATTGGCCATATTGAATATAATCCAAATGAGGAGGAATTAATAGAAGATGGTTCCCTCCATGAGGTGGTCCACACCAAGCTTGAAGTTGTGCATACCGGGAACCAATGATCCATCATAATCATGGGAACTCCTTCATCCAATCCATCATTATTATCTTTGTGAATTCCTAATAAGGAGAAGAATAAAAACATGGTCATACACAACCTACTACCTCCTCCTCATCAAAACGTGTATCTGATGCACAAGAAAAAAGTTACTCAACAAGAGGAAGAAATGAAAGAGCTATGGAGAATCAATGTTCAGATACTTCAATCAAGTCATCCTACTGGATATGTTCCTCAAGTAGAACTTTAATATACACTCTCAAAAGAGGTTCCCCTGCCCTGAGGGATCCTCCAGGAAAATGAATCCAGGCCTGGATGCTCATCCAATGCGGCTCCAGGACCAAAAATCTATTTGAATCTAGAAATTAGAGGATATCAATATTTCCCAACATTGTGGAAACAACTAGAGAGGATAGAGGAGAATCCTCAAAGGATTCCCCAAGCTGGGTATCCTTTTTAGGTACCATCAGAGCCGACATGCCCAAACGTGCCCCCTGTTGTGCCTGCACATTCTCAAGTACAACAAGATAGGCATAAAGGGATCATGAGTACCATCAAGTCATTCACAAATCGGTTGAAATTGATGGAAGGGAAGTGCACTTTGATACAACCAGAATAGAATCCTTGCCCCGATTGGGTAAGCAACATTCTGCCGCCACCAAATTTCAGGAACCCCATATTCCTAGTGTTCAACATATCAGGTAACACTCATCTTACTGTGATCACATTTTGAAAACCCTAGAGAAATATGAAACTATGATGCTTATATTCATTATGTGAACTCTACGAGATCCAGTCTTTTGTGGTACACCAGTTTTCCAACTAACTCAATATAAATATGGGAGGATCTCGGGTGCTAGTTCTTGTTTCAGTTCAGCTTCAAATTTCCAAAAACAACAATTAGTGACCTCATAAACTACAAACAACAAGATAATAAGATATTTTAATACTTAATTTCAAGATATAAGGGTTTGACCTACTCCTGGAATCATCCACTCCCCCAAGATGAGATATTTTCCATGGGCATTGATAACATCTATGGTGATATGGGGACACCACTTATTCTGTTGAAATATATAAGTGGGTTCTGATACTTCTCCCCCATAACTCAAAGGATAGAATATTCCACACAACGGACTAATCTCATGTCCCGGGCAGACCCATCTTTAATAGAAAAAAGATCAGGAAGAGCTGAAGTGGATTTTTTCCCACTTAATCCTCCCCCACACGTCAGCTCTAACTCCCAAGCCAACACCAAACCACGCAGGGACCCATGGAAATCAACAGCCACCCCCTCCTCATTATGATGAGAAAGTAAGAGAAAAAATAAATCAATTTGAGAAGTAAAATAAAAAATTTTATTTTTTCAAGGGTGACGATGTCCTCGACTACTTCATAGCCGCCATAAACTACAACTTCATCCGGCTTCTGGAGCCAAAGAGGTTTTATAAAGTAGATCTTGATGACTAGCCAGATTACTATCCCTTCCACTGGATAATAGAGTACCACATCTATGATTTCTCTATCTTCAAGGAACTCTGAAAAAAATATTGATAGATTCCAGACAAGTAAATCTAAGACAACTACCAACACATGGGGCATATGTTTCTACCACTAACCTAGATGAACGGGGGTAGTGGTAAGAAATTACTAATGAATGGGATCAAAATTTCAATAGTTGTATGAATCAGAAAACAATCAACCAATCCCAAGGTATCCTCCAATAATAGTTAAACCAACCAAATATGCCTCTAATAGCTCTTGATGCAGCACAACTGACATCCTTGGCCCCAAAATCCTCCAAAGCTCGACTGCCAAAAAAGAAGTCCAATCAGAAGTGAAGAAAGCATGTGTTGGAAATTGAACTTGCACCAAAGCCAAAGATGTATTTGATATTGTCATATTTCATGACATTAAATCTGATAGTATGGGCACCACCCTATAAAATGGCATGACGGGAACCACTCTTCCAAATGGAACCACCAGAGGTAGATGATAAGGAAAATTCATCGTCAAAAGTGGAGTGGATTTTTGGCTCTGTCGATGTCATCCACTTGATGGATCCCTTATCTGATGATGTATATGGTTATAAACAAGAATTCCCCACACCTAATGGGGGCCCAAGGAAGAAGTACCAGAATATAGGGATATCAAGGGAGATACAACCATGTCAGAAATCAAACTTATGACCACACCTCCGATCAAACCTTCAGTGTTGCAGAAACCCGCAGAAAGACCCTGCAGTGGATCCAACATAGACAGGAAAATTCTCCTACCCCTGCAAGAATCCAACACGATCTAATCTTTCTAGAATATACCATAGAGGAAGAAGATGTGACTTATTTCCATCGGAAGGTGATCATACTTGCCTGACCAAATCCATAATGGACGGAGGCACCTTCAGCTCCAATTCCAAGGGCTGAACCATCATCATCAAATTCCAATGACCCTAAAGTACATGGGAAAGTGAATTATAGAGTTGTAAATCATCAAACTTTAGATCATAAATATGATATTTTGAAGTAGTTATCTTTGGTACCCACCCTTGGATGCGCTGAATCTATTAGCAGATCTCCGGGAAGCCCTCATCGATGATTTTCTATGTTCCCAGGAGTTTGAAGTCAAGGTAGAAGTTGGTGAAGTCTATTGAATAGAGGCCAATCCTACATAATTACATGAAGTTATATTCATAACAGATGAAGATGAAGACATCCTCATGAAAAATACACATAAAACCCTTATATGTGTCTTGTAGGATAAATAGTGCCAATATCTAAAATGTCTTCGGTGACAATGGCTCTGGGGTTAATCTCCCCCCACTGTAGACACTTCATTGGTTGGGCTTCAATGAAGATGATCTAAAAACCTGCACCACGACTCTGTTGAGCTATGAAAAATGAAAACAGAATCAATTAGGACAGATTATGCTCAAAAACCAATTCGATGAACTTGTTGCTCACCCATAATTTCCGGTGGTACAAAATAATAAGGACTTCAGTGCCCTTCTAGGAAGTCCCTAGCTGCATTAACATGCAGAAATCCCCTCCTCTTACAATATGTTCCTGAAATATAGCATTAATGAACAGAGTAGAACACTGCATGTCGGTAAGGTTGCATGGGACCTCTGTAAATCACACTATATTGATGCAGGGTTCTATGATACCAAGGGGGAGTGACTTCTGGTAGATTGTGTTGATTGGTTTTCCACTCTAAAGGGTTTGGAAATGGTTCCCACCGAACCCCTTAAGGTTCTCAATGAATAATATGTACTACCCATCAATCAGATTTAGTGCAAAAGCCCAAATTCATAGATTTATTTAGTAGTCCTAATGATTTTGGTTGCATTCTCCAAACATGATAATGTTGAAAATCTCACTAAATCCCAATATAATGGTGAGGTTTGTATTAAAATGTCCCTCAACCATCATCAAAATTCAATAAAATACCTACCTCACCCACTGATGCTGGAGCAAGTGTCTTGCTACTCAATTAAGATGAGGAAACTCTTTTACCACTAAATGAAGCTTCCCTAGAGAATCCCCCATCGATGGACAAGACAATAGAGGTAGACTCACCTCTCATACACCAAAATTTCAACTCTTCCCTCAAATATTGACCGACCATCTCAAGAATTGTATCCCTGTCAGAAGATAGAGAGGGAGATAGTGAATATGTAGAGGACTAAGAAGAAAACCATTGGTATTCCCCTCCATAATTTGAGGAATGTTTCTCTACCACCATTTATGAACTCCGGGTAATCAATTTAGGTACAAAAGAAGACCCATGACCCACTTTATTTAGTGAGGACTTGCATTTTTGAAGAACAACATGTATACACATCTTTCTTAAAGAAAAATCAAGATGTTTTCACATGGAACTATACATAAATTACAGGCCTTCAACTAAATGTGGCTAATCACCACCTAGTCCTACTGGAAGTCAATTGTGGTTATAAGAAAGCCTCCAGAAGAATGCACCCAACACATGCTACAAAAATAGAGGCTGAAGTCAACAAGGTCATCAAATCTAACTTCATTCAGCTGTTGTAATATCCCATCTAGATGGAAAAAAATTATCTCATTCAAAAATAAAAATAGGTAGATCAGATCCTACATCAATTTCAGGGACCTCAATCGGCATTGCTCGAAATACGATTTCACTGTCCTAATCAAATAATTGTTGGTAAATGAAACTCTAAGATATAAGGCTCTATCATTCATGGATGGTTATTCAGGTTATAATAA
Source organism: Viscum album (assembly GCA_963277665.1). Taxonomy (NCBI): domain Eukaryota; kingdom Viridiplantae; phylum Streptophyta; class Magnoliopsida; order Santalales; family Viscaceae; genus Viscum; species Viscum album. Next base: position 1,433,768,030 of record OY728145.1, read on the forward strand.
AATCTAAATGGTCGTAGAATATCATGAATCCACTACCTTCAGGGATCCCTAGGAAGTGTTTTTATATAATGTAATGCCTTTAGGTTTGAAAAATGTCGACGCCACATATCAACGTTCCATGAATTGCATTTTCAAAACCTTCATGGGAAAGTTTGTTGAATGAAATGTTGATGATTTGGTGGATAAATCATGAGAATTATCGGATCAACTGTTAGATCATGAAGCAGTTTTCAATAAACCATGTCATCACAATTTAAAAACGAACCCCCTAAAGTGTGATTTTGGTGTTACCTAAGGAAAATTCCTTGGATTCTTCATATTCCATCATGGAATCTAAGTCACCCCTAAGAAGATAAAGGTTATACTTGGTATGTCACCTCCTCATAACCTCACTGAGTTGAGAGGACTTCAAGGACACATGGCCTATATTAGGTGATTCATAGCCAACCTTACATGAAAATGTTTTCCCTTCACCAGGTTGAAGAAGAAAGGGGTATAATACCAATGGATTGATGATTTTTAGGAAGCATTTGACAATCTCAAGAGATATCTCTTAACCCCACTAGTGTTAATGCCGCTTGTCGAAGGAAGGCCACTCATTCTATATGTTACCGCCTTGGAGCAGCCCCTAGATGCCTTCCTCTCACAAAAAACTGATATCGGCCATTAGAATAGTCTTTATTACCTCAGATGAACCATGATCTATGTTGAGTCTTGTTATGTCAATATCGAGAATAGATTTCTTTCGTTAGTATTAGAGGTCTAAAAGAAAAGACATTACTTTTTGGACCACAAGATCGATTTGGCCTCATTTATAAACCTACTCAAAAATGATATTAGATGTCCAATGTTAAATGGATTCCTGTCACGGTGTGCGGTCATCCTACAATAGTTTGACATATAGTTTATATCGCAGAAAGATTTCAAAGGAGAGACATTAGCAGATTTCCTGGCAGAACATCCCTCAATAAAGGTTACCCCATTAGATGTTGAGCTATCTAATGAGGAAGTGTTCTCAATTCAATATAACTCCAAGATGTGGGAAATTCACTTTGATGGTGCCTCCAGAAGCCCAAAAATAAAAAGAATGGAAGACCCCAGACTCAATAAGGTGGGGCTGGCAGTCATACACATATCCCCAAAAAGGTTGTTCTGCTATATTCCTTCCTACAATCAGAAGGATGAACAAACAATTAAAATGAGTACTTGGCCCCCATTACAAGACAAGATTTGGTACTCCAAATACAATCCAAGTATCTGAAGATAAAAGTTGACTCATAACTGGTCATCAAGAAAGTCAATGGTTACTATGCAATAAAGAAAGAGGATTTGACCCCTTTGATGAACCTTGTTCGAGAACTGATGACAAAATTCTCATCATAGACAGCATTTATTTACATCCCCTCACCACAAAATGTGTATGTCAATGCATTGGAAAATGTATCCACTAATCTGGCCAACCCAAATTGTAATGAAACGATCATCAGTATTTACAACGGATAAATGTTCTTACAATTCATTCAGATCAATATGGAAGAAATCATTTAAATAAATACCATCTATGATCTATATGATCCAACCACTGACTATATGAATCCCATTATAGATTTCCTTCAAAGGGGAGAGCTCCCACCAAATAGGGTTGGAAGGGAAAAGATCCAGATATGGGTAATAAACATCATGATGTATGACGGCACGAACCAACAAAAGTTCCTTTATAATATAGGTCTTGAATAAATCCTTCTCAGGTGCATCGATGGGGAAGAGACGATTGCCGTCATGAAATTAGTACATGATGAAACTTGTGAGCACATTAGTTAGCATCTAAACTCGCTCATCAAATTAGGTGGCTTGAATACTTTTGGCCCACTATAACATAGGATTTTTATGAAATCACTAAGTCATTCCATCCCTATAATGTTCATGTCGATTTCTTCCACCAAACCCCAAAGTTACTTCACATAGCCAAGTACTATGGGCTATTTTTCATAATTGGAATGGATGTTGTGAGACCATATACTCCGTATATGCCCAAACAGTTCAAATTAATTCTCATATCAACTGACTTCATTTCTAAAAGGTAAAAGGTTGTACCCCTTAAAGAGGTCAAGGAAAGAAGCATTGTGAGGTTTTTAAAATAAAAAATTATCACCATATTTGGTGTCCCTCATACAATATTGATGGAAAATGGCACCAATTTATACTATGTTGAGTTAGAAAAGATATATCAAGACTATTTCATCAAGGCCAACCATTCATCCCGCTACCATGCAGGAGCCAACAGGTAAATAGAGGCCTTCATCAAGACCCTCTCCAATATACTTCAGATAATGGTATACTAGGACAAGAAACCAGGGCCAGAGAAACTCCTCCATGATCTGTGGGCTTACCGGACCACAACCCTCACCACTACTTAAGGAACCTCATACTCATTAGTATAAAGAATGGGGATGGTTCTACCCATTGTAGTTAAATTACCATTACTTCATATTTCCGTCTGTGATCAACTATCCACAGACAAGCAGTCTCAAAAGAGACTCGATGAGTTAGAGTAATTGGATGAGAAAAGATTTCACCCTCTACACCATTGGGAAGTCTACCAAAATCGGATCGCATGAGCCTTTAATAAAAATGTGGTCATCCATTCTTTCCTTGAAGGAGATATGGTATTGGTCCTTATAACTCTAATGATACTAAAAAAGAATCCTCCAAAATTAGATCCAAAATTGGAAGGACCTGTAACACCATGATATTTTATGAGAAGTATATTTTTTTATGTATTATGTTATACCCAACATAAAAGGAATAGTTCATTACACACAACACTAGCATTTCATGCTTTACAAGCAATCACGACCTTCCACGATAGCGTGTGTTGTACGCAATACCGAGTTTCACTAAACAATGATATGCTATTAAAATATTATATAAACTAGTCGTTATGTATATTAATACCCACTTTTTGAAATTATATAAATTTTATCTTAAAAAATGGACTTAATTTTTGGATACGGAATTTCGAAATTAGCCTAGGGTAAAATTTTGGTATTTTTCTAAAAACATTCAATTTTTGATGAATAGTGAAAACAATGGGTTACTATTTAAAAACCGACTTTTTATTTAAATGATTATTTATTTTATTTAAATTTATTATAGGTCAAAATTGATACATAATACCTATATAAGTTCAATGTAATTAATTGGAGTCATTTTATAATAATTTTAGATATATAAATTGTTTTTTTAACTTTTCACAGTCTTTTACCCACCTCCTAGGAGAATTTGAAAATGAACATAAAACTTAATTTTACCACTTCTGTGAGTGGAATTTCGAAACTATGAGAGGCACGGTTAATATCAATGAGTAAAATGTGGTTCAATAAGATAAAAATAATATTTGGTGAATAGTAACTGTTACTTTTATTTACCACTGTTAAAAGTAAATAGAGTAATTAAGGTTAAAAACGGTATTATTATTACCCTAAACAATGTTCTAATTATATTGTATAAGTTTAATTCGACCAAAAAAACCATAGAAATAAAATATGACCATTTAGGTCCACTTGGATTAGATTAGGACATTTAATGTTATTTTATTTAAAGAAGAGTTAAAATAGTTATGATCAAACTTTAATAACTAAATAATTTTTAATATATGGTTATAAATAAGATAAATTAGACTATAAATATTTATATAAAGATAAAAATATTTCCTATATAATGGTATTTTATTTATAATTTTTATACTTTAAATAATTTAATTTATTTATGTCACAATGATGAATAATTAATTACCCTATTAAGGAAATATTAACATAATTGATATTATAAATACCCAAATAAATTTAATTTGAGATTTTTTATGAATTACACTAATTTTACAGGTTAATATGACATATTATTATTTATTTTATTAACCTTTTTCTAACTAATCATGCTATTATGATTTTCACAAAAATCAATTACCAAATAGTGTGAAAATTGACATAAAATAGTTTTTAAAACAAATATTAAATTATTAAATGTTATTTTATTCCTAAAAATCTAAGGCTCAGCCAAATGACTTAGATAAGGTTATATATATTAATAATGAAACACTTGGAGTTATTTTGTCTTGTTATAGTAAGTTTATTAACCTAATAGTGTAAGAAAACAAGAAGACACGGTAAAAGTTAAATTATATAACTTAGGTTTAAACCTAAATGATAAGATTAAAATAGTAACCTAAACTTGTCTAAAATATATTGGTTGAGGGGATTTCAACTCATACCCACCTTAGTATATAAATAAATCAATTTGGAGCTATTAAAAATCTAATATGACTTTATTATAAAATAATATTTTATGTTTTTCCTAAAGTGCCCCTCTCCTCCCTTATAAAATGGCACCTCCTCCCTCTCCTCCCCACACCATTTTTATCCTTCATGCTCGGACAAACCCTGACAATTTCCCTTATCAACTTCCATAGAAACATCCTAGAGGTCCTGGTCTTCTTCAAAGACCATCTTTAGTGCCCTAAGAGGAGGTTAAGAAGAGGCGCTTCAAAGAAGAGGTAATGTCCATTACCAATTCTTTCAACTTTATTTCTTCTTATACTTATTCTCCATTAGATTTTTCATTATGAAGTAATAACATAAGTATCACTAATATATTGATATGTTACTATAAATTTTAATCAACCCCATTTCACCTTCTATCCATCCTACAGAAAATGAAATCACCGCGCGTACGTACGCACGGAATACTGTCTCCACACCGTGGCGTAATCTGTTTTCCACCACCACCTTACTTGGATGGGTATAATGGTGTAAATAATAACTATATATGATTATTTTAAATTTATATTGTTTCTGAAAAAGTATACATACACTTAAATACAGTTCCACGATCATGGTAATGATATCATCGCTCGTGCGTACGTACGGCCTACCGTCTCCACGATGTGATATGACTCGTTCTACATGATCTACAATGCATAATGAATATATAAATGAATTTAATGAATAAATATGATATATATTAAACTAATAATATTCTGGAAATCAGGTGTCTATAACCTAAAAATTATAATAAGAATTTATTCGACAAAACACACATAAGAAGAAAAGGCAATAAACACCCGAATAACAAGTAGCAATGAAATATTACTAATAAGAATCTAAGAATATGACCATATATGATATCATAACAATGATAATGATTCTGGAATAAGTCAATGACATTATTTGAATCATTATACAGGAGGTTCAGACACGTATGATGTAAATCAGACCTAAGGTAAGGGAAAATCTTGCAATCTCATTTTATCCAATATTGATTATTATTCAGAATTTATTGGGGAATATTTGTCATCCACATCCATGTTTCCTCAATATGTAATATTATTTATATCCTCCTACAATTGTTTAAATACAATTTTACCCATTGGTATTTTTTTAGTAAAAGATACGAAAGGAATCTGTTGTCGTTTTTAGTACGAGGTACTTTATGAATTTTCCGGCAAAAGTACGAGAAGAATGTTTTTTAACTTATACGGCCTGAATGGATTTTTAGAACATCATTTCCATGAATCTTCATTTACAATTTTTCAAGTATATTTTTAAAAAAATTCTTTTAGTTTAAAATTGTATGAAATTTTAAGAATGGAAAAAATGTTTTTGAAGTAGAAAGGATATTTTCCTCAAGAATGGATTTCAAGTGTTTTATCAAAATTATTTTCCATCTAAGAAAATATGGGGTTCTATTTCTATCCCTATTTTTACAATGATATGTTTATTTTATGATGGAATTATTTTATTTAAGTCCTTTTATATTTTATGGATTAGGTTTTGAAGTCATGATGTTTAAGAATCCCATTTTTATTACATGGGTTATGCTATGATTTATGATTTATGATCTGCTAGCACACATAAGAATGGTATCATTATGAGATGGGTGGGACCTATATCTCCCTCCAATACATTTGGTACAGATTTATATCTCATGAGATATACATGGATGGAATGGCAGGTTAACTCAGTTTAGTGAAACATGATTGAAACGAGGAGTGAAATCAGTTCAAAAATGGACTTTGTCCGCTAAGGTAGTATTGGAAATAAGTCATGACTACTAAGAAATGATTCTATATGATTATTTTTGTATTCCACAAAGTTTCATGTTTTATGTTATGATTATTGGGATTACATTTCACCACTATGACTTATCCCATGTTATGATATTATGATATCTTTTTCAGGTTAAGATTTTCAAAATGTTATGTTCTTATGAATATGATATGATTGATATTTCTTTTGTTTACCCTTACTGAGAATTTGAGCTCACCCTTTTGTATGTTTTCTTTTCCCTAGGTAAAGAAGAAGGGTATTAAGTATGATATTCCAAAAGGGACTCTAGATATGATAAAATAAAATAGAGACAGTGTAGATGATTTATGAACCAGTTGTTTATGTTTCCCTGTTTCTAAGCACACTATACCTATACGATCATTTCATGGTTTTGTTATATTTTGTAATAAGTGTGCTTCAATTTCGAAGTAATAACAATATATGTAATGTATGGGTCGTTATAGGACCATATTTCATACACAAGGTCTACTCCAACAGAGCATATTCCTTAATTTTAATTGATGGACAACTCACCACATCTCCCACCAATGCGAGGTTACTAAAGAAATAATTTATGTAAATACACAGTGCTCATATTATCTATACAAAATTAAAATGTATAGCGTCGTCTATGTCCATTCTACATGATGTAAAATTTTATGGAAATTGTCCTAATAGTATGAAGTTAAGAAGCATGGCCAAATTTTCCTAACCACGTGACATTAAACTGTTTAGAGGTCAGTATGATTTGAATGGGTATTCATCATGCATGAGTCAAACTTGTGCAGTGGAATGATAAAAAATGACCCCCTTCAATGTATGGTTCTGACTAGACTAGGGAGTATATCTTAGAACTACGTGAGTCTTGATTCCTTCCCTCTTAGGATATGTAGTGACAACTGGATCCAACATCCTAGTCCATCCACAAATATTCGAAAAAATGAACCCCTTCCCTCTACGCAGGTAAGAGGAGTACAAGGAACTTGTTTTATAGAACTACATATGAAGTGATTCCCATTCCTTAATGGGATACATAGTGATGACCAGATCTTCCATCCATGTACAACCACCATCCAAAGTCAAAAATTCCTTTATCCCTTGGAATTGGCCAGACTTGCATAAGGGAATCCATGAAAATTCTTAACCGTACATTGTTAAAATGAAAGGTACCTCAATAACTATAAATGGCTTGATTCATAACCTCGCTGGATATGTAGTTACACCTTGACCCTAGGTCTTGGTCCAACCACCACATGATACAAATTCCCACCCTCCCTATACACAGGTCATACTGGAATGAAGAGATATCAAGAACTATGTATGGCTTGATTCCTTCCATCATGGGATATGTAGTGACACCTGTATTCTTCATCCTAGTCTAGCCATCCTTCAAACCCCACTATATTTGGGTCAAACCTGTACAAGGAACATTTTATCATAACTATGTGGACATTGATTCCCCCTAACTATGATACGTAGAAAACAACCCTGAGGTTCAATACATGCACTTCACCCACCTTATCCTTTTCACCTCGGTTCACTCTCATCCCTACCATATGACATTAAACTACATGAGATTCTAGAACTATGTGTGCCAATATTCCTTCCTTGATAGGATACATAGTTATGCCCAAAAACCAAATCTTGGTCTAGTCAATATGGAAAAAAATGTGTCCCCCTATTTATAGGTCAGACATTCATAGGGAAATCCATGAGTTCTAACTGAATGAAGTTAAACATCATAGACAAAGAAGTCCTAAACACACAACATGAAACTGTAAGGTTCCTCAACAACTATGTGTGGATTGATTCTCGGTATGAAGAGATACATAGTAACACCTAGCCCTTCCCAGTACCAGCCACATGGAAATAAAAATCCCTCCATTTTCTATATGAGAATGTAAATCTATGCGAAAGTTTTCAAACCATGATCCCCTCAATAAGGATTGGTCAAAATTTCATGCCACTACATATGAATCATGTCTATATATGGGATCTCGTACATCATAACTAATGATGGTCTAGATATTTCTCGCATACCCTAATTTCCCATTTTTATCATTCAAACTCCATGCCACAAGAAATATCAAATCCCCATAATCACCCATGACTATTGGATATGGGAGGCCAATGTCATGCAGAGACCTTTGTTTGACTATGCACACTATTTCCTGGCGGCTTTACATATTTTTTCTACAAAAATTGCATGTAATTCAAAGGAAAATTAATCCTTAGGAGAAGATTTTACTACTTCTGTATTCCCATTGGCTCCTAAGCCTTGGAGAATCCATCCTGATTCGAGGAATCTTGGAATCATAGCTTACACTTTATTTCCCCTCTCACCTCTAGGGAATACGAGGGATATCATGACCTGGTTTGGCCATATTTACACATTCTTACTTTGATGTTTCATCCTGGAAACATGATGTTAAAATATGCTATCAATGTCTTTTCTGTAAGACTTAAAACACTATGGAACAAAAACAAATATCTCATTTACATCGAGTCACCTACGTCTTGACCACATGACTTTAAACTACACGGCCCAACAATGCTCGATTCTTTGATCCTACCATACTTAGGTGGTGGAGTGAAACCCTTTATTCCCCATGTCCCTTACACCAAGCATAGATCATTTGGGATTGGGAATTATGGCTGGGAATTCCCCACAGATCCAGGGAAAATCAGTACACAATTAATGATCCTGCTAGAACAACTTTAAAGGAATATTAGAGTTTTCCCCTCCATAGTGGGAAACCTAAAGTACAAACCATATGAAATTAAACTGCAAGGTTACCCAAATATAGATAAAACTACCTAATCCCAATACATGGGCTAAACCTATGAAGGGATCCTAATTTCATGACACTCGGACAAGTAACAAAATCTATAGGTGATCACAGCCTGAATGTTTCTATCATATCTGGACATGTCATTTCCATTTATCAAATATCATTTTTCCAGTGATTTTGGATCCTCATATACCTCCACAGCCATCAAATATGGGAGGCCAGTTTCCTATATACACCTTTTTTTACTATGCACACAATACCCTAGTTTCTCTGCATTTTTTACCCACAAAAATAGCATATCAACCAAAGGATAATTCTTCCTTGGGAGAGGCTTTTCCTATTTCTGTACGTTCAATGGATTTTAATCCCCATATCATCTCTCTAGATACAAGATCCCTTGAAAATACATCTTACACATTCCTCCCTATCCACATCTTGAACATGTTGGAACACCTTGGCTTCACCAACCTCTTGCTAAACAACGCTTCTACATCAATATCCTAACTTCATGACATTAAAATTCTATAATTCACGATGATCAGTGTTCATTCTTGGTCCCCAAAATGACAAATAATTTCATCCCCAATGTTCTTATGCATGAAAATAATCTGTATGGGAATGTTCAACGTGGGTCCCACTTCATTGGTAACCTCATATGCAAATAAAAAAATGCCCCATTCATATGCATGAACCAGATCCGCGTATGGATAAACCTTAAAATAACTATTTATGGCTTGATTCCTATAATCATTAGATACATAGTGAAACCTGATTCTCATATTTTGTGTTCAGACAGGAAATATTATTGTCCCGTTCTTCCCCACGCAAGGGTCAGACCTACATGGGAAACCTACTTACACCTATATGGGAAGCACATATTCACCTTTTTCTAACAGTCTTTGGCCTAAAATGCCCCACTTTCATGTTCAGGAACCCCCTTTCACACACAATAATATGTGTTCAGAATGGTACAAATCCCAATAACCATCCATGTCCATCAGAAATGGATGGCTAGTGTCATGTGGACACCTTTGTTTCACTATGTAGACAATGACCCCAAGACTTTGCATATGTTGACTCAAAATTTCATGTAAACCAAAGGAAAATTATTCCTCAGGAAAGGCTTTTCCTACAACATTACTTCCCTATGAGGTTTACGTCTCACCCTATTCCCCAGTTTTAGAACCCCCAAAATTATAGTCTACATCTTATCTCCCATCTCATATCTGAAGTTGATAGAACATTCCTGGTCAGACCACTATGAGAAAGGTAGATCATTTATCCTCAGGTTGTAATGAAATAAATTCAAATCACAAGTCTCAAATTTCTAGTTTTTATGACATTAAACTACATCATTCTCTAGCCCTCCTTTACACATGTCAAATTCACATGGAAGTAGTTTATTAAAAAAAGACAATATAAATTCCCCAATTACTCTTAGACATAATTCCCTAAATAGGACTCCCAATGTGGTCTTACAAACCTAAAACAAGTCTAAATTTCCATAAAACTTCATGTCCATCAGAAATGGGAAGCCAGTGTCTTGCGGACACCATTGTTTGACTAATTCACACAATGCCCTAGCGAATCTGCATAAATGACATACATAAATGTCTTATTAACCAAGGGAAATATATCCTCATGAGGGGTGTTTCCCATCTCCATACTCCCCATGAATTCTATACCACATTTCATATTCCAGTCTCCAGAAAATATAAGTCCGGGTAATAAAAATCCCTTATCCATGTCTAAAATCTATTGGGACATTCTCAGTTAAAGAGTAAAAAATTATGGCCCTCACCCTATAAATCATAGTCAAAACAATTCAACCTAAAACGTAATTTTTGGTCAAATAAGTTTGACCTCAAACATAAGTAATTAGAGTCTGATTTTCATGACTTTAAACAACCCATAAAGGAGACAACACTCACCAGGTTGAAAACCCTCAAAGGGTACCCTGGATAATAATCGAGTTTCAACTCACTGATCCTATGCTATGTACGATTTAGGAAAAAATAATGATCATCCAAAAATCAAGAGACACAATGATTTTTAGATTGAAACCCCAAAATAGGAGGAATACTAAAAATTAATGTTATACTAGCTAAGTATACACCATAACATGATTAAGAAACAATTCTGGTAGTAACAGAAAAGACGCAATGTTGTTATTGTTTTCCATGAAACCATAGAAACAGTAGAACTACGCTTGTTAAGCCCCTCAGATCAAGAAACAATTATAGCATGATTTTATTATTTCCTTTATCCTAGATTTTGACTAAGATTGATATCTGGTTGAGATTATGGTATAAAATATAGTTGATCATGATTTATTGGCATTACAGGGATACAATAAAGGAGAATAATTAGAGATAAAAACATCCTCATTCCGTTATATGAAGACACATGGGATATCAACAACCCATACCCACTCGATATGTGCAGGTCATGACCATTAAAAAATATGTCTAGAAGACGCATAGAGTTGTATCAATACCTGATTCAACTCTTCAATGGCCTATAAAATCTTGAAAAAAGTCATGGAATCAGCCTCCACACCTGCCCACAATGCCTCTTCCTCCTATTTTATGGAATGTTCGGCCTTCTCCCCTTCTTCCACTAGTAAATGTTCCTCAGAAACTGTGGTTGGGATGTTAACACATTCCTATTTAATTATCTCCAATTATCTACTCAACGAATCCAATTCACGATCGAGCTGCACAACTAATGACCTTTGGTTCATGAGTTCACTCTACAGCCTCACGATAGCTCCAGCTTGGTCAGAGAATTCATTTATAAGAATTTGTATGGCCACAGTAAGATGATCCCTAGACTATGCCGAAAAAATATGTGAATCAAGCCCATCGTATTTCTCCCTAGACATGGACACATACTTCAATATGTTATAAATACCATGGTAATGAAATCCTTTAAACCCCAGATCCAAAAACTGGAGACGTAATTTGGGCAGTTTCATCATCATATTGGTGAGTGGTTCTTGAGATCTCAATCTCCAAATATTTTCCATGACTTTTGGAGGAAGGGATTGTTGTTGTATATTCCCTCTATATCAGTCTGAGAATCACTCCCCAATGACGAAAAATATTCCGGAATAAATGTCAACATGGGAGGCCTCGACTCAATGTATTTGGCATGACTTGACACTACGACGACCACATCTCTGGCAGCTTTTATAGGAGGTAGGACTGAGGTGTCAACTACAACCAAAAGTGATTGTGGTTGTGATACTGAATTCAAGGGTGAGATAAGTTGATTCTATAAGCTCCTAAATATAATAAAAAAAATACATGAACATGTTCGAAGAGTGGAAAACTGACCTCCACCTACTTGAGTTTAAATATCATTAACTTTGATTATGGAATCATTTCCGGATAAAGACGGTGTTTCACCTTAAGTATGTAATTGAGATTTGGGTCATCCAAAGGCACCAAAGAATTGTGACCATGACTGACTAGACCAGCGAACTCCAAAGATAACTTATAGAAATCAAGCTCATGAGGATAGTTAGTTTAGAAAAAGGCATAATGTCTGTATCTGAAATTCTAGGATCCAGGATCATATCCACTCCTATGGCTGTGGAAAAACCCATGATTGTCCATTATAAATTTTTGGGAGCTTAGATAGTATCCTCCCCTATGGTTGTGACTTTTGTAATAGTAGGGTAAACATGCTTAATTGTGGCATCGACCTTCAGGTATGTTCCCTCTACAAGGGCAGGGACCATCTGATTTGGGGTGGTTGACTCCACAAGATATGGAAACCCTATAATATCTCATGATAATTGAGGATCCCTACACAGCTTAGTTGTGGATATAAATTTTTTTATACTTCTCTGCAATGATGAGATCGACATTCTTAGTTGGGGACTCTATCTTCAAAGATTCTCCCACCATAGGGACAGAGGCCACCTCATCCAAAATAGGAACCCTCTGACAGATAACAGCACACCAAAATTCCTTGGAAGGCCTAGTCTTTCTACCCTATTAAGACACAATTTTTTTGTGATAATTCCTCTACCACAAAATTAACAAGAGATTTATACACCTTGAAAACTGACGCCTGATTACTTATTGGTTCGGATTTAAAATATATACATGATAACCGATCAGAAAATTGAAATCATTTAGTATGGTGAACAAATAAACAGATATGGAAATTATTTGTATTTATTATTTTTATGTGTAGTGATAGTGGATATGCCTATCGATGTTTTTTAGTTAACCATGGGGATGGGTCCTTGATAGGAATATAAGAAGATCCAGATGGGATAATTCCCTAAAATTATTCTCAATAACTACTTCCATGTTTTCCGCAGCACCAGAAGAACCTTATGCAATGACCCCATGTTTGAAGGGACATATTTCCCAATGGTAGTACTTATGGGGGTGTACATAGTTTCATATTCGAGGTATCCTCTGACTCCTATAAGAGTAATAAATATAGTGGGGATCCTTACATTAAAGGAAAGTAAAAGTTGAGGCTAACAAGAATAGTAATTACCTCTTCTTTTGTATCACTCAAGTATGAGAATATCTCCATCTCTACTACTTGATTGAACCAATAAAGCCTATAAATGGAGTAATTAAGGCACATATAAATTTAATTCATATATTGGTCTTCTTCATCTAGATATTCATGAACAGAATGCCAGGAGGGAGAATGGTAGATCCAAATCCCAGAAATTTAAAGTGTTCTGCTTGGAGAATCTCTAAATTGTTTTCATTAGAAATAGTCTCCCTCATGTCATCCCAGAATAGCCATGCCCTTGAAAATGAAGCTAAAATGGGAATGGATAAGGATGAAGGGTCTTTCTGAGGAAGTTAAATAGGTTCCATCAACAACAACTTCTTCCTGGGTGCCTCTACAACCCTGGAACCCCCGGGAGTTTGGTGCTTGTGAGATTTAGGGCGCAGATGAAGAATTTCCCTAGCTTTAGCATTAATAGGAACATTGGACGGATGAGAACCTCCATAGGTATCACCTTCACCCCAATGGACCTCGGGATTTATAATGGTCATCACTTGGTGAGAAGATTTCGAACGTCCCTTTCGAGCATTGATCAAGGTATCAATATTTCATAGGAAAAGATCCACATTTTTGAGATCATTATCATAAGAGATGTCATCAGGCACTGACACATAGATGATTCCAGTAAGGGAAACATCAGTCCCCTCAAGAAATAACCACAAAGAAAGAGGGGATTGAGCTTAAAATGATTGGAGACTTCTTAAAGTATCCCATTTCCTCTAGGCCAATGATAAACAACATCAAGAAGGATGAATGTCTGATTCTCGGTGGCAGTACAGGAAATATCAGCAACCTGAGAGCTCACACCCCATGTTCCCAAGACCTTCCTCATGGATTTAGAACTGAGATACTTCTAATGAGATTTCCCTTGTAGGGAATTATATGTAGTTTTCTTTTATTTCCCCTTAGCCCTATGATTCTTTATGGATCATAAAAATGGAAACTAGATCTTCCATCTGGTTATCCAGAAACGATTGAACCCAAGAATCAGTATAACCTTTTTTGAGGAAGGGTATAAAACCCTTGGAATCTAGAATCTTGATCTTAAACTAAGTATCCTCTAGAGTAAACATTATCAACACCTAATGTACTATCATGGAAATTTTTTTCTAGTGTAAACTATTGAGAGAAGGGGGACATAGTATTTGAACACAATTAAACTAATGGATAAATCTGCAAGGTATATATCCCTCGCAAATAGTTTCCCCATCAATACAAGATACTAAAATACCCTCTCTTAATGAAAAGTGGTAGACTCAGTTAATAAAGGCTTCTCATTTAGAATTCACAATGGTACTATTAGGGGAAGTGTAAGGACAATAAGTAAAAGAAAACATGATAGTTAATTTGAGTCAACAATTCTCAATTATTATGTTCGGTATGATCTTCCTACTTATCTTATGAGGCCCAACCCACCAGTATAACTCCAATTATTCTCTCAAGATATGGTCAAAGAACAAAATATGGAATCAGCTGTTGATTGATAAAAGTATACTCCCTATGTGGGATCCTATCTAGACCTAGAGAATTTGGAAATTTCCTACACCTGATGAGGTGGCCTCACCTCGTTAACTCCACCTAGTAAGTGGTATATTTTTTACAATACTTGAATGGATGGGTTAATGAACTTTCTAGTTGCAAGATGAGTCTCCATGACAAAGGTTGTGACTCTCGCACCGCCGGACCCTCAGACTGGTAAAAGCAAATTACTCAAAACATGGACAAGAAGACCGCTAACCAAAACAATTGATTGACATCGGGGACAAGTTCCCATACACATTTTCAAAACTAGCTCTCTTCCAAGGTAGGATAGTAGGAACCTACTCACCTTCGGGTTTCTGTGGTTGTGAAGGACTTGGGAATACACACACCAAGATTTGGGCCGCTTCACTTAGTAAAGGAATTAATCCAATTTGAGAAGGAAATGTCTTTTTTTTAGCAAGGGTCTATATACTTTATAATTTTTTTTGCTTGGGAAATGATCATCATAGCCATAGGATAATTCCTCTACTCATCATCCTTGGTAGAAGGGGTAAGTATAAACCTGTCATATATAT
The DNA here is from genome assembly GCA_963277665.1 of Viscum album. Classification (NCBI taxonomy): domain Eukaryota; kingdom Viridiplantae; phylum Streptophyta; class Magnoliopsida; order Santalales; family Viscaceae; genus Viscum; species Viscum album. The sequence continues at coordinate 1,433,783,531 of OY728145.1, forward strand.
CCCCAAAAATGGGGACTTCCAAAATCAGTCGAGCATCCCATATGCTAATTCCATAATCCCCATAAAAATGAAAGGTATTGGTATATGGAATCCATCTACTCTGAAGCTGTAGGTTAATGGCACCATTTTGATGAGGATAGTTCTAGGATACCCAAACAACCTCATATAACTCGATGATCATCAATTCAACATGGAATTATTCACATCTCTGACGAACCCAAAAAGTTCAACCCCAATCCATACCAAATGATACTCCAAAACAAAGGCCCCTCTTTGATGAAAAGCAAGGATGTTCATTTTCAAGGTCCTCCATGAAATGGTATAGTATAAATGTTTCGTTTTTTCTGGATTTCATCATGAACCCTTTGGAGATCGAGGGGCATAGTTAAATAAGGACCCAGCAGTAGTATACTTTTGTATAAATCATCATTTTTTATGAAATAAGGGCCCTAGGTATGGTGCTATCGAATATCCAAGAAGAGATTTGGTCGGCTCAACACGGTGATGGAATTGCTATATTAGACAATATACGAAATCCATTAATGGGAAGCCTATCTAAAATTGGATAATCCCTATGAACTTCAATAAACAGATTAAATAAGGATTGATAAAGTAGGGTGATAGTAATTTTCTCATCAACATAGTTTTCCATATCCTTCTACTTTTCATTAGAAGCTGAAAGGGGAGAGGCAGTAGCAATAGTGAAAAAAACATCATTAGCAACAACCTTTGTAAGAGGCATTATTTTCATTCCTACATCAAAATACCAAACAAAAGTTCAATACAAAAAAATTTGGAAAAGGAATCAATGTTTTTAATGTAATAAATTCATGGAATGGTATGAGGAGGGTGCTGGCTGGGAACTGATAGTTCACAGAAACCCACGAGGTGTTGGCTCGTGAAGCGTTGGCCAACAAACTAAACGGTTTTTGGATTAGGGGATACTCCCACTGATCCTTGGTATGTGGTTATCCAAATCTTATAATGTGAATACTTATAGTTTAGTTGGAAAATAAAATTCTAGTTAATGGATATAAAAAATTAGTTTATGGAAGAGGGTGACCATGAACGGTTTTTTGTTTTTTGAATTCAAATCCTGATTAACATACAATGAATTTATCATAGTATCTTTGGTATAGAGAAGAAGGGAGAGTTGAGAGAAATTTGAGGAGCACTTTTTTTAGAGATTTTTGGTAAATGAAAAATCACTTGGGACCCCTATATATAGGTGTGGTCCCCCTACGGGTCCAACTTTCATAGAAAACCAATTCGGTAGAGGAGTAATTTCTACATCGGAATAGCCTCTTCTTTATCCCAATCAGAACCCATTCCATTGGTGAAAATTTGTATGGTCCTAAAACAATTTCCATGGGAAATTAAATTCTACCATAATTTTGGAAAAATTATATAAAAAATTTGATTAATTATTTATAGAAAATTGTTGAAGAAGATAAATTTGGAAAAGAAACCAAAGTGGTCTCCATACCGAATCCTAGGAATGGTTTATGGAAGGCATCTCCCTTGAACAGAGTAGTATGCTGATCGAAGACAACAACACCTGTAGTTACGAACTGTGTCGTTGGTGGAATAGAGGTGGAGAATGTTTTCCCTTGCGAATGATGCCCATCACGAACCACATCATTGGAGAAATGGATGTGGATAATTCTACCGTTGAATATTGTCCCCATGAACACGATAGTTCACAGACAAGCAAAACCTAGTTGTACCTAGTGAACAAGATAAATTAATTCGTGGGATTAAGGCGTTGATTTTCATTGTTGTGAACCCTATAGGCCTCTGTTGGCCAAGTCATCCATGGTCTGGGTGATCACCCCATGGGATTTCATAAAAGGTGATGCGAGATCCATATATCTGTCTTCCCCAAGACTCTATAAAATAACCACGAAGGGATCCAAGAAGGGATCATATTTTAGGGGATTGAACGGACATTGGGAGAGGGTTTTTTTTGAAGAGATTGATCAATGAGGTAGGAACCTCTTCTGACAAATTTCAATTGGTATAAACTCACCTCATAAAGGAAAAATAAAGAAGGAAACATAATAATGGGTAGACCATGAACCTAATTGGAATACCATGAACCAAGTCCCCTTCGTAGATGAAATTCTCTTAAACCACTGAAACCAATGACCCTACATAACTCCAACGCCCCACATCACACCATGCTATGTGGGTGGAACCCTATGCTGCATAACACCATGCTATGTGGACGAAATATGGAACTGCGCAGCACCATGCTACGCAGAAGGAACCAGGCCCCACGTAGCGAAGTGCAATGCAGACTGCGTACAAGTATACATACCATCATGGTACATGGACGATATCTTTACCAGTATAGTGACATCCTATGTGGGGAGGCCCCCATCCCGAATAAATAAAGAGTACACGGAATGTAGTGCCCTTATATGTTCCACTCTCTCGCTTCAATCTTCTCCTTAAATTTTTTGTCACCTCGTCTGTAGCCCCATGAACTAGTCCAACAACATCAGGCCTAAGAATCTTCTAAAGCCACCATACCCGTATGATAAAACCATGAAGCGCATCAGCATGCCCTTTTGACTGTATAGGACCATGGTAAGTGGATTCACATAGATAATCCCCACAATGGTTCCAACTGCCAGAAGTTCCAAAAGTTTACATTTCAAAGGTAAACTGAGGTCCAATCATGGGATACTAATGTGCACCTTCTAGTTTCAGATATCAAGGGTGATCATTGGATATCCCTTCAATGAGGTTCATTGATATCAGAGGAAAATCACACTTTCTCTTCCGATTGACAAGAAACAACATTCTTCCCCTTTCCCAAAACCATTTTCAGGGCACTCCCAATGAGGTATGCCCCTATATTTTCTTGCAGAGATTTCATAAGTGCTCCTCTCTACCTACACTCAGGGCATACCTAGATAGGATAATCTAACTATATAGGGTATGAAAACATATGAGTAATATTGGAACATTAAAACCCTTATCTATCACTCCCTTTGGGATCCAACGCCATCTATCAACAGATGATTTGGGATGTGAGATATTTAGATCCACTTCTTCCTCTTGTTTCACACACCGAGCACGACTCATGTGGGATTAGATTTTGGAGGAGATCATGACATCCAGATAACCCCAAAGAGTGGGCCTCGTCCTATGTGTAAGAGCCCAATGAATTGAATATGAGAACTCTGATTCTTAATCTAATTAGGATATGTCGAACGACTACCTAAGGCCCGATCTCAAGGGACATTCTTTATACATGTCAGACCAAATAAAATTCCCCCAAAATTGTTAGGGTATCCTTTTTAGGAGTAATCCCGACTTATTTATCTCAAATTGAGATCTACCATATGTAAGCCCCAATCATGCCCCATGAAATGGGGATCATCTTAGGTGTACATCCCGACTCAAGCTAAACTATGAGGGATTTGATAACCAACCAATTGGGATACGTAGGAAGCATCCCTAAGGTCCAAACCCATTACCTACATCACCCTAATGTTCTTCAGGAAATATCCCTGGTAGGGTCATATCAAGCCAATATATCATATCTCTTATATACATCTTAGGCTTCCTTGGTGTAAGCCCCACATCACATCTTGACTGGGAAACATTAATTTAGATAGACTTGCCATATGACATTAAATTGCATGGGTGGGTCCTTGTTAAATGAACTTTAATGGTGATGTGTCCAGCTAAGTGTCATCAAACTATGTGGGCTCCAATTCCACTCGTGAGGATACATAGGAAGCCCATATTATGGGTTCAATCCCAAAATTGGAACAATTCTCATCTCCCCTAGATGATGATAAATTCAGAGTGCCACATCATATGGCTCAAACTCAAAGTACTTCAGTAAGCAGTAAAGGAATTCCTGACTTTTCCACAACAGGATATCCTTATTTATGGAGAACCTCAGATACATACAGATAATTCCAAACCCACATTTATTTATGATTGATCTTGTAACCCATGAGTATTCTTCTGACACATGCTTTGTAATTAACCAAAGATTCAAAAACATATGAACATTGCTTAAATCTATAAGAGAGTATCGGAATTAAAAATAATTCCCTTCAAAATGGTGTCATGAGCCCAACCACCCATCATCTTAACTAATGGACTCCTTAAGTGTTGTTGGCCAAATCATCCAATGAGCATATTCCTTTGGAAACTAGACCCATGAATTATAGATAAAAGGGTCGTTGGGTGTTTCTGGCTTCGCAAATAAACCCATTAAAGACCATTTGACGACATCGTACCCTACATGGGATGATTGTACAAACACTAAACCCCTATGAAATCACATGTTGGGACCACTCAACTATAGTGACTTCTTCATATCAGAATAAGGATATACTACCCAGTCGCGGTGCGACCTTGTCACCCACCAAAATGGGTCACGACGCAACTCGGGCTTAAAAAATGGTGAACTTGATGTGAAACACTCAAACAACAAGAAATTATCCATTATCCATCAAACCATTTTGTTCGCTCCCATACACGCACCTTAGGCTGAAACATATATTAAATATATTAAATGTATTAATGAATAATTATGTATAAGAACATTAAAAATAAATATTACAATGTTTTTTTTTCAAATAGTACATTTTATTAATTTTATATATTTATGTTTAATGTATATTATTTATTACTATTTATAGTAAATGTATATATATATATAATGTATTCATTCTTATTAATAATTGTTTCATTAATAATTTTATAAGTAATTTTTTCATTTTTTCATTTTAAATTTTTTTGTTTAATTATTTAAATTTATTTGTTTGATATACATATATTTATTATTTAATATTTATTAGAATTTAAAATATATATATATGTTAATGAAATTTATTTTTTTTATTTATAATTATTTAGTTAATGATTTTTTTAATATTTCTTAATATTTTCTCATTTTTTATTTTTATTTGTTTATTTGTTTCAATTTATTCATTTTATATATCTATGTTTAATATATAATAGTTATTAATATTTATAATTTATAAATATATATATATATATTAAAATTATTATTAATTATTTAATTTATAATTTTTTTTAAAATTTCGTAATTTATTTATTTTTAGTTTTTTTGTCCAATAATTATAATTCATCTATTTTATATATCTATACTTAATATATACTATTTATTAATATTTATAATTTATATATATTTATATTTATATTAAATTTATTCATTTTTATTAATAATTATTTCATTTATAAATTTTTTAATTTTTTTTAAATTTAATAATTTTAAATTTTTATTTGTTTAATTATTTTAATTGATTTATTTTATATAAATTTCTTTATTAAATAATATTTAATAATATTTTTAATATATATATTGATTTTTTAATAATTATTTAAATAATAAAAATTTTAACATATGTTTAATTTAATCATTTTTATTATTTATTTATTTATTTATTTCATTTTTTAATATTTCAAAAACCTATATTTTTTAAATTATTATTTTTATAAATTTTAAAAGGTTTTTGAGGTTGTGTATTAATGGTGGGGTATGTGGGTCGAACCAAACATATATAGTTGGGCTAAACCGTGGGAAGAAAATAGTTGGACAAGGCCCATGTGGGCTTGTGGGCCCATATGAGTGCATGTTGATAGTGTATGTGGGATCCCATCCCTACATCATGATTTTCTGTTTGGCATGTGGTAGAATCATATATAAAGAAGTGGTTGCATATTTTCTATTTCAATTTGGAACTCGCAAAAGGGATTGGGACCTTTATCAATGCTATAAAATCACTAATAAAGGGTACCCTTTATCATCAGTAAAAATATAGTGTCGATAAAGGAACCATTTATCATCACTTTTCTCTAGACAAGATAAAGGTAGACACTATATAATGCACATTTTTTAGTAGTGGTAGGAAGTATGTACATTTCTCTTCTCTAAAATAATCATCATGCAATCATTTGTATAATAGGTTAAGCGTATTATGATTTATCAATATAGGGATTCATTAAATTTTAATTAAAAAATTACTCAAAAACATCCTCCTTTTTCATAATCATAAGACACGGTATGAAAATATTTTTATAAAGTAGAAAAATAAGTAAATATAAGAATCTCATCTATGATTTATTTTATCAACTTTTTGTTCGTTAAAAAATTTCCCCCTAAAAGAATTCTATATCTAATTACCTTTCATCTCATATAAAGTAAATACTTATCAAGATAACCATTACTCCCATTTTTTATTCTCAAAAATAAAATTAAAGGGTTAATCACATTATAAAAATAAAAATAAAAAAAATTAGGGATTCAAAATGATTTTCTTTAATCTGAAAGGAACAAATTCAATAGGAAGTTAATGACTTTTTGTTATGGACTTCATCAATTTTTTTTATGTTTTTTTGGTTTGAAAAATTATTTTCTCTTCTCATGTTCTTAAAATTTCTTCTCATATTTTTTTTTCAACTATGAAATTTTAATTATCTAGGCTTCCATAAACTCTATTATTTTCCTCACAATCAATAATTTGTGTTGACAATCTTCCTTAAAGTGATACTAGTCCTCCAGGATCTAAATTTAATGATCAATAATCTCACATTATGTAATGATATATTTTTATAATTTTAAAGAATCACTTTCTTATTGGATAATTATTATATGTGTTCCTATTTCTGGAATTAATGAGAAGGAACTAACCAATTTTTTTTTATATTCTCATACCATACAGATAAATTATTCTTTATTTTTTTTATCCTTGAGAAATGTTTAATAAATTCCTACAAAATAATTGGATCAATATTGTATAGAGGGGGCCTAGAGATGATTTACCTTATATTTTTTTTCCAAATTTTCATATAATTTCTTGATATAAGAATTTTTGTTATCAATTTCTTATGAATGATCCTCCTTGTTCTTTGTAACGCTAATCTGATCAACTACATCTAATTCAATTTCCTTATTTTCTTCAACATCTTTATCTCTCTTTTGTATTCCCTTGAAAATTATTTATAAGAAAAATAAATTTTTTTTATAAATATTTTTCTAATTATATAGAAACTATCCCTAAATTTAATATATTCATCTAATCTTATTCATAGGGTTCTTATGTTGACATTGAAGTGGAATTTTTGAAAGATAACAATTTCTTTATAGATGGTTTAAGATGATTTGATTAATGGATTCAATAAATCCTCCAAGATGCATCTAGATGTTGAGAACTGTCATTAGAGCATTAAGTCTTACTTTCTTTTTATTTAGTGGAATTAAAAATTCAAATGATGAATCAAAGGAAGGATACATTTTAACTTTATTAAAATTACTTTTTCCTCCACTGGGTAGAGAGGGTGAGAATCGAAATCCATTCCATGAAGGATCATCCACCAGATTCATTGGTTCTATGATTTTAACTAGAGTAATGATAAATTTAAAAAGTAAATTTTTTATTCAATTATTTTCTTATTATAAGATAAACCTGCCTTTCTTCGTCATTAAATAGACTGGTGTTTACTTACTTCTAGGAAGCCTAAATAAATTTAACGGTTGACTACTGTGAATTTTCACTTTGTTATACTCACTCTATAACTTCTTCTATTGGATGAATTAATATAATCTATTTTCTATCACATAACAAATTTATCTTATTAATTTTTTCCTCACTTATTGTATTATAAATAAACATTGATGGGTTTCTAATATTTACTATTCTCTTTATAGAAAAAATAATTAACATGGGCCTATGTAAATTTATATAGAAATTTAATATATTTACCAATACTAATTCAAGATGAATGTCTTTTATATACTCCCACCTAAGCAATATAATTTAAAATTTATCATATTAAAAAGAAATTCAATTATATAGATATCTTAAAATTTCACTGTATCCATATTATCTTTTCTCAGAAAAAGAATGTTTTGTAACCACTAGAAAAAAATTTCTCTACTACATACCTATATTTATAATTTTATGAGATTTTTCTATAGATATAAATAATTTAACTATTAAATCATATTTACTAAAATATCCAAACTTTTTTAGAGGCTCTTGGTAAATAATAAAATGATCTCTCAATAGTGGTAACCCTACCACACAAGAAAATTTCTTAAGAGTCTTAAAACGTTAATTATATTCTATTTCCCTTTTCACACCACAAACTATATAATATGATAAAGTACTATAAAACTGATCAATAATATATGTATACAAAGGGTGACATTTCTTACATGGTAGCGCAATTATATCCCACTTATTAAATTTTTTTATCATTTTAAAAATGATTTATGGTTTTCAAACTACTTTAAATCAATGAGCCTTATGTAACAAATTTTCATTTAATTCTTATTTATTTTCCCATATATTCTTGAAATTTGATGGATTAATGAACTGGAAAGTATTTTAGATAATACTTATCTTATATAATATCCAAGATCTCAAAATTTAAAAGTATAAATAGGAAGGATCTGGATAATATTTTTAAGAGATTCCAAAAAAATCTACTTCAGTAGATTCAAGGTGTTGGACATCCTATATATTTGTGAAGAAAATGGATCCAATCAATTGATGAAAGAATTATGTAGACTATGATTGTTTTCCTACATTAATGGTTATGGGAAGTACAACCGAGTTACTTTTTGGATCCTCCATTAAAACATAAAACATGATTTATTAAGTAAGTTTATCACTTCTAATATATTAACATAAAAGTAAAAAACTAAATAGATATTTAAAAAAATGAATATTCCATATTAAATATTGTGTAATATCCATTTAAAATATTATTTCAAATTATGATGATCATGGATAGGATACTTGAAACGATTTTGAACATTCGATGAATCAAATATTGTCCCCTTTTTAAATGATTTTTTAATATAAAGAGTATAAACAATAAAATAGAATAAGATCAATTAAAATTGATCATTCACATATTCTATTTATTATACTCAAATATGTCAAACAGTATAAACTTAGTGAAAATATCAAGAAGATGTTTTTTAGTTCTAAAATTTCAAGACATTGATCTCTCTTTTATTCATGAACATGAATGAAATGGTTTCTTATATCTATTTTTTCTCATGAGTTATATTTCATATATTTAAAAAGTTATATGACTCTAGTTTTACCACATATAATTATAGTTTGAGTAAATAACACTATAATATTAGTGAGTGTGTTCTACATCAATAAAAAATATGCACAAAAACATTTAGGTATAATATATTCAGCTGTGGTAGTGTAAAGTACAACAAAATATTTCTTCTTACAAGACTATGTCATAGTTAAACGCCACTAGGAACCCCATTTTGGACTGTAGTTAATATAGTAGTGTCCCGTGATTCATTCCTACAATAGGCCTCGGGTTTGAGGCTAGCAATGAGTTTATAAAACATACAATGGGAGGAATCACACTAATATAACCCAAGAATACAGAAATAAACCACAGATAAAAACCATTATATAAATAAACCAGGATCCACAATAATACCATAATGCAATAAAATTCCCAAAAAATCCAAAGATAAAATTCAAAATAAACCCATACACAGAAACTCTATAGCCAATCCCAAGATCCAAGCAAGTTCGGTCAAGATCAGTCACCAAACTCAACTCAAAAACCTAATATATATATATATATATATATATATATATATATCAGTTTGTATGTGTGGGGGGTTAACATATCATGTATACTCTATATAATCATATTCAATTACTCTCATGAAAATGTGGACGGACCTTACTAATGAATCAATGAAAAAACAAAAGAACCAATAAGCACCTATCAGGTCAACTACCAGCCATACTCCCAAATTACCACTCCTCAAATATCATAAAAAATCATAGTAAATTAGTATCAAATAACATAATAATATTGTGCCCCAAAACCACTTCCATGTTATTATGTATCTCTCATGCCCCAATGTCAAATTTTATGTTCTTATAATCCATTTCGTATTCATATTGTAAAAAACCATGTGTTATATTATAATCATACCACATACCATGACTATATCATTATTATCATGTTATATCCATTCCACATATCATGTATCTGTTGACGCTCCTTTCCGTCATAGAGTCTAACATCTGAAAAAGGGAAATACCGTAGTCCAAAGTGATTCATCCTTTGAAGAAACCTAAAAAATCGAAAAAGGGATGAACAAGGAGAACATTGCCCATAGGTCGCGCAAGTTCCCTCATGGTCGCGCAAGTACACTTGCGCACCGCCTAGTGGTCGGGCAAGTATACTTGTGCGCCGCCTAGTGGTCGCGCAAGTGACTTGCGCGACCTGAGTGGTAACCGCCCGGGGGCTTCTCCTGCATATAAATAGACCCTATGGGCCCCCCATTTCGGGAGGATTTTTTTCCAGAAACTCAGATTTGAGCTCCCGGCGCCCTAGTCTCTTCTCAAAGCTTCCGAAACACTTATAAGGTTATTCATTTCCTAGAACATAAGATCTAAAGAGGGGGAGGAAGGCCTTAGTGTTGAAACTCATCAACACTTGCGCGCCTGAGTGGCCAGCCCTTAAGGGAAAAGGACCACACTTGCGCGCCGCCTTACTCCTTCAATGGATCTTGTGCGCCCCTCTTCTGTAAGAACCTCAAGAGGATTATAATGGATTTAATGAAGAGTTGCTCAAGTATTACCCTGCTGGTTAACCGTCACACAAGTACACCATGAGTCACACAGGCATACCTGCACGACCAGGACCTGCGCGACCAGGACTTGCGCGCCCACGTAGTACCTGCACGCCTGCCAGGACTTGCGCGCCCCTGCCTTTTTGGGTGCCTTTCTTTCCCATTTTACCCCTCTTAAGCCATTAAACCTTTCCTATTCAAGATTCAATCATCAAGTCACTCTCCGAAGCCATTTATGGCATGATTTCTTGATTTTTCTTCCTTATCTAAACGGAATTATGTACAATATCTCTCAAAACCTAGTGATTTACACATCTTTATGTCACTAAAGATTGATATTTCATTCATTCAACCTCATCCTTTAAGATGAGAGAATCCTAAACCTGGGCCTCCTTTTTCAGGAGTATGTCCCAGTCATAATTCCTTTAACCTGGGTCTCCTTTTCAGAAATAATCCCCAGTCATACGTCCTTTAATCTGGGCTTCCTCTTAGGAGTAATCCCTAGATCCCCTAACCTCGTATTCCTTTTAAAGAGTAAGCCCCAGTCTCAAATATGGGCATCCTCTTAGGAGTAAGCCCCAATCATAATTCTTAACTTGGGCATCTTCCTTAGAAGTAATCCCCAATTCTTAATGTTCCCAAATCTGGGCATCCTCCTTAAGAGTAAGCCCCAGTCCCCTAATTTGGGCATCCTCCTCAGGAGTAAGCCCCAAACCTTAATCCTTGACCTGGGCCTCCTTTTTAGGAGTAAGACCCATTTTTTAATATCTCTTAGCCCGTCCTAATTTACCTTTGATCTGGGATTCCTTTTCAAGAGTAAAACCCAATCATAAGTCTTCTCCTAATTTGGGCCCCCCTTTTCAGGAGTATTCCCCAAGTTAGAGTATTCAAAATCTCCATGAAGCACATATACCGTTATGGACCCTGTTTCTGGATTTCTTCCCTAATGTATATCCTAACCTTCATTTATCTGGGCAGTCATACATACATAAGCCCCACATTATTTCTTATGATTTCATCTTTCATGGCACAAATGTCTAATTTTTACCAATACCTATTGTTTCTCACACCGATCATGACTCACGTGAGCTTAGAGTGTAAAAGTAATTGTGACATCCTTCATTGAGCCATCAATCATAAACATCATACTCCCTTACTAGAACTACGTGGGTTCGGATTCCATTTCTAAACAAAGGATACGTAGGTAGCCCGTCTATGGGTTCGATCCCAACTCTGAAAAAATCCATGTACTTCTGAATGACAATAAACATCAATTGCCCCACTGAGTGGCTTTGAAACCAGCATGGTCATCATAATGACCAAGAGACTTTTATATAAATATGCCGAAGGATACCATTGACCAAGAATATTTAATAAATACAGACGATTCTCTATCGATGAAGAACCTCGAATACATTTAAAAGATTCTCTAAATTTAGTACATATTTAATCATTTATTGTCAGATCTGAAGGAAAGCTCATTTTTTACTTTTTAATGTAATAAGGATTCAAGAACATAACTTAAATCTATAAAGAGAGTCCCAGAGTAGACAATAATTCCCCTAAAAAAGGTGTGATGAGTCCGACCTCCCATCCTCTCAACCAATGCAAATTCCTAAGCCTCATCAGTCCACAAACTAATGAGCACCTACATTTGGAAAGTAGGTCCGAATGGATGTGGAATCATTGGATGTTTCCGGTTCTATGAAAAAACCCGTTAGAAACCGATCGGAATGTTTGAACCTCCCATCAAGGCGGTCATCCCCGGATTCCGAGGGAAAAAAATGGTGAACCTGATGTGAATCCATAACCAAATTAAAAATGATGTTTTACCTATTTGTTAGGCCCCTATTTAAACTCAATGAGAGGGCCAACAAGACAGTCAATAACATATGTGATCATCTAAAAGATGTAGTAGCAGAATTTATCTTGATTACGTCTGTTATATCAAAACATGCACTCTTTTCCAAGATCTTCTGCATTTCCATAATGTCCGCTCTCAAATTCACACCTATGAATACTGCTACTGTAAATGCCACTGCTGCTATTCCTGCTGAATCGTCATCCGCTCTGAGGATGACATCACCGACTCAGTGTCTTCAACGCTGGGTATCAAATGCGCTAGTTAAGGAGTACCGTCAACACGGTACCATCCCAACTATGGAGGCTACCCGACAAGCCCTCCATGTAAACAACTCACATCGGTCATCCAGAAAATGACGTCCAGTGATCAAGAAGCAGGAGGTGATGACTACTGTCTCCAACCGTTTCAGGTCGTTATCACCGGAACACAATCACCATTCACTCCCTTATTCTGGGGAGGTGAATGAGCAGGTCACTCAGGAACTTAATTCAAATAGACGGGAGTCCTTACTGAGGGTTCCCTCCAACAATCGCCGCTAGACTTGTGTGGCAGTGTGCCCTCAACATGATGAGGGTACCGACTCCGGGACATCGGCTCAGGTTCCTCAAACCCGAGCAAGCAAGATGAACCACCAGAGGCGGAATCCGGTCAACAGTGAGTAGGTTCTCATCTCTTCCATCTCCAGAGAAGTCCACCAACCTAACTTGGTGGAAAGCAACGAGCATGCATATACACCTTCCCATTTTAAAACCGTTGTCCAGTAGACTCGTCTGGCAGCATCACGTCAATCCCACCAGACAATTCCGGTGGAGTACTATAGGCAGGAACATACCCATGTTTATACATCATTAGCTAGTCATCAGAATCGTCTGACTACATATGATGGATCTCGTCAACCATGTTTGGAGAAGTGAAATCAGTAGGCACATACACCTGCTAGTATTAATCAAGCCTACCAATAGTCTCGCTTGGTAGCATTCGGAGAAGTTAGTCGGAAAGCCCCGACAACAAATAGGAGGCAGACTCAACTCTATGCCCCCAAACTTGAGTACTGTTAGGATTCACTAATAGGAAAAGGAGGACACGAACAAGAACATACACCTGCTTCAAGCCCGGAATGGACGTATAATCCCGTTCCGGCAGCTGAAGTCACCAAGCATATTCTATCAATGGTGAAAGTGCAGAAGAAAATCCCTACTCATATTCTGGATGCCTGCCAGGATATTATAACAACTTCAGTGGCATCTCAGGGAAAGACACATAAATCTATCCCTACCAGTGGAGTGATACATTAACAATTCACTCTGGAACAGACACACACATATGTTCCAGTTCAAGAGGGTTATGGGGCATACTCCCCCATATCATACGGATGACCAAGTCAGGAACATACACCTGATTTGAGAGGAGATCGTCAGCCTAACCTGGCCATCTTTCTTGATCAGGCAGATATACCTTCTCAGAGCATCCACTTTCATCAACAAGTGGTTTCCAAGGCAAGTAAGAAGGTGTCTAAGAAAAAGACCCACCCAACACAGTCTAGAGATCAAGTGCAAATCTGTAACAAGGCCTTGCTCAATGCAGAAGTTCTTGAAGCCCTCAGACAATTATCTATTAGAATTCAAGATTCTACTCCCTCAGTTCCCAATAGCGGGAACATTAATTCCGAAGGTCTTCAACAAACACTTACTCATGAAGGCTTGCTTCATGACAATTCAGTCGATCTCGATGTTTCATCTTCATATGAGAGCCACAAGAACCCTCTGTGTGGTCAGAAGACCAAGGAGGAAGAGATCTCATCATTTGTTGTAACCCATTATGGTGGTCCTCCCCATGATGATGAATTTCGCTGCGAAATTCCTCTCCACAGTAGTGATGCACATTGCCTGGAAAATGCTCTAGTGGACAATGTAGTGCCGAGAAATCCCTCTTATCTTGAGGCACTTGAAAATGCGAAACCAATCATGTCTGAAGCTTCATCGCTAGCAGGTGAAATACTTCCTCAATCAGAAGATATCCCAGGGTGTAAGTCATTCTCCGAACCACCCCTAGGTCATGCATCTTCTAGTTTGATCAATGATTTCTCTAAAAATCCTATTGAATCCAATGAAGCAACAAGGTAACACCAACTCTGGTCAAATCAGGTAGAATAATCTTCATCAAATAACAAAGAGGAAATGCTGAACATGAGAAAACAACTGGCGAAAGGTGATGTGCCAGTTATGATTTGGCCTTTGGCTAACTCTCAGTATAATATTCCAGAAACGTTGACGGAAGATGAAATTAATGATATTCATCTCAACATATGGAAAACACTTTTTCAGTTGAAAAAGAAAGTATTATCTTATGATGAATATGAAAATCATCTTAAGATAATGGAAGGGTTACAACGTCAGATTGATTTGGCGTCTCTATCAGTCTCTCGATATCCGAAGGCTGAAAAGCAGCAGAGAACCCTTCAACGTTCATGCCTTGGTGCACTAAGAAGATTGCATCAGTTAATTTCCAATTCCTCATCTGGTATTTGTGTCGGAGGATGGGGTGTTCATGGAGTACTGCATTTCACGGTGCTCTCCAGTCAGCAAAGACTGCCGAAAATGGTCTCATGCAATGTTATTGGCCATGGCTGGCCACAGTCAATGGGCTTTGTTTGTAATAAAAAGATTTCCCAAGAATAGGCTTCAATTAGTTCCTCTCAAAATCAAGAATACAGAGAACAAGTTGTTGAATTACTCTTGAATCAAGAAAACGAGAATATTAAACATGCCTCTCGTTTGGAGCAAGCATGTCACCAAGTGACAGAAGTGTCGAAAATCATCCAACGGTCTTTTGAACCGGGTGATAAAAGAGGATACAGATTAATGCATCCATCTAATTTCCAGACTAAGGTTCTCAAGATCTGGAGAACTTTCAAAAAAGACTCAGACATAGCATGTCAAGAACCACCCGAGCTTGCCAGACTGGGGACTCTTTTAAATCAACCCTCGAAATCAACAAATAGTTTTCAAGGAGTTGAGCAGGAACAGCAGGAACAGCCCCATTCCACTTGACTGGGCTCTTTTTCAAATCATAAATCCCCTCGTCAGAGAAAGTCGGTCTTTTCTCTATTGGGGAAGAAACCTCAAGAGGAAAGAAGAGCCAAATTATCAGGAGATTCCCTCCAAATTACGGTTCATCATGAAGTTCCTGAAGGATTGAATCAACAAAAGGAAATGTCTCATCAAAGACATGGAGGAGGAAAATATCACAAAAATGCTGATAGAAGGGATTCTATGAGTTATGCATCAATCAATGTCATCAATGTCATTGTTGCTGATCCACCAGATGAGGCTCACTCAGGGGACTCAGATGAAGAGGTTCCTGCTCAAGAAGATGTACCCACCGACACAAATGAAGAAGGTGTGCGTACACGAAGTCAAAGGATTACTCAGAATCTAGGTAATCCTTCGAGTAACCCACTTCCCCCTCTCCGAAAAGGATCCAAAAAAGGGAAGGGAAAGAACCAGGTTACATATCCTTCCTCTGGAGAAGGTCAATCGCTCTCACTAGAGTAGAAGTTTTCACAACAGGAGGAAGAAATGAAGGAATTAAGGAGGTTGAATGAAGAACTACTTTAGAGTAGTCTTCTTCTTAAGTATTCTGGAGTCAGTCATCCAAATCAATTTGTTGTAGCTACTGAGATCGATCAATAATATCCTCCTCTATCAGTACACCCTCACAGGTCTAATCCTACGGGTCAAGTGAAACAACAGTTGGTAGTGTTACCATTAGTTGTAGCGCCAATCGCCACATCTGTCTAAGCTCCAGTCATTGCACCTACCAAAGTCCACATTCATCCGGATGTTTCTCAAGAGTTAATAACTACTATTGATTCATTAACAGCTCAGTTAGAAACTATGGAAGGGAAGCATGCGTAAGTTCAACCAGAAAAGAAAGTTTACCATGAATGGGTAGATTCAATTTCTCCTCCATCCGGTTTTGGAAACCCTGTATTCCCTACTTTCAATGGATCAAGTGACCCTGAACAACATTTAGCACATTACGTGTCTTGTTGTGATCCTATGATGGGAACTCCGGAGCAGCAAGAAGCCGTGAAACTCAGATGCTTCGTGCGAACCATGCAAGGACCAGCTTTTGTTTAGTATACAAGCTTGCAATCTCGGTCAATTATCGGATGGGAGGATCTTTGCCATAAATTCCTTCTATAGTTCATCTCAACTTTTCCAAAGACAATAGTTTTCGATCTTACAAATTGTAAGCAAATGGAGAATGAAAGAGTCTCTGATTTCATTGCTCGCTAGAAGGGATTAACATATTACTTGAGTTTAGCACTCCCTCAAGAAGAATTGTTGCCAATCTGGATGGAAAATCTATTTGATGAATTACGCACGCCATTAATCTCTGTGAAATACATAGGAGGGTTTCGATACCTTACTTCAATCACTCAAAAGATTGAAGACTCCCTTATACAGGCTAAGGCTAAATCTCGTGTAATTCCATCAGCTCTAGGAAGGAGAATGGGTAAAGCAGAAACTTCTACAGTTATGCTTAAACAAGCACCTGTACCTATTACTACCTCAAAACATTCATCTTCTCGAAGGGCTCCACCTCCTGAGCGCCAACAACAAAGGCCATTTCGTCCAGATGATCAAAGATATCAAAGACGAAAACAATTTGAGGATTTGAAGGGAAAATTTACTCTTTCCGAAATGAAAAAGTTCCTGGTTATTTAATTTTGGCTCTGGAAAACAATTTGGTTCAATTTCCATTACCCAAGAGGCCAAAAAAGAACGGAGATGAATACCGTCATACTTATTTCCCTTTTCATCAAATGTTGGGGCATCCCATCCAGGAGTGTTTTGTCTTCAAAAACCTCCTGCAAAAGATGGTCGACTCGGGACAGGTCACATTGAAAGGCTCCTCAGCTCAGGTAGCATGTGTCACTATTACAGTTACAGAGGAGGAAGATGAATGGCAGTAAGTTAAAAGAAAAAATGCACAAAAGTATAATGATTGGATGGTCAGAAAGACAATCAATCAAACTCATTCTATTTTGCGAACACAATTAAAGAAACCAATTGTGTCTTCTGCCATGAATGTTGCGGCAAAACACTCTTCATCAGTGGGAAAGCCCTCAAAGAAACGACATGATTCAAAGAAAGAAAAAGAATCAGAAGAGGATGAGTATATGTCAAATCCTATGTCATCTTTGACTTTGGAGGACTTCATGCCATCTACTTCAAAGCCACGGGCACCGCCCCACCAAACGGCACAACCTAAACATGCTAATCAGGCAGAGTCTTCATCAGATGAAGAGTTAATCTTTGGTTCTGTTAATATGATTCAATTAATAGATCCATATACCAGTCACAGTTTTGATTTCAATGAGCCTGAATTACCAATATCAAACAGAGGAATCAGAGGATGTTCCAGGGGCTCAGGATACAGGGGAAGACGTGGATCTTTAAGAAGCCACTATTCCAATTCTACCCCTGCTAGAACTATATACGCAGCAGAAACTCATGGTAGAGATCTTTAGTGAGCTCAGCAAGAACAAGCAAGTTCTTCTATTAATAGCAAATTCAGTCCTGGCACATTTATTTTGGAAGACCGATTGAAGGTTCCATCTTCCTCTTCTCAGCATGTAAATGGATCTAATCGGTCTAATCTTCCAAAACCAAGGATGTTTCCAACTCCTATCCCAATACAAGATGCATCAACTTCCAAATCATATGCTTCCAAGGTACCTGCTAAACCACATATTCCTATTGGGAAATGCAGACCTCTGGATCAAAAGTATGATGTATTGAAACACTTGGCCCAAGTACCATCCAAGTTATCAATTCCAAATGCTTTGAATCTGTCAAAAGATCTTCAGGAAGCACTCATCGAGGCTTTGTCAAGTCCTTAGGAGATTGAAACTGAAATTACTGCAGCTGATGTCTATCACATAGAGAATAATCCAGCAGAATGCCATGCAATAATAGCTTTTATTGATAAAGATGAAGATGATGTTGTGCATGGGAATATCAGAACTTTGTATTTATCTGGCAAGGTCAATGGTGTAGACGTCCGAAGAGCTTTCATTGACAATGGTTTAGGAGTCAACCTCATGCCAATTCGCACACTTCATCGATTGGGACTCACGAAATCTTATTTATCTCCTTCGACCATGATGTTACAAGGATATGATTAAAATGAACAAGAACCACTGGGCAAAGTTACACTCAGAACTCAGTTTGGAGATCTTGTATCCAATTCGGATTTCATGATTGTTGATCAAGACTCAGCTTTCAACGTCTTTCTTGGAAGACCTTGGCTACATCAGCATGCGGTTATCCCTTCATCACACCGTCAATGTCTCAAATACTGTTTCGATGGTCTAGTTGGAAAATTATATGGTGATAAGGCCCCATTCAAGACATGTGAGTCTCAATACATTGAGGCGTAATTCTATCACATGAAGGGAAAGGAGAAATCCACAACAAAGGAAATTACCAAAGTTAATGCTCCATATGGTTTGGAAAAAATTCCAGTAAATCCATTTACACATGTGAGTACAGATTATGTGTTTCCTATCAGTCAAATTGACAAGATAGACCCAAATCAAAATGCTCTTATGGAAAGATCCATAATGTCAATTACGGCAATTGATCAAGACAACATAGGAGAAATTGGTAATCTACCAAGCAGTGATGAAAGCACAAATGGTGACGTCTTCATTTCATCTGCTGAAATCCATCAGGTCTATAATTCTCCAATTAGGCCAGAAGGAGTTATAGAAACATTAGAGATGAACAATGATGTCGATTCTCAATCCATAATTTCCTCTTTATTACCCAATGAAGACCCTTCATCATCAATCAGGTCGGAAATGGAAGCTTCCTCTTCAAAATGTGAAAATTTTGACATCTCTTCTTATCATTAAAATCCTGCTTTGTCATCTACTATGAAAGTAGAAATTGAAGAAATAACACATGAAGAAGAAGAAGAGGAGGATCTCAGAGATGATCCTCTAGCATTTGAAGAGGGTATCTCTACTACTGTGGATGGACTTAGAGAAATAAATCTGGGTACAAAGGAAGATCCACACCCCACTTTAATCAGTGCGGCCATGACTCTTGAAGAGAAAGAGATTTATATTTCTTTTATAAAGTGAAATAGAGATATTTTTTCATGGAACTATACAGAAATTCCCAGTCTTGATCCTGATGTTGCTACTCATCATTTGGGTTTACGAAAAGAACATCGAGGATTTAAGCAAGTCGCGAGAAGAACACACCCAACCTATGCTTCCAAAATTGAAGCTGAAGTGGATAAGCTTATCAAAGATAACTTCATCAGAGAAGTTTGATATCCCAAATGGTTGGCTAATATTGTCCCTGTAAAGAAAAAGAACAGACAAATTAGAGTTTGCATCGATTTCAGATAACTTAATCGGCATTGTCCTAAGGATGATTTCCCAGTTCCGATTACAAAACTTCTAATTGATGCAACAGCTAGCTATGAAGCACTTTCCTTCATGGATGGATATTATGGATATAATCAGATCTGAATGGCCCCAGAAGACTAGGAATCTATAGCCTTCAGAGCCCCTCAGGGTTTGTTTTGCTACCGGGTAATGCCCTTCGGCTTAAAGAATGCAGGTGAAACATATTAGCGCACCATGCATCGTATATTCAAACCCATCTTAGGGAAGTTTGTTGAATTCTATGTAGACGATTTTGTGGTTAAATCCAAAAAACGTTCTAATCACTTGGCTGATTTGGAAGTCATATTCTGCAAGCTTCGACAACATAATTTGAAGATGAACCCCTTAAAATGTGCTTTTGGGGTAACCTGAGGAAAATTTCTCGGCTTTGTTGTACGCCATCGTGGTATTGAAGTCGATCCTGAGAAGACCAAGTCAATCCATGGTATGTCACCACCTCAAAATTTGAATGAATTAAGATGACTTCAAGGACACTTAGCCTATATTCGGCGTTTCATCACCAATTTGGCAGACAAAAGATTACCTTTTACCAAATTGATGAAGAAGGGAGTCACTTACCAGTGGACTGAAGAATGTCAAGAAGCATTCGATATTCTCAATAAATACCTCTTGAGTCCACCGGTACTCAGGACACCTGTTGAAGGAAGACCACTTATCCTCTATATGACAGCTCTAGAGAGATCATTGGGTGCCTTTGTTTCTCAAAAGAATGATGCTGGGAATGAAAACAGCCTCTACTATCTCAGTCGAACTATGCTTGAAGAAGAAACCCGATATTCAAGTATTGAGAAGTGATGCCTGGCATTAATCTTTGCAGTTCAGAAGTTGAGACATTACCTGCAACATCACGAGGTCCAATTTGTATCTCGCAATAACTCGCTCAAATTTATCCTAAGTCGTCCAATGCTTACAGGATGTCTGCCAAGGTGGGCCGTTATTTTGCAGCAATTCGATATTCAGTATGTGTCTCAAAAGGCGATAAAGGGCCATGCTCTGGCTGATTTCCTGGCTGACCACCCTTCAGTGGAAGACATGTCTTCAGATATTGAACTCCCTGATGGGGAAGTCTTCTCTATTCAAGAAAGTCCTCAAGCATGGGAAATGTATTTTGATGGTGCTTCCAGAAGTCCAACTGGGAGGAAAATGGAAAATCCTAAATTCAACAAGGTTGGCTTACGAATAGTGCTCATTTATCAAGAAAAGGCAATGTTACCTTATTCTTTATTATTTTGGGAAGGTGGTACCAATAATGAAGCCGAATACCAAGCTCTTATCGTAGGATTGGAATTAGCGCTTCAAGCACAAGTGAATCACTTAATGTTGAAGGGTGATTCATACATGGTAATCAAACAAGTCAATGGGGATTATGACATCCGAAAAGAAGAACTAATCACTTTGTATGACTATGTTAGAGAGTTAATAGAATAATTCCCTTCAGAACCAAAATTTTCTTATGTCCCAAGATCACAAAATGCTCAAGCTGATGTGCTGGCTAATATAGCCACAACTCTAGAAGATTCAAATCGGGACGAGACAACCATTAGTATTGCCCACTGTCGTGCAATTTCACTTTATGTTCGAATCAGAACAGAGAAAATTAATGAAAATTTTCCCATCCCTAAACCGTATGGTCATATTACAGGATGGATGTCACCTATCAGGGAATACATTCAAAATGGAACACTTCCACCTGATAGAGCTGAGAAAGAACAAATCAAGAAACATGTGGTTAATTTTACTCTTTATGATAGCCTAGGTCACCTAGAGAAAATTCTCTACAAACGTTGTTTTGATGGAGTTCTCTTCAGGTGCATTGATGGTGAAGAGACTATGGCTGTCATAAAAGAAGTGCATGCAGGAGTCTGTGGTGCCCACCAGTCTGGACCTAGATTGTCAGATCAAATTTGAAGGCTTGGATACTTTTGGCCTTCAATGATACGAGATTGTGTTGATTTCACAAAGAAGTGGAATTCATGCCAGCTACATGCCAACTTCATTCATCAACCTCCATAGTTTCTTCATAAAGCTAAATACTCATGGCCATTTGCCACATGGGGAATGGATGTGGTGGGACCTTACCCTTCGGCTACGGCCAAAAAGTTTAAGTACATTCTTACTACTACTGACTTCTTTTCCAAATGGGCAGAGGCAATACCTCTCAAGGAAGTCAGTTCTAAATGCATTGTTAGCTTCATCAAGTCTAACATAATTACCAGATTTGGTGTCCCTTATACCATATTGACGGACAATGGCACCAATTTCTGTTCATCCGAGCTAAAGAAATTGTATCCAGAATACAACATAAAATCCAACCATTCATCTCGGTATCATGCAGCAGCCAATGGCCAGATAAAAGCCTTCAACAAGACTCTTTCAAATATACTTCAAAATATGGTGGATAAAGATATGAAGTCATGGCCTGATAAACTCTTTCATGCTTTATGGGCTTATCGGATTACCACCTGCACTGCAACGCGATCAACTCCATATTCAATGGTATATGGAACGGAAGCAGTCATTCCAATTGAAGTTAAATTACCCTCGCTCAGAGTAGCCATTTGTGATCAGTCATCTAAAGATGTGCAATCTCAAAAAAGATTGAATGAATTGGAACAGTTAGATGAGAAAAGATTGTGCACTTTGCACCACTTGGAAGTCTATCAGAATCGAATAGCACGAGCTTTTAACAAAAAAGTTCGTCTTTGTTCATTCACTCAGGGATAATTGGTATTAGTTCTCAGAACACTAATGATACCAAGAACGAAACCTCCCAAGCTTGAGACAAAATGGGAAGGACCTTATTCAATACATAGGGTCTACTCCAATGGAGCTTATTCATTAATCTCGATGGATGGAGAACTCATCACTACTCCAACCAAAGCCAGATTTTTGAAGAAGTATTTTTTATAAACTGGAAAGTACCTTATATGTCCCTGCAACATGACACTAAACTGTGCAGCACTAGTTCGTCCTTGCTATATGACGTTAAATTATACAACAATGGTCCAGTATGACTTTAAACTGCAACTTCGTCCCACATGACGTTAAACTATGAAAAAGTTCCCTAAATGGTCCAGTATGACCTTAAACTGCAACTAGGTCATGTATGACCTTAAACTGCATCATTAACGGTCCATGCATATGATCATAAACTATTTTCGAGTCCCTTACGTCCAGTATGACGTTAAACTGTAATGTCCTAACTACATGACACTAAAATGTATAGAAGTCCCTAACGTCCGGAAAGACGTTAAACTACATAATCATCAGAGGTCCTGTATGGCCTTAAACTACACCACCGTCCAACATGACATTAAACTGCACCATCCACTGTCCATGCATATGACCTTAAACTATTCGCACTTTCATCCAAAATGACACTAAACTGTATCGTCCCATTTTCGTCCAACATGACGTTTAAATGTGGAAAAAATTCCCAATGCGTCCAACATAATGATAAATGGTGTAATCTTTTGTCCTCACTGCATGACATTAAACTGAACAGTCCCCCCTTTCATCTAACATGACGTTAAACTCCATTTTCCCCATCGTCCTAACTAAATGATGCTAAACTATATAGAAAGTCCTTGATACGTCTTACATGACATTAAACTGTACTTTTTCCCTGCTACATGACATTAAACTGTGCAACACCAATAGCCCTAACTGCAAGACATTAAACTATCTAGTCCCTTCATACGTCCTACATGATGTTAAACTATGTATTGTTAAGGTTGTTGCTACCTCTTGTTTCTCATACCGAGTATGACTCACGTGAGCTTAGAGAAAACCTCAACCATAACACTCTCTCTGGGATACTAACCATGTGTAAGTCCCAACATCATTTTTTAGGCCGTTGTCCCCAAGAACAACTTAATCAATAATTCATTTCTTAATTGAACTACACAGAATTTGATCCTTTCCTTCTAGGATGGGTATATAGGCAACCTCCCACGGTTCAAGCCCAAAACCAATCTCCTCACATCGGTTCACCTCCATCTCATACGATGTTGATTCGTGAAATCACCCTTAGAATCAATATCTTTACATTGGTTCACTTTCGTCCTTGTTATACGATGTTAAACTATACAACAGTTTTGTCCAGTATGACAATAAACTAAAAATTTCATTGATTCCCTCACATGAGAGGGAACCATTATTTTCATTGATTTTTCAATCATGTTTCATTTCAAAGACTACGTGCATACATGGCAGTGACCGAACCTTTTATCTTGGGTTAAACCATCATTGCACTAAAGTCCTATTTCACCCTTCACATGTACGAACCAAATTTGTATAGAGGGTATTTCTAGAACTACATGGGCTTGATTCCCATCCTTATGGGATACGTAGGAATGTTCTAGTGTCCCTAGAATCCAACCCCAGTTCTTTGGGCCTAACCCCAAATTCCACATTCAGTCCCTTGGCTGAAAAGTCCCCATGAAAACACACACTGTGTATTTCTTACAATGGTCCAAGCTCTATGACCCTAAACTAAGATCTCTAATCCTGTTGTCCCACATGGCGTTAAACTGTAGTTTACGAACTACGTATGGCTTGATTCTCATCCTTATGGGATACGTAGTGAAGTCCAACATTTCAATTCAGGACCCATCCACAACATGATTATGGTTAGCATTGATCTATGTATCTCTGTATACATTGAACAATACCCATCTTTATGTGTCATAATCCTAACCTTAAACATTTTTAGATCCTCATAACCCTTTTCATGACTTCTAGTCACACAAAGGTCAATCTTCTAAGAGTTCTTTTTCCTTACTATGCAGCACGTGCCCATAGGCGGCCTTGCATAAACAGTCTACATAATAGACTTGTTAGCCAAAAGATACTATTATTTGACTATGCAGCCAATGCCCTTAGGTGGCCCTGCATAATTCAACCCCCTAACGGGTTTGTTGGATAGTGGTAACTTCATTCTTGGGAAGAATGCCACTTTTGTCCTTATTTTTCTTAAACGACAGTATGCAGGGATGCACAAAAATAGCCATCCTTAACATACTTTTCCCATATCCTTTTTCATGATCTGAAAGTATTCAAGTCTATGGCTTATATTCTCCATCCATACCTTTGGGTTAGACCTTCGTATGAGTGATATTCATCCAGGTCTTCGATAATCTTGTTTGGAAATATACTCTCCATATTCAAGTACCTATTTCCATACAGAAAACTCTATACTTTGGAAGATTTGAATCTCCATAAACTTTCACTGGCTTTTAGCACTAGGAAAGTAAATTTCTGAGATTTCTTTTGCCTGACTATGCACCACGTGCCCATAGGCAGCCTTGCATAAACAGTCTACATAACAGACTTGTTAGCCAAAAGATACTATTTTATTTTACTATGCAGCCAATGTCGTTAGGTGGCCCTGCATAATTCAACCCCTAACGGGTTTGTTAAATAAAGGTAACTTCATTCTTGGAAACTAATTCTTCTAATGCCTTTTATCTCTTTTTCATATCATTCCTCAGATTCAAATATTCTTAAGTCATAGCTTACATATTTTCCCTCATACTTGAGTATGGTAATATGTTTTCAAATGAATTTTCAAGGAATTTAGTCAATTCTAATCCATTTAGGTCAAAGCTATTTCGACCTTAAACATTAGCCTTTGTATGTCTGACATGCATGACTTTAAACTGCCAGATTTCTTGTTTTTTCTTTTTCACCTCAGATTCAAATCCTCTTTTCTCTCCGGATCCAACTCTGAGGGGGGACATTTGTTGACGCACCTTTCCGTCATAGAGTCTAACATCTGAAAAATGGAAATACCTTAGTCTAAAGTGATTCATCCTTTGAAGAAACATAAAAAATCGACAAAGGGATGAACAAGGAGAACATTGCCCATAGGTCGCGCAAGTTCCCTCATGGTCGCGCAAGTACACTTGCGCGCCGCCTAGTGGTCGTGCAAGTATACTTGTGCACCGCCTAGTGGTCACGCAAGTGACTTGCGTGACCTAAGTTGTAACCGCCCGGGGTCTTCTCCTGCCTATAAATAGACCCTGTGGGCCCCCCATTTCGGGAGGATTTTTTTCTAGAAACTCATATTTGAGCTCCCGGCGCCCTAGTCTCTTCTCAAAGCTTCCAAAACACTTCTAAGGTAATTTCTTACCTAGAACGGAAGATCTAAAGTGGGTGAGGAAGGCCTAAGTGATGAAACTCATCAACACTTGCACGCCTGAGTGGACATCCCTTAAGGGAAAAGGACCACACATGCACGCCGCCTTACTCCTTCAATAGATCTTGGGCGCCCCTCTTCAGGAAGAACCTCATGAGGATTCTAAAGGCTTTAATGAAGAGTCGCTCAAGTATTACCTTGCTGGTTAACCGTCAGGCAAGTACACCATGTGTCGCGCAGGCATACCTGCGTGACCAGGACCTGCACGACCAGGACTTGCGCGCCCACACAGTACCTGTGCGCCTGCCAGGACTTGCGCGCCCCTGCCTTTTTGGGTGCCTTTCTTGCCCATTTCACCCCTCTTAATCCATTACACCTTTCCTATTCAAGATTCAGTCATCAAGACACTCTCTGACACCATTTGTGGCAGAATTTCTTTATTTGACATCCTTATCTGAAAGGAATTCTATAGAATATCTCTCATAACCTAGTGATTTACACATCTTTATGTCACTAAAGATTGAGATTTCATTCAATCAACCTCATCCTTTAAGATGAGAGAATCCTTAACCTGGGCCTCCTTTTTCAGGAGTAAGTCCCAGTCATAATTCTTTTAACCTGGGTCTCCTTTTCAGGAATATTCCCTAGTCATAAGTTTTTTAATATGGGCATCCTCTTAGGAGTAAGCCCTAGATCCCATAACCGGGGCTTCCTTTTCAGGATTAAGCCCCAGTCTCAAATATGGGCATCCTCTTAGGAGTAATCCCCAATCATAATTCTTAACTTGGGCATCTTCCTTAGGAGTAATCCCCAATTCTTAAAGTTCCCAAATCTGGGCATCCTCCTTGAGAGTAAGCCCCAGTCCCATAATTTGGGCATCCTCCTTAGGAGTAAGCCCCAAACCTTAATCCTTGACCTGGGCCTCCTTTTCAGGAGTAAGACCCAGTCTTAATTTCTCTTAACCAGTCCTAATTTACCTTTGATATGGGATTCCTTTTCAGGAGTAAAACCCAATCATAAGTCTTCTCCTAATTTGGGCCTCCTTTTCTTGAGTAAACCCCATGTTAGAGTATTCAAAATCTCCATGAAGAACATATACCTTTATGGAACCTGTTCCTGTATTTCTTCCCTAAAGTAAATCCTAACCTTCATTTATCTGGGCAGTCATACGTACATAAGCCCCACATTATTTCTTATGAATGCATCTTTCATGGCACAATTGTCTAATTTTTACCAATACCTCTTGCTTCCCACACCGATCATGACTCACGTGAGCTTAGAGTGTAGAAGTAATTGTGACATCCTTCTTTGGGCCATCAATCATAAACATCATACTCCCTTACTCGAACTAAGTGGGTTCTGATTCCTTTTCTAAACAAAGGATGCGTAGGTAGCCCGTCTATGGGTTCGATCCCAACTCTGAAATAATTCATGTCCTTATGAATGACAATAAACTTCAAGTGCCCCACTGAGTGGCTTTGAAACCAGCATGGTCATCATAATGACCAAGAGACTTTTATATAAATATGCTGAAGGATACCATTGACCAAGAATCTTTAATAAATACAGATGATTCTCTGTCGATGAAGAACCTCGAATACATATAAAAGATTCTCTAAATTTCGTACATATTTAATCATTGATTGTCAAATCTGAAGGAAAGCTCATTTAATACTTGGTAATGTAATAAGGATTCACAAACATAACTTAAATCTATAAAGAGAGTCCCAGAGTGTACAATAATTCCCCTCGAAAAGGTGTGATGAGTCCGACCTCCCATCCTCTCAACCAATGAAAATTCCTAAGCCTCTTCATTCCACAAACTAATGAGCACATACCTTTGGAAAGTAGGTCCAAATGGATGTGGAATCATTGTATGTTTCCAGTTCTACGAACAAACCTGTTAGAAACCGATCGGAATGTTTGAACCTCCCATAAAGGCGGTCATCCCCGGATTCCGAGGGAAACAATATCATATATAAACCACATATATATATATATATTATAATATGGTGCTGTAAACATGATGTACATAAAACTTTTTCTCTTATCCAATAGTTAAAGACTCCAAGCATGTGACATCCTATAATCAATATCCCAAGGGTCTTCCAGTGAACCATGTACCTCCTCATCTACACCCATATGATCTATCGGCACATCATATACCTCTATATATAGTAATACATTATAGGGTCTGTTAGTACACCACATACTCTGGTAGTATGATCATACTCACCTTAATCCATCACAACCCATCCAACACCTAGTAGGGAGGGTGAGGAAGAGGGATTAATAAACCATTTATTTTGTTACCAACCCTGATGTAATGGGAAAAACCCATAATACAAATCAAGTGTGTTGTCAGAAAGTGAATCCTACACAAGAGGGGTTCATTTATAAATCACAATGATTATACCAATGTATTTATATCCATACACAATCCAATTATAATGGTCCTCAAATGAACAACATTACTTCAACCCACAATCATCACCATGTCCCATCAAACTTCCAATTGAAACCACTTCCATTTCTCTATTTCAAAACAATTTAGTTTCCCACACAAAATAGTCAAAATATAAAACATTAAAACCATTCCATTTACTATTGAAATTACATCATTCCAAGATTTACCATTACTATCAATGATATGTTTTTATGTCAATCAATTCTCTATTTAATGACAACCATTATTAGCCATTTCCCATGTTAATAACAAAAAATTACTATTTATTTTCATCTATCATTGCCTCATTTAAATCCATTATTAAATTCAATTATTAACACACAAATTTACTATCTCAGGATTATATGTTATATATTTTTACTTTCTAGAAAAAAAACCAATAATAACCATCCCTTCTATCATTCAATGACAACATCACATTCCTTATTTCCAATCATAGAAATGAATCCACATCCCCAATGCATAATCCATGATCCCTAACCATATCACACTATGCCACCCATGTAATATTATATAGAACCCACTACACAACCCACACTAATATCCCAATCATATTTGACCACTCACTACAAAACTACCCCACAATGCATCCCATGAAAACTAACAAAGCCCCATTTTAAAACACATGCCCACCAGCATGCCCTCATTTCCCAAAATAGACTAACCAATTAAAATACCCAATACATAAAATTCAACACATGAAATCAACATATTAAAAACACAATCACATGGACAAAAATAATAAAATCATAAATAAAACAATGATTTCATAATTCAATGATTTCCATTATTCCTTATACAAAACGTTCATTTATTACAATTTCCCTTTTCCAAAACAACGTTTTCATCACCATATTTAATTTATTTACTTTTTATTACGTTGATTTCAATAAAAAAAATACATCACTAACATAAATTTCTCAAAAAGATCAATGATTCTAACAATATAAGAAACAAGCATCAAGTATAGAGGAAAAATCATGAGAACATGTAAACACATTCAAATAATTCCCTTCCTATCAATTTCTATTAGCTTTAGTTTTTATATTTAATAATATAATAAATAATATTCTCATAAGTAAAAATGTGTAAGAAAATATAAAAATTTTAAAAAATAAATGAGAGATCTATAATCACTTACCTCAACTAGAGTATTTTCAATCACTATGTAGAGACGCAAAAAGGAATATATAACCCCATGATCAAGATCATACCAATAGAAAAACTAGTACCCTAAACCACTCACCATAACCTAAAACAATCCAATAATATCCCGAAACACAACCTTACTTGGGTGATGAAAGTAGAGAAAAAACAAGAAGAATGGGGTAAGGACTCACCTCAGTTGGAATAATTATCAATATCATAAAGCCTAGTATTAAGAGTTGTCATAGGGGTCTCAAGAAACTCCAAAAAATACACCTCAAGTCACTATTATTTTGATAAAAAAATGAAGTTATCTAAGATAAATTGAGGGGGTTACTAGATTTATATATGGATAGAAAAACATTTGATTATGCTATGATAGGACATCTCTATACTATGATCATCATAAAAAACTCTAAATCATAGTGTAGCAAACTTTGGTCATTACATGATGTGTAAATATCTATTGTAGATTTAAATTTGATCTTCTTAATCCCCCAAATCTCATCTCTCTTAAACTTTGTCAAAGAATGTAATCTTATTATTCAATATGAGGGTCTCATTGTGACCTATACTTCCATGTCATGACACCACGTAAGACAAAATAACCATGAAATAAACCTCTAGGTCATTGTACTATGACACACAAGACAACAACATGACACACACAAACACACACTTACAAAAAACTCACTCACCATGAAGAACCATGGAGATTCACCCTCAGAATCTATAATGTGACTGTACAGACTTCCTCTATGACTTATCACCTATAGATTTAGTCTCTATTATTGTCATCCTACTCATGCCACTCCCCCAATGACTATGCTATAACCTACCTCTCTTAATTGAAATTTTATATCCTATCAAACTTTTCTTCCTCTAAAAACCTCCAACACTAGGATATTACAAATGAATGGCCAATAAGATTCTAGATTATTAATTAGATTCCAATCAAGTGATTCTACTACTCAATAATTGGATCCAACCACAAAAAAAGCACATACACCCCCAACAAAGAACCCCTAAGAGATACCTATTAAATGAGATGATGCCAACAAACAAAGCATGAAACAACACATGAAAAAAACTCATTACAATATATATACACAATCACTTCATTTAACTCAATGAAAATTCAATCATCTCATCAGTAGGTAAAATAAGAAAATGAGGTCTTTTCGGGATACTAAGAGAGAACCCAAGACTTTCGATCCAAAGAACACTATTCTAGGCGACAAAACCTATACAATATATGAACCATAGGTATAAGTATTCCATATAATACCTTATCACAGTGATCCTAGATGTCCACTGGATGCTCCACAGTCATTTCATTATCCTGTAAATCCAACTCCCCCAATCAATGACATGAGGTTCATCATGAATATATCGATAATGATTCAACATGTAGAACACATTGTGAAATTTTTCTATCTATGGAGGAAGCTATAAAGGGTATTCCACCTCACTAACATGTAATAACACTTCAAAAGGACCAACAAATTGGGAATATAGCTCACCCCCAGACCAAACAAGCACTTTACATTATATGGGAAAACCCTCAAGAACAGATGTTTACTAACCTAAAACACTCGAGTCATCCTCCTCATATCCAAATAAGAATTATGAAGACCTTATTCTTCCTTCATCCACTATTGGTTCATCTGAATATTCTCTATAAATATCTACACCACATTTTTTATAAGGACCACTAACTCCTCAACCTCAGTCCAGTAAAATAGAGGCTAATAAGACTACCCTTACCACACTTAAAATAGGGCTATTCCAATGGAAGAGTAAAATATATTATTATCAGAAAACTCATTCAAGTGAATTTTACTCACCCAAGATAAACCAAAATTCGAAATGAAATCCCAATTCATATCCTTTACCATCTAGATGGTATGCTCAGCCAACCCATCCATCTGTGGATGGAGATCAATGCTAAGGTACAACTAGTCACTAAAATATGATCCAATACACTATAGAAAGATGAGGTGAAATGGGGATCCTGATAGAAAATGATGTTCTTTAGTACCTCATAAAGCTACACCACTTCATCCACATATTGCTTTACTTAATAGTATATAGAAATGAACTCCATAATAACTATTAAGTGGCCAAATTTTTTCAACACATCCATGACCACCCAAATAGAATCACATCCTCCAAGGGATCATATTATACTAGTGATTATATCCATAGAGATATCCTCCCATTTGAAATCAAGGAAATCAAACAACAACAAAAATGGAACATGATGATCTCCCTTCACCTACTGATAAACCAAAGAACCATAATATTAAATCCACTACTTATATCTTCATATCAGTCCACCAAAGTTCGTATCTCAAATCATGGTAAATCATGGATACACCAGGATTCACTACCACTAATAAGCTATGAAACTCCTAGAGAACCTATCATGCACCTCAAATAGAATAAAAAACCTTACTTGAAACATCATATATTTTTTTATCATCCACTAACCACCCTTTTAGAGAATCATTGTGGATGAATTTATCCCCTCATGACCTTTACCTACAAGTCTCATTTACTTTCTACTAAGAAAATCTTCAACTAAATTCCACCTACCCAGGGTATATGAGATATAAAATTCAATGTCCTGGAGAAAATACATACATATTTTTTTATCATAGATCTAGATCACATTTATAAGAAATATACGTCAAGATCTTGTGATCTGTAAAGATCACTAAGCTCCCAACAATGAGGTAATGTGACCATAGATTAAGATTAAAAACAACCATTAACAAATCAAGATAATGGGTAGAATAGTTATGCTTATGGGGTATTAACTTCTTGGACACATATAATATCATGTCTATCTAATACATAAATATGAAACCCAAGTCTAAATGAGAAGCATCATTTAAAACCTATTACATATCCCCTTTGTCCAAAAACTAACGAATGGGAGAACTGACCAACCTCTTCTTTAGGTTGATGAAAGAAATCAGACACTTATGAGTCAATAAAAAGTCTAGCTCATTCCTAAACAAGACCGTAAATGGAGCTTCAACCTAAGACCAGTCAAACAAAACCCTTTTATAACATTCTATAATACCACAGAAACTATGTATCTCTAAAAATTCTTGGGTACTGCCCTAGAATAAATAGCCTCAGTCTTTAACAGATCCACTTCCACTCTTTATTGAGACTCCCCATGTCAAAGGTATTTTTCCTTCTGTATCCAATAATTACACATAGACATATTCCAACAAATTTTATGGTTTTAAATGACATTTAAAAGGACCCTACGGTGCTCATCATGTTCCTCCTATAAAGTTAAGTATACAAGTTTATGGTAAATGAACATGCCCATAAACTAATCCATAAACTCCTGGAATAATGAGTTCATGATTCCCATGAATATGGATGAGTAATTCATGACACCATAATACATGAACACTAAATCAAAGTTCCCATAACAACACTTAGAAGTGGTCATCAAGATATCATCCTCCCTAACACTCATCTAGTGATATACAGACAGAAAATCAACCATTGATACCGAGTTGGGTTTCTTCAGTTGGTTAAATAGACCATCAATCATCAGGAGAGGGTAATGTTTCTTGACCATCATCTAATTCATCCACTATTAGTATATAAAAAATCATATACCATTAACCACCTTCAAATTTAGTAACACAAGAGCACTATATAATGAAAAAATGGCCTAAATAAAGCCCTTCATCACCAAGTCATCATCTAGAATCCTCAACTATCATAGCTCATAAGGATCTATCTGATGAGGATCAATTAAAAAATAGATAAAATAATATAAAACTAGATCTTTGACTAAATATCACACTGAGGAAGTATATTGAATAAATCCTTAGGAAAAAAATAATAGATTCCCCCATGACTCTATAAAACTCCACTACGTGTACCTCTATTGAATAACGGGTTAGCCCTACTAACAGAGATAATAACAACTCAAAACATCTATGACATATCCAATGGTCACTCTTAATTATGAATGATGCACACTAACTATACTCATCATAAAATTAAATTCCCCTATGGAATATGTTAATAAATTCATGTACAAAATAAAACTATTAAATGCCCAAAATTCAGTCATACATATGTATCTTAAGTATATGAAGATCCTCACATGATTTATGTTACCCTATCATCGTGTCATAGCCCTAACATGCATCATGTTCATCTGACCTCTAACTAGTAGGGCCAATCCCTAGGGAACTGAAAGCCTCTCCACCATGAGTCCCAAGGAACAAACTGAGGCAGGTGAAATAAATGTGTTTGAGTCTTTAGAATCAATCTAGTCATAAATATAGGTAGAAGATATAAAAATGGTATTTGGACAATCTATGGTCCTTATGGTACTAGAACACCCATAACATGAAGCATCCCACATCTATCTCCTCTACCTCACTACTAATGACCACCCCATGGCCACATTCCACCCTATGTCTCTATGGGAGGTGAACATCATGGGTTTACCATCAATAATCTTCATTAGCTCATGTAATAACATAAGTCTACTTCACCTATTACTGATACAACCTATAAAGAAACTGTTTCTATTAGGGCTAATAATGAATCTGACCACCCACACCACACTGATCTATGTGGATGGTCAATCACTAAAATAACTGATGAACATACATAACATGAGAAAATAACACTTTTATTGGACCTTGATTGGTTCACATAATCTAGAAACTCCAAATTATTGAGAAGGAAACCATTGAGTATGACACCATACCCAGAAAATAATTTATGGCCCAAGTTTCTATGATTGTCTTCCAATAACACTACTCATCCAGGAACCATGATGGATCCCTTTTCAAGATAACCGTAGATAACAATGAATCCTCTCAATCACCTTAGCCTTGTTCATCACCTACATGTATATTGGAAATGTAAATGGGGTGAGTGGACATCGAATGATTGGGAACAAAACCTCCTCTAAACATTGGGATCTATAATCCTCATCAAGAAGAATATTAAAGGTGAAGTAAAAATATCCTTAAACATGATCCCATCTGAAGGGAGAGTAAATCCAAATTAATAATCACCAACATCATTGATGAAAAAACAACACATGTAAATTCCACAAAAAAATCATCCTAAGAAACGTTATCCACTAGCCACTTTAAGAGATACATGATCCACCACTGTCGCACTAATACTCAAATTTTTCTAATGATCAGAAAAACCTGATACTATAACCTAACATGAATTAAACTTGAAACTATCTATAGATCCTATCAACAACACTTGGTATCTATATTATATATTCTCCCATTATACATATCCATCCAATGATGCTAGAACTAATATAGTGTCTTCCTCTAGAGATCATCCTCTTTATTCGTGTCAACCATCCTAAGGTCAACTGGGTTATCCTACTAAACATGAAAAACAAGATCCATGTACGGAAGATGGACAAATGATATATTTATAATGAAGGAACAAAACCTCCTAATCCAGATTTCAGGGAAAATATTGAATCAAATTCAATTAATCAAATTCAATTTAAATTTCCCAAAAAAATACCCTTTCAAATCAAGAAAAATAAATCATGATGAAAATACCTATCCTATGTCTCTACCCTGAATGTACTTTCATTTAACTTGTCCATTTGGTAAACTCACGGTCCTTGAATTAAATTTGTGGGGGCCTTAAATCTTTATTCCTGGTCATCCTCTATGGTCTATGTCACAAACAATGTATAGTTGGTATTGTTTCCCAACCAACTAACAAAATAATCCTCAATTTCTAACTCCAAAATCTATCTAAAATATCAATAAAATCTATGATACCACTCTTTTATAACTTATCCCCACCAAGAACCCATCATGGGCCTATAGTGATGATGAGATTTACCCCCAAGAACTGCCTCCAATAATCCCCAAGATGGAACCTATCACTGATGATATAAATAATACAATGTGTGGTATTACTCTCATATAAACTTGGAATTCATAAATAAACCACTAGTAAAAACTATGATATAAACAAACAAATATCCACAATAATTCCACAATTCATGGAAATTTAAAAAATAATAATAAATAAAGTCATTGACAGCAATTCCATAGCCAATCCCATGGTCTATGCTAGTACTATCCAAATTAGTTACCAAACACTCATGGGAAACCTGAAAAAATATTATATATATATATGAGTGAGTATAAAATATTTAATTAGTAGTATTTAACTCAAGACATCTCATAAAAATGCGAATGGAGTATACGAATATATCATTGAACAAACAGTAGAACCAATAGGCACTTATAAGGTCAACTACCTCCCAACCTAACCAAGGATTGTAGACTAAATATTGCATATAAGAATAGTAAAATAATATCAAATAATATAATAATAAAGTACCCCACAATAACCTCCATATTGGTTTTTCAATCTCTTTCCCCAATGCCAAATGTTCTATGCTCTCAATCCCTTTCGCTTCCATACAAGATCACACAATATCTCATATCATAAACATAACTCAAAAAACAGCCATATCTTCCTCATTATACCATATCCAATTCCATCTATAACATCTCTTTCAATCCTCTACATGTCAAATACAGTACAGTATCATGAAAATTGATTAAATCAACCTCATTAACAACTCATACCTTGTATAACCCCCATCATGTATCATCCACTCATCAATACCCCATAGGGTCTACCAACACAATATGTACCTCCTCATCTATAAATTTTTTCCAATGCTTTCACCGGGGTGTGCATCTATTAATGGAGAAAATGCTGACCATTTCCCAATATTCCTTCTTTTCAAAGGTTGGTGGAATCCATCTCTTATTCAGAGATGTTTTCTCCTTGATTGAAACTAGATGATGGGATGTCAATCCCTCCTTCTATGGATTCCTCCTCAAAAATCGTTACCTAGTCCTGGTCTCACTCATAGATTTGATTCGTTGTTAATGAATCCTATTCTTAATGCCAAATCATTGTGGACACCGGTTAATTATGTTTCTCTTGTCTAGACATTCCAAGAAATGAAGTCAGGGCAGCAACCTTCGGTCAGAATAAATGATAACAGTAGGCATGCCATGGAAAATCTGGAGGCTTAGACATTGGGTAACCTATATTCTTCCTCATAATAGTTCATCTCAAGGGTGTATAACCTGAGACATCCCACATCTATTGTGGGTTATATGATGCCATAGGCATTTCTATGAAGTTTTCCTCAGCTTTCCATGTTTGATATAGGGTATGCCATGAGTTTAGAATCTACCATAGATGTAATGAGAGTGATCAGAATGTCCCATTAAGATGGATCAGATTAGTACATCTTTGGGAAGGAGTACCTAGATGTATTACCAGGTGGATGGATAAAAGCCCCCAATAAGAGCTGACCCAGCGTGGTGTGTCCCAAAGAGGGAAGATTTCACACCATGAAGGCTAATCTGGACACCACTGAGGACAGATCAGGGATGGGTCCCATAAAGCGGACACTAAGGTTTACCATTGGATGGGATTGAACCTCGTGGAGGCATCATATATACCCTGTTCAAATAACAGGGATGAAAACCCAAGTATTTCAAGAGGGTGAATCATGGGTTCGGGTTGTACACAATGGAAAACAACCTGAAGACATGTCGGGACCTACTCATGGTTAGCGACCCGTGACAAGAGAGAAACTCTTGGTAGGATGATTATAGATTATGCAGGGCTTATGCGTGGTTAGTTTCCCAAGTGTTGTATGGTGCGGTGATGAGATGTATGACATGATCTCACTAGGATGTGGCATACGGAGTAGGAATCAAGATGGATGATGAATGGTTGGACGAAGTCGACGAAAGGAATGGGCTGAAACCGACCTGGAGATGGTGGTGGTTTTGGGATTAAACACCAAAGATGATTCCTATGTATCCCCATCATAGGGAATCAAATTCCACATAGTTCATTGAGGCAATGGGACATATGAGGGGGAGGCTCGTGAGAATGGATGCTTGGATAGGACCCAGAGGAAGTAGAACCCTGGGTTGGTCATGACCAACCCAAAACACAATGGATCAATGGAGATACTAGGATGGGACATGAGTGATGGACTTGAATCTTATAGAGGCTTACTCTATATCCCCATGGAAGGGAATCAATTACCACAAAGTTTAGTATGGGCATGAAATTGGGGTGTGCGTAGAGGACAATGACCTGACGACATGTTAGGGTTACACATGGTTAGTGGTCCGAGAGTATGTTTAAAGCCACTAGGATAGACCAAGAACATGGGTCCCACCAATGGGGCACCGAATTTTACTAGTGTTTGGGGTTGAACCTCAGGGAGGCCTCTTATGTACCCTCCCTAGGAGACAGGGATCAAAACCCACGCTGTTTGATGTTTGGTGTTGAACCTCAGGGAGTCTTCCTATGCACCATGTCCCGAGAGACAAGGATGAAAGCCCGTGTCTTTTGAATGGGTGGCCATTTTTTTCAGTTGAACCTTAGGGATGATTCATACATACCATTCCTATGAATTAGGGATCAAAAACCCAAATAGTTCGAATGCCTACAGTTTAACGTCGTACGAGACAAAAGGGGCATAATGTTTAATGTCATGTAGGATGAGGGAAAACTAATGTGAAGTAGTTGGGACCGATGGGTGTTGGTCTTGAACCTCAGGGAGGATTCCTATGTACCATTCTTAAAAAATGGGTAATGATCATAGTCCACATAGTTAAGCTGTGGAGAGAATTGGGCTAACAGAATAAGGCGACCTAGAGAGGATATCATAGTCAATGCTTACACTAAGCCCATGTGAGTCATGCTCGGTGTGATAAATAAGAGGCAGTAAAGACATGATGATCAAGTATTGAATGCTGCATCCGTGAGAAATAGAGCTTGGATTGCGAGTGGTTAGTGGCCCAAGGTGGAAATAGGGGCTTATGCTTAGTTTTTTGCCCATGTACCGCTAAGGAGAAGAGATGGTGAATGGGGCTTATGCATCGAAGCTTCCTGTGATTCTTCTTCATGTCTATCCATGAGGGCATCTGAACTCACTATTGGGTTGAGGCATATGATTAGGGCCCACACCTATGTGCTAGTGCATAAGAAGTATAATGACAAGGGTGTTAGAATCAGTCCAAACAAAGGGAGATGGAAAGTGTGAATCATAGGCCCAACAATTAGATCACAATGGGTGAAACATGATGATGGGAGATGACTAATAACCATATTTGAATCATAAAATCCACATCACATTAGCCTGTTATGGAAATAAAAAAATGACGGTGAACCACTGACCATATTCGAAACATGGGGTCAAACTCTAAGTGGCTTCCAAAGTCTTCTGAGGTGTTGGCCTAAAACAGTTGGTGATCCGAAGTGGCATAGGACCAGGATATTTGGGGAACCCTACAGACCTTAAATAGGATGATTATCCAAATTAAGGACATGAATAGCATGAGGTTAAGTCATGGAATATTCGACCAGATTTTAATTCTTTTGAAGTTACACCACTGTAATCATGGCATGAGGTATCTTATACTTGTAACATTAGACATCCCTTATTTGAAACAAGAGGGATCCTATGCTTGTAATATACGGTTTCTTATAGTTTCTTGTCATGTAGAGAATACTATTATCATCTTATGATTAGTGCATATTTAATCTCTTATTTGGAACAAGAGGTATCGTATATTTGTCACATAGGGAGTATTGCAGTTTATATTCATGTAGAGAGAACTATTAGTATCATATGGTTGGTGCATAAGGTATTTCTTGTATGAAAAAAGAGGCCTCCTATATTTGTCACATAGGAAGTACTACAGTTTAGAGTCACGTAGAGAGGACTATAGGAATATTATGTTCGGGGCATAAGTCATATATTTTTTGGAATACGAGGTATCCTATATATGTAAAATATGGTGTACTACAGATTAAATTCATGTTGAGAGGAGTATTGGAATCTTAAGTTTGCTGCATAAGGAATCTATTATTTGGAACAAGAGGCATCCTATATTTTTAATATAGGGTGTACTACGGTTTATAGTCTTGTAGATACGACTATTAACATCTTTTTCTTGGTGCATAAGGAATATTTTATTTGGAAAAATTGGCATCCTATATTATTCACATAGAGAGTATGGAATTGTATAGTCATGTAGAGAGGACAATTAGAATATTATTCTTGGTGTATAAGGAATATCTTGTTTAGAACAAGAAGTATCCTATATTTGTCACATAGGTAGTACTGTTGTATAGAGTCATGTAGAGAGGAATATTGGCATCTTCTGTTTGGCACATAAGTCATCTCTTATTTGGAACCAGAGGCATCCATCATTTTTAAAATAACATGTACTATAATTTATAGTCATGTAGAGAGGACTATTGGTATATTATGTTTGGAACATAAGGAATATATTATTCGGAATAAGGGACATCCTATATTTTCAATATAGGTCGTACTACAGTTTATAGTCATGAAGAGAGGACTATTAGCATCTTATTCTTAGTGCATAAGGAATCTA
The DNA here is from genome assembly GCA_963277665.1 of Viscum album. NCBI lineage: Eukaryota > Viridiplantae > Streptophyta > Magnoliopsida > Santalales > Viscaceae > Viscum > Viscum album. Next base: position 1,433,823,765 of record OY728145.1, read on the forward strand.
TTATTTGGAACAAGAGGCATCCTGTATTTGTTACATAGGGAGTACTGTAGTTTATAGTCATGTAGAGAGGATTATTAAAATTTTATTCTTGGTGCATGAGGCATCTATTGTTTGGAACAAGATGCATCCTATATTTTTCACATAGAGAGTACTATAGTTTATAGTCATGTAGAGAGGACTATTGGAATCTTATGTTTGGCGCATAAGGAATCTATTATTTGGAACAAGAGGAATCCTATATTTGTATAATAGGATGTACTAGAGTTTATAGTCATGTCGAGAGGAACATTGTCATCTTATGTTTGGTGCATAAGGCATCTCTTATTTTTAACAAGAGGCATCCTATATTTGTAATATAGTGTGTACTGCAGTTTATAGTCAAGTAGAGAGGACTATTAGCATCATATGCTTGGTGCATAAGGTATCTATTATTGGAATAAGTGGCATACTATATTTTTCAAATAGTGATTACTACATTTTATTGTCATGTAGAGAGGAATATTTTCATATTATGCTTGATGCATAAGGCATATCTTGTTTGTAACAAGATTCATCCAATATTTGTCGCATAGGGAGTACTGCAGTTTATAGTCATGTATAAAGGACTTTTTGGAATCTTATGTTTGGAATATAAGGTATCTCTTTTTTTGAACAAGAGGCATCCGATATTTGTAAAATAGGGTGTACTACAGTTTATAGTCATGTAGAGGGGACTATTGGAATCTTATGTTTAGTTCATAAGGAATCTCTTATTTAGAACAATAGGCATCCTATATTTTTAATATAGGGTGTACTATAGTTTATACTCATGTAGACATGACTATTAGCATTTTATGACTGGTTCATAAGGATTCACTTATTTGGAACAAGAGGCATGATATATTTTTCACATAGGGAGTACTGTAGTTTATAGTCATGCACAGAGGACTATTAGCATCGTATTATTGGTGCATAAGATGTCTCTTGGTTAGAACAATAGGCATCCTATATTTTTCACATAAGGAGTACTTCAGTTTATAGTAATGTAGAGAGGAATATTGGAATATTATATTTGGTGCATAAGGAATATCTTATTTGAAATAACAGGCATCCTATATTTGTATAATAGGGTTAACTATAGTTTATAGTCATGTAGATATCACCATTTTCATCTTATGTTAGGCGCATAAGGCATATCTTATTTGGAACAAGATGAATCCTATATTTTTAATATAGGGTGTATTGTAGCCTATAGTAATGTAGAGAGGACTATTAGGCATAAGGTTCCAAGAAATGGATGATGTTGGACTTATGCAAGAGAATCCCTTTCTAGTCTAACCCTGCATTTGAGTCAAATGATAGGTGTTTGGAGGAGATTATTAGGCAATGGTTCACCTGAAGGAACTCAGGGAATTGATGAAAATAATCTCAAATCACGAAATGTGAAAGGGAAAAAGAGAAATATGTCAATTCAGGTATTTCAGGGAGTGAATTAGAGTATATTTAATCACAGTATTCCATTGGTGGTAGGGAATGTGCATAAGGTCTCAATGGAAAATGTCAATGTTCCAACCTGAAAAGTTCACGGTGCAACTGTCCATATTTAACGGGGGTGAGTGAACGTAGTGATGGGACGAGACCAGAGGTCTGGGACCACATCTAGGAAGTGATACTATGTCGTGGTGTGGGGGTTGTATCCCCCACTTTATGAACCGGTGGTCATGAAGGTAGGAGTTTCATGAAGGATATGGCTTCGTGAAGTAGCTATGTAGAGATCAAGGTCTTGCGGAGTATGGAGCTTCACAGAGCAAAGCGTATCATGGATCATGGGGCATCACTGAGCCTAGGGTCTCGTGGATTATATGGGCTTCATGGAGCTCTTGGTCTCACGGAGAAAATGGGGATTCATAGAGCCTTGATAAATCTAATAGATCTCCCTCCTTCGCAAAGGGCGGAGGACTTTGTGAAGGGAATGACTTCACGGTGCTCGGGAGCACCACAGAACAAGATATCGGCTGCCAAAGGGGAGGCATAACGATATTTATGAAGGGCTTAGGCCGACTTTTTATAGGTGATGGAGGTCAGTGCATCTCGCTGTAGAGAACAAATGTGCGCCAAGAAGAGAAAATGACACTGTGAAGGAAGTCGTGCTCTGAAACTAGATGGAGTTCCCTCAAGTTTCTCATAGTTGAGGAGGATACTGTCATGACCTTAGCGGCACTCACATAGGATTCAATCAAGTTCTTCAAAATTTTATTGGCTTCTGTCACGGCCTTTGCGGCGCTCGCGGAGGCTCTGTTCAAGTTCCTCTATTCTGTGATTGCTGAGGGAGCTTTGCGAATGGGCTCCGCGATCCATTTTTCCTACCCAACTTCAAATGTCCATAACTCCTAATCTATAAATTTGGTCAGGATCTAAAAATAGTCAAATTGATGCTTTAGAAATGGGCTATGCTCTTGGATCATTTATATAAGAATTTGGAATATAATTTGGACGTTTTTTCTGGTATCAAAAATACCCCAAAAGTTTTACTAGTAAATCATATTCCTATAATTACAAAAATACCACACAAGGTCTTATAGTACACCAAATACTATAGTAGTATAATCATAACTAGCTTAACACAGCACAACTTGTGCTATTCGTGGATGGTAGAGCGGGGAAGAGGGAGTAGTCACCCATTTATTCCCTTTCCAACCATGATGTTAGGGGGGAACATAAAGAACCCAAATATTGTTAGGAATCGGTAATAAAATCTTATTTTCATTGGTTGATTATATAAATCACTAATAAAATACATTTATAGTTATAGACTCATACAATCCTAACATAAGGGTCCTCATCAAAACAACACTACCACAACCCATAACCATCGCTACATCCTCTAAAATTTACACAATCAACTACTACTATTTTTCTATCTCAAATTATTCCACTTTCCCACATAATTCTATCAAAATATATTAAATTTTTACATTCTTATCGAGTCATTCTATTGCACTATTTCTAGATTTATCGTAGTCGTCTATGTTACATTCATTACATTGATCAATTCCATATTTAATGACAATTGTTCATATCCATTTCCAAAATTAATTACCACCATTACCAATTCTTTTCATGTATCAATATATCATTTACAACCATAATTCAATTAAATTTTTTCCATTCCCATTTACCATCACATAATTACCATTTATATTCTGCTACAAACAAGAAACTACTAAACTACCTATAATATCCAGTTTTTCCATTATTCCACTATAACACCCATATTCACTCTTACCACCCATGTAAATGACACGCATTAACCTTGATTTTTCATATTATTCCATTTATTTAATTATTTTTAATCCTACCCTTGATTTTTGTAATAAATCCTTTTGAATTTTGAAAAAAATCAAAAAAAATTCCATTATTACATGGTTAGTGTGCATAGTTTAGGGGAAATAGTGTGATTAACCTCACACAAGAAGTTTTTTATATAATTTTGTTATTACACAGTTTTAATGCTTATGTATTTAACATTTATTCCCAAACCATATGAAATATAGTAGAAACCATGTGAGATAATTTTGTGCTTGGGGTGTTGGCACATAGTTTGCACACGATTAGGGGAAACTGTGGGAGGGACTTTAATATACTTTTATAATGAATATATAGGTGTTTTTTAGAGTTGGTTAATATTTTATAGAGTATCAAATGAAATCTTGTGAGTTTATAGATTGTATCTTATAGATCCTATACATTTGGGTCATGTTTCCCAACCATGCATGCTGCCCATGTTTTAAAATTTTTGGTTTCTAATGATGCCCCGGTTTGAATTTATGGGATTGGGACTCCCTTATACCCCCATTTTCATTCATCCACACAATTTCACATGTGAGAGGGACTCTTCCCCTTCCTCTACTTTCTTTGAACATCCATGATTCTATTCCAAGTGGATTTATCAAGGTAAACCCCACTGTTCTTCTTATTCTCCCTTCTTTTTACCACCTTCCTCCTTTTCCCCTTAATTTTACATCCTTCCCAGAACCCTAGGGGATATTAGAAAAATATTAGAGTTTATAAGTGGGTTTAATGCGGGGAATGTAATTTTTTTAGGGTTTTAGGGGTCATCAATATGCTGTTTTGAGTGTTTTCTATTGAATGTCACACATTGTTACATGTCATGATGTGTTATAATTTGGAATGAGGTGTGTGTTTTTTTTATCCTTCTTTATTTGGTATGACATTAGATGATTAATTATTTTAAATTACATTTTTATGAAATCATATCTCTATATGATAAATATAATTAATTTTATCAATGTTTTAAAGGGAATTAATAGTTGGAGAAAAGTGTAAGTTGATAGTTTTTCTAGTATTTAAAGTGGTGTTGAGTGACCAGAATTTTTTAAAATTATTTAAAGGTTTTTATTTGAATTAAAAGTGATTTTTGAAGGTATTGGGCCATTATTGGGTGATGAAAAGGGTATTATATAAGCATTATAATATTTTGGGAAAAGGCGTGATGATTTTATTTCATAAATGAATTAAATTGAAAGGGTTCTATGGCTTAAAATGAGTTTACATAGAGTATTTAGTTGTAGATTTTAGAGAATCATTATAAATGAAACTTTAGACATTTTAAAAGGGATCATTTATTTCCAAGTTATTTTTATTAAGGCTCATTTTTCATGATTAATGGTTTTAAAATTTTTGGGTGTGTGAGACCCTATATAGCCCCTTATTTTATTGTGGTAATATGAATTGTGTCCCCCAAGGGGGAAATTATATATTGTTACTATATGGATGGTGTGAACGTGGATGTCTCATGAAAGGTTTTTGGAGGTGATATGAGATTTATATTTATTATTGATTAATATTTTAATAATGTGATTTGATTATTTTGTCACCACTTGTTTATTTATTTCATGGGAACTTTAGGATTAGAGAGAGTTCTAGGATTGTTATATATAGGATATTACCACACTTCTAGTGTCCACTTAATAGAGATATATTCTAAGGATAGTGGGAAGTTCCCCAGTGAGGCCCGGTGTAGGTTATTCATATGAATTGTGTTGTTTGGATGCAACATATGTCGATAGTAGGTATCATGTATGTAATAAATTATAGGAACATCTCACCCTAGAACCTAGAGTGTTACCCATGATACCTTGTATTGTTGACAATACCATATAAGGGTTTTCGTATTGGTCCTATTTGTTTCCCCTAGTTTGATTAACTCATGTGTTACCACTATTTGTGTGGTATTTATTTTGATCTAGCGTTGATTTGGTGCCATTCTAAGTGCATTTTTATTTTTATATGATTTTTTTCTATCTATAAAAATGGATTATTCATAAATTAATTTTCAAAAGGGGGCTTGAATAAAAATAAATTCTTTTCAATATATTGGATTTATTTTTAAGAAAGGTTAAATAATTTTTCTCTAAGTGGTTTGTTTTATCTATGGATTACAAAAAGGCATGGAATGGTTTAATGGGGAAAAGTAAATAAAATGAGATTGGGTTTTTTATTACTATTCATAAAAAATATTAATATATATACTTGAAACTATCTGAAAGGAATTTTTTTATCATATTAATTTCACAAAATATTTGGTGAAATCCTATCGGGATTGTTATCTCACACCATGTATACACCAATTAGTGTAATAATATTTTATTACATATTTTAATGTACCTAAAAAGATATTTATATATTGATACTTGATTTATTATGGTAGTGGAAATATAGGATGTGGTGAGTGACTTCGGTCCACATAAAGAAGGGTGGTAGTTTTTTGGGTTTGATTTTTTTTCTAGGATGCATATGTTTTAGTTTTATTTGGTCAAATCCTCCTTAGATGTTTTATTTATTTTGGAGTTTATTTTTTCATTTGTTATTATGATTATATATTTGATTGGTTAATGGGAGATCTTATTTTTTTCTCTATTTTCCTATGATTGAATACTTATTTTAGTTTTTTATTGGGAAAAAGTATTTTCCATGACCGTTTCTTGATACATAGGAATTAGTTTCCAGAATTTGGGGATCGAGAATTCTCTTTGAGGCTAATGGTGAACCAGATAAAGTGGTTTATCAGTTTAACCTAGAACAATACATTAAAAATGGCATGGAAGATTAGGTTTTTAAATTATTAGGTTGTGGAAGGGTTTGTTATGTTATTTGGTCTACATATTTATAGAAGGAAGAATATGACTATTATTGGATCTTGAGTGGTAGATCACATATGGGTGCTAGATCACCACCTATTGTTAGGAATATTTAGTCTCTATGGAAATTAAGGGTTTCAATCATTATTTTGAGTTTATTTTTATTTATTTTTATGGGTTTTGATGTGATATGGTGATATATTGGTTCTCATGAAGTATGACAATGATTTTGGGGTATCAGTAGGTTTAAAAGGTGGAAATAAAAATAAAATTATAACTACATAGTAACCCAGCACGTTCTTAAAAATGGTTTTCAGACCAATAACAAGGGGTATGTAAACCTAAAAAATCCTATTATATGGTTGATAAATGGTTGGAAAACCCATGTAGCCAAACCACGCATAACATTGTTTCTCCCCTCTCTATATTGAATCTAATAATGTTTACCATTAATTTGAGTGCAATTAAGGGAATGTATATTCTCTAATTAATGTTTTTACATTTCGTATTGATTAATGTGTATGTGTAGTTGTCTGGGTTTACCATTTAAAGGTCGGTTTTATGTTTTAAAAAACTGGTTTTTGAATTAAAAAGAAGATGTTTTCAGTTACTTCTAAAGTTCATTACAAGGGATGTTTTCTTAAAAATTTAAGGTTTGAAATATTTATAGAATGAGAATGTGATTATTATTTTAAAATGAGTTTTTTGAAATTATATGAGGTAAACTTTTAATGAAATTTATATTTTAATTTGAGGTGAATTTTTCAAAATGAAAATGAGATGTTTGTAAGGTTTTGTGTTTTTTTACATTGAGAGCAATTGAATTTTTTTTATATTTTATATAGGGATTTCAATTTAAATGTAAAAAATTTACCATATTTTTTCGATGAGATTTTATTTAAATTTTAATTTATATCATGTTTTCATAATTTATTGGTGGAATTAGAGTTCATTGATCTTTTTTATATCATTTAGATTTTTCCTCCAATAGGTTCTTCAAAAAAATTAGGAAGTGATTTCATTATCCAAATATTTATGGTGAACCTTATCATCATTTAGGATTAGTTTCTCTAATAGAAAACTCCACTCAGACTCAAGACCGAGTGGTGAATTTATAATCTCCCTAGTCCTTGTACCCTATCCAAAAAATTTTGATTCACCATGAACCTTTATTCTATGGTGAACATGGTCCACATTAGTCAATAAAATGGTGTGATGGAATTTATGAAAAATTAATTTCACTCAAAAACCTTTAGAATTCATGGGTGGATTTTCTGTATGAGAGTGTTGAGTAGGATGGTCCACCTATGGTGAGTTGTGCCTAATTTTTTTATTCAATTTAGGATGTTATATCTAGTGGTAAGAATATGTTTTATTGTATCAATATTAGAGGTATGGTTGAATAAGGTTATCCATCACAGAGAAAATATATGCATATATTGTTCTTCTAATGTGGAACACATGGGTTTTCTATACTGTTTTGTTCGAAATATCCAAGAGTCGGCCTCTAGTGTGGCCTCATGGACCATTTTAGAAATATTTGAATAATATATTTTTATAATAAGAAATATTTGGTATGATTCTATATTTAGGGTGTATGTTAGTTTGGGAATTTGTTTCAGTGCATGTGGAAATGATTAAACATGTGGGTTTTTTATTCTTGTTTCATATTATTGTTAACAGATATTGGTTTTGGTTATTTAAATTATCCTTCTAGTTTATCTTCTCTTATGTTTTTCTTGTATGTTTATTGGTTGGTTATGTTGATGTTGGATTCTTAATGTATAGAGAATGGGCGACCATTTAGTTCGTTCATGGGTAACATCGACCAAAAATATTCATGGTGGATCGAGAACATAAGAGTGATGATTTTGTTTTGATAAGATCATTGTGTGATGATGTTTTGATTTGAGTTCATGGTTTATCATTGGGGATTTCATGACTTGGGTCAGAAACCCATGTTTTTTGTGATAGGGTGTGCTTGTGGATGGTGTTCATTATTGTTCTAGTAAGATTCTGAGAAGTTTTAAGTGGAATCCCACACATGAAGAATATGTGTTGTCATTTTAGGTATATTGTGGAGGTTTACTCTTTATAAGTGTTTTCCCTTTATATCTCTTCATTTTAGATGAATTCGAAATGGTGGTGAGACCTATGTTTGGCTTTTTCCACCTTTTAAAACTTTTCGGTGGTTCTAGTCATGCCATGTTTAGAGATTTTAGCATTTTTATGGAATATAATATCACACTAGTTTTATTTCTTATTTATTGAATCATTCTTTACGAATCCTTTGGTGATACCCACCTCCTTTTATGGGGAGTCATCATAACTTTTAACTCGTTAACTTCGGTTTAATTGTGGACTTTATTGGGGAATAAAGTGATATAGTGGGTAGAACATTCACACCTCAACCTTAATTTTCATTTCTATTTTATTTATTTAATTTTTTTAATCCTATCTTTGATTTTTGGGTAAAATATATTTGAATTTTGAATAAAAACTGAAACTTTTCCACTATTGCATGGTTAGTGAGCATGGTTTAATAAAAACTATGTTATGACCACAATGAGTATTTCAATTCATTTTATTATTTAATTGTTTTTATACATGGTAAGTTCATGTTTGATCCCAAACCATGTTAAATCCTATAGAAACCATATGATATTCTTTTTTTCATGGGTTGATTGCATATGTGGTGTGTGTGGTTTCGAGAAAAATTGTGGGTGACCATATCCTAGTGTTGTAGTGAATTACAGATGTGTTTTGCAAGGTTGGATCATGGTTGGTAGAATTAGTGACCAAATGGCGTGAGTTTGTATTAATTATCTACTAGACACCACACTTTTGGAACATGTTTTCCCAAAAAGTTCCTCTAAACCATGTGATCTACTCTGGTTTTAAAATTTCCAGTTTCCAATTATACCCTATTTCACTTTTTAAGGGGTTTAAAACCCCTTTCTCCATCCTATTATTTCATTCAAAATAGGGAACACATGATGTGGACTCCCCCTCCATCCCTCCTCCTTCTTTGATCCTCTAAGCTTTGATTCTGACTTGATTTATCAAGATAAGCCCCTCAGTTCCCTTATTCTCCCTTCTTCCTACCTCCATCCTCCCTCCTCCCCCATTTTCTATCAGTTTCACTTCATTCCTATAACCCTAGGGTCTATTGGGATGAAAATAAAACTTCAAGAGTGTTTTTAATGCGAAGATTTTTTTTATTTAAGGGTTTTATGGGATGTGTTTATGGTTTTTTTGATAATTCTACATCAAAGGTAACACATTGTGGTTAGTTATGAGGGGTTACATATTGGAATGAAGTTGGTTGTAATAACACATAGATTCACATTTGCTTTAGAATACAATTAATTATTACTAGGATTTGTGCAATATCCCCAAGATGCCAAAGGATGGAAATAAATTCCAAAGTGTTTCAAATGAAATTGGGGGACGATTTACCCCTTAATAAATAAACCACAAACCAAAAAACCAATATATTATGCCTGATAAAAACAATACAACTCAACCATCATCTTTATTACAAAACCACATCAAAGTGTACTGAAGAAGAATACAAAGTTACTATCAATGTAAAAAAGTGAAAGATAACTATAAGAACTCTAATAAAACCACAATACTCTATGCTCCACAAGCTCAATGATACGACATCACCAAACAACCCAAGTATCACATGGTAGTTCTAAATATGTGTGATAATTTACATTTTCCCATTACTCGGAAGATAGAATCTAAAAAACCCCAAATTTCCAAAGCATGGGTGAGTATAAAACTCAATAATCTTTCTCCAATCAATTCCCTACTCATTCCACTATGATATAAAGTTTATCAAAATTTATATAAAGTAGTTTCTATAAAAAAATTTCCCATAATAGTTTATAACTAAATATAAACAAGTCCCAAAAACATTTATAACCAAAAACCTAAACAAGTGCTATTGAAAAAAAAATTCTTTTCATATTCCAATAAAAATAACCAAACAAGGCATTAAAACCATTTCTTATTCACATTTTGGCATATCAATTCCCTTCCACTCATTCACACATTCAACTGTGCATGATTCGTTATGATAGTTCTATACTCAAGAGTGGTTTATCATTGATCTACCATGTTGTCACGTGAAAATTATACCCCATGTTACATTACACCTTTGGATCTAAGTACATGGTAATTTTCCAACCAAGCCTCATAAATGTGATATACACACACACCACTATTATGCCAAAACCATTTCAAATAACCATTTCAAACCATTTCAATAAAACCATTATTTTATTAAAACCCATTTACACAAGAAAAATCAAAACACCCATTTCATCTCAATAAAATCTGTCCTTTTATTGAAAGCCCCTTTTATAAAATATATTTACCATCATTCCATAAAAATCCAATTTTAAAAACAAGAATCAAACACTTTAATCAAAAGCACCAATTTTCCAGATTTTCCACAACCATCACCAAAGAGGGTTTCTATAAATCATAAAGCATCCAAATAAAAATTAAATATACCCAAACCCATAAATTTGAAACCATTGCATTCAATTATACTAACAGTATTTGATAGTGAATTCACATACCTTGATGGTTTTGATGAAAACCAAAAATGGACAAAGAACACTCAAGTATAATTGGTTGATTCTCCACAAAATCGCCTTAGATCTCTTCTCCTACCAACAACAAGACCAGATATCTTCATATTTTGAATCCAAAAACATATATCTACCCATAAAGGGTGTATATATGATAAATTATATGATAGGATAATTATAAATATATATATCTAAGAAAACATGACATGAACGGTGGAGAACGACACTTGCTGCAAGAATAGAGATTGAAAACGCCAAGGGAGGGCTCATGATTGATTCCAAATCACATAGGAGAGGTTCTAATACCTTGAATGGATAATAATATAGATTTAGAGATACCAAGTATGAAAAATTATATATTTATAGGGAAAATGAGTGAGATATTATTTTTTAGGATCTATCTTTAACTATGTGCACGGTTAGTATGCACAGTTAGACAAATCGTGCACAAACTGTGTGTTAGCTACTACCTTATGGAAACAATCACATTACCTCCTCACCAAGTCTCCCTAACAATTCATAAACCATTCAAATAATAATACATCAAAACTACTAGTGCATACAGTTTATTATTGGATTTCGGCACAGTTTAGACAAATCATGTGCATCCCATGCGCATCCCCTTTTCCCCCAAAAACATATCGAAAGTTCACCCAATTATACCTTCCTTCTCCCTTACACTCTATAAACATAAAAATAACAAAGTAAGGGTTATATACTAGAAACTGGGGGCACTAAATTCTCCTCACCATTGGTCATTATGTCCTCCAAAAGTAGAAAATCATAACATCTCTAAAAGAGTTCTATATATTTCTCTTTCATTTCTTTCTCATGTTGCCAAGTCTCTTACTAAATCTAACCACATCTCTATACCACCCACACTATACTGGTTCTTTTTCCACGTAAGACATTATATTTCCTATCCACAATCCATACCTATATATGTACCAACAAAACATCTATATCTAGGTCAATGTAATCAGATATGATCACATGGTTAGGATCATGTTGATACTTTTTCAACTGAGATATGAAAAATGCATTTTGCACTGAACTGAACCATGGTGGAAATTCTAACCGATATTTCACCTCTCTAACTCATTCAAGTATCTCAAAATAGCCAACATATCTAGGTGATAACTTGATTTTCCTCCCAAATGACAATGTCCAAGCCATGGATAGATCATCAAGAACACATGATCACTCACCGCGAACAAAAAAATCCCCAAAAATGATCTACATACGATTTCTAAAGACTTTAATCCATGTACATCTTTTTTTGATCAAATAAATATTCTAAATAATTTCATGGATAAGGCTCAACCAAACTATTTATGTCTCATGCGTTTCCATCCAACACAATGGAGAATGATAAGGAAACCCATACAATGCTTCAAAGAGATCCATATGAATCGAGGACCGATAACTGTTATTATGAGGGAACTCCACTAAGGGTAATTGTTCCACTCATGAGACAAAAAAATCCATTACACAATCTTGAAACATGTCATCCAACTTCGTTATCATCCTTTTAGATTTCCCATCCATATGAGGATGATACACCATACTCATTGTCAACTAATACTAATGAATTTCTGTATGGATTTCCAGAAATGAGATGTGAAACTTAGATCTCTATCAAAGACTATCAAAACCGGTATTCCATGTCTGTTTACCACTTGTTGGAAATATATTTAGGATATATCCTTCATTATATGAGTTTCATGAATAGGGATGAAATGGTCCAACTTGGTAAGCCGGTCCAATATGACCCATATGGCATCCTGTTTATGAACCATTCTTGGGAGACCAATAACAAAATCCATTGCTATCTGCTCCCATTTTCACAATGGAATAGGTAAATAATAAAACATACCTACTGGTCTATGATGTTCTGACTTAACTTACTAATAAATTAATCAACTTTAAAGTAACTCAATAACTTTCATTTTCATGCAGCTCCACCAAAATTGCGCCTTCAACACCTTATACTTCCTCAATATTCTGGGATGTATGACTCATATCGAATGGTGGTAAGCATGAAGAATTTTATCCTTAAAAGAAATAGGTTCAACCATATGATCTAAGAACCACATAACCTAAACCTCATCAAGTTTCCATCCATCAATGGTATCCTCACCATTGAGTTTTGAACTCATAACCAAGAATTATGCATTGGATGTTTGTGCCCCTTTGGCCATCTTTACCGAATTAGGAACCATGGAGACTAAGAAGAAACTACAACATCGCCTTGGTCTTCACATTCCACATGCATGTGTGCTAGGACTGAAATTAATTTCCACTCATATGAAGCTTCCTTCGCTATCTACACTAATGAATTTCTTCTTAATGCATCATCCACTAAATTACCTTTTCCCAGTGTATACATTGAGTCAAATTCAAACATCTGCAGATACTCCATCTATCACCTTTTCCACAGATCCCAATACTGTTGTGAGAAAATATGTATCAAGATTTTTTTGTCCATGAACATAGTAAATTTATCACCAAATAGATAATTACACCAAGTCTTTCAAGGCATGGACAACCATAACTAACTCCAAATCAGGTGCTGGTTAATTCTCCTCACGCACTCTCAACTACCTTGAACCATAAGAAACCACATGGTCTCCTTGCATGAGAATACATCCCAATCCAGATCTCGAAGAATCATAGTACAACACATTCCCTTTCCCTAATTCTAGAAAAATCAAGATAGGTTCTGATGTAAGAAAAACCTTTATCCCTTTGAAATAATTGTGGTATTTTTCATTCCATCACAATGGAACATTATTCTTTGTCAAATCTTTCATCGGTGAATCAAGTCATGAGAAGTCATGCACAAATCATTTGTAATAACCATATAAATTAAGAAAACGTTTTATCTTAATGTCATTATTCAGGGGTTTCCATGATATAATAGCTTCTATCTTTTCAGGATGCCCTGAAACACCTCTTTTAGAAATTACATGTCCATGAAAGCATACATATTGTATCTAAAAATAAAAAAATTGATAGTTTGGAATACTAACAATGGTCTCTCAAGATTCCCAAAACTATCATCAAATGTTGCTTATGATTAAACTTTTTCCTTGAATACACCAATATGTCATCCACAAACACCATAAAAAAATAATCCAAATATCGCTGAAATATCTAATACATCAATTCCATGAAGACCACTGGTGCATTCGTGAGACCGAAAGGCATTACAACATATTTTTAGTTCCCATATCTACTTCTGAAAGTTTTTTGTAGAATATCTTCCTTCCAAACTCGCCATTGATGATATCTTGATCGCAAGATAATTTTTGAGAACCACTGGGCTCAACTTAATTGATCAAACAGATCATCCTAGTGTGGAAGTGGATATTTGTTCTTTATCGTAACTAGGTTACACTTATGATAATCAACATATAGTGGAAGAGTTCTATTTTCTTTCATTATGAACTAGAATGGTGCTAACCATAGAGACACAACTGACTAAATGAAACCTTTCCTTTCTAGATCCTCAAATTTCACTTTCATTTCCCTTAACTCGGTTGGTTCCATCCTATATGATGGAAGGGAAATAATACTGGTCCCAATACAGATATCAATCGTAAACTGTACTTCCATTATAGGTGGTAACCCTAAGAAGTTATTGGGAAATACATCTATTATTTCATCCAAAGTGCTAGAAAATGGTATCCTCGATATATTCTATCAATGCCAAAGTCAACGATTCCAAAATGTAAGAGATTGTGACCACCACTAGTGCCAACAAACCTATTTCACCTGTCTTCACATGACTTTGTCCTCAGAAGAGAGGTTAAACACCATCCTCAGCTCTGAAACTAATTGTTCTGCTATAAAATTAATGTGATCCTTGAACATTGTTAACCAATCCATACCCAGGATGAAATCAAAGGCATCCAGCTCTAACACCAAGAAGTCCCATTTTATCTCAACTCCATAAATAGTTATAGAACTTGCTCTACATAGGAAGGCTTTGCATACTCTTTCCCTGAGAGAAGTATGATTTTTTATCACAGATGGTAACATATCATGTTTTTAACTTATAAAATAAACATCATGAAAATAAATGAAGTAATGAGATGCACCAGTATCAAAAAACACTTTCATAATTGTATAATTCAATAGACTCATACCTCCTACCGTAGATGGTATAGCCTGACCATCTAATGTCATATGCTCAGCTCCATACAATTACTCCATCACTACACTTTTCTCCTTGTTGACATGCTGAGATTGACCTTTCTAAGGTGTCATGGTGTTCCTAGAATCCCCATTGATATATCTACTCTTTTGATTAGGCTGATTCTTCTTTCCTCATCTCGTGGAAGTATATGATGTCTATGACAGATGAGAAGTGTCTTACAGACCTAACCTCAGAGCACTGTGAGAATAGCACATAATATTTCACATATTGTTGCAATTATGGCATGTTATTTTGGGTACTGTACACTCTCATCTCATGTGGTCAATGGAACCACATTGTAAGCATCCCACTTGCTTCTTTGGTCATGGGGGAAGGTTCACTAATCCAGTTTTATAATTCTGCATTCTGCTCCCACCTTCGAAATAGGTGTCCCTCTTCTACATGATTCTAGAATTAGAGTTCCCACCATTTCCTATAGGTATCATCATACATCCTCCTCTCATAGATCCTGAGATATCACATTCATCCACTATTTATCTATTAACTATAATTGTATAATCTGTAATATAGAGCACCATAATCATCAAGAGAATCTCCTGCCTTAGCCCTGATTCGATGATGCGTGCCTTCAAGGACACACTAGCCACAACCTCTAGTGCAAAGCACACTAAATGCTTGAATTTATTCAAATATTCTATTACAGAGATATTTTCGTACTTTAGGATGAAGAAGTATATCATTCTCTAGATTCTAAACATGTGAAGATATAATTTTTTTAAAAAAAATTCCTCAAAATCCTTCCAAATAAGATTGTGATCTATTTTATCCTACACCGCCAAATCCCACTATTGGAATGCAATATCATAGAGCATATAAGTTTCCAACTTGAAATTTAATTCCAATGGTGTGCCGATGAATGAAACGATACGAATAATCATATTCAGCCACACCTTTTCCTTTTAGGGTTCAAAATCACCCCAAAAGATAGATGGATTATATTTCATGAACTACTAGGAATGATCCACATGCCTTGGCTCATCCCTCTGGTTCCAAATATCAAATACTTGGAACAATTAGACGATACTCAGAACCAAATATTGGTTCACTTATGGTTCAGGTGAAAACACATTCTCTATAGCTTCTTCTGATTGGTTTCTATGATTCTTATCGGGTTCTATTTGATAAATAGAAAACAAACTCTGTAAGTATCACAATATAGAAACTGATGTCTTAGCATTTCAAATTATATCACATAAACTATCATATAATTTCTTTCCAAAAAAACCTCTTACATGTATAGACGTTTTTGAAAATATCTATTCTTTCTTTTTAAAATTAAACTATTTTCAAAATGCATTAACCACGCTCTTTTCAAAATCATTCATTTGAAAACAATCAAATCATTTTTCAAAAATTTCCACCTTTTCACAAAAATCATATTTCATTACTCAAAATAAAATATGCATTCCTTCTAAGAATTAATTCCTCCAAAATCATTTCATTCTCGTATCATTGGATAACCCCAAGATAATGAGATTCTAAGATCCTATAACTATCTCCAAAACACTTATGTACCCAAATCCCTGGTAACATGACGTTCAACATAAAAAGGTTAGCTATATCTTTTTATAATGTAAATTTCAAGTCCTAAAAATCCTAATCCTTTCTAAGATCATAGACCAAGGAATATACAAGAACAAATTTCAACTCCAAGACCAAGAAAACTGATGACTACTTGTTCCACAATGGAAGGACCAAGTTGATACCATTTATCCCAAGGAAACTTTTGTATCGAACAAACTAATACCATTTGTAATGAGCCATATATTCCCATTGGATTGAGAATTCAATGAATCATTCCTAGGACTTAAGTGAAATCCACAAGATGCCAAAGGCTGGAAATAAATGCCGAAGGGTTTCAAATGCAAGTGGGGGACGATTTACCCTTTATGAAATAAACCCTAAACCAAACAACCATTATAAGATGAATGATAAAAATAACACAACTAAACCATCATATTTATATTGAAACAAAACCAAAGTATACTACACAGGAAGAAAAAGTAACTATCAATGTAAATAATAGGAGACAAATACAAGAACTCGAATATGACTAATAGACTCCATCCTCTATAAGAGCCATTCTCTAGTATCACCAAACATCCCCAGTATCATGAGGTGGTGCTAAGTACATGTGATAATTTAACTTTCCCCATATCCTGGAAGATAGAATATACAAAATCACCAAAGTTCCTAAGATGGGGTGAGTATAAATATCATTAGTCTTTCCCACATTGACTTCCCTACTCACATCACTAGGATAGAAACATTGGAAGCATTTATATAAATCAGTTTCTATAAAACAATTTCCCAAAATATTTTATAACTAAATATAAACAACACCTATAACCATTTATAACCAAAAACGATACAAGTTATATTAAAACATATTTTAAAATAAGTCATATTCCCCTGAAAACAACTAAACAAGGCTTTAAAACAATTTCTCATTCATGTTTTGGAATAACCATTCTATTACACTTATTCACACATTCAACCATGCATGCTTTGTTAGGACAGTTCTATACTCATGAGTGGTCTCTCATTGATCTACCATGTCGTCACATGATAATCATACCCCATATGCCATTACACCCTTTTCATTGACAACAAGGTCATATTCCAACCAAAAAATGTAAATGCAATCTACACACACACCACAATTATGCGACAACCATTTCAAATAACCAATTCATTCCATTTTAATAAAAACATTCTTTTATTGAAACCCATTTACACAATCCAATTCCAAACAACCATTTCATCTCAATAAAATCACTCCTTTTATTGAAAACCCTTTTTAATAAATCCATTTGTCATCATTCCAAACAAATCCAATTTTAAACTATTTATGTTAAAATCATGAATGAAATGCTTTAATCAAAAACACAAATTTTCCAGATTTTCCCCAAACATCACTAAATATGTTTTCTAGAAATCATAAAACTGACAAAACATAATCAAATACACACAAATTGGTCAATTTAAATCCATTACATTTAGTTTTACAAAGTGGAGTCGAGATTTAATTAACCACCTCAATGGTTTTGACGAAAATTGAAAACGGACGAAGAACGCTCAAGAAAATGGGGCTGATTATCCATAAAACATCCTTAGATCTCTTCTGATATAAAAAAAAGACCAAATATTATCATATTTGGCATAAAAAAATATATCTACCCATAACAGGCATAAATCTGAGAAACTAAGAGGAGAGGTGAAGTAGATCTATGAAAACATTGTAAGAATTGTGAAGAATGAAACTTTATACAAGAATCAAGCTTGAAAACACCAATGGAGGGCTCTAGATTGATTCCAAATAACTTGGGAGATGTTCTAATACATCTAAAAGAGAATAATACAGAGTTAGGGCTGATAAGGAGAAAAATGAGGGTGTTGGAGGCAAAATGAGTGAGATCCTATTTTTTAGGATCTAACATTATATCTGTGCATGGTTAGATTGCCCGGTTAGACAAACTGTCTGCTAACCAGCATTAAATAATATCTTATGGAAACCCTAGTATGAAATAATTTCATGGTATCCCTAACTATGTGCACACATTTCTAATGCTACTACCTCAAACGACTACTGTTCAAGGTTTCTTCTTAGATTTCCACATGATTTAGACAAACTGTGTGGAGCCTGTGTGAATCCCCTTTTTCACGAAAAAACTTATCAAAAGATCACACAATTATTTCATTCTTCACCATTACACTTTATCAACATAAAAATAAAAAATTAGGGGTTACATGATAAAAACTGGGGGGGACCACATAGTTGTTTTTGAGCTCTTCTTTTACTTGGAATTTCATGAGATGCATGATTCTTTAAAATACCATGTTTTTTAAATTATACCTATATGTGATAATTATAATCGATTTTATCAATGTTTTAAAGAGACTGTACACTTGGTAAAAAAGTGTATATTGATGGATTCATTAGTTATAAAATTGTTTTTTAGAAAAAAGCGTTTGGTAAAATTTTTTAAAAACTGTGTTTAAATCAAATTTTATGTTTGAAGGCATTAGCCCCCATTCCAGTCATTAAAGGGGACATATCCATTTTAAAAACTATTTTAAAAAGAGGGAAATATTTTATTTCTTAAATGACATCAATTAAATGTTTTCAATTTCTTAAAATGGATTTGAATGTGTTTTTCAATGGTTAATTTTAGAGAATCTATTGAAATGTAATTTAAATCATTATTAAAAGGGACATGACATTCTATGATAGTTTTATTATGGCACATTTGGAACTTTTAATGGTTTATAGGTTATGTGGGTGTGTGAAACCCTCTTTATCCCCTTATTTCACTGTGTTGATAAGAATTATGACCTCTAAGGGAAATTAAAAATATTTCTATAATATAGATGACATGAAATGGGATGTTTCTTGAAAGGGTGTTGGAGGAGATATTGCACTTACATATATTATTAATTAATTTGTTGATCATGTGATTTAATTTCTTTCGCACATTCTATTTATTGATTTCATGGAAACTCTAGGATAAGAGAGATTTATAGGTTTATGAAATAGTATAAATTCATATTCTACTAGTGTTCCTCCAATTGTGTTGTATGCTAGGTCTAGGTTGTAGTTCGCCAGATTAGGTTGGGATCAACCTAATTAGGTGGATTTTATTGTCTGGATTCAACATATATTTATTATTAGTCCCTTTTATTTGGTAAATTCAAGGATCATCTATCCTTAGGATATTGTGTGTTTACCATGATACTTATTATTTTTTACAATGTCGAATAATATTTCTCTAATTGGTCATATTTCCTTCCCCTAGATTAATTGACTCATGTGGTTTCATTGTGCGTGTGTTGTTTACTTTGATCCGATGTTCATATGGAACCATATTGGGTGTGTTTTTATTATTACATGGTATGATTTGTTTTTAAAAATATATTCTTTATAAATAAATTCCAAAAATTTGTATGAATGGAAATAAATGGATTTTCTCTTATTGGATCTATTTCAAAGAGAAGTTAAAGAAGTAATTTTATGTTGTTTTTATCTCTGTTTTATAAAAAGGTAATAGTTGATTTTATTGAAAAAAATTAAATGAGATTGGTTTTTCTATACACATTCATAAAAACCTAATTTCTATATGTAATTCAAACTAGTATTAATGAAATGGATTTTTAAATTAATTTCTCAAACTCTTTGGTGATATCCAATTAGTATCATTTTCTCTCTCTCTCTCTCACAGACACACAGATATATATATATATATATATACATATCAATTGTTGTATGAAACTATTATTCTCTTATTTTAGGTTTCTAACCACGAACTTACTCTATTTATGCTCAAGTCAGTCTGGTAGTGGCAGTATGGGATGTGGTTAGTGATATGGGTCACATGGATATGGGTAATACATTTTTGGGTTTGGTTTTGTTCTTCGATGCTTGTGTTTTAGTTTTATAGCTTCAAATACTCCTCAGATATTTTTTTTATTTGCGTGTTGATGTTTATTCATTTATTTTTTTAATTATATATTATATTAAATTAAGTTTTCTATAATTAATTTGTATTTATTATACTCTTAGTTGATGCTTCTCTTAGTATATTTACTGGGATAAACAATTTCCAAGCATGTTTCTTGATTCATAGGCACTAATTACCAGCTCATAGGGATCAAGAAAACCTTTTAGGCCTAGTGGTGAATTAGGTCAGTTGTCATGTTTAGTCTTCATGATATATTTCATTACTGGCATGATAACCACAAACACACTTCACAATTATACATCAAAAAAATATCATACTATTCAACTACTAGAATCTTACATAACACCTAATGTATAACCCACACTAATTTTCCAACCAAAATCAACTAACCACCAAAAAACTAGACTATAACACATCCCATGCTATCCAATACAGTATATTTTCCAAACACATTCTAGCCCACACATTCCAAAATCCCAACACATGTTAACCAATGAAACACTACTAGATAATATATAAAATTCATCCCATTACAGATCCTACATTAAGTACACAATCATATAAAAAACAATAATTTCAATAACTCACACCAATTGATTCCAATATCAATTTCTTTTGATTCTTCCTTAAATAAAACATTCTTTCTTTTTAATTCCCCCTTTTCAACATAATCTGTCCATTACCATCATTATGTTAATATCCATTTATGAAGGTGTATCTCAAAAAATAAAAACATTATCATGGAATTCTCAAAAAAATAAATGATTTAAAAAAAGTAGTAACAAGAATTAATTACAAAGGAAAATCCTAAAAGTTGGTAAAAACATGAAAATAATTCCCTTATCATCAATTATAATTAAGTCTGATTATTTATCATTGTTAATATAATACATACTATTAACCCAAGGAAATAAAAATTATTAAACCCTAATAGTTTTCATACCACAAAATGAGAGTTCTCAAATAATCTACCACTACTCGAACTTCATGAATCACTATTCAAAGATAAGGAAAAGAAGAGATGAACCCATTATTCAGATCATAATAAGGGAAACATCAACAACCTAAATCACAATATCCATCATCAATCACTATTTTTAATCACTTTCAATCCAACTATATCCCATAGCCATAAAATTCTCTGGATGTTGAAATGAGACAATACCAATAAGTAAAAGGGAAGTAATCACCTCAATCGGAAGAATTCATGATCTAAAGAAGCCACAGATTAATAGTTTTCAAAGTATTCTCAAGACACTCTAAAACACACCTATGGAAACCGGTAGTTTGAGAGAAAAATAAGGGATTTGAGAGAAACCCAGAAGGATAACAGATTTATATCTGGGTTGAAAAATACATTTCCATGGTGTGACAAGATGTCTCCATATTCTGACAAAAAAAATCTAAATTATGGTATAATAAATTTTTGTTGTACAATGATCAATCATTAGTAAATATTTGAAATTAATGTCATGAATCACTCAAATATGATATCTTTAAAACTCATTAAAATAATCTGATATAATTCAGCTAGAGAAGAATCACACCATGTTCAATACTGCAACATAGTGACACCACATAAGATAGAATCATTGAGAACCAAGCTAATAATATTCCCACTATAGCACATGAGAACATTATTAGATACACACACACACACACATTCACGCTAGGTGGAACCCAAGAAATCTTCCCGGATATTTTACATTATGACAATAATGACTCGAAATATGATCAATCACCTATATATTCACCCTTTTCTATAGTCAACATGTTCACATTATGATCTTAATGGCCACACCACTACCTACCTCTCTCAAATTAAATTTCATCTCCAATATCACTTTCTTTTCTTCAAGATCTTCCCAAAACCCAAAAACCATAATATAATAAAGAAATGGGACATAATGGTCAAGGACATTACATGATAAGGAAAATAAATAATCTCTTAAAAGGTGGAATATTCTATATATACTCTTTCTATCCATTATAAAGAATAATAAATATTTATATGAATAACCATTATGTGAGAATTCAAATCAAGAAGGATAAAATAATCCATGTTCTAATATTCCCTTCAAATGTTGAAGAAAATGTAATGATTCTCAAAATTTATTCTTTTCGATTGGCTTGAGATAGAGAATGAAGATATATACAAAAATTATATCTGGTTAATTATAAGTTACATATTATTTTTATCATACCACTATAAAAAATATGATAGACCAACATTCTAGATTCATTATGATGAAGATTTCATGAAGTGTATAACAGAGTACTAATAGTAGTTTTATTGTTGAAACTAAATAATTTTAAAAAGTTTCCATTGAGGTCACATTACACCATAAAGGTTTAGATACATTTAGAAACCAAGAATTTAACTTCAACCATCATACTCATCTCAAATTCACTTTGCATAAGTTCTCCAAAAAAATTACATTTGTTTTTCAAGTGGATCGAGAAATAATGTCATCATCATATATTTATATGATAATGGAGTTGTTAAAAACTTTTTTGATAAAATGGTTATGTTTTTTTATTTCATTAATAAATTAATTTTCAATAATAAATATAAATAATATATTTCAATAGGATATTTGAGCTTATTTCATATTATAAAGATCCTTATTAACATTATAAAAATAATCGATAAATTGTGATATTTCGAAAACATGAGGCAATTTGACATAAAATTTCTCCTAAACATATAAATTAAAAAATTTACTATTCACATTAATTTGAAATATAATAAAATAAAGATGAAATAAAAATGATAATGCAATTTATATAGACTCAAGCCTTTCCACAAGATAAAAAGTTATTTTATGGTCTATTCTCTCTCCTTGATTGTTTCCTTGGAAAGATGTCCATCATTATTCTGAAAAATACTTCCATTCTCATCAAATTTATTTTTTAATATATATTTATTTATTATAAAAAAATATTATTACGATTTTAAACTAATTTTATACCCTTATTCTGTCTGAATTGATTGACTTTCTCTTGCATATCAATTATCCAACATTCATCACATAAAAAATTATCTTCCATTTTTGGTTAAAATTAAGATAAGAATGTATGATATTCATATTTATTCAATAATGATATTGAGGTTTTTATAATATAGTATATATCACCTATACGTTTTTCAATAAAACCATTATTTAAAAATCTATTGTTTTAGGCTAATAAGGTTATTATTTCATATCTACAAGATTTTCATCCTCTAAAATATTTATATTAGGATTAGTGACATATGATATTTATGTTGAAACTTTTATATTAGGTGTAATATAGGGGGATTAAAAAATATGTATCACTTCAATAATCCATATATTTAGAAATCAATTTTAGAAAAGTATCATTTTCATCAAACTTCACATAAACAATTTATTCAAAAATGTGTTATTATCTATATAATACCCAATAAACCTTACATATGGTGGAGTAATAATGAAAAATTCCTTCATCATATTTTAAATTAAATTTATTGAGGCTATCATTAGTATTCAAAAATAATATTTTGTATCCAAAAACTCTAAACTAACCAACCTTAGGTTCCCATCCATTTGACAGTCTCTAAGAAAATTCCCTTAAAACCAGATGAAGTAAAATATGTTTTGTATTGTATTAATTCATATTTAAAACCTAATCAAAAAATATATAGTAACCTGATTTTTACACAATATAGAATAAGTAATCTCTTGAAGAGTTCTATTTCTTCTTGATGTGCCTATTAATCGGTTTTACCACTCTCTCAACTTTTTTTATTTCATGGGGAAAATTGTTTATTGGATTTTAGTGGGAACTCAATAGTTAAACAAAAAAACATAGCTTATATATTAATGCTTATACCCGTGAGAGGGGTGGGGAGGGGTGGGGTTAAATCAATGATACTTCTTTTATAATTTTTTTTCTTGAAATAAACCTTTATGACATATTATAGTCACATATACTCAAAAAAAATTTCTATTACTTACCCAAATTACTTATAAAATTACATAATAAAAGGCATGTATGATTTTCACTTTTTTCACCCCAAATGATGGGTGAATAAGTACTTGATATGATCTGGTCGAGTTTAAATCACCAATTTTCCACTAATAAAAAATTTGATTGCATGTTTTTTGGGGAATACATCATTCTGAACACAAAATAAGTGTTTATCAAAATATTTCTCCCAATAATGATTTTAATTCTTCCACCACTAGATAATAAAAATCCTTTAATATAGTTATCGAGATCTTCATATGAATTTCAAGATGTCATAATATTACCATATGAGATCTTCTTCTAATTATATGACTTTGACATCTAGGAAATATTCAGAAGCACTACATACACATTTACCTTCATATCCTTATATATATATATAGTTTTATTCATCTTCAATGTTATATCGTGTTCTCTTCCCACTATATAAATTCTCTTTTTTTAATATTCTAAATATTCATCAATTCTATAATACTAAATTCCAACTAAATGTTTTTTTTAAATAAATTTTTTTCTTACCATGATGCATCAATGATATCTCCTTGATTATAAGTAATTACTTTCCGATGATCTCCCATAATTAATCATGGAATCTTTCCTTAAAACATCATAAATAATCTCTTTAACATTGACCTCCAAATTTACAAGTAAATATACAATGAACTTATCATGACATGAAAGAGTCCCTCATAGTGTGGTTTCGTCAAATATTCCATGTGCGAACAACCATATATTTAACCATCATTTGAATGTTTCATATCATATCTCATAGAGAAATGTGTCACATAAAATTCCTACTACCATAGTAAGACCTTAAACATATACTTGTTTAACTATCATTATAGAATGGTCCTTTTTCTCTATGTGATGGTTGTTTCCTTCCCCTGAAAAAAAAAACATCATATAATTTCTAAAATCATGATTTTAATAATAATGATGATATTTCAAAAAAATATTTAATATAAAAAAATAATTTGATTTAATTTCTAAAAGTGTCTTCTATAATTCTAGAATTTAGAAAATTTTAGAGAATAACCTACATGTAAGAGGAAATGGAAACAATTTACCACTGTGAGTACATTACTTTGTAGAATTTTTATATCAAATGATGTCCCTTGTTAGCTCAAGGGAATATCGGTATTCCTTTTTAATTTATCCCTAAATGATTATTATGAATTAGTTGAACAAACCTTACATATCTGAATGTTCTTATGGACTTTCCTAATTTTTTTCTTTACATCCCTGTGTAATTTTACATATTCCCAAATATGAATTGTACATATCTTCCATGTGACCCTTACATACCTTAGGGTGTCCTAGGTATGTTGAAAAATTTCGAGTTTTCAATCATAACTACTTTTGTGTGTGCGTGTGTTTAGATAAAGAGAATATTTTGCGTACACTCCCTTTGACAATTTCTTGAGTTCTGAGGCAGAGGTGATTTTACATAAGAATTA
Organism: Viscum album; assembly: GCA_963277665.1. Classification (NCBI taxonomy): domain Eukaryota; kingdom Viridiplantae; phylum Streptophyta; class Magnoliopsida; order Santalales; family Viscaceae; genus Viscum; species Viscum album. Next base: position 1,433,849,643 of record OY728145.1, read on the forward strand.
GATGACTCTCCCACATCAAATATTTTTCTAATTTCAACTTCATTGAAATGATTCCTACGTATTCACTACAATTTCATTCCCTTTATGATTTCTTTATCTCTACTCATCGAAATGGCCCAAGGGCCTTCATTTTTTTTATTTTTTATAATTGACCTTTCAAGGGGTGAGGTGGAACCCTTACAAGGCTCAAAGTCTCATAGACAATTACATGACCCGAAGGTCTTGAGGGAATCACCCAAACATGAAAACTTGGAACATCTCCTCCCCAACAGATGTCATGATATCAGCACTCCATCATTGCATGGATGGTCGGATAGCTCTCCTCTGAAAAGTTTCCCAATCCCGGTATCGATGGAAAGTCTATACCCTCTCATTCATCCAATTTCAATTATATCTACTCTAGTGAATTCACAAGCCTTGAATCGTCATCTGAAGCATTAACCCTTATAGTTTGATTAGTACATCTACATTCATGTTGCCTGAAGGCCTTGGGGTGGCCCTAAGGCCTTAAGGTGGCCCGAAGGCCTTGATAAACAACTGGCTCGAAGGCCTTGGGTGGCCCGAAAGCCTCGCAGGACCAAAGGACCAAATCGGTGTCCCGGAGGCCCGGATGGATGAATAGTTGCAGCTGCTACAGTACCAAACAGTACTTGTTACATCCCTTGCTATAGTACTACTACAGTTCCTTCTACGGTACTACATCACAAAAAAAATCAAAAAAATTATTAATATATTAAATTTATTCTCACACAATACTGAATTCAAATAAAACATTAGAAATATTCCATTATGTTCTTCATTCATTTTAAAAATCCATTTTATTATAGAATTCCTTGTTCTAAAAATTATGATTAATGTATTTAACATTATAGAATTTTTCAAACTATAGATTCTAAAATTATCCATCATGTTCACTATAGATAGTGATTATAAAAGGTTTTTTCTCATTTTCAACTAGAAAATAATTTTTTGAAATAAATTGTGTATTTTAGATTTTTTGAGATAAAGAAAACCAAATTATATATAGTGTAATCATCAACATGGACATACAAATAAAAATTTTATCTCATACTTATATTTTTAGCAGTTTTGAAATGATCTATATGAAATAATTATAGTGGTCTAGATTTCGACATGCCACTTATTGTTTTTAGGATGACTTTGTGTTTCTTTCCATATAGACAGGTGTCACAAAAATTTAACGTATTATACTTATGTTCCAAAAAGTCCTTTATATTTAATTTCATGAAATGTTTAATCAAGGTTTAGACATTATAGTGTGGAAATATTATATTCCAAAACCAAGTCCTATCCTCAATTACATGAAGAAATGTAATGTTTTTATAGGTAAATTTATCTATATTTATGTTATAAACAATATCATGTGTATTTGATGATAATATTTCAATTCCTTATTAATTATTTTTGAAAAAAAAATTATTTACATTTCCTATAGAGTTACATTGATCACATAACTGACTTATATAAATGAGATTATTATTATGTAACAAAATATAAAGAACAATATAAATTATGGTCTCACTGAAAATAGTTATATAAAAAATCCCATTATTCAAACTTATGTCCTCCTTAAAATTTTATCAGGTTTTGAAAGTTAGACTTGTTTTCAATCATATGTCTTGGGAAACTATTATCTATGAAACGAATGTATTTTTTATCTAGTACCCTGTACATTACCCAAAAATTATATGGTAATTTATTTTTATACCAATGCATTATTAGACATAGAAAAATTAACAAAATTAACATTCAATATACTCATTTCCCTAATAATTCTATATTAAATGGAAATAAAGACCCTATAAATATATTCTTTCACCATTTTAAAAGATTAATGTTTCCTCAAGGAGAATAGATATTTCCAATTATCTACTTTCTAGAATAATGTAAATTATTATGAAAATTACATAATTAAATGATTATATTGATAAAGTGTTTTTTAGGTGAAGAATATCCCACATAGAATATTACCTTACGGGGTTTTTTAAAAATTTAAAATCTTTTATAGATTTGTACTTATTTCCATAAATTTCGTTTACAAGTTATTTTTTATTCCAATTAAGGATTTATGTTTTGTAAATTCATTATGATGTTTAGAAGATGTAATAAAATAAATTACATATTGGGATTTTTGTGTAGATATTAGAGAAAAACAATTTTAATTTTACTTAACAAAACCTTCATTGGAATGTTTTTGTTTATTTTAAAATTTTATGTAAAAAATTAAAAGTCTTTATATTAATTAATTTTTTTCATTGTTGGAGAATAATCTTCTTAATTATCTATATAATCAAAAGAATATAAGGAATCAGTAGTTAGATAATTACTAACCTTCATCATGAAGCACATTTAATCCATTTTATTTATTGAGATACATCTAGAAACTTTCTTTTGATCATAAATATCTGTATTACATTCTATAGAAAAAATCAAACATTTTATTCTAGGTGCTAATAGACATTAAAACATTCTTTCCTTTGTATATATTTTTCCTTATTAAATCTTTATCTATATTCTCTAACCCTAGAAAATTTCCTTTAATATGTCCCAGTTTCTAACATACATAACATATGAAATGATTCAAATAGTTTGTTTATTCTCATCTACTAGATCTTCTGTATCATTCTTTCCTATATTTAGGGTTATTTTTATTTCATGGTTCTATCCTATTAAAAATATTTCCTATCTGTTTTGTTGATTGGGAATACTCATATTTTCCATGTTGTAAAACACCATCATCAAATAGATGTTTTTATGTAGTTGTATTAAAAAAATAATTTATTTTTATTTTTCTCTTTCTCATTATTTCATCTTATAATATGTTCATATTTAATCAAATTTATGATAATTTCATCAAATTTTAGATATGTGAGATTTTTAGTATCCTCTATTGCAATTATCTTTGATTCCCATTTCTTTAAAATAAATCCAATGACATTATTAACTATATAATAATTTAGAATATATTTTCATTACAATTATTGTAAAATATTCATGATGGTCTTGAATCATTGACACATTTGAACTATGATCTCTATAGGTATGAAATTTGAAAAATATTACTCTACCTTGAGCAAAAATCATCTTGTTTCTGTAACATTTTATATCCTAAAATGTGTTAACTATTTCTTCCTGAAAATTCCATTACTTTTTTAACAAGAAGAAATGTGATTATAGACGTTCCTTGTCATATCACAAAATAGAGTAGTTCAAACTTCATAGTTGAGTTAAAAAATGACTTTTAAAGTATGGGCCTTGTCATTGTTTCACAAACACCAAACCAGGAAATTGATTTTTGACGGAATCTCATTGCACCAGAGAGATGACCCCCATGGATCCTGTCTAGGGTTGGAGTACAGAGCCAACCGATACACCTTCGTAGTGAACCAGCCCATGGAAGAGCCTGTGAAGACAAGTCTGTGCAGATTAAAATTGAATAAAATTACATCCAAGAGCTCCAGCTGATCAGGACTAAGAACCATGCTGATGAGGCCCTAAAACATGCTGTCCTGGTAGAGGGTGATATCAGGCGCTAGGAACTAGGGGAATCAGAGAACGTGACCCACCCAATTGAGGACACGGGCAGAGATTTTATCCACTAATTAAACCATCAAAATGATGTATCCAGGACCTACCTGGAAAGATCAGAGCCCCTAGATAATCCATGGGAAAGTTCCTTCCATGAATTCCCAGTCGGGTCCTCAATCATCATTCTCTAATTCGAGAAGTGTTTGGATGTAAAGAGAAATCTCTTCTCCTTGTTTGTATTTTTCCCACTCCATTTATTATAGGATTCCAAAATACGGTTGAGCTCTTGAATGGACCGACTATTGTCGTTGTTGATGAGAAGAAAATCTTCTACAAAGAGAATGTGAGAAATCCCAGTAATGTTTGACCTGTAGGAAAAATGTTGAAGGCTACCCTAATGCATGTATTTGTTCAGGTATCTACTGAAGGAGTCTTCAATCAAGAAAAAAAGGTTCGGGGATAGAGGGTCCCCTTGGCGAAGACCCTGAACTGACTTGAAAGAAGCCATGGATCTTGTCCATGAATGTGATGAAAAAACCATGGAGAGAAAATGGATCTAAAATAGGTCAATAACTAGCTCTGAGAAGCCCATGCATCACATTACTGTAATAATAAAACACATAGAGGGTCTCAATGGCCTTCCAAACTTCAGAATCATCAGGGATGTTTCCAAGGAATAGATTGATCTCTTGTGGAATAACATGAGTAATAGAATCAAAGAAATCCTCCTAGTCCCTTGGGCATCCATTCCACCAGTGGGTATTAATTCCTACAATAAGAGAGGAGAAGAAATAAACATTCATACCTCCCACCTCATTGGGGTCATTAGTGAAGGATCCATCACCATGTAGGATGTTAGGGATAGTTGACATCTTTCATTCCTTAATGCAAGCTTGGAAATAAGTAGAGTTTTTGTCATCCTCCTTCAGCAAGGTTTCCCTCGAGTGTTCCCTGGAAACTCATTCATGATCGAGAAGAAGATCAGAAAGGCGACTTTTTCATGTTAACCTGATTTCATAAAAGATCATCATCCCATCTATCTTCCCGGCACAACTCCTCTTATTCAATGTCCATCTTAATACTGTCTAAGTCAACGTAGCAAGAATTTCTATTGCCAACCCACACCCATAGGTAATCTCGTAGATGCATTGGTTTATTATGGAAACCCACCATGATCCCTCTTCTATATATTTAAACTAGGAAAATCGAACTTGAGTGTTAAATGTAGTATCCGCAACCCAACGGCTCGAATTGAAGAACAGATCAGATCCCATGCTATGGCCCCCTAGCCGGATAAGGAGGGGAGAGTTATCTGGTATTGACCAAACCAAGTGTTTAGCCATGGAATTAGGGAAAGAAGAAACGACTATAAGGTTAGGCATACAACGATCCAGATGACAACATGTGTGCGAGTTTCCCTTTTGGTTATTACACCAGGTAAGTCTATCATCGGAGTATCCCATGTCAAGGATGCCATTCTGAGAAGTTAAAGAAGTAAAATCGAGTCTATCCCTTCATGGAAATGTGCAGCCACCCTTCTTTTCCATGGCATCCATAATGGTGTTAAAATCTCCCCTGAACAGCAATGCCTCATAGCCCGGATTGATATCCCCCAAATCATGCCAGAGGACCTGCCTCTCCCTTGTAATTAACATAGCATAAACATAGGAGAAGATTTTGTTATAGTGATTAAATCCAAGTTTTGTGGAAATTTGTTGGGTGGATGCTGCATGTTTGACCACTAAAATGGATTCATTCCAAAAAATACAGATGTGTTGGTTATTAGGTTCACCGTGCATGAAGTTATAAAGACCGATATTGAGAGAGAAGTCTTGAATCATAGAAGGATGTTTCTTATACTCAAGGATGGCCTGAACAATTCCCCATCTATAGGCCGAGACAGCCCGACAAACTAATCAGGAGGCAGGGGAGGTCGAACCGGCCTGGGTCGAGTCAGAGGAACCTCCGGCTGGGATGGATGAGGAAGCCCCGAGAGAGATCAGAAGCCACACCATTCGAGAAACTCATCCCGAGACCTGAGACGCGAATTCTGGAGGAGTAAGGTAGGCCCACCATTGTCACGAAAGGTGGAGACGTACAAACCGACAGGGGCCGAGTAGAGGTAACAGGTAGAAAATTTTGAAAATCAGGAGGCGCATGGAGTGCATTCAGGGAAACCAAGAAAACCATCATTTTTTAATAATACTATGTTGTAATTTATCAAAAAAAAAGGATTCAAAGGATTTCATTAAGAAAATAACTCAAAATAATGTTGTCCACAAATTATGGGTTTATAGAAACCCATATCAATGAAGATAGGTAGCATGAATAATACAGTTTAGGTATAGGAATTCTTGTAAGGGAAGTGAAATAAACATAACAGTCTTAACAAAACCCATAAAAAGTTGAAAAAAATCATTTTCGATTTAATGCAACCCATGTTAGATGGGATTATTATCACATGAATTGTTACAAGGATAAATATCCATGTGTAGGTGGATACTATATTGTATGGCTACAATAGTAGTTTATGAACATTGTTTAGGGATTAACACATCTCATGTGTTAGTGTATTTCACTTCCAAGATATCATTTAGAGTTTAACATTGCTAAGGTTATGAGGATATCTTTTATGTGAGTAGTTGAAGAATGTTCAATGGAAATATTGAAAATTTTTTATCAGTGGCTTCATGTACATAAAATTTGGTGTGAAGGGGTTAACATTTCTTATAGTTATTATTACTAAAGGAAATGGGGTTAATAAAAATATAGGGGGGGGGTTCTCAACGTTTCTATTGTGAATACATTTTTTATCAATTAAAATCATGTGGTGAAAAAAATCTATTCTACCAATATTTTTATCTTTATTGAATAAAGATTTTTAGTAGATCAACATAGTTACAAGTTATGGTTTTTAGACAAGCAATAATGATAATTTATTTTCACATGGATAAATAAGGGAGTTCAGTTTTTATTTTTTTCAATTAATGAATATTTTGGAGATCATGGGGCAGTTTTAAAATTGTACATATATTAGGATTGATTATTTGGCTATAAATGGAAAACTATAAGTGGGATGTTGCACAGATAATCATTATTCATGTAATGTAAATCATTATGCGCATGAGCCTTAGCTCAGTTGGTGAGGACTCTTAAGTGCATCCATGCGACCTGAGATCAAATCCAGGTGGAGGCAAAACTTCTGGGTACTGTAGCAGTACTATTTCCGGTACTATAGAGGAAACTATAGCAGACAATGTTTGTTGCTGTATCAGCCGGGAATTTTCCCCCGTTTGGGCCTTCAGGCCACCGATTTGGTCCTCGATTCCTTTAAGACCATCGGGTCACCCAAGACATCAGGCCAGTAAGGCCTTATGGCCACCTCAAGGCCTTTGGGACACCTTTAGTGTAGATGAAAACCAGACAACCTACAAGGAACAAGCTCTATAGGAGGATGAGCAAGAATCTTTCACGATAGTAGAAGCTACACAGATTGCAAGAATGAGATGGTATGACACCTGCCATCGGGACAAGACTGTGCATGCATGGGATAGCCTTTCCTAACATCCATGTGAAGTTGGAGAGCTAATTTCATGATGAAGATGCTAGGAGGAGCAGTTCCAAGTAGTTAGTCTGGGTTTTATGTAATGTTTGAATCCTACGGGCAACGAATTCCTCTAAGGCATATAGGGCCATGTAATACATACGCCTACGAGCATTGTAAGAGTTTAACATCACCCCTTGAAAGGTGGATTATCCAAAATCAATAAAAAAATAAAGGCCTTCGGGCCATTGGATGGATGTAATGTAAATCATGGTAATATATGGGTAAAAGATAGTCATGAAGGACACCTGAAGTGTTTTGTGTGGAAGAGAAAATATTTATTACAGTGGCTATTAATAGGATAATTTAATGAATACAACAAAGATAATATGTTACAAAATATGGAATAGACACTGAAAGAAAGGTTCTTCATTGTACCCTCACAATAAAGAAGAAAGAAAGGAGTTATGAAACTAAAGATATATTGAAGGGAGAACTGAATCTATAAAGGTGATTTAAATATTTATCTTCTCTTAATTCTAAAACAACCTAAGTGTTTAATACAAAAATATTACATCTTTTTAGATAAATATTCAAGACATTTCACAAATATAAGTCCAACGATTATATAGGTTTAGTGTCTTTGGAGACTAGTTGCACGATTTTGCTTATTTCATGAAAGATCTTGAACACTTCCCATTAAGATCATCACATTTTGTACTCTTCATAGAAATATGCTACTTAAACCATTTTTTATAACCTATGGAAAGGAATCAAATGATTTTTTGAGCTGAGATTCTTAGTAAGGATAAACAAGGAAGATATGCCCCCGTTTTGTCCTTTGGGCCACTGATTTGGTCCCTGAGTCCTTTAAGGCCTTCAGACCACCTAGGCCTTCATATCAATAAGGCCATAGGGCCACCTCAAGGCCTTCAGGCCACCTTTAAGTGTAGATGCAAACCAGGAAACCTACAAGGAACAATCTCTACCAGGATGATGAGCAAGGAGCTTTCACCACAACAGAAGCTAAACGTATTGTAAGAATTAGAGGGTATGTAACTTTCCATTGGGACAAGCCTATACATGAACGGGAATGCCAAGCCGAATAGCCTTGCGATGGTGGAAAGATGATTTCACGATGAAGATGATGGGGAGGAGAAGTTCCAAGTAGTTAGTCTGGGTTGTATGTAATGTTTAAAGCCTAAGGGAAATGAATTCCTCTAAGGCCTATGGTCTATGTAATACTTACGCCTACGGGCCTTGTAAGGGTTCCACCTCACCCCTTGATAGGTGGATTATCAAAAAATAAATAAATAATGAAGGCCTTCGGGCCGTTGTAGGTAGGCAGAAGATAAACATAAGGTTTTGAGATTATGGATATATTATAAAAAGTTCATACCCAATCTATCAGGGATCGTAAACATGCACCATGGCATAAAAATTTATTATTTCAAAATACATTAACCAAAAGAGTGATAAATAATTATAAATCAATCATGACCAATAGGTTCATGTCATGTAAGTGTGGCCCCATCTTAATTATAAAAACTATTTAATATGGATATGTTAAAATCTAAGACCATCAAATCATAATGCATCAGGCATAAACACATATTTCCCATTTCTTAATTGATCTAGAATCATCATTTTATCCCATAGTGGATCAATCACATCAACCTATTTCCTATAGTGGATCAAGCACATCGACATGTTTCCCAAATCTATCTCATGAGATATAACACTTTACAAAATTAATTTGATGGAGATATAGGTCTCCCCCATAAAATAATGAAAATATTTCATATGTGTACCACAAGATCATAAATCATTCGTCATATCATAACCCATTAAAAGAAAAGGGTTTCATGAACATTCCATCATAGCATAACCCATAGAAAGAAAATGGGATTCATAATCATCGCATGAGTTCATCATAGCATAACCCATAGAAAAAATGATTTTTATAAACACATCTTCATCATAATAATAAAACATAGAGAGAAATAAAATGTGTTATAAAATGATATCATATCCCCATTAAAACCTAGATAACATCAAATTATGTAGTCCTAGATGGAGAATTATTTTTAAAGAACACTTGAAAAATTTCTTGAGGAAAATAAACTTTTCATCTTGAAATCATTATTTAAAATCAAAAAATATCCCATGTTTTAATAAAAAAATTTCCTTAAAAATAACCTCTCAAACTTGTAAGGTAATCCTTTAATCATTGATCTATTTTGATAGCGAAAAATACCTTTTATATCATACACGATAAAATAAAGACTCCTTTCACACATTCAGTAAAAAGTTAAAAGATCGTTGTTTAAAATAAGATAAGAACATTAATTTAAAAAAATGATATTTCAAACATGGGTAAAGATTTATTTTAAAATCATTGGATAATAGTTAAAACATACATTAAAATATTTTTAGAAAACATGGGCATGGAAGAAAAAGGGTTTTCAACCAAATAGAGAAATAAATACAGTTTTTCCTCAAAAAACATTTGGAATAATAATTACATAACCATAATAAAATGAATGGAAAAAATTTATTCTCCATAAATAATAGGATAAAAAAATTCATGACATTATAGAGAGGTAGATCAGAGTATCTCATCATTGGAATCATATCATAAACAATCTTGATAAACAATGAGATTAAAATATTAAACATTTACACATTAGTATATTTTTAATCATATGCCCAATGAAAGAAAAAAACTTATATGGATATGTATATACCATAATTATAATGATAAGGATCATAAAATACATTCATGGATAGTACATGCACTACAAAAAAGCTGGTGCATATGGCATGTGTCCCATAGAAATAAAAGTGAGACGAAAATATCTTACCTTAAGTCTCAAATTCATTCATACATATTCCAAATTACTGTATAATAATTATAAGTATATTATAAATATATTAAATAAAAATAATTATTTTTATCATACTATTTATTACTTACTTATGACCTTTTATTACCATATTATTAACAATTCCTTGTTAAAATCATGTTTCGGGTAATAATTGCTTCGTTTTTCATGTATGTTTTAGTTAGGTATTTTTTACCCCTATACATTGATCATTGTTAAATAATATATATAATGTTAAAAATTATATAAATACTATATTACTTCAATATATAGGTATTTATAGTAATCCATTATAGTTAGATATAGAAAATGAATTACACCGTTCATGGAGACAGTAGGTTATACGTACACATGAACTTTGTTACCATTTTTTGAAAGGATGAAAATAATGAAAGGTAAATTATATATTACCATTATAAAATCATCTTTATGTTATATATTTCAAATATGATAAATAAACATGTTCTTATTTCCTTCCATGTAAAGCATAAGTGAACAATAAATCACATCGGTTCGTGGGGTGGTAATCTGCTGTACACAAGAGCAACGTTATCGTATTCCAAAAGAATATAATGTAAGAAAGTATATGAGATATTATAATAATAAAGGTATAATTATTTCATAAATATCATATAAATATGTTAAAACCATCATAACATCCATCTGTGAAGAGGTTGTGAGGAAAAATGAATTACATCGATTTGCAAGACTATAGTCTGTCGTACACACAATCAACGCTTTCATTTCCCAGTTGATGGAAGATGCGATATATGTAGGTCTGAAAATTAAAATAATAAAATACCATAATATTGGATATATAAAGGTAATTATATCATCGTGGTTGATGAATATTTCATGTAGTGAGAGGAATAAATAAAATAAAATTCATTGTAAAGGACTATACAACTTCTTTAGAGAACCCCTTTAGGTTAACACATAAGGACTTCATTGGAGGGTATTATAAAAACAATAAGGCCTATATAATGTGGATATGTAATTAAGGAATTTATTTGAGTAGGTATTTTCTGAGATAGAGGGTTTTGGATGTGTGAATATGGGAGGATAGGGGTGTCCTTTTATAAGTGGTAGAGAGGACACACTTATAATATTTGAAATGAAAAAGGTCTACCCATGCTAAAAACAATAAAAAAGGATCCAAGATGGATAAATACCAACCCTTAGATGATATAAGGTATAAATATTTCCATAAAATGGTGTTTTAAAAATTTTCAATTCCATTTACCAATTATCATTTTATTTTAACCCCAGATAAACATATTTTAACCTTAACATCAATATTTGATTTTTTATGTTTTTACAATTCATTTTGAAAAAAAATTAATTTTAAAATATTTAAAAATATAATTTATTTTGATTCAAAATATTTAACCTTTTTTAAAAATTACATTTATATAAGTTTCAAATTGTAATTTAAAAATAAACACATAGATGAGAAGAAAAATCGGGTTTCCAAAGAGAAAATTTTCATATGTATATAAATTTTTAATAACTAATTTAAATATGAAATTTAGTAAAACGATATAAATTATATTAATGAATATATGTTTTTTATATTTTTTATTTAAAAATATTTAATAACATGTAACTTTGTAAATTCCATAAACTAAAAGACAGTTTTTAGTAAAAAATAGTATTTTCACAATTCACTAAAAAATTAATCTTTTCAAAATATTCTCTTAAATTATCCCTAAGATAATTTATAAATGTTTATTCAAAAAAGGAATTTAATTATTTCAAATACATTATCTATAATTTTAAAAATTTAAATTTATTTTTGTCCCCAAAAATAAATAAAAACATTTATTGAGAAAAATTTATTTTCAATGCATAAAAATACTTTACTAAAAATTAAGTACTTATTTATAAATTTGTAATATTAACCCAAAATCATTAAAAATAGTTTTTAAATTAATGTATTTACTATTTTTATAGCCAAATTTAATGGATAGATTATAACATTCAAGTTTGAATAATAATAATAATTGTATATCGTGATTTATTATAGCTCGGTGTTGCTTGTAATGAAAGATATCAAAGAATTTAAAATTATTTTTAAAAAATAAATTTCATAAAATATTAGTGTGTTACGTTCTACCCCCTTTAAAATTAATTTCACCCATGAAATTCCATCACACTGGTACAAAAAACGGAGGATAATTCTGCTTCATTACATCCTCAGGTTTTCACATAGCCAATTCAAGCTGGTGGTTTGGACACAAAAGTTTTACCAAGTGAGTGGTATTGTTTCATAGAACATTATATATAAAATCCAGAATCCATTTTTCTTGTTCATCGTATAAAACATCATGATCCAAAAGTATGAGCTCAGAGTTCAGTAAATGTAATGTATCTGGTATATACTTCGTCCGGAGAGATACATGGAAAACGCCATGGACATGAGAGAGGTTTGGTGGAAGAACCAATCAATAATATATTGTTCTAATGTGATGGTAGGGTCTTAAAAATATCATAAAGGGAAAAAAATACTCCCGCAATCACTTTTCAAAAGGAAACATGCATTCATACAAGTCTTGTAAAGCGAATGGACTCAAATTGAGTTACAAATCTCGGAAGAAACGTGAAGGAATTAAATTTCTCAAGGGGTTTTAAGTGACTCATATACTATCACCAGGAAGGATTTGCAGACTGCATGAACCGCGAACCACTACTATGCGGAATGACCCATGAGGCGCTGGCCCATGGTGCGATGGACAGCGAACCCAAGAACCCACGAACTGCATTGCTGAGTAAATCAAGTGCGTGAAGTCCGTTCGTATACCACATCGTGAACTCCGAAGTTCATAGATGAAGAAAACCGGTAGGGTTCCGCGAACCTTGTCTCGCGATCCACAGGCTCCATAAACCCTAGTTGACCGAGTCTTTTGTGGGTCAAGATATCTCTTCATGGGCTTCCGCAAATAGTATTTCATGCCCATAGATACAATTTACCCAATGCTGTATAAAAGGAGCAATTAAGGAATCTAGAAGGGGATAGATAAAGAAATCACCAAGGGAGGCCCCAGAGGATAGAAGTATGAATTTGGATAATATTCTAGATTCAGTCTTGAATCATTGGTGAAGCACAAATTGCAAACCACGTTTCCTCAGGTATAACCTTCCTCGAACCATAAAACGAAGAAACATAATAATAATGGGAGAATTGTGAACCTGATTATTGAAATCGTGAACCACTTATTCCTCATGGATGAACTCCCTATGAAAGATAGTCCCTAAGAACCTCCTTCTATATGGTGTCCAGTGTAGTGTATCGCTTTGCGGATTTAATCTGGCACCGCGTACTGAATTAATATGCTGATGGAACCCAAAGCAGCGTGACCGACCGTATTCAGAACCATGTACCAATGTGGTGCATGGTGGTCTATGTCCATGCCTGCGTACTACTTTAGTATGCTGACGAACACTCGTACCGCATACCACTATGGTATGTGGAGATCCCCCATCTCACATAAGAAAACATTATGAAAATTCGGTATTTTTGGGTATTCTTTCCTCTAGATCCAATATCACCCCTCTATTTTCATCCAGTCCTCCATAGTCACTCCAGGAACCAGTCCTTTAGAATCAGACCAAAGCCTCCTCCAAAGCCACCAGACCCATATGACAAGATCATCACACACATTAGCATGCCGCTTTGAGTCTACATACCCATGGTAAGCGAAGTCACGAAGGATCTCCCCACAATGGTATGGACTCTCAGGATGCCTGTAAGTCTACATTCCCATGGTAACCCGAAGTCCAACCATCAGACACTAATGTGAACCTACCCATTCTAGGGGTTAAGGGTGATCACTTTATTTTCCCTTCAATTCCGAATGATGATCAATCAAATGAGTTATTTTTTCTTCTCCTTGTGAGTAGGTCGACACTCCTCCCATTTCCTAAAACATGTTTCGGGGAAATCCAACTGAGGTAAGTCCCCAATCTTCTGAAGGCTGAGCCACATGACCTCCAATGTCATCCCACATTTAAGGGTTCATTGCTCCACACCCTCTTCCCTGGTCGCCTTGCCCCTTCCACCGTAGGCCCTCCCTCTCCCATCAGTAGGAGAGGAAGCATGTGGTTGGTTTGATCTCTCACATCCTATTGTTTGTCACACTGATCATGACTCATGTGGTCTTAGATATTTGGGATGATTAAAACGTCCAAACAATTATGAACTATGAGAACTCTAATTCCTAATCGAACCTGGATACATAGGATGCCCGCTTGAAGGCCTAAGATCAAAAGGGTACCCTTTCAAAAGGGCTCACCCAATCATGACCTTTCAACTAGTCATCTTCCATGTGTAAGCCCCATCAATTCTGAACTATGAGAACTCTGATTCCTAATCAGACCAAGATACGTAGGATGCTTTCTTGAAGCTATGATCTCAAATGGGTGCCCATCCAAAAGGGCCGAGCCAGTTGTGACCTTTCAACTGGATAGCTTCCATGAGTAATCCCTAGCAATTATGAAAAATGAGAACTATAATTTTTAATCAAACCTGGATATGTATGACACCTTCTTGAAGGCCTGATCTCAAAAGGGTTCCCTTCCAAAAGGGCTCAACCAATCATGACCTCTCAACTGGGTACCTACAATGTGTAACCCCCAGTAATCCCGAACTACATGGGCTCTGATTCCTCTCCTAAGGATATGTAGGAAACCCATCTTATGGGTCCGATCCCAACATCATATCACCTTCAGTTCCCTTAGATGATGGTAAACTTAAGAGTGCCTTATTACTTGTCTTAAGTCAGCATTTCCTGCGTAGCATCAATACCATGTTTTCCTATAACTATCCTGCAAACCAGGGGTAGCCTATGGACACACTATTCAAGAATGAACCAACGATTCACGAACATATTAACATGACGTAAATCTATAAGAGAGTCCCTAAATAGGCAATAACCCCCCTAAAGGGGTGGGGTGAGATCAACTTCTCGTCCTCTCGACCAAAGGAGTCCTTAAGTGTCGTTAGCCACATAACCTTCCAAAGCGCACCTACTTTTGGAAACAAGGTCCATGAATCATTGATACCAGGGATATTGGGTGTTTCTAGCTCCACGAATAAACCCATTGGTGACCATCTGAAGAAGTAGTATCCTGAGAGGACCGATTGCACAAATACCTGACCCCATGAAATAGACCGCGAGGACCATTGGACTATGGAACCTCCTTCACAATATAGAAGGGGTAAATTACCCAGTCCTCGTAAGATTAATCCAATCCTCCTTTAAAGGATAATGACACAGAATTGGTCAAAACAAAAGAAATAATGAACCTAACTTGAGACTGTCTCTACAATAAGATATGTATGAGGATCCTTGTCAGACCATTTTTTCATCACCCTGATCGCATCACCTCATGTTGAAACAAAAATGGTGAAACCGATGTGAATCTTTATCCAAGGTGGAAGTCTTACCCCACTCTATCCCTTTCTCCCCACAATAAGAAAAAATGGGGAATAATACCAAACTAAATCATCAAATATGCATATATTCAATAGAATGCTATTTTGATGGGGTTTTGTGGTGTGTATGTCATATATGAATAGCGTATGTTCCAAAAGAGAAAACTTTGATCCAAATGACATCCTGATGAACAATAAAGACACACACCTCTGCGATCTCACAACCAGTCGAGGCCCTGACTCAGATTAGTACCCCATCGCATACCCAGCGTCTTCAACGCGGGGTATCCAACACACTGATCAAAGAGCACCACCAAAATGGTACTCTTACCATAGTGGGGGCTGTGAGATAATCCCTATACTCTTATAAGGATCTCCAATTTCCTCCTCAGTCGCGACCAGCACCCCAGCACCAGGCGGGCCCGGTGGTCAAACCAAACCATTTTGGAAGCCTGTCCCTGTAATGTGACCATGTGTACCTCCATTATCATAGGGAGGCGGATGAAGCCAATGTTGATGAATTCATCTCAACTACAGAGGGGTCCTAATCAAGGGTCCCTAAAAGAGAGCATCATCGCCGACACTCAGTGACCATGTCTCTTCATGTTGAAGAGGACCTTTTACCGAGGGCACCTGCTGATGTTTAGAAGACCCAAGACCCTCAGGCTGCCCTCCAAGGGTGTCGAATATATAATCATGATCACACTATCACTCTAGTTCCTAAGTAGAAACTCTGCCATACCAACACGGAGGAATTCAAAGAGTAGACATTCAACCATTCCTCTTCACCTAAAGACCACCAGTAAAATAGGGTGGAAAAATATGAGCATGTGCATGTTCTTATTAGTTCTCATCGGTCCCACTATGTAGACAGAGCGGAAAATTATAGGAAGATGCATATATCTTCAGGTCCACAAGAACCCATCGTCCAAATAGGGCAGCATCTAACTTTATGTAGCAATAAATACATATTGATGCATATCAAGACCGTCATCCAAATTGGATGACAACCAGCTACACACAGGCACAAATATCTGCTGATGCATATCAACCCCACCATCCAAATAGGATGGAAAGAAAATATGAGTAGAGTAAAATCCCTGTGGATGCATCCAAATCCCGTGAGATAAATACAGTGGAAAGCGTGTAGATGAAAAACCCCACTCGTGAATATGAAGTCCATTAGCCAAATATAGAGGAAATTGAAGAGGGAAACTGGTGGTAGTCTCTTTCCTCTTTCCCGACACAAGAGAACTACCAGTATCTACCATTAGGCATTAACTCCTACTCTGATATCAGAGTGGACCTTCATAACGGTTCCATCTAGATATGTATCTTATCACATCCTGGAAATGATGGAAGATCATACATCGATTCAATACCATATCCTTTAAAAATTCCAAGATATAATTGCATTAGCAGTAAAGGTAAGAAACCAGGACCACAACCAAGTTTCCTTGAACGGAATGAATTACTCACAAAATGGGTCAGTCACTACGGAGCTATTATGCATCCTTTCTCTAGTCCAAGAGGGTCGAAGACAATATCTCATGATACACAGATAACCGAATGAGGAAAAATTAATGTTCCAACCGGGGGATGTCGGTTCAACTTTGTGGCCACCCTAGGGCAAGCATACATCCCTGAGAAAACTCAAGATGCTCATCGGCGTATCCCAGCAGCATCAAGGGACCCAACAAGATAGGGAATCATATATTATGGCAGCTACCAATAGAAGAAGTCCCCAATTTCCTGAAAGAGAGTGCCCAAATATTAATTGTGATGAAGGTAATAGAAAAATTACGAGCATATATATGATCCTTCCCTGCTGGAAGATGGGGTTATTGACACCCTCAAATATATTTCATTAAAGGATCAAGACCCTTTCAGTCCATTACCATATTATGGAAGTTGCAGTAATAGTTTAAAAGGTCCTCCCTGTAATGTCTCTACTAAAAGCTTTGAAGGTCCTCTCCAGAGCACCCATGGGGGATCACTCTGTGGGCCTGGAATGATCGATCACAAGAGCATATCTCCTGATGCATGTCGGGGTAGCCCTCCCATTGACTGGAAGATCTGATAGTAAGAAGTTCCTCCCCTTACTGTTGTCTACCTTGATGGTCCTCCCTAAGGTATACACTGAAAATATTCTTCTCCCCAGAGTCAGATATTGAGTAATGATAGTAGTTCTCACCATTATGAAATTCATTACAAAGGCCCTCCCCATAATGGTAGTTTTTGTTAAGGTCCTCCCCTCATTGACATAAAGCAATGAGAAGGCCCTCCACTCATTGCAATTCTTCTTGACGGCCCTCCCTAAGATGTACACT
Source organism: Viscum album (assembly GCA_963277665.1). Lineage (NCBI taxonomy): Eukaryota > Viridiplantae > Streptophyta > Magnoliopsida > Santalales > Viscaceae > Viscum > Viscum album. Next base: position 1,433,867,385 of record OY728145.1, read on the forward strand.
GTAGAAATTATCCCTACATCTAGGTATCAAGCTATGTCAATAGTCCTCACCATCATAGCAGTTATCGAGAAGGTCCTTCCCTCAATTAAATCAAGTAGAAAAAATTTTATCCCCTCAATATAGCCCGCCCTGAGGTCCTCCCTAGGTTATACGCCGCAGGGACACTCCTCATGGTTGGGCATCAAGTCTCAATGGTTTCCCTTGCCATTTTGAAACCAATTGTCGAGGTCCTCCCCCATAATAAAAATTCATTATAGAAAGAAGGACCTCCCCTTCCTAGAATAAATGTGAGAAAGTCCTTCTATGATGAGGCACTTAGAAAGATGGAGTCAGACATATTAGGTACTCTGTCAATGACAAGTGATATCCTTTCTCAACCAGAGGATGGACCGGGGTCACGCTCCTCTTTTGGGCCACCCCCGCGCCGTTCACATATAAATGGGGCTTCAACTAGCATGACTAATAAGAAAAAAATTATTAAGAAGCAGTCAAGATGGGCATATCAAGTAGAGGAGTCCCTAGAAGAAAAACAACATGATATGTTGCTCTTGAGGAGACAAATAGATAAGGATAATATACTAGTAATTGATTGGACCATGACCAATTCTCCCTTCGACATACCAGGGGAGTTTCCTGGGGAATTTATGCATGAAATTTTCCTCAATATATGGACGACGCATCACCTACTAAAAGAAATGTTCTAGACCTACGAAAGGTATGCGGACCTTGTCAACATTTCAGGGGAGAATCATTGTCTAATTGACCAAGAAGCCCTCCCATATACACGGAACCAACAATCAGAAAGGAGAAAGAATAACCTTGAACTGGATTGCCTCTATGCACTGCAGAAGTTTCATTGCCTCATTGGAAACGCCTCAACTAGAGTTCATATTTGAGGATGAGGAGAACTTGGAGCTCTAAACTTAACCCCATGTCCCACCCAGAAAACCTCCCTGGAAATGAAATTTTTCAATGTCATTACACAATGGCATTAGTCAAATGAAATCCCACCCAGCAAAGATGTGATACTCAACAAAAACTAGCTCAGAGTAAGTCTCAAAAGCGTGAGGACCAAAGAGATCAAGCCACCAAAAATATTCTGAGCTAGCCAATCGAGAACATCTCACAGGATTCCCTCTTAAGGGATGCCAACAACCATGTAGTGCTCATGTCTAAAAAATTACATAAATCTTGTACAGGTTTGATGCCATGTTCAGCTCACACCTGTGTAAGAGTACATGAAATCAAAATGGTGGAAATTTTATCAGCTACCACTACAATATAAAAACAAACCCATCCTATAGGTTTGGGGGCATTTTTTCCTCATGTTCCAGCATAATGGATGTCTGTCATCTCCCATCTTGGAAAAATGATTAGCAAAGAAGACACATGTTCCACCCCATCCCATGCTTCGCACCCTCTGAGATGAAGGTGAATTACTATCTCATATCAGATCTCCCTTTAGGTCAATTTTCACCAAGAAACCTGAATAATACCACAAAATGGATGGAGAATGTCCAAAAAAGATTCATAAATCCTTCATATCATCCGACACCAGGTACACCACCCCCAATGAGGTATGCATTAGTGAACGTGGAAAACGTCAAACTCAAAGATCTAATAGGAAATGAAACAAAGGGAGAGGACGCAAGGGAAGATGGTTCCCTCCTAGAGGCATCCTACACCGATCCTGATGGTTTGCATACATGGAACTAGAGAGAGGTCCTAAATTTGGGTTCCCCCTCAGTTAATCCAACATTACCTTCTACAAGAAAACCCAACTAGTATATTAATAAATCCAAAGTAGTCTATGACCCACCACCTTCTCCCACTGATAATACTTCCCTCACTCTATAGGAATTATTTTCTAAGAAATAGGAAGAAATGAAAGAGCTCAGGTGAATTAATGTCGAGCTACATTGAGAGAGCTATCTAGCCATATGATTTCCCCTAATGGAATGCTAGTAGGTATTCCTAGATGAGGTTTCCTTGCCACATGCACTCATCCTAGTAAATTAAGTTATGCTCAGAGGAACATCCAACCCGGTGCTGGGACCGTCAACCAATATAAACCTGACCTCGAACAGGCATCAAGACATTCCCCCAATGGGAAGGTAACCAAAATATATCAAGGTAAAAGCATGAAAGATACCCCTGACTGGGTACCCATCCCAAATTCTAGAATCACCTGCATGCCTAGCTTTTTTCACTTCCACACATGTCCATGCTCTATCTCGGTAGGATATGCATCAAGGGATCTTGAATACTGTCAAGAAACTAACAACTCAACTAGAATCCATGTAGGGGAGGCACACTCTAATAAAACTGGAGCACAAACCCCACCCTGATTGGGTGAGCAATGTTACCCCCTCAAAACTTTAGAAACCATGTATTCACAGTGTTCAATGGCTTGGGGGAAATGGAACATCATTTAATGCACTAAGCCTTTTACTGTGACCCAATGATGGGCACTCTAGAGAAGCAAGATGCAATAAAACTCTGATGCTTCATGTGAAACCTACAAGACTTGGCCTTCGTATGAAACAATAGCTTGCTAGAAAACTCAACCACTTGCTGGGAGGACCACCGACAAAAGTTTCTATTCTAATTCACTTCAAAGCTGCATAAGAAAATGGCCAGGGATCTCATTAACTACAAGCAGTGAGAGAATGAAAGTGTCTTAGACTTCATTCCAAGATGGAAAGGCCTTAATTATTCCCTAAACCATCCACTCCCCCAAGATGAAATGCTCTCTATGTGTATCAATAACCTTCATGATGAATTGCACACACCGCTAATCCCAGTTAGGTACACAAGTGGGATCCAATATTTACATGACATTTCCCAAAGGATATAAGACTCCTTTCAAGAGATGAACCTAAAGTCTTAAGTGGCCCCATCATCCCCAAGAAAAAGAGTGGGGAATGCTGAAGCAGATTCTGTCACACTTAAGCCACCCCTGATATGTGATATAGTTGCAAGGCCTCCACCAAATCATGTGGGGCCCTATGAATGCCCATAAACACCCCCTTGTCATGATGAACCACATGATTCTAAAAGAAATCAGTTCGAAAAATGAATAAATAAATTCTACTCATTTCGAGATGACCAGATGTAAGACTATTTCATAGCCGCCATGAATTGTAACATGCTATGGGTACTAGAGCCAAAGAGATCTGATGAAGTGCGTCTCGACGACGATCCAAATTATTGTCCCTATCACAAGATACTAGAAAAAACAATCCAGAAATTCTTCATCTTCAAGGATCTCCAACAAATGATGATGTATTCTGGGAATGTCATATTGGGTCCGCCGCCAGCACAAGTGGAATATGTTTCCACCTCAGAGTCAATAAAGGAAGAGGAATGGAAAACAATTTTAAGTAAGAAGGAGAAAATTTTTTACAATTAGATGACCAAAAAATTTTCAATTGAGTTCATGGAATCATCTAGGCATAGTTGAAACAACCAATTGTGCCCCCAAAAGCTTCTAATGCAATGTAGTCATCATCCTCAGCCCCGCAGTCCTGCAAGGTCTAGAAGGGAAGAAATAATAAGCAATAATATGGGCTAAAACTAATACCTAATCAAGTCTTGACACTTTCAGACTTCATGCAAGAAGAACTGGTACAACAGGCACTGCCCCGCCAAATGGTACAATGGGAACCACCCTACCAAACGACACTGTCAGAATGAGGTAGTCAGAAAGAAGCATTATCAGATCAAGAATTGATCTTCAGATCCATTAATGTAATTAAATTGATGGACCCCTTATCTAATGGATACTATTTCCACAAACCCAAATTCCCTATTCCCAACCAGAGAGGAGAAGGAAGGGGATGCAGAGGCTGTGGGTTTCCTAGAAGGAATGATTATGACAGGAGTCAAAACCACAGCCACACTTTAAATCAAACTGTTAACATCATGGAAACCCATGGATGGACCCTCCAGCAGACACAAAGAGAACCAGAATACTCCTCCACTCCCATCGGAAGATATCCAAGTCCAGTTATCTTGGAGTATCCATTAGAGGAAGAACAAATATCAAATCATCAAAGGTGTATGGGTGAACCAGTTTAGGCGAACCAGTTCAGACGAAACCAGAAAGAACAACAGTGTCACCAGCTCCTGTCATAGAGGCTGAACCATCTACGCCCAAAGATCAGGCCCTTAAAGTTCCAATGAAAGAGAAACCCTGGGCTGGGAAGCACCAAACTTTATAATAGAAATATGATATTTTGAAGCATCTAGCCTCAGTACCTGTGATGATATCAGTCATGGATTCTTTTAGTCTATCTGATAACCTTAGGTATGACCTCATCAAATCCTTACTAGGTCCCCAGTATTTTGATTTTGAAGTAGTAATGGCCAAACTCTATCAGATGGATACAAATCTAGAATAATTTAACATCATCATATCCTTCACAAATAGGGATGAAGACGCCATCATGAAAGGGAACAAAAATCCCTTGTAGGTGTCCATAAAGATAAATGGAATTGATGTCGAAAGGATTTTCATCAACAACTGCTATTGAGTCAAACTCCTCCCACTGCAAACACTTCTTTGGCTGAGATATGATGAGGATAGTCTGACACCATACGCCACAACTCTGCTGGTATATGACAAAAGTGAGTAGAATCCATTGGGACAAATCAAGATTAAAACATACCTTGGAGACCTCATGTTGGATTTTGAGTTCCCGGTAGTGAGGCAATATATGGAATTCAATGTCCTGTTAGGGAGGTACTAGCTGCATCAGCATGCTGCAATTCCATCATCATAGAATCTATGCATCAAATATTGTGCTAAAGGGAAAATTGGGACATTGCACACCAATAAATCCTCTTTTGAGTCATGTGAGTTGCATTACATCGACGGAGGGTTCTATGAACTAGAAGAGAAGCAGTCTTTGGCCAACAACGTTGAATGGATCACTACCCCTAATGGATTGGAAATGGCCCATATTGACCCCCTCCAACAGCTTAGGGAAGATTATGTATTACCCATCAACCAAGATGAATGCATAAGTGCAAGCTCATATATAGACCCCATTGTCTACATGATCTCCGTTACGGCCACCAAGTCCAAAGACACTGAAGAATGGGCCGACTCCTATGATGATGGGTAAATCCCTAAAAAAGATGCTACTGACCCATCCTTTGGACCACAAACTGTCCCCACCTTACTCATTAATAAAAAAGATGATTTCTCTCTGAAAATTGGAGAGTTTATCTCAAGAATCCTTTCTCCATCATAAGAGGAAGAATATAATGAAGAGGATGATAAAGAAGAAGAATAAGACCTCAAACATGCCCCTCCCTTATTTGAAGAGGGTGTCTCCACCACAATAGATGAACATAGATAGATAATATTGGGCACCAAAGACGGCCTGCAACCCACTCTGATCAGTGTGGATATTCCTGTCGAGGAGCAAGAGACACATACCTCTTTCCTAAAGAAGAATCAATATGTAGTTTCCTAGAAATACATATAAATTCCAGGCCTTGATCATGAGGTCACCACTCATCATCTGGGATTTCTAGAAAATCACTGAGTCTATAAGAAGGCAGCCAATAGGACCCAACCAACACATGCTGCCAAAATAGAGTCTGAAGTTGACAAGACGATCAAAGCTAAAATCATACGAGAAGTCCAATATCCGATCTGGTTGGAAAAAGTAGTCTATAAAATAATAACGGACTGATTAGAATCTGCATCGACTTCAAGGACATTAATCTGCACTGCCTGAAAGATGATTTTCCGATCCCAATCATATAATTTTTGATCAATGAAACAACATAATATCTCTATTTTATAGACAACTATTATGGATACAACCAGATATGGATGGCCTGTGGAGATAAATAATCAACTATGTTTATAGCCCCTCTGTGAGAGTTCTTTTATAAGGTGATGCCATTTGGTCTAAATAATATCGGTGCTACATGTCAGCACGCCATGCACCGCATATTCAAGACCTTCCTAGAAAATTTTTCATGTTCTATGTCGATGATCTGGCGGTTAAATTAGGATAGTTCTTAAACCACCTGGCTGATCTTGAAACAATATTTAACAAACTACAGCAACAAAGTTTAAATATGAATCCCCAAAAGTGTTACTTTGGAGTTACCTCAGGGTAATTCCTTGTCATCATCATACGCCATCGCTACATTGAAGTCGACTTTAAAAAGGAAAAATAAATCCTTTAAATGTACCCACCTTGTAACCTCATTGAGTTGAGAGGTCTCTAGGGGAACCAAGACTACATCCGGTGCTTCATAGCCAACCTGAAGAGTAAATTATTACCTTTCTCTAGGTTAATGAATAAAGGGGTAACGTATGAGTGGGATAATGATTATCAAAAAGCATTAGATGATATCAAAAGATATCTCCGGAGCCCACCAATGCTGATGCTACCAGTTGTGGGAGAACACTCATTTTGTACGTAACAGCCTTTGAATGATCATTAGGCTCCTTCCTCGTGCAAAAAAATGATGTTGGTAGTGAGAACAACCTCTATTACCTCAACCGAATAATGATTTATGTTGAAACTCGATATTTAAGGATTGAAAAGAAATTTCTAGCCATAATCTTCATGGTTCAAAAACATATGCATTAGATACAGCACCATGAGATCCAGCTAGCCTCCCACTATAACCTGCTCAAATATATCCCCAACTATCCTATGTTAAGTGGATTCCTATCATGATGGGTGGTCATCCTAAAATAGTTTTACATATGGTACGTACCACAGAAGGCCATCAAAGGACATGTGTTACCAAATTTCCTGGAAGAGAACCCCTTGGAAGAAAGAACACCGTTGGATTCCAAACATATGGATGAAGAAGTGTTCTCTATCCCAGAGGACCCCCAGGGATGAGAAATGTCCTTCGATGGTTCTTCTAGAAGCCCGAACGAGAAAATGATAGAGTCTCCCTAGCTCAACAAAGTGGCGCTTGGATTTATACTCATATCCCCTGAAAAGGCCGCCTTGCCTTACTCATCCCCACTTTTGGAGGGATGTACAAATAATGAAGTATAATAACAGGCCGTCGATGATGGCCTAGAGTTGGAACTCCACGGAAAATCCAAATACCTATAGATAAAATGTAATTCATAGAAAGTCATCAAGTAGGTCAAGGGTTACTATTCTATTATGAAAGAGTCATTGACACCCTTGAAGAACCATGTTCAAGAACTGATAGCAGAATTCATATCCAAACCAACGCTAGCCTATGTCCCATGGTAACAAAATTCTTAAGAAAATGCTTTTGGAAAATGCAGGCATAGCCTTGGCTGATCCAGAAAGGGATGAAATGGTTATTTTAATTTCCCACCATTAGATAGTCTTTCCATTTATTCAGATCAATATGGAGGAGATCGAAGAGATTCATCCCATTTTGGAGCCTTATGGTCACACAACCGGCTGTATGACTCCCTTTGCAAATTACCTCCAAAAGGGGGAACTCCCACCATATATGGCAGGACGAGAAAAAATTTGGAGATGGGCAGTCAACATTGTCTTTTACAATGGGGTAAAACATGAAAAGGTTCTCTACAAATGAGGCCTTGACGAAGTCTTTCTCAGGTGCATTGATAGAGAAGTGACTACTGATATCATGAAAGAAGTGCGCACTAGAGCTTGTGGAGTGCACCAATTAGCGACCAAGATCCCTCATAAAATCTGATGTCTTGGATACAATTTGACCTCTATGATATTTGATTGTGTGATATTCCCCATGAAGTGCCATTCCTGCCATGTTCAAGCCAATTTTATTCACTAACCCCAAAGTTACATGATACAGCTAAGTACTCCAGGACATTTTCCACCTGGGGGATGGATGTTTTGGACTATATCCCCCTTCCACAGCCAGATAATTCATGTTTATACTGACAACAACTGATTTATTTTCCATGTGGGCCGAAGCCATACCCCTTATGGACTTCAGAGTGAAAAGAATCATGATCTTTGTGAAGTCCAACATAATTACCAGATTTGGTGTCCCTCATACAATACCTATGGACAATGACACCAACGTTTTCTCTTCTAAGTTGGATAATTTGTTGTTGGGAAAAAATCCCTCAATGTACCATTCAAGAATTTTTGAGGTAATTGTGTTTGTTGACAAAGTGGGCCTTCGTGTTGTTCTTGTCGACAAAGAAAACCATGACATACAAATTTGTTGACCAAGGGGATTTCATTGTGGCATGTCGAGTTCAAATGATGTTGATAATGATCCATGATTGATTCAAGATCGTCAAAAAAGGAATGGTCGATCTGGATGTGTTTCAAAAAGAGATGATACAAGGTGGTGCCACTTTCCAGTGTTTTCCAATGTTTTGGGCCTCAAAATCGACAAATGGAGAAAAGTGTTTTTGGAAAAGGGACTTTTGCACCGGTGTCTTGGAGTCTTGGAAACATGCACACCATATGTTTTTCAATATCAGAACATCAAAATATGGAAGAGGAAAAAGGGGCGTCCAAGTTTTATGTTTGGTCGCACAAGTGACTTGCACAGCAGAGACTAGGGCGGTGAGTCTTGCGCGCCGAGAGGAGACTTGCGTGCCATCACGTAGGGTGTATAAATGACTATAAATATAGGTCAACCAATCCTAATTTGGTAGTGAGTTCAACACTTAGATAAAATCAGAGCTCTCATCGTGAAGGTGTGGTGGTTGCAAAGTGGTGGTGTGGTCGCACAAGTAGAAGATGTGTGCCAGTTGATTGTTGCACATCCAAAGTGGTTTGGGCGAGAAAGGAAGGGAGTCGCCCAAGTTTTGAGTTGAAGAAGGGGGTGTCATGAAAGTGGTTTGGTGACACTTGCACGCTAGGTTTTTAAGAAAAGCGATAGTTTATGGGTGTGCACCAAAATTAGTTTGGGCGTAAAAGGGTTTGAGTCGCACAAGTTTGGAGTTGCAGAAGCTAGTGTCGCGCAAGTGATTGAGGTGAAATTGCGCGTCTGTTTTAACTGGTGCACCGAGACTTGCATGACAGCTTGGCGAAGGGTGCCAGGTATGGATGAACCATGACATTGATTCAGGGCTGCGTGAAAGATGGAAGATTTCCAGATACCTTCAGTGCAATGTGAGATTCATCTACGGGTGAAAGATAGACTTCAAAAGAGCATCTATATACAACAGAGGATGCATTCATTAGTGATAAAGAATAGACCTAATGGTCTATAAACTGTTAGTGGATCCCTTACAGATCAGTGATCAAAGGAAGAAGAAGAAGGTGATCCTCTCCACCGGCAGTGATCCATAGAGAGAGAAATAGTGAGTGACCCTTGGGAAAGCAGTGAGATGACCCTAAACATTGTAAAGGCAGTGAACCTGGGCATAGATGTGATCTGGCCTAAACATTGTAGATTATAAGTGAGCTTTAGTGGATTTGGTACAATGGCACATCATCATTTTATGCTCCTTGGACATAGCCCAATAAGGGTGAACCAATTAAAAATCATTGTGTCTTCATACTTTCTTCCCTGCACTGCATTCAAAGCATCATCATACGATAAAGAAGAAAAGAAGTTATCATAATAAACATAGAAGTGCAAAAAACCTGAACCTTGTAATAAAGAGTTCATGATCCAGGGGGGAAGGAAGAATTTTGAAAAGGAATATCCATAACTTGATTCACCCCCCCCCCCCTCTCAGGGTATATAGGCCCCTATTGGTTCTAACAATTGGTATATGAGGGATAGGTTTATTTGTGCAGATTTTTTTACTCTCACTTGGTTTAGTCGATTTCGAAAGTTAAAGATTCAGTCTTCTCTTTTCATATTGTTCCATGGAAAAGGGAAGAACTTCAAAGAAGAAGTAGAAGTCTGGTGAAATTACCCACTGTGGAAGTGTCAATGGAAAGAGTGTGATTCAGTTAAAGAAATCATGTAGTGAACAGAATAATGGTTTGGATGAATCATACTATGAAAATAATTACTCATTCAATTATTCTAAAGGAATGAGTGAATAACCTGATATTCCAAGTGATGTTGGAACCACTTATGATGAATAAACACCAAGAATTCGAAAAGTGGAAGTTGTCCACAGGGCAAAGGAATTGGATCAGAAATTGGATGACGAGATGAAATCTAAATAAATCAGGATCCAAGAAATGGAAATTGAGGTTAACAATATTAGAGGATTAAATCAAAGGCTTATTAATGTGGCCACTGTCCTATGGGAGAAGAATGATTCTCAAGCTGATGAACTGCAAAAGGTGTCTATAAAGAGAGAAAAACTCAAAGCTGATGTTATGGGAAAGAATCAAGACACAAATGGAATTCAGAATCTGAAAGATAGAAATGATGATATTGCTACAAAGCTATATGAGCATGTTCAGAAGAATCAAAGGCTACAATAAGAGAATGCATTCGTCTTTGAATCTGCTACTCAGGACAAATTGAAAGTAATAGAGCAAGGTGGCATGGTGGATAATCTGACACGTGAATTGGAAGATGAGATGAGTACAGGGAAGCTTATTAACTAAAGAATTGATTCCCATCTTGAATCAAGGGATATGAAGATTAAAAATTTGGAAGAATATCTAGAATCATTAAAGAAATAATTGGATAAATCCAATACCAATGGAAAGTCTAAAATGAAGTATGCCTTGCACGTACAATTTGATTATCCTTCAACAAGTGATGAATAAATGAAGAATAAATATGCCATTTCTGAAGAGAAACAAAAACATATTTTCTCATCTCAAAGAACATATATTTTGGGAAAATCTCGCATTGGATTTTATGAATCCCTTCCCATGAATGATAGAATGCGAGTCTTGAATAGTTCCATGAGTGGAGAAGAACCTGTAGGTGGTGAAGATAGGCCTAAGAGGACAGATTCAAAAAGAAGTGATGACATGTGCTATTTCTGCAGGTTTCATGGCCACACATGTAACCCCCCATGGTTTTGAAAATTAATATAGAATGCAATTTTATAATCTAACCATCAAACAAAATGTTGTCTCTTCTATGTTTTGAATTTCAAGAAATGGTCATCTAGAGTTTTGTTCAGTAAGTCATTTGGAGTCTGATAGAACAAACATGATTTTTGGTGAATAGTAACATACCCTTATGAATAGTAATATGAATAGTTATATTACCATTGAATAGTAAATAATGATATTATTTTTTTTCTTAAGGAAATATGATAATGGGATCTTAATTAATTTTTCAATGTCACATAAAACTAACTGCACTTCAGGATTGTTATTTTCCGAATTAACAATGAGCTTATTAAAAAATTAAATTCATAATATTTATGAAATTACTCTTGAAAAATGGATTTCACTTTTTAATTCTACACGTTGAAAAATAGTATGGGTGAATTTTTGGGATTTTCCTGAAAGTCATGAATTTTTGATGAATAGTGAAATACAGTAAAATACCGTATATTCAATTTATCAGTTAAATACACTATTCATGACATCACAAGTGATGCAAGGCCACTTGGTTCGAACTCACATGAACTTAATACTATTAGGGGTCATATTAAACAACACTATTGGTTGTCTTGATGGATATAATTAAATAATGAATTAAATATTCAAAATTTACCCCTCTCCTCCACTATAACCCCCCCCCACCACTACCTCTTCTATTCACTTCTCTAAGCCATTAATATCCTCAAAGTTCTACCAAATTACCCTTCTCTAGTCACTACCCATGACCAGGATGCTCTTAGTCTTTCCAAAATACCAAAACCCCTTCCCTTAAAGAGTTTCTCAAGGAGGTTATTTCAAGAGGTAAAGCACACTTCTTTCTCATTTGGTTTCATTTCAATTTATCTACTTTTGTTATCCTCTCCTCACCTCCTCTATCCAAATGACCATGATAACTACAGTAACATCTATATACTATATTTATATCATGTGAATGTAAGAACCATCATAAATATTCTTATTTCCTCCCTTTTATTTTTATAAACGAAATCGACGTCCATGAGGTTTCGATTTATGACCTTCGTGGACAACGATGTTTTGTTATTTAATTTATTCTTCATTAATGGTCATGAAACCATATTCATGGTTGAACAAAACAATAATATATGTGTTAAATCCTAATTAATATTCATGAACCATAATATGTACATATAATTAAGTTATATGAACAAACTAGTTCATAATATTCCAAATACCTCCGAATAATCGAAGTGGTTGTCATCTAATGATTCATCCTCATTCCATGTAACCAAATGATAGAAATGACCATTATCAATTATTTATGTTCATTAATAATATATAATTCCAATCCTGGAGATTTATAACCATTCTACATGAACTACATTACTTAAAAACAAATGAACCGAATATGAAAATAAAGGAAACGAACACTCCAGAACGACAAAATTCAATACAATAACTTATCAATAAAGACATAAATAAACTAACCAGAATTATGGTAAACTAAATACATGTCTAATATGTTCTTAAAAAAGTTATTAACAATTATAATTTCATATTCCAGGAACTTAATTACAAGAGAAGAACCCATTTGGAGTTAAGGTAAGGGGTTTTCCACCCGAACTTCCATTTTCATTCAGGATACTTTCATTGTCTAAATACCTAAATGAAATTCTTATGTATTGTTATTTACCCCTCATATATTCTGTTTGAGTATAATATATATGTTTACAAACCAGAATCATTCCTTATTTAATGGTTAGTTACACGTTTTAAAAAGAAACATTCAAAATTGATTCCAAAATACAAGCCCGGTTCAAGGGAATTTCTCAAATTCTTACGTATTTTCAAGGGAACTCTATAATCTTGTATTAGAAATTATTATCTTTATAAAATCCCTCATTTTATTATGAAAATACAATCTTAATTCACTTCTGGTTTTATACAAATATTTTTCCAAAAGAACTCTTCTTTTCAAAATAAAAGAGTATTTATCTCTAGAATTACTTAATGATTTTATAAGAGTATTTTCCTCTAATTCAACACTCTTGTTGATTCCATGGAATTATTGGGTTTAATAATTTATGAATTCATCTACCATATTTGATTTAATTGTTTACGACTAACTCTATTGTGGATTATCTATCCTAAAATCATTCACCAAATTACTCGGAATGGTTAGTGTTTTATGTTTAATGATTGGGGAGAGATAGTTACATTTCATATGATAGTTTCAATATGAACGTATATGATGTTTATGTTTATCCCCACTCATATGAGGAATGACTTGGACTTATTATGTGATGGGTGGGGCCTTCTATAGACCCTCGATACATTGGTAGGTCTCATGAGACAAATAGACGTGGAATTAGTCGAGGCCTTTCCTAATGTGATATGGATTTTGACTGAGGCCTTAATCACTAGATGTGTTGGTCTAGGCCATGAAAAAATGATTCATAATGTCCGGAATATGCACTTCCTTCATTATGAAGCTCTTAATTGAAAGGTCATGTGGATATTCGACTAGTATAATACCCTTGATTATGTTTTATTATGTTAATATTTACTCATATCATATTCGTGCGAGAATGTGTTCATGTTTATTATTAAAGGCATGTGTTTTCAGTAATTCACCATGTCTAATGTGTATATTATCTTCCAATGTATTGCTTACTCTTACTGAGAGTTTGAGATCACTCTTTTTTATGTGTCATTTTTCTCAGGATATGAATAAGTAAATTATGAATGACATGAAAGCATAATCTAAGAGACATGATGTTGCTAGTGGAATAAATTTGTGTTTTTTCCCTTCCTGTTGTAATGATCAACTAATGTATGTAACTTGTTTCCAATAATACTAAACTAATTAGTCCTTCGGGATATGTGTTCCTTGTATGTATTCTAACTTAATCAAATAAGGCACCGGCTCTTGGCAACTGGGGATGGGTCCATATAGTTGGTATCAGAGGAAGTATGGTGGAATACATGGAAACTAGATTTAGAAAACATAGAATTAGGGAAGAGTACCTAAGTTCATCTTTGAGGTTAATACATACAATAAATTCCTGGTATTTTGGTAAGGAATAGATTATGTGGATATTTCAAGCAATAAATCCTTGTCTAGATACGAGCAGGTAGAGGCGGCTCTGGCATAGTTATATCACGGGGTAAATCCCGAAAAAACCGAGTTGATCTAGACTCGAATGGGAACTGGTGCACGACAATGGGCCTTGATGCACTCTTCATTACAACACTCCCGGGGGATATGCTTAGGGTAATTCAAATTTTATTTACAAGCCATTATGAAGGATTTAAATGTAAACTATTCCGCAAAGAAACCATTTTTGTGAATATGGTATTAGCCATGCGTAGGATCTCATTTTTTTCTGAGTATTTTTTTAGTTAAGATTATACGTTATGATTCATAACCTAATCTAGTGTATGCCATTTTCTAGATATGGCTCCTAGTGGACGGAAAGTAAATCACACAAATTCACGTGTCCCCTGTTGGGATTTTCCTCCGATGCAAGATAATGATGTTGGCTCTGGTACTGTGACTAGTGTTGAGCAACTCATAACTTTACTGGGACAACTTAATCAGGTTATGAATAATAATCTTACCCATATGGAGCATCCGGATCCACCACGTGGAGGAGACATGCTAGATCGCTTTGTACGACAACAACCTCCATCATTCAATGGGACTAAAAACCCGTTTGTAGCAGAGTAGTGGATATGTTCCCTTGAGAAGATATTTCTTTCTTTGGGATGTAAGGAAATAGATACGGTTGTCATGGCAGTATATCCTCTATCGGGGTATAAGGATCAGTGGTGGTCATTAATCCAAAACACAAAGGAGGAGGAAGAGATAGAAGAGATGGAATGGAGGGATTTTAAGGAAATCATCTTAGAAAAATATTTCCCTCGTGAGTAGTGAGCAGATATGGAGAGAAAATTCTTGAATCTGAGGCATAAGGAAGGTGAGAATGTTTCAAGGTACAATGCTAACTTCACAAGATTACAAGACATGTTGTAGACTACATACGAAATACAAGGAGCAGAATTGATCGATTCTTTGATGGCCTATAGCCATTCCTCCGACAGGCACAGGTCTCCCAAAGTTTTTCATCATATGAGGATAGAGTTTCATGTGCCATAAAGACAAAAAAATAATTCTATAAGTCTTATGAATTTAAGGGAAAGCAAGAAAACAAGAGGGCTGCTGAAAACCCTGGGAAAGGAAATAAGGAAACAGGGAAGAAGGGAAGAGTCAAATTTCCACCATGTGACAATTGTGGAAGGAAACACCCTTGTGCATGCTTAAAAGGAAAAGGAGTATGATAAAAATGTGGTCAGAAAGTCCATCTTTCTGGTGATTGCAAAGGGAATAAGGAAGCCAATGATATTCTATGATATAGTTGTTGAGATATGGGACACTATGCTAATGATTTTCCAAAAAGTCAAGGAAATATACAACTGAAAAGGGAAAGGGATCAGGGATAAGCTTATGAAATTACAACTACAGAGGTTGATGTTCCTAATGACACGGTGGAAGGTACTTTAATTGTTTCATAAAGTTCATCCAATGCTTTATTTGATTTTAGATCATCACATTGTTTCATATCTTCCCAGGTTTCTAAGAAAAGTAGATATTTATAATTTGATTTAACTAGGGAGTAGTCAACTAAAACTCCTAAGGGAAGTATCATTGCTACAATGTTTTGGGAATTAGTTCCAATTAGGGAATAAAAATGTTATTTATCTGCTGATTTCTTCTCCATACCTCTGATTCAATTAGAGATAATCCTTATTATCGATTGGCTTTCGGACCATGATGCAGAAATTTATTGTAAGAAGATGGAGGTTACGATTTTTGATGATGATGATAAAGAACACCTTATCTTTAGATAAGAATCATCACCACCTGATTCTTATCTAGATCCACCCCCAGTAGCTCAAATAAATTCAATTATTCGGGAGGAAGAGAATGAAATAACTATTGGTGAGGAAAGGAATGTTCAAATAGGGGATGAATCTATTGTGAGAGTATATTTTGATTTGTTTCCAGAATAGTTACCTAGACATTCTCCAGAATGAGAAATTGGGTATTTCATTGATTTAATACCTGGTTCAAGGCCCATATCGAAGACCCCTTATAGAATTTCCACTTTGTAATTAGTGGAGCTAAGGAAAAAACTAGAGGATTTGAGTGGAAAAGGATTTATTCGACCTAGTGTTTCTCCATGGGGATCCCCTGTCCTCTTTTTCATGAAGAAAGATGGATCCATGAGGCTTTGCATTGATTACAGGGAAATCAATGCTATTACAATAAAGAATATGTATCCCCTACCTCGCATTGATGATTTGTTTGACCAACTGCATAGAGCTATATACTTTTCAAAGATTGAACTTCAATCTGGATATCATTATTTTTGTGTGAAGAAGGAATAAATTACGAAAACAACATTTTGAACTAGGTACGGGCATTACGAGTTTATAGAAATTCTTTTTGGATTGACTAATGCACCCTCTTTCTTCAAGAATCTAATGAGCAGTGTTTTCAATGAATATCTGGATGATTTTGTCATGGTATTTATTGATGATATCTTGGTATACTCCAGAAGTTGTGAAGATCATGAAAATCACTTGCGCATTCTCCTGAAGACACTTAAAAGGCATGAATTATATGGGAAGTTTAGCAAGTGTGAATTCTGGCTTCAAGAGATTTCTTTTCTTGGCCATATTGTCTCTAAGTATAGAATCCTAGTTTATATTGTAAAGACAAAGGCAATCCAAGATTGGCCCACGCCAACAAACATAAATGAGGTATGCAGTTTTATTGGCTTAGCAGGTTATTATCGGCATTTTGTACAGAATTTTGCCCGACTGGCTAACCCGCTAACGAAGCTCACACGTAAAGGGGTTAAATTTTTTTATAAAAATATTGTAAATAATTTTTCGAAGAATTTATGTTAAGATTAGTCAATGCTCTTATATTTACTCTACCATCAGGGAATGACGGGTTTCTTATTTGTATTGATGCTTCAAAGAAAGGACTTGGTTGTGTCCTTATGCAAAATGATAGGGTTATAGCTTATGCATCATGGCAGATAAAAATTCATGAGAAAAACAATCCTACTCATGATCTTGATTTAGCTGCTATAATATTTGCTTTGAAGATATGGAGACATTATCTCTATGGTGAAAAATGTGAGATTTATACTGATCACAAGAGTTTGAATTATATTTTCTCACAGAAAGAACTCAACATGAGGCAAAGGAGATGGCTTGAACTCCTCAAGGATTATGATTACAGGATACACTACCACCCAGGGAAGGCAAATAAGGTGTCAGATGCTTTGAGAAGAAAGGA
Source organism: Viscum album (assembly GCA_963277665.1). NCBI lineage: Eukaryota > Viridiplantae > Streptophyta > Magnoliopsida > Santalales > Viscaceae > Viscum > Viscum album. Next base: position 1,433,884,665 of record OY728145.1, read on the forward strand.
TCATGGAGTTTTGAACAAGATTAGAGTTGAAAGGGATCCTATTTTCATGGATCTAGTAAAGATGGATATGTGAGTAACCATGGAAGGTTAAACATTAATGCTTTTTCAAATGGTTGCCAAACCATATTTACTTGAAAAGATAAAAAGTTCTCAGGCTGATGACGAGGAGTTTCAAAGGAAGATTAAAGCCGTGAATGATGGTAGATTGAGTGACTTCGTATATGAAGATGGAATTTTGAAATTTTGGAAGAGTCTTTTTATTCGCGATATACCTGATCTAAAAAGGGAATTGTTGGATGATGCTCACAGTTCCAATTTCTCTATACACCCTGGTAGCACTAAGATGTATAGAGATTTGAAAGAACATTTTTGGTGGGACAACATGAAGAGGGAGATTGCTGATTTTGTGTCAAGATGTATGGTTTGTCAACATGTGAAATCTGGAAGGCAACAGCCAGAAAGAGTATTTCGACCTCTTCCCATACCTGAGAGGAAATTGGATAATATCACAATGGGATTTTTCATGGGACTACCAAAGAATATTAGAAGGAACAATGCAATATGGGTCATTGTTGATCGTCTTACCAAGTCACCACATTTTCTTGCTATAAGAGAAGATCCACCGCTTGAACGTCTAGCAAGACTATATATTAATGTAGTTATGAGACATCATGGAGTACCCCTATCGATTGTTTCTGATCGTGATCTATGTTTTATATCAAGATTCTACTGAAGTGATGTGGCACTATTTTCACACTTTCTGCCACATCCTTTTTCTATATTTTATTGACTTTTTCATTTTAAAATGATTGTTTCTAGTAAAATTTGATAATTAATGTGTCTTTGTACTTAGTGTATTGAATAATATTTTTTTAGTTTAAAACATGTGTTCTAATGTGCATTAGTGTCATTTTAAAAAATTCTTAAATTAATTTAGTCTTGCGAATTAGACTTTTATTTAATTATTCTTTTATTTTTATAATTTTTCTTTCTAGTTAGTTTATTAATTCATTTATTAAATTAATTAATGCGTTATTCTTTAAACTGTAAATAAATAACTCATTCCAGTTTTAATTCTTTTAAAAAATAAATTAATTTTAAAAAATTTAGTTTATTAAATTAATATTTTTACTCTTTAATTTAATTAGTTCTTTAATTAATTGTTTATTAAATTTAAGAAAGTAAGAATATTATTTTAATTTGTTATTAAACCCAAAAAATTTATTCACTTAAATAAAACACGATTAATTTTATTTTATAACTTTGTTTTATTTATTTAATTCCATTCTATTTAATTTAATTTATTAATTGATTAATCTATTTTTAGTTTTAATAAATTATTTAGTTTTAATTAATTTAAATGTTGCGTTTGTTTTGCAGGTGTCGCGATTTCTTCACGGTCACGGTGCCACCGTACTGGCTCCAACCTGTTGCACCGTTCCACCCTTGCTACCCCACACACACGGTCACAGTGAGACCGTGAGCAACACTCACGGTTCCTTGCTTCTTGCTTCTCAATGTCTCACTGTGAGCTCACTCACGGTGCCTCCCTTCCCTGTCTCCCTGTGAGCACCCTCACGGTGACTCTCACCGTGCCTCCATCTTGCACCAACATCACATCAAATCAAACATATTTGACATACTCGACCAAAAGATAGCAGAAATAAAGTCAACAAAAACCTCTCAACAATTCGAACTCACATCAGCCGAAAATCGACCACAGAGTTCACATCAACAATAGAATGTAGTAGCAAACAAATTAATTCTTCAGCAGAACATGAAAACCAGAAATAATTTCGGTCTAGATTTAGACGATCTCACCGGATAAAGACCCTATCCAGTTCTGACCTCAGTCTAAGTCCTTCTCTGCCTCTTCTCGACGCAGACCACCAGTGTGAAGCTACGCAAACCCTAATACACCACGAACCTATTCAAAAGAGATCTCGCCTAGCCGCTCCGAGTTCGAACCTACCTCCATTGCCGCTATGGACACTCTCAATCCAAGTCATCGCCTGCTCCTTGCACCATCAGAATCCCCTCCCCGCTTCCACCAGAATCCCACTCAACCTTCATTTTCCCGCTGCAATCACGGATCCTCCGTGAGCTCGCATCCCTGCGAGGATGCTCGGACCTCGCCGCTAGCTGCGGCCTGCACCTCCCCTGCTTCACAGCCTTTAATCCCCAGCCCCGCATGAACCCCAGTGCCGAGACCTTCCCCTTCCCTGAAGCTCCGTCGCCTTCCCCTGCTGAGCCAAGACCCCCCTTTCCCCCTACTTTCCATGCACGAACAATCCCTCCCCCTTCTTCATTTTTCTTTTTTATTTTTTATTTTTTATTTTATTTTATTATAACATAAAATATTATATATATATATATATATATATATATTATGTGTTACATAACATATACCATATTATAATAATAATAGGCCAATTAATATAAGTATAAAAGCTTATATATAATATTAATATGTCATAACAATATATGTTATTTAATAAATATAATAATTATATTTACATATAATAGTAATAACAATATTAAGTATTATATATATATATATATTAATAAGTATTTTTATGTAAGTAGTGATATAATATATGAAATTTAATAGTTTCATTTTATTTTTCTATTTTGACTCACATGTGTTTCTTCGTATAGAGGGAGCTATTAATTGAAGCGGTGATAAAAGAAACTATTCATGGGAAAGGTGCGAAATATTCTTGAGCTCGTTGCAAGGGATGGTTTGCACTTACATGGTGTTCACTCGGGAGATGGTGACACACACTCAAAGACGCGCCACGTCTGTTGCCTGTTAGTTTCAGTTTTCTTTTTTCATCCCTGAATAAGAGGTCGCTGGACTCCTCTAAGGGTCAGAAGGCCAGGACAAGAGTAACCGGGGGAGGGCACCATTCCACAATGGGAGGAGGAGACTCCACCCCGATTCACACACCCATTTCATCCACATCTCATGGACAGGGATCGTCTTCGACCTGGAGACGGAACCTGCTCCTCCATTCTCCGTCTCACCCCCGTTTCTCTGTTCTTGTTTTAATTTCAATCGTGTCTGTAAATAGTTGTGTGTGTGTCTTGTTAATTTAATTGTGATGTTTGTCTCATTTGTTTTGTGTCGTTTATTCATCCTTGTTTCGTGTCGTGATCTGTAATCTCTAGAAATGGAGATCTATCTTGCAGGGTTTGATCTTTTTGATGAAACCCAACACGATCTGGAGATCCTCACATTAATGTGATCACATTCTTTATATTCTCTTTGGTAGATCGCGTCTGCGAGTTAGATTAAGTGAGAGAGATCTTGCATAGAATTATTTCCCACTTTCTTGTTTAATTTCTTCTCCCCTTCCTATCTTGATTTCTCGAACTGAGAATCAAGATTGGTTGTGCGATGTGACTATCTTAGTGTAATCAGTCTAGATTTTGAGAAATTCTTTCCAGAATGACTTTTCTTTGTGAATCACCTTGCAGATTGGAGGGACTCTTGAGCATGGAAGAAATTCTATGTTTGAGTGTTTAATTTCTAGGCGAGACTGGTGTGTGATCTGATACATCGATCATGCACTGTGCGAATTTGAGAATTGTTCATGTTGATCTAGGAAGGTGAGTAGGGGGTGGATGAACCTGGGTCTATCCTTGTTCAATGTATATTTTATATTCTGTGTCTTGTTGTCTTTTGTTCGTTATCTGTCTTGTGTTGTGTCTGCGCCTTTTTTTTCTTTTCTTGGTTTTATGTTGTGTCTCTTTGTTTTTTCACTTTTCCATCACTGTTTCTCTCTCCACTGTGCTTTTCAGCACTGATTAGTGTTACCTTAGGAGTGTGTTTTTATGTTTTCAAAGTAAAGAAAAATACAAAAATATTTTCGGAACAAACCACTAGGGCTCTCGACACTGCTTCCTTGAGAGCGACCTTGAGGTTAGCCACTGTGCTATATGTTGGGTCTTTATAAATGTAAAGATGACCGTCCTCGTGACAAAGATGCATGTCAAATTTTGGCACCGTTTCCGGTGAAGCAACATGTTTCTCAGTGGGTTTTCCAATTTTTTTATTTCATTTTAAAAAAATATATGAAAAATAAACAAAAAAGAAACAAAAAAAATAAACACACACACAGTGATGAACTCTGACAAATCTGATATAGTGTCACTATTTGACCCGGTTCAAGAGATTGAGGAGGCTGTTGCTAAGTTTCAAAGTTGGATGCATGAAAGACAGCATCGAGACCTTACTAATGAGGAGATAACTTATTCTCATGAGATCATGCAATTGATACAACTAGCCATGGATAAGGTCAAGGCATACCAGGACAACAGTGCAGTACCACCACCTCCCAATGAAGCCCAATATTCTGGAAAACAATTGAGAAGGAAAGAGAAAAGAAATAGAAGAAAGAAAAATTTGGAGTTTCCTAACATTGTTATGGATTTTCCATTAAAGTCAAGGCTAGAAATTCCAGAACCAATTTCCGAGGATCTTTTCAAGGGCTGGCAGGAGACAGAACTATCAATGATTCATGATGCTGGGCATTTCTTTGATGATCATTCTTTCCCTGATTTCCATTCTATTGATTTTTCTTGCTATTACTATTTTAATGATTTCTCAATGCTTCAACAGGTGGAGATAGCACATGACATTATATCATTCTCCTTAGAAGACACAGCAAGTGAGGTGGGGTGTTTTGAAGAGAGGTTGGAGGAGGTTAACTACCTCGCTCTTACCCTGGACCCTCTCCCAGGATCACTATTCCATCATGAGGAGGAACAGGCATCACTGATAAAGGGATATCACAATTTTATAGAAGAAGCTGTGTTTTTATTCAACTTGGATTACATTAGAGTTGATGTTAATTGTGTTTCTCCCTGTGCAGATATTGAAAATTAAATACACTGTTGTGATTTCCTAGAGAGTGAGGAAGTTGAGGTTGAATCTGCTGAAGAGTTTATGGAACTTCCAAATCTGGATACCACTTCTAGTTTGGGAGTTATTTTTTAAGATGAAATTTTGGAGTTGTGCACTTGAATATCAGTGGATGATGACATATTAATTTTATTCCAAGTGGAAATTTTTTATTGGAATGAACCATAATACAAGCCACATCCATGTTCTCCAATATTACAACTTCTGCACACTCAAACTCAAGCAGAAGCAGTAGGGAAGTACCCCTATATCCTCTTTTAACCTCCACCATTCAATATGAATTATATCACTGCCCAGGAGGGGAATTTGGTTGAAGCTACACATGGGGTACTCCAAAGATGGAAAGTGACTGAAGTTGGAAGGAATAATAGCTGGTGGTTCTTAAGCAAGAAGCTTAATCCCCCATCCAACTGGGGTTGATCCGAGGACTGTCTAGCTGTGGACAGTCAAACTATAGCACCCCCTTGGGGGTTATCCCAGGATTATCCCTTTTCATTTCCTGCTTTAGTTTTTTATTGCACGTAGTTTTAATTTGAGTGTTGTTTTTTAGGACAATAAATAGGCAGTATATTCCACGTGGCTATAATTAATGTTCTAGAGGAAGAGAGCACTGAAGATCATGGATAAAACTCCCAAACTCACACTATGCAGTTTCTTTTTATTTGAACTTAAAATCTTGAACACTAATGTTAAATTGTTTCATTATGTAGGTGCCCAACTAAAGCATCCAGAGTTCATGCAGATGGAAATAAAAGGGAGACATTTGTAAATTTTAGAAGCTTTACATTCAGGGAAGTATTGTTTTACGTTGCAATGTTTTACTCTTCAAATTTTTATTGCATACTGCTGTGAACTAAGGGTGGGGGAGTCCCCTGAATTTTGGTGAAATGTAAAGTGTGCATCTTGCTTGGGTGTTAGCTACTAGTATCTAGAGAGTTGAAAATTTATTTTGAGATGATTTGTGAAACATGCTTGCACCCACTACATTCAATTTCATTGAGCTGCTAGTGCACGTTATTGTTAATCATGATATTATTTGAAGTACATTGATAAAAACTTTTGTCTGCTCTTTAAACATTCAAAGCAAGAATGGTTTAGGAATAGAGTGTACTTGGTTGCTGGTGATGGTTGGTGGGGTTGGGCTCTTCTGTTTTTTCTCTTTTTTGTTTTTATTTTCTTTCAATTTTTGTGTGGCAAATAAAATTTTCGAACTTCATTGATACCCCTCTATATAATTTTTCAACTTAAAATTCAATCTTTCTTGAAATTTAACTGTCTTCCACCTTGAGAGTCAACATTGGGGAAAATGTTGGGTTTTAAGTGTGGGGGAGAGGGGTCATTTTAGAGTCATGTCGAATTCATGTTGAATTCTCCCTTCTTGAACCCGAGTTGTTTAAAAAATGGTCAAATTTTTTCAAAAAAATGGTTCAAAATTCCTGCAATTTTTTTCAAATTCTTTCTTCACATGATGGTCATTGGATGTTCACTGGTACTTCGTTTATGTTCTATTTAGTGGATAACTGTTTGTTTGATGTTGAGAGTGGCACTGAGTCAGAAACTGTTAAGTATGAATGATTGATGAATGAAATTGTTCACTATCTTTATAGATCTGTCTGTTTAGGAACCGAGGATGGGAGTGTGACAGGATAGGTTTTGTGGAGTAAGGATCATGGTTTAGGGTGACTTGATGTTCTCAATGGAACCCAGGGGACTCACATTTTTATTAAATAATATTAAATCACTTTAGGAAGTCAATCTGAATGATTAATAATTAAGTCCTTTGTAACTGGAGTAAAATGGAAAAATGGGATCCCACAGTGAGTATCTGAGACAAGGTGCATTGGGTGCGTTTATATGAATAAATAAAGCCAATTTTAATCTTAATAAGTTCTATGCATAGTGCTCTGCACATGGAATATGGCTGGTTAAAAGTGAAATAAAGTGCCCTTGTCAAAAATGAACTCATTAAGGTGAGGGGAATTTTGAACCCAGATGAAGAAGGGAGAAATTGACTTTGTAAATTTTCATTTGGGTTGAATCAATAAATTGATCGATTTCATGGACTTTAATTTATGGAACCTGGAGGAGGGTGAGAATGGAAGGTGCTTTTGCTTATGTTTTAAATTCCACTTCATCTAACCTATCAACACTCCTTGAATCGGTACTTGAATTGGACAGTGAAGCTGGATAGTTAATGAATACACATAAGAGGCATGACATACTTGACAATGTATGAGTTTGTGAGGCTTTTGATTTCCAGTGAGAATTTGAAGCTATAAATGACAACATTTTTGAACACCTTTGAAAAACATTTTTCATTGTTTGGTCCTGTCCATCTGGGTATTAAATTTTAGTCATGCACTTTGTTTTGAACTAAAATTCACAAATCAACTATATGTTTTAATGTTAAAGGCATGTGCTTGTTTGAGGAAAAACAAGGTTTTAAGTCTGGGGGAGTTTGATGTGGCACTGTTTTTAACCTTTCTGCCACATCCTTTTTGTATATTTTGTTGACTTTTTCATTTTAAAATGACTGTTTTTCGAAAATATTTGATAATTAATGTGTTTTTGTACTTAGTGTATTGAATAATAATTTTTTAGTTTAAAACATTTGTTTTAATGTGCATTAGTGTCATTTTAAAAAATTCATAAATTAATTTAGTCTTGCGAATTAGACTTTTATTTAATTATTCTTTTATTTTTATAACTTTTCTTTCTAGTTAGTTTATTAATTCTTTTATTAAATTAATTAATTCTTTATTCTTTAAACTGTAAATAAATAACTCATTCCAGTTTTAATTCTTTTAAAAATTTAATTAATTTTAACAATTTTAGTTTATTAAATTAATATTTTTATTCTTTAATTTAATTAGATCTTTAATTAATTGGTTAATCAATTTAAGAAAGTAACAATATTATTTTAATTTGTTATTAAACCCAAATAAATACATTCATTTAAATAAAACACAATTAATTTTATTTTCTAACATTGTTTTATTTATTTAATTCCATTCAATTTAATTTAATTTATTAATTGATTAATCTATTTTTAGTTTTAATAAATTATTTAGTTTTAATTAATTTAAATGTTGCATTTGTTTTGCAGGTGTCGCGATTTCATCAGGGTCACGATGCCACCGTACTGGCTCCAACCTATCACATTGTTCCACCCTTTCTATCCCACACTCACGGTCACGGTGAGACCGTGAGTAACACTCATGGTACCTTGCTTCCTGCTTCTCACTGTCTCACCGTGAACTCACTCATGGTGCCTCCCTTCCATGTCTCACCCTGAGCACCCTCACGGGGACTCGCACCGTGCCACCATCATGCACCAACATCATAGAAAATCAACCATATTCAACATACTCGACCAAAAGATATCAGAAACAATCAACAAAAACCTCTCAACAATTCGAACTCACAACAACAGAAAATTGACCACAGAGTTCACATCAACAACAGAATGTATCAGCAAACAAATTAATTCTTCAGCTGAACATGAAAACTAGAACAAATTTCGGTCCAGATTTAGATGATCTCACCTAATGAATAACCTATCCAGTTCTGACCTCGGTCTCAGTCTTGCTCTGCCTCCGCTCGACGCAGACCACCGGTGCGAAGCTACGCAAACCCTAATACACCTCGGCCCTATTCACAAGAGATCCCTCCTAGCTGCTCCGAGTTTGAACCTGCATCCATTGCCACTGCAGCCACTCTCAATCCAAGTCTTTGAATGCTCCTTACGCCATCAGAATCCTCTCCTCTCTTCCACCTGAATCCCACTCACACTTCATTCTCCCGCTGCAACCATGGATCCGCCATGAACTCGCACTCCTACGAGGCTGCTCGGACCTCACCGGTAGCCACGACCTGCACCTCCCCTACTTCGCAGCCTTTAGTACCCAACCCCGCATGAACCCCAGCGCCAAGACCTTCCCCTGCCCTGAAGCTCCGTCACATACCCCTACTGAGCCGAGACCCCCTTGCCCCTACTTTTCACGCATGAACAATCCCTCCCCCTTCTTCATTTTTCTTTTTTCTTTTTTAGTTTTTATTTTATTTTATTATAACATAAAATATTATATATATATATATATATTATGTGTTACATATCATATACCATATTATAATAATAATAGACATATTAATAAAAGTATAAAAGCTTATATATAATATTAATATGTCATAATAATATATATTATTGAATAAATGTAATAATTATATTTACATGTAATAGTAATAATATTATTAAGTATTATATATATATCAATATGTCTTTTTATCTAAGTAGTTATATAATATATGATATTTAATAGGTTCATTTTATTTTTCTATTTTGACTCACGTGCGTTTCTTCGTACAGGGGGAGCTATTAAATGAAGCGATGATTAAAGAAATTGTTCTTGGGAAAGGCGCGAAAGAATCTCGAGCTCGTTGTAAGGGATGGTTTGCACTTACATGGTGTTCACTCGGGAGCTGGTGACGCACACTCAAAGACGTGCCACGTGGATATCTGCTGCCTGTTAGTTTCAGTTTTCTGTTTTCATCCCGAAATAAGAGGTCGTCGGACTCCTCTAAGGGTCGGAAGGCTAGGACCAGAGTACCCGGGGGAGGGCACCATTCCACTGTGGGAGGAGGAGACTCCATCCCGATTCACACATCCATTTCATCCATATCTCAAGGATAGGGATCGTCTTTGACCTGGAGACGGAACCTACTCCTCCATTCTCCATCTCACACCCATTGCTCTATTCTAGTTTTAATTTCACTCGTGTATGTAAATACTTGTGTGTGTGTCTTGTTAATTGAATTGTGATGTTGTTTCATTTGTTTTGTGTCGTTTTTTCATCCTCGTTTCGTGTCGTGATCTGTAATCTCCAGAAATGGAGATCTAACATGCGGGGTTGGATCCAGTTTATGAAACCCAACATGATATGGAGATCCGCACATTAATGCGATCACATTCTTTCTATTCTCCTTGGTAGATCGCATCTGTGAGTTAGATTAAGTGAGAGAGAGATCTTGCGTTGAACTATTTCCCACTTTCTTGTATAATTTCTTCTCCCCTTCCTATATTTATTTCTTGAACTGAGAATCAAGATTGATTGTGCGATTTGACGATCATGGTGGAATCATTCTGGATGGTAATAAATTCTTTCCAGAATGACTTTCCTATATGAATCACCTTAAATATTGGAGGAACTCTTGAGCATGGAAGAAATTCTATGTTTGAGTGTTTAATTTCTAGGCGATACTGGTGCATGATCCGAGACATCGATCATGCACTGTGCGAATTTGAGAATTGTTCGCGTTGATCTAGGATGGTGAGTAGGGGGTAGATTAACCTGGGTCTAGCCTTGTTCACACTGTCTTTTATCTTCTGTGTCTTGGTGACTTTTGTTCATTCGATGTCTTGTGTAGTGTCTGCACCTATTTTCATTTCTTGGTTTTGTATTGTGTCTCTTTGTTTTTTCACTTTTCCATCACTGCTTCTCTCTCCACAGTGCTTTTCTGCACTGATTAGTGTTACTTTAGGAGTCTGTTTTTATGTTTCCAAATTAAATAAAAATAAAAAAATATTTTCGGAACAAACCACTAGTGCTTTGGACACTACTTCCTTGAGAGCGACCCCGAGGTTAGCCACTGTGCTATATTTTGGGTCTTTATAAATGTAAACTTGACCGTCCTCGCGACAAGGATGCACGTCAAATTTTGGCGCCATTTCCAGGGAAGTAATGAGTGTCTTAGTAGTGTTTCAATTTTTTTTTATTTCATTTTAAAACAAAAAAATATAAGAAAAATATAAAAAGAAACACACCCACAATGATGAACTCTGACAAATATAATATAGTGTTACTGTTTGACCCAGTTCAAGAGCATGAGGAGGCTGTTGCTATGTTTCAAAGTTGGATGCATCAAAGACAGCATCGAGACCTTATGGACAATGAGACTGTTTATTCTCATGAGATCATGCAATTGATGCAACTAGCCATGGATAAGGTCAAGGGATACCAAGACGACAGTGCAGTACCACCACCTCCCATTGAAGCCCATGATTCTAGAAAACAATTGAGAAGGAAAGTGAAGAGAAATAAAAGAAATAAAAAGTTGGAGTTTCCTAACATTGATATGGATTTTCCTTTGAAGTCAAGGATGGAAATTCCAGAACCAATTTGCAAGGATGTTTTCAAGGGCTGGTAGGAGACAGAACTGTCAATGATTCATGATGCTGGGAATTTCTTTGATGACCATTCATTCCCTGATTTCCATTCTATTGATTTTTCTTGCTATAATAGTTTTAATGATTTCTCAATGCTTCAACAGGTGGAGGCAGCACATGAAATTATAACATTCTCTTTAGAGGACTCAGCAAGTGAGGTGGTGTGTTTTGAAGAGAGTTTGCAGGAGGTTGACTACCCCACTCTTACCCTGGACCCTCTCCCAAGATCACTATTCCATCATGAGGAGGAACAAGCATCATTGATAAAGGGAGATGACAATTTTATAGAAGAAGATGTATTTTTATTCAACTTGGATTACATTGAAGTTTATATTAATTGTGTTGCACCCTGTGAAGATATTGAAAATGCAATACACCGTTTTGAATTCCTGGAGAGTGAGGAAGTTAAGGTTGAATCTACTGAAGAGTTTATAGAACTTCCAAATCTGGATGCCACTTCCAGTTTGGGAGTTATTTTTGATGATGAATTTTTGGAGTTGTGAACTAGAATATCAGTGGATGATGAAAAATTAATTTCTTTCCAAGTGGAAATGTTTTATTGGAATGAACCAGAATACAAGTCACATCCAAGTTCTCCAACATTACAACTTTTGCACACTCAACCTCAAGCAGAAGCAGTAGGGAAGTACCCCTATATCCTCTTTTCCCCTACACCATTCAATATGAATTACATCACTGCCCAGGAGGGGTATTTGGTTGAAGCTGCACATGGGGTACTCCAAAGATGGAAAGTGACTGAAGTTGGAAGGAATAACAGGTGGTGGTTCTTAAGCAAGAAGCTTAATCCCCAATCTGACTGGGGTTGATCTGAAGACTATCCAGTTGTGGATAGTCAAACTAAAGCACCCCCTGGGGGGTTATCCCAGGATTATCCCTTTTCATTTCCTGCTTTATTTTTTTATTGCACATAGTTTTAATTTGAGTGTTGTATTGTTTAGAACAAAAAATATGCAGTATATTCCACGTGGCTATCATTCATGTTCCAGAGGAAGAGAACACTGAAGAACAAGGATAAAAGTCCCAAAATCACACTTTGCGGTTGATTTTTATTTGAACTTAAAATCTTGAACACTACTGTTAAACTATTTCATTATGTAGATGCACAACTGAAGCAACCAGAGTTCATGCACATGGAAATAAAAGGGAGACATTTTTAAATTTGAGAATCTTTACATTCAGGGGAGTATTGTTTTACGTTACAATGTTTTACTATTGAAATTTTTATTGCATACAGATGTGAACTAAGTGTGGGGGAGTCCCCTGAATTTCGGTGAAAAGTAAATTGTGCTTCATTCTTGGGTGTTAGCTGCTAGTATCTAGAGATTTGAAAATTTATTTTGAGATGATTTGTGAAACATGCTTTCACCTACTACCTTCAATTTCATTGAGCATCTGATGCACGTTATTGTTAATCATGCTATTATTTGAAGTACATTGATAAAAACATTTTTCTGCTCTTTAAACATTCAAAGCATGAATGGTTTAGGAATAGATTGTACTTGGTTACTGGTGATGGTTGGTGGGGTTGGGATCTTTTGTTATTGCTATTTTTTGTTTTTATTTTCTTTCACTTTTTGTGTGGAAAATGAAAATTTTAAACTTCATTAATACACCTCCATATCCTTTTTCAACTGAAATTTCCATCTGTTTTTAACTTTTACTATCTTCCACCTTGTGAGTCAACATTGGGGACAATGTTGGGTTTTATGTGTGGGTGAGAGGGGTCATTTTAGTGTCATGTATAATTCATGTCGAATTCTCCCTTCTTGAACCTGAGTTGTTTAAAAAATGGTCAACTGTTTAAAAAAAATGGTTCAAAATTCCATAAAAAAATTTCAAATTCTTTCTTCACATGATGGTCATTGGATGTTCACTGGTACTTTATTTCTGTTCTATTTAGTGGATAACTGTTTGCTGGATGTTGAGAGTAGCACTGAGTCAGAAAATGTTATGTATGAATGATTGCTGAGTGAAATTGTTCATTGTCCCTATGGATCTGTTTGTTTAGGAACCGAGGATGGGAGTGTGACAAGATAGGTTTTATGGAGTAAGGATCATGGCTTAGGGTAACTTGATGTTCTCACTGGAACCCAGGGGACTCACATTTTTATTAAATAATATTCAATCACTTTAAGAAGTCAATCCAAATGATAAATAATTATGTCCTTTGTAACTGGATTAAAATGGGAAAATGGGATCCCACGGTGAGTATTTGAGACAAGGTGCATTGGTTGCATTTCTGTGAATAAATAAATCCAATTTCAATCTTAATAAGTGCTATGCATAGTGCTCTGCACATGGAATATGGCTGAGAAAAAGTGAAATAAAGTGCCCTTTTCAAAAATGAACTCATTAAGGTGAGGGGAATTTTGGACCCAGATGAAGAAGGGAGCAATTGAATTGGTTAATTTTCACTTGGGTTGAATCAATAAAGTGATCAATTTCATGGACTTTAATTTATGGAACTTGGAGGAAGGTGAGAATGGAAGGTGCTTTTGGTTAAGTTTTAAATTCCACTTCATCTAACCTGTCAACACTCCATGAATCGGTACTTGAATTGGACAGTGAAGCAGGATAGTTAATGAATACACATAGGAGGCATGACATACATGATAGTGTGTGAGTTTGTGAGGCTTTTGATTTCCAGTGAGAATTTGAAGCTAGACAAGACAACATTTTTGAACACCATTGAAAAACCTTACTCATTGTTTGGTCCTGTCCATATGGGTATTAAAGTTTAGTCACACACTTTGTTTTGAACTGAACTTCACAAATCATCTTTCTGTTTTAAAGTTAAAGGCATGTGCTTGTTTGAGGACAAACAAGGTTTTAATTTTTGGGGAGTTTGATGTGGAACTATTTTCACACTTTCTGCCACATCCTTTTTGTATATATTATTGGCTTTTTCATTTTAAAATGAATGTTTTTAGAAAATATTTGATAATTAATTTGTTTTTGTAGTTAGTGTATTGAATAATCATTTTTTAGTTTAAAACATGTGTTTTAATGTGCATTAGTGTCATTTTAAATAATTCTTAAATTAATTTAGTCTTGCAAATTAGACTTTTACTTAAATGTTATTTTATTTTTATAATTTTTATTTCTAGTTAGTTTATTAATTCATTTATTAAATTAATTAATGCTTTATTTTTTAAACTGTAAATAAATAACTCAATCCAGTTTTAATTATTTTAAAAGGTTAATTAATTTTAACTATTTTAGTTTATTCAATTAATATTTTTACTCTTTAATTTAATTAGTTCTTTAATTAATTGGTTAATCAATTTAAAAAATTAACAATATTATTTTAATTTGTTATTAAACCCAAATTCATTCATTCATTTAAATAAAACACAATTAATTTTATTTTATATCTTTTTTTTTATTTATTTAATTATATTTAATTTAATTTAATTTATTATTTTATTAATCTATTTTTAGTTTTAATAAATTATTTAGTTTTAATTAATTTAATTGTTGCGTTTTTTTGCAGGTGTCGTGATTTATTCACAGTCATGGTGCCACCGCAATGGCTCCAACCAGTCGTACCGTTCCACCCTTGCTATCCCACACTCACGGTCACAGTGAGACCGTGAGAAACACTCACGGTGCCTTGCTTCTTCCTTCTCACTATCTCACCGTGAGCTCACTCACGGTGCCTCCCCTCCTTGTCTCACTGTGATTACCCTCACGGTGACTCGCACCGTGCCTTCATCCTGCACCAACATCACAACAAATCAAACATATTCGACATACTCGACCAAATGATAGCAGAAACACAATCAACAAAAACCTCTCAACAATTCGAACTCACAACAGCAGAAAATCGGCCACATAGTTCGCATCAACAACAGAATGTAGCAGCAAAAAAATTAATTCATCAGCAGAACATGAAAACCAGAGCTAATTTCGGTCCAGATTTAGACGATCTCACCTGATGAAGAATCTATCTAGTTATAACCTCGGTCTCAGTCCTGCTCTGCCTCCGCTCAATGCAGACAACCACTGTGAAGCAACGCAAACCTTAATACACCTCGACCTTATTCACAAGAGAGCTCATCTAGACGCTCCAAGTTCGAACCTACCTCTATTTCCACTGTGTCCACTCTCAATCCAAGTCGTCGTATAATCCTTGCGCCATCAGAATACCCTCCTCGCTTCCACCCGAATCCCACTCACCCTTCAGTCGCCCGCTACAACCATGGATCTGCCGCGAACTCGCACCCCTGCGAGGATGCTCGGACCTCGCCGCTAGCCGCGGGCTGCACCTTCCCTGCTTCGCAGCCTTTAATCCCCTGCCCTGAATGAACCCCAGTTCCGAGACCTTCCCCTTCCTTGAATCTCCGTCTCCTTCCCCTGCTGAGCTGAGACCCCCCTTTCCCCCTACTTTCCACGCACGAACAATCCCTCCCCCTTCTTCATTTTTCTTTTTTTAGTTTTTATTTAGTTTTATTATAACATACAATATTATATATATATATATATTTTGTGTTACATATCATATACCAAATAATAATAATAATAGGCCTACTAATAAAAGTATAAAAGATTATATATAATATTAATATTCCATAATAATAAATGTTATTGAATAAATATAATAATTATATTTACATATAATAGTAATAATAATATTTAGTATTATATATATATATTAGTATTTTTATCTAAGTAGTGATATAATATATGATATTTAATAGTTTTATTTTATTTTTCTATTTTGACACACGTGCGGTTCTTCATACATGGGGAGCTTTTAATTGAAGCGGTGATAAAAGAAATTGTTCGTGGGAAACGTGTGAAAGATTCTCAAGCTCGTTGCAAGGGATGGTTTGCACTCACATGGTGTTCACTCGGGAGCTGGTGACACGCACTCAAAGACGCGCCACGTGGATATCTGCTTCTTGTTAGTTTCAGTTTTCTGTTTTCATCCCTGAATATGAGATCTCGGGACTCCTCTAAGGGTCGGAATCCCAGGACCAGAGTACCCGGTGGAGGGCACCATTCAACAGTGGGAGGAGGAGACTCCATCCCGATTCACACATCAATTTCATCCACATCTCATTGACAGGGATCGTCTTCGACCTGGAGATGGAACCTGCTCCTCCATTCTCCATCTCACCCCCGTTGCTCTGTTCTAGATTTAATTTCAATCATGTCTGTAAATACTTATGTGTGTGTCTTGTTAATTGAATTCTGATGTTTGTTTCATTTTTTTGTACCGTTTATTCGTCCTCGTTTCGTGTCGTGATCTGTAATCTCCAGAAATGGAGATCTAACTTGTGGGGTTGGATCCAGTTTATGAAACCCAACACAATCTAGAGATCCAAATATTAATGCGATCACATTCATTCTATTCGCCTTGGTAGATCGCATCTGTGAGTTAGATTAAGTGAGAGTGAGATCTTGCGTAGAATGATTTCCCACTTTCTTGTTTAATTTCTTATCCCCTTCCTGTCTTGATTTCTCGAACTGAGAATCAAGATTGGTTGTGCGATGTGAAGATCATAGTTGAATCATTTTGGATTGTGAGAAATTATTTCCAGAATTACTTTGTTGGGTGAATCACCTTGCAGATTAGAGGAACGCTTGAGCATGGAAGAAATTATATTTTTGAGTGTTTAATTTCTAGGTGAGACTGGTGCGTGATCCGACACATCGATCTTGCACTGTGAGAATTTGAGAATTGTTCGTGTTGATCTAGGAAGGTGAGTAGGGGGTAGATTAACCTGGGTCTAGCATTGTTAACACTGTCTTTTATCTTATGTGTCTTGGTGTCTTTTGTTCTTTCTGTGCCTTGTGTTGTGTCTGCGCCTATTTTCTTTTCTTGGTTTTGTATTGTGTCTCTTTGTTTTTCACTTTTCTATCACTGTTTCTCTCTCCACTATGCTTTTTAGCACTGATTAGTGTTACCTTAGGAGTGTGTTTTTATGTATTCAATGTAAAGAAAAATAAAAAAAGATTTTCGAAATAGACCACTAGGGCTCTCGACACTGCTTCCTTGAGAGCGACCCCGAGGTTAGACACTGTGCTATATTTTGGGTCTTTATAAATGTAAACTTGACCATCCTCGCGATAAGGAAACACGTCAAGAAGTCTTCAGAAGGCCCTAGATAACTATTTTCATTTGAGCACTGCCTACCACCCACAAACTGATGGACAATCAGAAGGGACTATTCAAGCATTGGAAGACATGTTGAGGTCTTGTTCACCTAATTTTCAAGGCATGTGTGATCAGTATTTATCTTTCGTAGAATTTTCCTACAACAATAGCTTCCATTCAAGTATACAGATGGAACCCTATGAAGAATTATATTTGAGGTGATGTCATACACCAACTTGTTGGGATGATGTTGGTGGAAGAGAGCTCATGGGCCCAGAACTTGTTGAAGAAACAACAGAAAAGGTAAAGATTATCCATAACCATATCAAAATAGCTCAATGTAGGAAAAATAGATATACTGATAACTGAAGGAAGGATTTGGAATTTTAAAAAGGTGATCACATTTTCTTAAAGGTATCTCCATGGAAGGGTATTATACGATTTGGTATGAATTGAAAATTAAGTCCCAGGTACATCAGACCTTTTGAAATTCTGGACCGAATTAGAGTCGTATCTTACCATTTGGAAATGCCACCAAGTCTCTCCAAGGATCACAATGTGTTCCATGTGTCAATGTTAAGAAAGTACATTCAAGACCCAACACATGTACTCACTTATGAAGAAGTGGAACTTGAGCATGATCTATCTTACTGTGAAGATCCTATCAAGATTTTTGATACTAGAGAACAAGTATTGAGAAATCAGACGACTTGTCTGGTAAAGGTTATGTGGAGGAACCATAAGATGGAGGAAACAACATGGGAGCCGGAGGAGCTTATGTTAAAAACATACCTAGATCTTTTTAGGTAATATTATGTGAATTTCGAGGACGAAATTTTTGTAAGGAGGGGAGAATGTAACACCCCAAGGTTTTGAAAATAAATATAGAATTAAATTTTATAATCTAACAATTAAACACAACGTTTTCTCTTCTATGTTTTGAATTTCATGAAATGGTCATCTAGAGTTGTGTTCACTAATTCATTTAGAGTCTGATATAACAAACTTGATTTTTGGTGAATAGTAACATACCCTTATGAACATTAATATAAATAGAAATATGAATAGTAATTTGACCCTTGAATATTAAATAATGATATTATTTTATTTTCATAAGGCAATATGATAATGGGATTTTATTTAATTTTTCAATGTCACATAAAACTTACTGCACTTCAAGATTGTTATTTTTTGAATAAACTACGACTTTATTTAAAAATTAAATTAATAATATTTAGAAAAATATTTTTGAAAAATGGATTTCACTTTTGAATTCTACACGTCGAAATATGATAGGGGTGACTTTTTGGGATTTTTCTGAAAATCTTGAATTTTAATGAATAGTGAAATATGGTAAAATATAGTATATTCAATTTATCAGTTAAATACACTATTCATTAAATCACAAGTGATGGAAAGACACTTAGTTCGAACTCACATGAACTTATTACTATTGGGGGTCACATGAAACAACACTATCGGTTTTCTTGAGGGATATAATAAAATAATAAATTAAATATTCAAAACTTACCCCTCTCCTCCTCTATAAAAACCACCCACCACTATCTCTTCTCTTCACTTCTCTAAGCCTTGAAGATCCTCAAATTTCTTCCCAATTACCCTTCCCTAGTCACTCCCCACGACTAGGAAGGTATTAGTCTTGCAAAAAGACTAAAACCCCTTCCCTCAAGTAGTTTCTCAAAGAGGTTACTTCAAGAGGTAAAGCACCCTTCTTTCTCATTTGGGTTTATTTCAATTTATCTACTTTTGTTATCCTCTCCTCACCTCCTCTGTCCAAATGACCATGATAACTCTAGTAAAATCTATATACTGGATTTATATCATGTTAATGGAAGAACCATCATAAATATTCTTTTTCCCTTCCTTTTATATGACCAAACTAGTTCATAATATGACCAAACTAGTTCATAATATTCCAAATACCGCCAAATAATCAATGTGGTTGTCATCTAATGATTCATCCTCATCACATGTAAAAAAATGATATAAATTAACATTATCAATTATTTATGTTCATTAATAATATATAATTCCAATCCTGGAGATTTATAACCATTCCACATGAACTTCATTACTTAAAAACAGGTGAACTGAATATGAAAATAAAGGAAACAAACACTCCAGAACGACGAAATTCAATTCAATAACATATCAATAAATACATAAATGAACTAACCAAAATTATCATAAAATAAATACATGTCTAATAGGTTCTGAAATAATTTATTAACAAGTATAATTTCATATTCCAGGAACTTATGCATAAGAGCGGAACACATTTGGAGTTAAGGTAAGGGTTTTTCCACCCGAACATCCATTTTAATTCGGGATACTTTCATTATCTAAATACCTCAATGAAATTATTATGTATTGTAATTTAATCTTCATATATTCTTTTTGAGTATCATATATATGTTTTCAAACCATAATCCTTCGTTATTTTATGGATCGTTACATGTTTTAAAAGGAACTTTCAAAATTGTTTCCAAAATACAAGCTGGATTCAAGGGAATTTATCAAATTTTTACCTATTTTCAAGGGAACTCTATAATCTGTTTTTGGAAACCATTAACTTTATAAAATAACTCATTTTATTATTAAAATACTATCTTACTTCACTTATGGTTTAAACCAAGATTTTTCCAAAATAACTCTTCTTTTCAAAATTAAAGAGTATTTATCTCCAGAATTGCTTAATGATTTTATAAGAGTGTTTTCATCTAACTGAAAACTCTTGTTGATTCCATTGTATTATTGGGTTCAATCATTTATAAAGTCATATACCATATTTTATTTAATGGGTTATGAATAACTTTATTGTGGATGATCTATCCTAAAACCATTCACCATATTACTCGGAATGGTTAGTGTTCTATGTTTAATGATTGGGGAGAGATAGTTACATTTCATATGATAGTTTCAATATGAATGTATATGTTGTTTATGTTTATCCCCACTCGTATGAGGAATGCATTGGACTTATTATGTGATGGGTGGGGCCGGATATAGCCCCTCGATGCATCGGTAGGTCTCATGAGACAAATAGACGTGGAATTGGCCGAGGCCTTTCCCTATGTGATAGGGATTTTGGCCGAGGCCTTAATCACTAGATGTCTTGGATGAGGCCATGAAAAAATGATTTCAAATGTCTGAAATATGCACTTCCCTCATTATGAATCTAGTGATTTAAATTTCATGTGGATATTCGACTAGTAGTATACCCTTTATTATGTTTTATTACGTTAATATTTACTCAGCTCATATTCCTGCCATAATGTGTTCATGTTTATTATTAAAGGCAAGTGTTTTCAATAATTCACCATGTCTAATGTTTATATTATCTTCGACTGTATTTCTTAATCTTACTGAGAATTTGAGATCACCCTTTCTTATGTTTCATTATTCTTAGGATATGAAGAAGTAAATTATGAATGACATGCAAGCATAATCTTGGAGACATGATGTTGCTAGTGGAATAAATTAGTGTTGTTTTCCCTTCATGTTGTAATGATCAACTTATGTATGTAACTTGTTTCCAATAATAATAAACTACTCAGTCCTTCGGCATTATTATTCCTTGTATCTATACCAACATAATCAAATAAGGCACTGGCTCTGGGCAACTGGGGTTGGGTCCTTACAACACATTAAGCTTCTACTCAGAGGCTCAGGAATACATTTCAGGCTGTGAAAATAGAAACTTTGGCAAATATGAGAATAATAAGAAGCTTCATGAGAAATTAGAGAGAAGAGTATCTCAGAGTAAAGAATTCATTAGATGCTATTACTATGGATGAATGGGACACACCATGAATATGTGTCATGAAGCTTAGGAGATCAATGTCAGAGGAAGAACTCAAGTTGTATCAACATATCGGCTGAGAGATGACAAAATAAGGTATGCCTTTAAGGGAAGATGTTTCATATGTTGTAATCATGTGAATTTGGAAATATATTACAGCAAGAAGAATGCGAGAAAAGAAAAGGATCCTAGATAGAGATTCTTGAATCCGCTGATGTATAAAGAGAAATATTACATTGGGAGACAAAGTGGTAAGTTGGAGAATAGGCTTAGAGCCTCAGGGGAATCACATGAAGCTGAACGAAAGTAGTATCAGTCACACTCACAACAGCCCTCTAAGAATGAACATGAAAAAATCTAGAAGAAAAAGGGAGGAAACGCTACAGTCGTGAGTAAGAAGAATGTACGTTCAGTGGAGGACCTACCACCAACGCAAAATAGTGTGGTGACTCATAAATATGATAAAATAAAAATAAAAAAATAATGCATTGAAAAATTTGCAAGTCATGTTCCACAACAAGAAGTGGAGGAAAGAGGAAGATCCCTATAATAGAGGAAGGAGCCAGGGATAATGAAAATAAGAGATATTCCTACTCAGAGAAGAAATCAAGGGAAATAAAAATTTTGTGGAACATCAAAGACGGAAATGTGTACTAGTGGGTTTAAACCCCAAATGGTGAGAAAGGCCAGGCCTGTAGAATCATTATATCAGAAAAAGAATCAACACGAAGGTGATGAATGCTTAGTCATATGGCCAGAGAAGTTGAAGTTTTCTAGGAAGATAGAAGAATCTAGGAAGGATTGGGATGCTCTGCAAGAAAGAATCAAATGACTTACCCATAAGGGTCAACCGCAATCATTTTCATGAAGATTCCAGAAGGGTCACCCCTCTCCCTATCTATATAAATGTGGTCAACTGATTATTCAAGTGTTTCAGGTTTTAGGGAGATACAACCCAAGGGGAAGTGGCATCTAAATATGGAAAGTGGAGAAATGATATGATTTGGAGTTTTAATTGACTCAAATTAGGTACCAAATTTGACGATGAAAGGGAGAAACAGAGCATAACAGGAAGTGAATGTTTTGTTAACTTTATCTCTTGTTTCTCACATCGAGTTTCAACTCAGTGGGATTAGAGATTTTTTTAATGGATCAATGTCGAGTTCTAGATCAGAATAAATGATGGAGGAGAGAAAAATGGTTAAGAGAATATGTAGTGGGCCTAACAAATGAAAGAGTTTCATAACACGGGGGGAGCACTCTATATCCTAATCAGATGAAATATCTCAATGGGATATAAAGGATGAATGTTTATGTTCATGAATAATGATTGGCTGAAAAGAAGAAACAAATAGTTTTTTCAGGATTATTTATTTTGTTCTAATAATATGGTATCAGCTGACTAATTTCAGGATACGAAGAAGCTGCGAGAGAAAATCAAAGGTCCTTCAACCAAAATATGAGAAGTTAGTTGAAAGAAATGATGTCATTGAACAATGAAACAGTGAAATGTTTTATGTTAAAAGTGAGGAAGTGGTAAGTGACTTAGGGAGAGAATAAGTGGTTGAATTTGATTCTTGAGAAGATTCTGATGGTGAGTACGAGGAAGTAAAATCTTTATCTTCACAAAAGCCAATGTGTCGAGCTGAAATTGACTGGCAGAATATCATTGGTGATTTTTCATCTCTAGTTCAGATAAGGAGAATGAACTCACTGCAGAAGACATCTTTTCTATCTCAAGTTGAGGTGAAATTATTTGCTGATGTAGTTGAAGATGAAAAGTCGGTTCATGCCATGAATGAAGAGATAGATCAGATTAAGAAGAATAAGACGTGGGAGATTGTTTCGAGACCAACAGATAAGAATGTCATCAGGACTAAATGGGTCTATCGCAACAAGATGAATGAAGATGGTGAAGTGGTTTGAAACAAATCACGACTAGGGTTAAAAGGATACTCCCAAATAGACGGAATAGATATTGATGATACATTTGCACAGGTTACAAGGCTGGAGACAATAAGATTATTCCTAGCCATTGCAGTGCAATAGAAGTTCAAAGTGTTCCAGATGGATGCCAAATCTGCATTCTTGAATGGGGCTCTAGAGGAGGAAGTTTATATTGAGCAACCAGATGGTTTTCTCATTCATGAGGATGAGAACAATTTTTTCAGACAGAAAAAGGCGTTGTATGGGCTGAAAAAAGCACCAAGAGCATGATACTAATGGATGGATCAATATCTGAAGAAGCTTGGTTTCCAGCGCAGGGGAGTTGATTACAATCTCTATTTCAGCAACGATAGTAATCAAAGGATGATGGTGTTGGTTTATGTCTATGACATAATATTTTGTGGATCAGATGAAGCTTAGTGCAGTCAGTTTTCTGAATTCATGAAAAGTGAGTTTGAAATGTCAATGATTGGAGATCTAATGTTTTTCCTTGGTCTACAGGTGACACAAGGAAGGAATGGAACATTCATTTCTTAATCCAAATATGCCAAGGAGGTTTTGAAAAGATTTTTAATGGAAAATTCCAAGGAGATGAAGACTCCAGTTGCTACCTAGATGAAAATATCCAAAGATGAGGATGGCAAGGCAGTTAATATAACAGAATACAGGAAAACTATTGGAAGTTTGTTGTACTTGACCACAACAAGGCCTGACATTGTTTTTTCCACATTCCAAGCATCAAGATATCAGAGTAATCCCAAGGAAATCCACATGCTTATAGTGAAAAGAATACTTCGGTATATCAAGGGAATGGTGGACTTCATCTTGACATATAATGAAAAATATCAGACAGAGTTATTAGGATATAGTGATATAGATTGGGCCGGTTCAACGGATGACAGGAAATCAATTCCAGGTGGTTCTATCTATCTTGGTGGATTGTGTATTTCTTGGCTAAGTAAGAAGAATGATTTCATTTCTCTTAGCACAGTATAGGCTGAGTATATTTTGGCTACTAAAGTATGAAAATAGTTACTGTGGATGAAGTAGCATCTTGAAGACAAGGGAGTTGAAGTTAAGTCTATGATCAGAATCCAGTGTGATAACTCAAGTGCATTCAATCTTAGCCAAAATCAAGTTCATCACTCAAGGCCAAAGCACATTGAGATCAAATATCATTTCATCAAGGAGAAGGTGGAGCAAGGGATTTTAAAGTTAGAGTATGTGCCTACAGAGCTACAGGTTGTAGATATTCTGACAAAGGCCTTACACAAGTAAGCGTTTGAAAGGAATCAACTGGCATTGGGAGTTCAGTCGACTCCCCACACTTAAATGAGTGTGGATGTGGGTCCCCCCCTCTCCCTGAGGTATGATGTGTTTTCCCTAATGTGCTGATATGTGTTCTCCACTCTGTTACATACTGCAAAGGAGTAACCGTTGAGTTAGTTGACAATGGGGGAGAAAATTGTGATTATTCAAGCAGGAGATAGTGTGGTCATTTGAGAAATCATGATAGATATGGGGAGAAGCTGAATGGATGAGCAGCCAGATAGGGGGAGTTGAAGCTGGTTCAATGTTCTTAGCGAGAGCATAGCTTGGACAACACAAGCAATAATGCTAAAGAGGATTTGCAGGTGACAAGAGTTAAAGCTGTGAGCAGATAGGGGGAGCGTTTTTAATCTGAAGATGCTAGAAGTGATCGATCAAAGAATAGATATCACGACAGCTGAGGATCTTGATAAAAGAAGAAGAGTGGTGTTGGAATGCGGTATGAATAATTACAAAAAATGGTATCAGTTTTGTATCAAAAAAGGGTGTCAGAGTTGAATTGACTCAATGATGAACTTTTCATTTACTCTTGTTTCTCATGCCGAGCATTGCTCATGTGGGCTTAGAGTATATGTTGATTAAATCCTTGATCTCTATCAGAATCGCAATAGGCGAATGGTCGCTGACGAATTAACAATGAATCTTTTTATGGAAGAGTTGTCAACAAACCCAAAGGGGGGGATTATTGGGAAAAAATCTCTCAAGGTATCATTGAAGCATTTTTGAGGTAATTGTGTTTGTTGACAAATTGTGCCTCCGTGTTGTGTTTTTTGACAAAGAAAACAATGACATATAAGTTTGTTGACAATGGGGATTTCGTTGTGGCATGTCGAGTTCAAGGGATGTTGTTAATGATCCATGATTGATTCAAGAGCGTCGACAAAGGAATGGTCGATCTGGAGGAAGTTCAAAAAGAACAATTAAAAGGTGGAACCATTTTCCAGTGTTTGCTAAATTTTTGGGCCTCAAAATTGACAGATGGAGAAAAGTGTTTTTGGAAAAGGGACTTGTGCGCCGGTGTCTTGGAAGCTTGGAAAATTGCGCGCCATATGTTTTTTCATGATCATAACATCAAAATATGGAAAAGGGAAAAAGGGGCTCCCATGTTTTATGTTTGGTCATGCTAGTGACTTGTGTGACACAGATTAGGGCGGCGAGACTTACGCGCCGAGAGGAGACTTGTGCGTCGTCACACAGGGTGTCCAAATTTATATAAATAGAGGTCAACCCCTCCTTATTCGGTAGTGAGTTCAACACTTAGAGAAAATAATAGCTCCCGTTGCGCAGGTGTGGTGGTCGCGCCAGTGGTGGTGTGGTCACGCAAGTAGAAGTTGTGCGCCAGTTGATTGTTGCATGTCAAGAGTGGTTTGGGAGAGAAAGGAAGGGAGTCACCCAAGTTATGAGTTGAAGAAGGGGGTGTTGTGAAAGTGGTTGGGTGACACTTGTGTTCCAGGTTTTGAAGAAGCCCGACAGTTAATGTTTGCATGCCAAAATTGGTTTGGGCTAAAAGGGTGTGAGTCACGCAAGTTTGGAGTAGCAGAAGATAGTGTCTCGCAAGTGGTTGAGCTGAACATGCACTCCAGTTTTACCATGCACGCCAGGACTTGCACTCCGTCTTGGATAAGGGTGCCAGGAATGTTTGAAGCACGATAGTGATTCAGGGCTGCGTGAAAGCTGGATGATTTCCTGATACCTTCGGTGCAAAGTGAGATTCATCTATGGGTGAAAGCTGGACTTCAATAGAGCATCGACATATGACAGAGGATGCATTCATTAGTGATAATGAATAGACCTACAGGTCTATTAAATGTGATTGGATCCTTTCTAGAGCAGTGAGGAATGGAAGAGGAATAATGTGATCCTCACCACCGGCAATGAGCCAGAGAAAGAGAAACAGGGAGTGACCCTTGGGAAAACAATGAGCTAACCCTTAACATTGTAAAGGCAGTGAGTCTGGGCATTGAAGTGATCTATCCCGAACATTGTAAATTGTTAGTGAGATTTTGTGGATTTGGTACGGCGTCACATCGTTGTTGTATTCTTCTTGGACGTAGCCCAGTAAGGGTGAACCAAGTAAAAATCTTTGTGTCTGTCTTCCTGTCTACCCGCATTGCATTCAAACCATCATCATCAGATAAAGAAGAAAAACAGTTATCATAATAAACACACATGTGCAAACAAAGAGACCCATGTAATAAAGATGTCAAGATCCAGTGGGGAAGGAAGAATTTTAAAAACGAATATCCATACCCTGATTCACCCCCCTCTCAGGGTATATAGGCCCCTATTGGTTCTAACAGTTGTACTAGGAGTATGGAATCAAATCCAATCGTTCATCCCACTACCATGCGGTGGCCATTGGGAAGATAGAGGATTTAAACAAGTCTTTGTACAACATACTCCAAAAGATGGTAGATAAGGATACGAAATTGTGGCTAGAATAGCTCCTTCATGATTTATGGGCTTACTAGACCACAACCTGCACTACCACCCAGGAACCTTGTATTCACTGGTATATAGGTTATAGGATGTATTGCCTATAGAAATTCAAGTGTCACCACATTGTGTGGCCATTTTTGATCAACTATCTATGGATGAACAATCCTAGAGATGATTTGAAGAGTTGGAGAATCTAGATGAGAATAGGCTACACACTTTTCACCATTTGGAAGTCTACAAGAATCAGGTCACACAAGTGTTCAAGAAAAAGGTTCACCTTCTATCTTTCCTTGAAGGAGAGATGGTGTTGGTCCTCATAACCCCATTGATACTGGTGAAGAATTCTCCAAAGAGTGAACCAAAATGGGAGGGACCATATATCATACATATATTATATTCCAATGGATCATATTCCTTGATGTCAATTAATGGACAACTCATCACGGCTCCCACAAATGCAATGTTTTTTAAGAAGTAATTCTTGTGACAACAACTCCAATTCACGGTCCAAAATCTATGACCTTAAACTATGAGTTATCTAACCACATCATGTTAAATTTTTTGGTATTAGTCCCTACAACATGAAATTAAATAGGGATGCTAATGTCCTCACTGGATGACTCTACACTACAGAACATTACATCCTCGAAATATGAATCTAAACTGCACACTATAACTTCCTCGTTGCATGACTCTACACTGAACAACATAGTATCCTTGATGTACGACTATAAACTGCACAACAAAAAGTCCTCACTACATGACTCTAAAATGTACGACATAACATCCTCATTGAATGACTCCAAACTGCACAACATAACATCATCGCTGCATTGACTCTAAAATGAACATCATAACGTCCACGTTGTGTGAATCTAAACTACACAACATAACATCCTCACTACATGAATCTAAACTACACAAAATAACATCCTTTCTTAATAAATCTAAACTACACAGCACAACATCTCACTGTATGACTATAAACTTCACAACATAATGTCCTCGTTGCATGAATCTAAACTGCACATCATAACATCCTCATTGCATAACTCTAAACTACACATCATAAAGTCCTAACTATATGACTCAAAACTGCATAGCATAATGTCCTCACAACACGACTCTAAACTACACATCATAAAATCTTCCCTGCATGACTCTAAACTACACAGCAGAACGTCCTCACTGTATGACTCTAAACTGAACATCAGAACATCATCACTACATGACTGTAAACTGCACAACATAGAGTCCAAGTTACAAGATGTTAAACCGCATAGAATAAATTATCATAATCATATAATGATAAATGGAACAATCCCTCATAAAAACTACATATGGCTTGATTCCCATTCATTAGTGGGATACATAGCGACACCTCAATCCTCAATCTTGGCCCATCCCCCACAACAAACAAAAAATTCCTCTATCATGTCCTCTATTTCCTCATACTTACGAGGGAAACCATTGTCAATCCTTTTTTCTCACATCAGGTATAACTCACGTGATATCAGTATCAGTTTTTAGGATTCTCTTACGTAAACAAACTATAGAGAAATATGGTATACGTGGCATCTTTAGTAGATGAAACCAAAATGCCCATACTTCTATATCTATGTCAGATCGGTAAAAAGAATATTCATAACTACGTGTGTCTTGATTATTGCCCTAATAGATTACGTATCAATGCCCGTATTTGGCATTCGGGCCCATCCACCAAAAAAATAATGAAAGACAAATGCCCTTGTATGTTACTACACATGGACTGATCCATTGTAGGGAATGTTCAGAATTACGTATGGATTGATTACTACCCTAGTAGGTTACATAGTGATTTATGGATCTAACATCCCGACCCAACCACAATTTAAAAAAATTCATCTTCTTTAGGGAATAGGTTAGACTCATATGGGGATTGCATGAATGATCCTAACCACATGACAATAAACTGGGAGATTCTTCAAGAGTCACGCGCGTCCGGATTCTCAATGTTACAAGATCCCAGACATGCCCTCCACTCATAAGTAGTCTATAAATCATGCATCTCCCTATAAATATGAGTCAAACCTATGTGGAAGCACTAGTAGTTCATAGTTAATCATGGTCTGGTTATTTCTTACGTTCCCATACACATCTATCCCATTTGTCAAACTCCATGCTCTAGGAAAGATTTGATCTCCATAAATATTCATGGCCATCTGAGGCGGAAGTCCAGTGTCCTGTGGAAAGCTTTTTTGGAATATGTGAAAAATGCCTCATTGGCTCTACATATGGCGCCTACAAAAAAGCTGACAATCAAAGGAAAATTCGTCCTCAAGAGAGTCTTCTCATACCTCAATATTCCTGATATCTTCCAAGCCCCATGTCATTATTCCTGATCCATGTTACCTCCTCAGACTATGGTTTACACCTTCTGTCATCACGCATGTCTAAGGAATGCAAAAACATCCAAATCATGATTAACTCAAAGATATTAATGATCTTTGTGACAAAATAACATCATCACTGCATGAGTCTAAACTACACAACATGATGTCCTCACCGTATGAAATTAAACTGTAGGGTATGAACTATCCTTGTTGTATGACTTTAAAATGAATAGCATTGATTTGATCATAAACTGATACCCGTTATTGATTTTGATACTCTTGAGGGGTGATACAGAATCCTTGAAATCCCTTGTTTCTCACACCGAGAATGGCTCACGTGAGCTTAGGGATTTCAGTGAGAGATCCACCATGAAATCATGGAACATCAGCCTAAGAATTTGGTCGTGGAAGTGCGCCTCTAAAAGGCATGTCAAGGTTCCCTTCCCCGTAAAGAACCCCATCTCTTGGCCATATGACATTAAACTATAGGGTACCCCAAAGATGGGACGAATGCCTCAACCAGTGTATGAGTTAGATCTACTTAAGGGATACCTGATTCCATGAGTGAATCATAGCCTGAATGTCTCTAATGTATCTGGATACACTCCTACCAAAACTCAAACTTCATGCTCTGAGCAATATTGAATCCCCATAATCTTCCACGGCCATCGAAGATGGAAGGCCAGTGTCCTGTGGACACCTTTGTTTGACTATGCACCTCATGTCCCGATGGTTCTGCATTTGGAACCTACAAAATGGCCATCAATCAAAGGAAAATTCATCCTCAGAAGAGTCCTTACCTATATTAGTATTCCCAATGGCTTCCAAGACTCATGAACGCCCTCTGGATTCAAGGTCCCTCTATGTCGTGCTTTATAATCTTCTTCATACCAACGTCCTGGATATATCAGAACATGCTGGCCCGATTCATCTCTGGTCTCTCATGAGGATTCTATAAATGAAGATACCCCCATCCATATACGTGAATTTCATCCACATATGAGGAAAAAATTCCCCACTAATTTCCAGGTTTCCTGGAGAGGATCATATAAAAGAAACGTCTCTTTCAATGCTTAAGTGCACCCCTTGTGAAAGATCATATACCGTGCTAAGAAACATTCCAATCTCCAAAATCCATAATATCCATCAAAGATGGAAGGCCAGTGTCATATGAACACCTTTGTTTGACTATGCACATCATGCCCGAGAGGCTCTTTATATGATTTCTACAAGATGACCATCAATCGAAGGAAAATTCATCCTCTGGAGAGTCCTTTCCAGTTTGTGTTTTCTTATATGACATTCATAACTCGTCTTACCTCCCTCCTGAATTTGGAATACCCTTGGATAATATCTTTTATATTTTCCTCTTTTCAAATTCCCTGACATGAAAAAGACTTCTAGTTGAATTAACCATTCACCAGCTCTCCCCTACACAATTAAGAATTGTGTGGGAGTAGTTGCCTAATCAAAGCCAATAGGAATGTACCTAATACTTTCGGACATCATCCCTCAGATAGGACACCCAATGTGGCTCCAAACAACAAAATAAATTAAATGTGTTTTATATCCTACCATGCCATTAGAGATGGAAGTCCAGTGTTCTGCAGACACCACTGTTTGACTATGCTCATCATGCCCCATTGGCTCTATATATGAAACCTACAAAATAACCATCAATCAATGGAAAATTCTCCCTTAGGAGAGTCCTCTCCTACTTACGTACGCCTAAGATGAATCTCGAGCCTCATGCATGTCTAGAACTCACAATTTTAGGGTCAAGAAAAATCCCTCATCCATGTCTGAAAGATATTAGAACATTCCCGGCTGATGAATTCCAAATTGGGTCCCCTACTCCATCATGTTTGGTCAAAGTTGTTTGACCTAAACAACTCGTAATAAGTTTGGTTGGAAGGACTATGAAATTCAAGTGAAAAAACTCCATACTCGCCAGAGTGAATATCCAGAAAGGGAACCCCTAGATAAATGTCAAGTATCAGCTCGTTAACCCTGGTGTGCTGAGCCATCAATATTTATGCAAAGCTTGTTAGGATGAAAACCCTCGAAGGGTGGACTAAGATAAAGTCATGTTATATCCTCTAAGGCCATGTCAAGTAGTATTAGGAAAAAATTAAGGAAACAATGAAAAAGACACAAATTTTAATGATGTTTTCCATAAAACCTCATCAATAGTCTAATTACATTTGCTGAGCCTCGCAGGTCAGGCAAAAATTAGATCCTGAATTGATTATATCAATTTAATAGTTACGAATCATTGTTTAAAGTTAATACCTGATAAAAATAATGTTTAAATTATTGATTTTGATTAATTTGATTAATAGGAAAAGGAAAAGTAGAATTATTTCAAAGAAAATTGGATCCATCCAATTTCATAATATATATATGGTGGGCATCCACAGTGTGGAGCCTCTCCTCATAAGAAAGATATGACCTTTTCAAGAGATGTTCAAAAGAATCCCAAAGATGCATCAATGATTGATTCATCTCCTCAATGTCATGGAGAAGCTTTAATAAATTCATAGTCTTGGCCTTCGTGCTTGCCCGTATTGCCTCCACATCCCTCATGACTTCGAGCCTGGTACATTCTCCCTCCTTCATTTACTATCGCCCCTCCTCAACGACGATCGTAGATTGAGGTTAATCCTGTTTAAGCCGCTGTTGTTTTGGATTTGTTACACCACTTTTTGGTCGAGTTGTTCAATCAAGTACTCTTGCATTATGATTTCTTTTGACATCCTTGAAACCACTCCAGCATGATTGGAAGATTTGTAAATAGTGATTTTCCTGCAGCAGTATGATGAGTCATTGACTCTTCCACAAAAAGTTGAGACATGATCATAATAGTTGCTTCTTGAGCAGTAACCACATGCCTCACTATATTAAGAATTCCATGATAGTCAAATCACCAAAACCTAAGGCCAAAAACTAGAAGTTTCATTTAAGAAACATTGTAGGCATCTCAGCCAATGGATTCATAGAAATTAATCTCCAAATTTTCCTCCATGCCTTTTTTGAATGGGATGAAGATCGACCAGACCATCTTGATCAGTCTCAAAGTCACTCCCAAATGAAAAAATATAGTTAGGAATGAATGTCACAAGAGGGGGACTTTATTCAGCAGCTACAGTGTGGCTCGACCCTACATCAACCTCATCTCTAGTAGTTATAATACAAGATAAAGTGGGGAATCCACCGCTCTTGGTAATGAAAGTGGTTGAGATTTTGAGAATATGGAGGATGTTTCATTACTACCTCCCACCTCTATAGTAATATTGGTACCTAGAATAAGTGGCACCACATCTTCAATTGTCATTTGCACTCTATGACCCCTCGATAATACTAAAAACCGAAGGCCGTACTCAGCCGAAATAGTAATCCTCGAGGCATCCCTCAAAAATCCACTTATCGATATATGGCCTGTAGGGATAATCAGTCTAGAGAAGGGTACTGGTCTTGAGATCATGGGGAAAGATAATGCATCTTCTCTCAAAATTGGAAAAAATGGTATAATGGATAGCTCCAAATTTTCAAGGGGAAAAACATCAGCTTCCCCAGTGATTGTGACATCTATGGAGTCAGTGTGATCAAGAAGAATATCAATCTATGATTCGATTACCTCTATAGGGGTAAAGTCTATTTGACTGATATTGATTCGTTCCTCATGATTTGAAGCCCCTACAAAATCTAGTAGGGCATAGGGATTACCACTTGATTCAGCCCCTGCCATAAAGGTCACCATGTCTCTATCTATGAGAGCCGACTCAACACAGTCAAATAAGACCTCAATTTCTAAATGTTCTTCCAATATCAAAGCAATTATTGTTCGAGAGGGAGAAAGAAAACCTGAAGGGTCAATAGTCCACCTGGTCTCTTTGGTTGGCCCTGTTTCCCTACCTAGGTCACCCGCAATGGATGACGACCCTTCCTCAGTCATTAAAGGGACATGAGCCATAGATTCTTGATCTGACTCCATCTGATTGCCGATAGCCACTGTGTCAAAATACATATATACACGAGTGAGTCAATAAGATTAGGGTACTCTATTCAACTACTTGATGAACATATAGTTACTTGTGATTCCCCTCTTAATGCACTTTGACAGTTGGGAGACCTACATGTGTTTCATTAATTGTCCTGGATATTGCTCCTGGATGAGAGAACCAAGAGGATCTAGAGGGGGGAATTCCCCTGAAGTGTTTTAAATTACTTTTTCTAGGTGTTCTTGGGATACAAGGGATGCTTTCACAGTACCCCTTACAATCAGTATGGCACACTCCCCGGCCGCAGTGCCTCCAAGATAATAATTTGTTGAAAGACCCATTTCTTGACACCCTGCTTGCCCTTGAAAAATAAAAGGTAGAGGAGGAAATGTTCCGCATCTCCACAAAAAAAATCATTTAAGGCTAGAGGTTAGAGTTAAAACAACCTCTCCCATTAACCTTGTGATCACTTCCATCAATGCCACACTATCCGGCTAGTAATGTATTTCCACAAGGGCATAGAGACACTTTTCCATTTCAATCAAGTATGAAGCCACCTCATCAGGCTCTTCTTCGGTTTAAATACCATTAAGAGAATTGGATCCCCCAAAAATCAGAAGGTCGAAGTGTTCCCTCTGAAGAAAACACCATATATATTAATTTGAAGATTTCTCTCTCAGTTCATCCCAGAAACCCCATGTGTCTGAAAATGCAGCCGTGATTTGGATGGCTAGCACTAAAAGGTTGGTGCAAGAGAGTGTAGTAGGTTTCAACAACTTCAAATGCTGCAAACTAAGTACCTTGAGAAGATGAACATTTACGAGACCTCAGAATCAAGTAAGAAGATTTTTCTGTGGCAGCTGCAATAGGTGAGCCAATGACGTCGTCATCCTCAAAATCACTCGCTGGTCACATCAATGAAACTACCTAGTGTGAGTATTTTCTATGACCACTTTGGGAATGGATGAGGGTCTCGAGGTCCTCAAGATAACAACCCACCCTCCAGAGGTCCTCATAAGAAGAAACATCAGTGGGTGTTGACACATAGACAATTTCTATAAGAGTGACTTATCTAGTTTGGAGAATATGTCATAAATAATGAGGGGATCAGTCATGAGTAGATGGATGACCATTCAAAAGGCCACATTTCCTCTAGGCCACTAGAAAATCAGCCTTTGGAAGAATGGATGGTGGACTCCCAGCAGTAACTTCAACAGCTTGTTCGGTCGCCCATGAGGTCACGGCCCCACCTTTCACTATTTTCCTTAGGGGGGAGATTTTGGAGGAATTTTCTGGGTTGAGAGTGTTCAAAAACTCCCTTTTTCTTTTTCTTCCACTTCACCCTATATGCCTTGAAAATTTTCATGATGGGAACCAGGTCAGCTAATTATCTATCGAGATATGGATTAATCCCTGCCTTAACATAAATTTTTGTAAGGAAGGGCATGAAATCACTAGGATTTGGAAGTTTTCCCCTGTACTAGGTGTCCTTATGGGTGAAAATTAATCCATAGTGGATGGGATATCATCAGATTATTCTCCTGGAAGGCACTATTGAGAGTAGGATGAGACAACTTTTGAACACAGTTAAACTGTAGACTAAATCTATAGGGTTCATACCCCTAGAAAATAAGCTCCCCTCTGATATAAGAAAACCAAGATGCCTTCTCTCAAAGAAAATAAGTAACCTTGGTTGATAAATTCTTCAGATTCCTTATTCATAATACTACTAGTAGGGTAATCAAAAGGATGATAAGGGAATCTTTTGAAAATATTGTGATAATCCATTAAGTCTTTCTTGTTATTTTCGGTTTTCTCCTCTCGCATATCCTGTGAAGCCCAAGCCCCTTACATAACCCCAATGGTACTCTGAAGATATAGTCAGAGGGTGGAATGTGGAATTTTTTAGGAATTGATAAAGGTATAACCTCTTATATGGGCTCATATCCAACCCCAAAGAATCTAGAATGGCCCATTCATCGAGTAAGGTGGTCCCCCATCGCTGATCTGACCGAGTCATCGATAAATATTAGCCAATAATGGGATCGCTAAATTTATGCATATGCGAGTGGCCAGATGAGCGACCATGATGAATGTGGATGCTCTCACACCCCCATATTCTCGTACTGGAAAGAACCACCCACTCAAAAACATGGCCAAGAAGGACGCTAGTCAAAATAATCGATTGCTGTTAGGGATGTGCCTCCATCTGCACGTATGAAATTACTCCTCCTCTAGGGTGGGTCAATAGGTACCCACTCACCTCCAGATTTATTTGGTGGGACAAGCCCTAGGTCTTTGCAGATCAGGTTCTAGACCAGTATGATTTACAAAGGCACCAAACCACTCTTCAAAAGGAACGTCCTACTTCAAACATGGATCAATTTCCTTCAAAAGTGTCTTCGCCTGAACGATGAGTTTCTTGTTCATAGGAGGGGTTCTCTCCTCAGCAACCCAAATAGATGAGGGATGTAGGAATTCATTGTATATATCCCCATCAATAGGGACTCCTGAGATTATCTAGATTTCCCAAATAATGATGCTTAACTCCTCGTGGGTTAAATGGAAGGTATTGTTGTTTGGAATCCACCTGCTCAGGAGATATGAAATAAGGGGAGTGGGATGGTAAGTGTATGTTTGAGAAACCCATACAGCCTTATATAGTCCCATGATCTACAGCTCGGTTCGAAATTCATTGCAACGCCAGAAAAACCCAAAATTCCACCCCAGTCTAATCCAAACGAACCTCCAGAGCGAAGATCCCACCTTGATGTCTAGCCATGTTGATCGTTTGCTATAGCATTCTGTGAAATGCTATGATAGATTGGGTCGTATTGTCTAGATTTTGCAACACCTCCTCTAAATTTTGAGGTGTGTTGCTCAGAATGTAACCAAAGGAAATATCTCTCTGAAGGTACCACCCATTAGAATAAATCAAGGCCTTTAGGATAGAGGTGTTAATTATCCAATAATTAGGATGATTGATCGGATTTAGAGATGGGATCACTGTGTTAGAAAAAAGACCAAACCTATAATAAGGAAGCCTATTTGAAGCTAGATATTTTCTTGACTCGCTGTACACATGTTTTCCAGATATTGGTGTAATGGAACGACTAGGATTTTGTCATTGACCAAACCCACAATGTTCTTCGATCTTTCATTAGTAGCAGAAATAGGGGAATTGGTAGTAGACTTATAAGGAGCAGTGATATTAGTGGAATCCTTTGAAAGAGCCATTGCAGCTGGCATATGAAGATATAAAATACCACAAAAATTTATTCAAATGAAAAATGTTGGATAAGGGCCACACAAAAAATGGCATAAAGTCATAAAAATATGTCATCATAGGGATCTGTGTACTATTCCTGGAAACTATACCTGGTAGCCATATCCCGCATGATGCATGATATGCAGATGCAATCCCTTGATACTATTATGGTAAACAAATGCATTATACTACATAAAACCATTGTATCTAAAACACCCGAAAGGCACTGGCCCTTAAAAGGTTGGATAGAGAATAATAGGGTTTGTAGAAGATCGATACCATGAACCAAGGCCTCGCCAAATCCATGTTCCAAATTTCTGTTTAAAAGTTTAACTATGGACTATTAGGTCATAAAGTTAAATTCTCTAATTCTTGACTAGTTTGTAGAACACACTAACCCCATAGAATTCTTTTATGGATAATTCCAGATTTTTGTTTTAAACTCCACAACACAATTCATGAAAACAAACATTCGGTTCTTTTATAGAAGCATTGGTGAAAAGTTTGGTTTTTGGCATGTATAAATTGGTTAGAGAATAGGATTTTCACAAAAGAAATGGTATGGGAAGGAAGAGGGTGCCGAGAGAGAGTCTTGAGCACCTTTCACTGCGAGAAATGGTAAAAGTCAAATGTTATGGGCCCCTATATATAGGCGTGTTCCCATCCTACTATATCTATCTATTCTATCGAGAACCACATCAGTTCCAGACCACTTATACATCAGAATAGTCTCCCCTTCATTCTGAACGGACCCCATTCTGATGGGGGGAATTTGTTGGGTTATAAAAACATCACTAAGTGAAGAGAATACACCAACAATCACTTTTTAGAAGGAAGAAAGAATTATTACAAGTATGGTATAGATAATGGACTCAAATTGAGTTAATAATCTCAGAATAAACTTGAAGGAATTAAATTTCTCAAGGAGTTTTAGGTGACCTATGTACCATCACCAGGAAGGGTTCACAGACTGCATAAATCAAGAACCACCAGTACGCGGAACGACTTGTGAGGCACTGTCCTGTAGAGAAATTTCTAGTGAACCCAGGTGCTCATGAACCACATCACTGAAGGAATAAAGCACCAAAATGGTGTCCGAATACCACCTCACAATCTCAGCAGTTCGCGGATGAAGCAAACTGGCAGGGTCCTACGAACCATGACTCACGAACCACAGTCTCCGCAAACCTCGGTTTACCAAGACTTCTAAGGGTCAAGATATATCTTCATGGGATTCTAAAAATGGTTCCACGTGCCCATAGATATGTGTTTTTTAATGCTCTATAAAAGGATAACATAAGGAATTGAGAAGAGGATGGATGAAGAAAATTCCAAGGGGGACCCCAGTGGTTGGAAGTACGAATTCGGAGAAGATTCCATTTTCAGTCTTGAATCATCAGTGAATCACGGACCACATACCTTGTTTCCTCAAGTATAAATAGCCTCAAACCATAAATTGATAGAACGTAATGATAATGAGAGAATCATTGACCTAATTTTTGAAATCATAAACCATGTATTCCTCGTGGATGAACTCCTTACGAATGATAGTCCCCAGGAACTCCATTCAACATGGAGTCCCGCATAGTGTATCACTATGAAAATTTAATCTGGCGCCACGTACTAAATCATTATGTGGATGGAAATAGAAGCGGAATGACATACCGTATTCAGAAATGTATACCACTATGGTGTAAAATGGTCCATTCCCTAGCCCGCGTACTGATTCAGTACACGGATGACCCCTCTTCCCACATACCACTATGGTATGCAGAGCTCCCCCATCCTACATATGAAAACAATTTGCGGAATTGGGTATTTTTGGGTATTCTTTCCTCCGGATACAATCTCTCCCATCCATTTCCATACGGTCCTCCATAGCCCCTCTGTGAAATTTTCCCCTGGCATTAGGCCAGTCACTCCTCCAAATCCACTGGACCCATATGATCAGTTCACTGGGTGCAACAACGTTCCACTTTCAGTCTACATACCCATGGTAAGTGGAGTCACAAAGGCTCCCCCACAAAGTATCAGACTCAAGGGATGTCTATAAGTCTACATCCCCATGGTAACCTAGATTCAACCATGTAATGATAACATGAACCTCCCCATTCTAGGGATTGAGGGTGACCACATTATTTTCCATTCAATAAGGAATAGGGATCAATTGAATGTGTTATATATGATTCTCCTTATGTTGAGGTTGACACTCCTCCCCTTTCCCAAAACGTGTTTCGAGGCACTCCCACTGAGGTAAGTCCCCAATATTCTAAAGTCCAAGACACATGACCTCCAATTTCATCCCACATTGAAGGGATCGTTTCTCCACATCCTCTTCCCATGCCACCTCAACTTATTCTACTATAGGCCCTCCCTCTCTCATCTGTAGGACATAAATCTTGAGGATGGTTGGATCTCTCACATCCTCTTGTTTCTCACACCGAACATGAATCACATGGGCTTAGAGATCTATGATGATTACAACATCGACATAATAATGAACTACAAGAACTTGGAATCTTGATCAAACCAAGATATGTAGTATGCCTGCTTGAAAGAGCGAGCTCAAAAGGGTTCCCTTCCAAAAGGGCTCACTGAATCATGACCTTTCAACTGGACAACTTCCATACGTAAGCCCCAATAGTTAATAACAACAAGAAATATGATTCATGATCAAACCATAATAAATAGGACACCTTCTTGAAGTCCCGAGTTCAAAAGGGTGCCCTTACAAAAGGCCTCACCCAATCGGGACCTTTCGAATGAGAAACTTCCATGTATAAGCCCCATAATTTCTGATCTATGAGAACTCTGATTCCTGATCAAACCAGGATATGTAGGATGCCTTCATGAAGGCCCGAGCTCAAAAGGGTGTCGTACCAGAAGGGCTCACCCAATAATGACCTCTCAACTTGTAATATTCCATGTATAAGCCCAAAAAATCCCAAACTATGTGGGATCTGATTCCTCCCCTTCGGATACGTAGGTAACCCATCTTATGGTTCTGATCCCAACATCATATCACCTTCCACCCTCCCTAGATGATGACCAACTTGAAAGCCCCTTATCAAAGGGCTCAAGTCAGCATTACATCTGTAGCATCAAATCCTTGTAGGCCTATAATGATCTTGAAAACTAGGGGTAGCACATGGACACACTCTTCAGGAATGAACCAAGGGTTTATGAACATAAGAACATGAATTAAATCTATAAGAGTGTCCTGAAATAGGCAATAGAACCACCCCCAAAGGTGTGTGGTGATCCCGACTTCCAATCCTCTGGAACAATGGAGTCCTTAAGTGTCATTGGTTAAATAATCATCTAATGGGAACCTGCCTTTGGAAACCTGTTCCATGAATCATGGATACCATGGCCATTGGGTGTTTCTGGATCCATGAATAAACACGTTAGAGACCATCCGAGGAAGTAGTATCCTGAGAGGACCAATTTCACAAATACTTGAGCCCATGCAATCACCCGTGGGGACTATTTGACTACGAAACCTCTTTATAAATACATAATGGGTAAACTACACAGTCCCCAAAAGATTAATCCAATCCTCATTTGATGGATAATGACACAGAATAGGTCGACACAAAATAAAAGGTGAACATGATGTGAGACTGTCTCTATAATAAGAGATGTATGAGGATCCTCGTCAAACAATTTTGTCATCACCCTGAATGTGACACCTCAGGTTGAAATAGTGATCCAAAATTGTAAAAGGACCAATATACTTCGGGATTAGTTTTACCTTATTTATAAATATCATTACCATCTTACATATAGAAATTCCACCTTATCTCTAACTTCAAATCAAAGATCACACCAGAGATTACTAGTAAATATTTTCTACCAAATTAATGATAAAATTATTTGTAGATGAATGAATCGAACCTTATAAACTATTTCTTCAAATATATCAGGTCCCAATAGATTTATCTCCTACTTCATCCTAGTTTTTTGGAGTTATACACATCTTTATAAAGGGGTGTTTATAAAGAACCATATAAATTCTAGAGCGAATGATATTGTTTTATTAAAACTAAACTTGACGAAGGTTGTGATACCAAACACCATTGAAAAACATAGAAAAAGATCTCAAAATATAATATAGGGTTTGAATTTTTCTCTCACATTGACCAAATATTTAAGGATGATACAAAGTGATGAAAGTCAACTCAGAATCCAGAGCTTACTAGAGACTTTTCCAAAACATCAAGGCAATCCTTAGATCCCGATGATACAATATAGAATGTGTTACTCCATGAAACCTTTCTAATTCCTTAATATATATTCAGAAAAGTTGATCCCGAGAAAAATATTATATGATAGTGATGAATTGTTCTGACTTTGTAATGTGATTGACTACAACCCATATAACATTGTTCCCTTTATATGTTTTGGGTTGTCCACTGAAAAAAATACATGGTGATGCTTTCCCATTTACATTCTAGTAAGGGTAATGGTTGTAACAACCCATTAGAATTTGTTATCTCAAGAATTAATTTCTAATATAACAATAATCAAGATACAAACTCTATGATATCTCTCCTCATGTGATATCATGGGAAATACTCTTTCAAATCTCTAACATCTTTTTACTTCTATGATGAATAGAGATTAAAGAACAATGAGAATCTTATAATAAATCCTTATTAAAATATGCTATGGATGAATCACACACATAGTTCCTGAACCTTATCACTCCATAAAAATAAATGTTAAACTTAAGAACATTTCTTACCTTCTTTTTCATCCCCATATCATCATTTCGTAACTCATTAATGTTCATCTAGATAGATGGTTGAGCCCTTGTTTGAGGAAGATAATATTTATCCCCTAGATTTTGGATTTCAAGATCCATATTTTATAAATCCAGAAATATTGGATCTTTTTTATCCTCATCATGAACAATCTATAATTATAATTTTGACTCAATGCATCTGTGATCACATTGTCGAGGACGTCAAATCAAAAATTGTTTTTACTAGAATTTATACAGTATAACAGGAACCCTAGTTTGTATCTTGATAGAGAAATTGATTGTTAATTTTAAAATCAGGTTATTATTGTGAAAATAAAATCTTAATGATATTTTAGAAGCCATTGGTTTTTTTATTCAGGAAGCAACCAGATTTAAGAAAATAATAAAACAATGTAGAAATGAACAGATTTGATTAATCGCGATGAACTTGATGAAATATCATGATGACCATCCTTGATCACCTAAATAGATAGGGTATGGATAATTTAATACATATCTTGTAACACATGGAACCATAATTTTACTTATTTTATACTAGTATACCTCCCACGTTTCAATCAGAAACACAAAATGATTCACTAGTTATTGCTGATGATTGTGTGTTTTGTGTTCAACAACATAATTGAAACTCACAAAGGAAAAACATGAAGATATATCCATGTTATATATTTTTATGTTATTTCTATGTGATTATATGAAATAAATTTTAATTTACAGGTAATTTTTTATGTGAATTTAATCGAATCACACAAACACCACAAAAGAAAGGGGGATGAAGAAGTGGTCAATGATGTGTGAAACATCACAGAAATGGGTACCCCCAAACATGATCATATGAGTTTAAGTACAACATAACAGTACTAAAAAAAATTAGAAAAGAATATTTTATGAATAAAAACAACATGAAAACTTGTAATTTAAAATATCATTCAAATAACACAAACATAAAGCTCGATATTTACATCACATTCCTCCAAGGTGATCACAAGGAGTTTAGAACTCCATGAAAGTGAAAGAATCTATAGATGTTGAATAATAACTTCCCAAGGATTATAATATTACCCTATAGTCTAGAAACAATTATGAATTATTGGTGTAAGTGGTTTTATGAAAACAAATACATTAAAATAAGTCTATTTCATAAGGGTCTAGGTGACTATTCATGGAATACATTTTTCTTATAAGGTTTCTGGATGGTTGACTAACCAAAATATGTTAAATTGACTTGAAATTATATGTAGACGTGTGTATTAGAGTTATATATCAAATGGAGGTTGAATTATATCCATTGGAAGTTCAGTTTCTATGTTATTCCAAAATCACTATAGGTAGTTCCAATATATCATACTCATAATTTCTTCAATTGTGGGCCTATTTTTCTCAAATCCAGCCACTAGTATAGTTGGATGAATTGAATCTCAATGATAATATAATATTAAAAAAATATATTTCACATTATCATTATTTGGGTGAATTTTATGATTTAAATAGTAAAAAACTATCAAATTGATCCATTATTTAATTACATATTTTTAAGAATATTTTCAACAAATTAATTCAAAAATATAAATTGAATGCAAAAGGATTTAATAATTGGTTACTAGAACCCATACACAATATTATACACAAGTATAATGGTGATAATATAATATATATCTCTGTGATACCTATAAGATCCTATATTTTTTAAAGTACTCCCCTCTGAG
Source organism: Viscum album (assembly GCA_963277665.1). Lineage (NCBI taxonomy): Eukaryota > Viridiplantae > Streptophyta > Magnoliopsida > Santalales > Viscaceae > Viscum > Viscum album. Next base: position 1,433,927,592 of record OY728145.1, read on the forward strand.
TTTTTCATTAAATGTATTTTATTGGGGTTTTCCTTTGTTTTTAAGCCTTGGTGGCTAAGACTTGTTTAGAGACATAGATACTTTTTTTGGGTAAAATAACCTAAAGTTAAAGAATTTATGTTTATTTAAATTAATTAAGTCTATGTATAAACATGTTAAATAGGTTTATGAGGTTTGTTTTGTGATTTTATAAGGCATCAAAGGTGGTTCCAGCCCTTTTTGGAATCTCGGATGAAACTATTTACATTATTATTACACACCATGTACATGTTACACAATTTGTAACTACCACGAGGAACATTTCATAAACTGGTTCATTCTTTGAAATGGTTATACGTCGTGTACCCATTTCATGCTGTATAATGCTCGATTGAGATAAATATTAACCTGTGGTGATGGTTTTTTCGGCATATATTTTAAAAGAGAAATACATGACATGAAAGGTTTATACATAGTGTAAGTATCTGCTAAATAAGTTTTAAGTCTATCATGTGCATCATAATTTTTCATTCCAAAGTAGGAAACCCTCCCCTCTTGATCCTAGGGTGAACTCCAGACAAATTTGAAGACTCTTATTTTAATCTTGACATCCTGATTACACATATGATCCCCAAGGAGTGTTTCGTCTTAGGTTTCCCTTCTCTCCCATCATCATTTGTTTATTACAGTGTAATCTTATAACCATGGGTTTTATTTTGGGGTTTTTATCTTGACATGGTTTGATATAGGTTCTTATTTCAATCATTTTTACCTTCTTCCTTGTAGGATTTTATCATTGTAAGTGTTTCCTTAATTGTCGGTTAAAGGTATGAAGTCTAAACCTTACCCTATGGTCTGCTTAATTATTAATTATATGAAATATTGTGATTGTGAAGACATATCATGAAATATAATTAATTTATTCATTTAGTAACTATAAATCATGGATTGGAAAATTGGTTGGAATCTATTGGATTCTACTATTTATGTGACCTGGCTTATGGATACCTGTTGGGTGAGAAATCCTTTGAATAACAAGTACTCAGGTAATGCCATAAAGTGTGTTTAGCATGACATGAAACCTTTGGAGATTACATGATATAGAATCAATGGGTAATAGATTATTTATTTGATATTATTGTTGATAATTTGAGATATAAATGAAATTTTAATCAAAAGAAAAATAGTAATTTTCATAATTAACCATTGAGGATTATGATCTGATGTTGTGATATCATTTCTATTCTGAATTTTAGAGTTCATGTTGTAATGCTTATATTGAGAAGGGTTTTCCCCGTCTCATGTTGTAATGCTAAAATTGAGAAATAATTTCCTAGTACCATGCTGTAATGCTTATATTGATTGAGATTTACCCAGTATAATGCTATAATTCTTATATTGAACGGGATTTTCCCAGTCCCATGCTGTTATTCTTATATTGAGTAGGATTTTTATAGTACCATGTTATAATGCTTATATTGAGTGGGTTCTACCTAGAGCCATGATGAAATTATTATATAACAGGATAAAGCCATATTTTTTTTGTTTATGCCTTGGATTATGGTTTTGGTTGGCATGAACGTTTTAAATGCTCAGATACATTCCATCATGGTGCTAAAGAAGGTTGATTGATGTATTATATTAATTGATTAATCAATACACTTGGATATCAATTTATTGCATTCACTTATTATAAAACTTATTTTGTTTACACATAGGGGCTTTGACCTACAATTTTTTACTCACACCCTATTTAGTATACCATTTGGTACCCAAGAAGATTACATGGATGCAAGTTTGGACAAATGAAAGGGACTGTGTTGCTGATTCTTTGCTGGTTGCTGGATGGGATAGAGTTTTAAGATGGGTCTGACGTGGGGTTTGAGATCAAGGTATTTTTGGATTATTTTTTTCATCTAATTATTTTATTAATATTGTTTTCAATTTGAAATTTAGATATATCTGTGTTTTTTATTATATGATTCTTCATTATGTGTTTGTTGGCTTCTACTTTTACTTTCTTGTTGTATTATATGTTGTTTCGATGGTTATTTGTTACTCTAATATTGATTATTACTTGTTTATCATCACTGAATAATAATCCATACTATGGTGTATAATATCCCCACTATACATATCACACCACCACCTCTAGTCGGTAGCCTATGAAATATGGGGAGGCACACTAGAGGTCCATTAACCAACCTATTTGGGCCACGTGTGAGAGTACCAGATCAGGTGTGTTGCAAAGTGGAATCAAAGGAGCAAGTCTCTCTTTTCTATTTCATTATGATTTTTGGAAAGTCGAAAATGATACTAGGATGTGTTGAGACATGGTAATAATATTGTTCATAAGAGTAGATAAACCATGTATGGTGGAAAATCCGAGTGTCTAGGGATAGGATTGTTCTTCAGGATGTTCGCTTGTTAGAGTTGATGTTATTTAACCTAGGGTGATTCACATGTTGTGTGATGTTATTTTTTGTGAATTCATTTCTTCTTGATATTTACACTTTTGGCCTAGTATGGTGGAAAATGAGTATGCATGCATCATGATAGTCATATAGGGATATATACTGGCATGCATTGTTCATGATAGGGAAAACTTTTTATTCATCTGTTATATACTTTCCAATATGAACTGTGATATGAGATACTATTCTATCTAATAAATGAAATTAATAAACTGAAATGTCTTGCCAAAAAAATTATAATCCAATATTGGAGAGGCCAAGAGTAGCAGTTCACTATATTTTTCACCTGTTGAGGTTGACGTTGGAGAGAAAATGCCTCCTCATCATCTTCGAGTTGAGAATCAGAAGAGTGGAAATCATCATGCTTCTAACATGGTTGAGTCAGAGCTTCCTATATCTTTTATGTATCAGATGGATGTTCAACCTCATGATAAAAATCTTAGGGTCCTGTGATCCATGGAAAGGGAAGATATAAACATAATTCCTTTGATGTATGAGATGAAGAGAGATTTACATCTTCAACATCTTCTTACATTCATTGGGGCGGGTGTTACCTGGGAAGTCGAGTTCTAGATTGGTTCAGTCCAGATGATCTTCATGAATCTTGAGATACCCATAGATATGAGGGTGAATTTTGTTGTGTATATGATTCTTGGACCATCCAAGCATTTATTGGATATTCTAGAGGAGGTTGGGCAGTTGGAGGAGTAATCATTGAAGGACTTGAAGGAAAATTTCTTATGCCAATTATATCCATAGATGTTGATGGATGATAAGGATCACAATTCATGCATTTGAAATAGGAGGGCATGTCAGTGATGGAATACATTAAATTTTTCACCTACCTTCATCACGTTGGTCCATCTTTAGTTGCTGATGAGATATCAAGGTAGATATGTTTTTAGGATGGGTTTCACTATGAGATTCAATCTTAGGTGAAAGTTTTCCATCTGAGTATCTTTTTAGAAATGATAAATCATGAACTTATCATGGAAGGGATTTAGAAAAAGGATATCAGCAGTGACCATGATGTTTTAGTAGGGTGAACTAGGAACTCTTATTCTAATGGAAAAATAACTATTATGACATTATTCACTAAGGAAATAACATATGAAGTGGTTAGGGAAGTGGGAAGTCATCTTAGGTCCATGTTCGTTTGTAGTGTTTTTAGTGTGGCCGGTTGGGATAAAAGTGGCCTTAGTTTGTGTACCCCAAATTATAGTTTCATTATTACGGAAATACGGGCCACCTGCAGAGGTTTTTTAGGGGCATGTAGTAAAGAATAATGGAAATGGAAAGGGATAGGTACCAGAGTCTGGGATGGGCTTAGATACACCTTAGTTGATATGTAACTGTATTTCTACTAGATGTTTATGTTGATGTAGGGGACATGGAACCCCAGTACAGGAAGGAAAATAATAGAAAAAGCTAATAGCTCCAGGAATTTATGGTAGATCCTAAGGAAGAGGGTATTGTCAAATGCATCTCATACAGAATACTCCAACTATTATGGATACATGACCATTTTACTTTAGAGGTATGATTCTTGAATCATCTAATATTTCTTACACTTTATTTAATATAGAATCATTGCATTCATCTTTATCCGCTCTTTTTTAAAATGGTTTCGGGTAGGATGTGGAAAGATTGGATGGTGCATTGACCATCGACACAACATTTGAAGTACAGTAATAGAATATCAAACATTTCAAGGCTTGTTATCTAGATATTGGAGGGTACTAGTTCTTATGGGAACCATTTTTGTTAGAACTGAAAAGGTTTGATTTGATTATTAGTATGGATTTGTTAGTCAGAAACCATGCTCATATTGATTGTTATGGGAGGTTAATTTTTCTTTATATCTCAAAAATGGAATAGATATTCTCACCAAGGTGAGTGGGATATTAATCCTCGTCTTACATTACTAATTTAGTCTAGATTAAATTTTATCCTAACTCAGACAGCTAGTCTTGCTCTAGATGATGGTGGAATGTTGTATTATTTTAATGTCTAGTGGTAGAGAATTCTTATGTTTTCTTTCAAAACAAGTTATAAAGCTTACCACCTAATAAAGAGATCAAGTTCATGACTAAGTTAGTACTGGAAGATAAGGGTTTTATGAGGCCTAGTACATCTCTATGGGTTTCTACAATTCTATTATCCAAAAAGTATTATGGATCCTTTATCTTATTTTTGGATTATCAGATATTGAACTAGATGATGGTCAAGAACCAATATCCTCTTCCATGCTTCAATGATTTCTACGATCAGCTGAGTGTTGTTAATATCTTATTTGATGTCTATTTGATTGCATGGTACCACCAGTTGAGGGTGAGATCTTTGAACATATCTCAGACTACTTTTATGAGTAGGTATGGCCTTTAACATTTTTAGTTATGTCGTTTTTTTTTGACCAATTCATCGATGATATTCATGGAATTTATGAATCATATGTTTCATTATTTTCTAGATCAGTTTTTGGTGGGATTTTTGATTAAATATTGTTGTAATCCTAATCAAAAGGCAGTTATGTCCAACATCTAGACATCATATTGTGTATATTGAGAGATAGTTTTCTTTTCACTAAGCTAACCAAAAGTTATTTTCCATATCAATACAGGAAACTTCTTGGGTCATGTCATCTTTGAGACATGACTGTTAATAGACCTAGAGAAAGTGGTTTCCATGGTATCATGGGAGAGACCCAAGAATGTATTCGATATTCAAAGTTTTCTATGTCTATATGTTTATTATCATAACTTTATCTAGAGCGTATCCCATCTAACAGAATCGATGTTATGGCTAGCCATGAAGGGAGTGAAATTTTTTTTAGTTAGATACTTGTAAGAGATCTTTTTAGGAGATAAAAGTTAGGATAACATCATCACCTATACTCACATTTCCAATTATGGGTAAATCATATATCGTGTACAATGAAACATATAAAGTTGGACTTCAATTAGTTCTAATTCAATAGGATTGAGTGGTTTCTTATGGATCAAGACAAATGAGACCGCACAATAGGAATTATCGTACTCATGCTCTTCACATAGTTGTAGTGGTACATGCCTTGAGATATTGGAGATGATATCTTATGGTTGAGAGGATTATGGTATACAAAGACTTCAATAACCTTAGGTATATCTTTTCTCAGTGGGAATTGAACCTTCAGTAGAGGAGGTGGGTCGAGTATCGTAGTATTTAAACGTTGAGATGGATTATGTAATGGTAAAGGGGAACATTTTTGTGACAATTTGATCTAGAATATGTAGATAGTGATAGTTTATGACTCTTGTGACAGTTGTAAAATTATAGCACACTTTGAATACATGCATGTATATGTTCAAGAGTCTCAGGGAAAAGTAGCTATGGAATCTCCATCAATTATACCCATGCATTTGGATTGTATCAATACAGATTTGTTGTCTTATCTAGAGGTCTTAGTCCAGAGATACAAATTATATGGTGGGGAGAGACCATTATGATGGTATCTTGTTAGTGAAAAATATACTATTTTTTGTGGATGAGTATGGGTTCTTACGGGCTTATGTGAGGGAGTTGAAGAGAGAGTTTCCTGATTCTAGATGGGTGGTACATCCCAGTTTGAAAAAGATGTATCATGATCTATATAGAAAGTATTGGTGTCATGGAATGAAGAAGGAGGTATCATGATTTTTGGAGATATGATTCACTTTTTAGTAGGTGAAGGTAATTCATCAGAGGATAACTCGGTTGTTGGAGCATTTGACCATTCCTAAGTGGAAATGGGAAGATTTCAATATGGATTTTATGATAGGATTACCCAGGAAAACCCATAAGAATTATGCGGTATAGGTGATCATGGATTGAATGATGAAGGTATCCTACTTCTTATAGATATCCTCATTTAACATTGTGGTTATAACATGGTACTTAGAAGGCTCTGGGATCATAGTTTCCTTTAATAATTTCTTATCATCCTCAAACTAGTAATCAATCGGAGAAGACCATTCAAGTTCAATAGGATATTTTATGAGCATGTGTTTTGGATATCAATGGTTTTTTTGAGCATAATATGGATCTCATGGAGTTTTTATATGATAATTTATTCCATTAATCAATGCATATGGAACCGTTCAAGGATTTGTATTGAAGTTCATGTTGTTCACATATTTATTGGTTGGAGGTAGGTTAGTCTGTGCTTGTGGGGCCTAGTCTCATGAAAGATAATTTTACGCTTGTTCTGAAGATCAGGAGGTAGTTGGTGACCATTTATAGTAGGCATAACTCATATGTTTACCATTAGATATGACCTCTGGAGTTCTAGCTTTGTCAACTTATTTTCCTTCAGGTGTTTCCTAGGTTAGGGAAATGCTGTATCAGGAAGCGGGGAAATCTAGCACCAAGGTTTTTTAGGTTGTTTGAGATAGTGGACAGGATCAGTCCAATAGTTTAAAAATTATACCTTCCTCAGCTATATAGTTTCATTCATGATGTGTTTCATGTGTTGCAGCTTCAGAGATATTATCTTAACCCATTTCATGTAGTAGACGTCATGGACTTCAATCTTTTTGTGGGATTGAATTTTAAGGAGAATTCGATACATATTTTGGATTGTAATGATAAGTATATAATTGGATGTATGTTTATTTGAAATAAATAATTCCAGGTAAAATAACTTTATGATATTATGAGGATTTTTCCATGAGTTTGTATGGTATTTGTGGTGTTTCAATCACTTTCTTTGAAGCTAGGATGAAAACAGTTCGTGAGACGATTACATTCCGTGTACACGTTACACGACTAGTAACTACATCCAAACACATGTTGTTAAATAGTTCATGACATGAATTTGTTACACATCATGTTCCAATTTACTTTCTTTTAATTATCAATCAAAAGAAATATTAACTGTATGTAGTGGGTTTTTTTGGTATATCTTATAAATTGTGAAATACATGATGTGAAAGGGTTACAAGTCATGTAACTCATGGACACAGTTCTTTTAAGTCTAAAATGAATAAGATGTTTTTTAATTTAGACCTACCCTATAAATCCTTGGGCGAACTCTAGATTTTTTTGGAGTCTCTTTTTCCATTCTGGACATCCTGATTACACATTTGATCCCCGGTGAGTGTTACTGCTTAGGTTTTCCTTATCTCCCTTTATCCATTTTTCATTGTGGTGTAATATTTTGATTGATGGGTTTGTTTTGGGTTTTTCTATTAACTTGGTTTGATCATGGATATTCTTGAGATCGCCTAAATTTTAATCCTTGTTGTCATTTACCATTGGAAGTGTAGTGTTAATCACTAATTAAAGGTAGGAAGTATAAACCTAAACCTATAGTCTATTTAATTACGAAGTATATGCAGTATTATGATTAAATAGATGTAATGTTAACTACAATTAATTTATTCATTTATTAATGGTAAATCATGGATTTGAAAATAGGTTTGAATATTTTGGATTCAACTATTGATGTGACATGGCTTATGGATACCCATTGGGTGGAAAAACCTTTGAATAATAAGAACTTTTCTAATGGAGTAAAGTGTGTTTATCCTGACTTGGGACCTTTGGTGATTTCATGATATATAATTTCCTGGTAATTTATTATTTATTTGATATGACTTTTGATGATTTGAGATATAAAAGAAAGTATAATTCAAATACAAATGGTAATTTTCATAATTATCCATTGAGGATTATAATGTGATATTATGACATACTTATTGTCATGACTTGTTGATTTCATGATGAAATTCTTATATTGAGTGGGTTGTTCCAAGTCCCATGTTGTAATGCTTGTATTGAGAAATATTTTCGAAGTCCCTTGCTAGAATTATTATATTGAGTGGGATTTTCCCAGTCCCATGTTGAAATGCTTATATTGAGTAGGTTTTCCCAATTCCATGTTGTAATGATTATATTGAGAGGGATTTGTCCAGTCCCATGTGGTAATGATTATATTGATCGGGGTCTACCCAGTCATATGCTGAAAAGCTTATATAGGGGTCTTGACCCAAATTTGTTTGTTTATTCAATAGATTATGGTTGTTATTTTCATTATTTTTTTACATGATCTTATACATATTGGCAGGTTTCTGAATTAGTTTCATTGATGTAATATATTAATTGATTAATTAGTACATCTGGTTTTCACTTTCATTTCATAAACTTATTATCATAATGGTTTTTTAGACATGGTAGAGTCAAACTACTAAGTCTTACTCACAACCTATTCTAGACGTTCTTTGGTACTTGAGTATGTTACAATGATGATGGGTCTTAAAAGGTCAAGGGACATTGTTAATGATTCTTATTTTCATGCTGAATGAGCTAGAGTATGAGGATGGGACCTAGGTGGGGTTCTAGAGTGGGGTCTTTTTTGATTATTTATGTCATCTAATTCCTTTATCTGTAATTTTATATTTTCTCATTTAGATACATCTCCATTTTTAATTACATGATTCTTCACTATTGGTCTATTGAATCATCATTTTTCTTTCTAGTTGTATTATATGTTGTTTCTAAAGTTCATCATTACTTTGATATTTATCATTACCTATTTATTGTACTCCATACTATGGGTATAGTCTCCACACTATACATATTACTCCCCTACAGCTGGTTAGAATCCTCTATAATATAGGGAGGCTTGTTTGTGGTCCAGTAGCAAACTCGTTTTGGCCACATGAGAGAGTTCCAGATCTAGGGATGGTACACGATAAATATTCCACCATGTTCTATTTCCTAGGTTGGTAACATGTTGGGGAGTCATAATATTTAATCTTCACTAACCATATTATCAGGTTCAAATTCAACTACTTATGTATGAATATATATTTTAAACTTTTGTGATTGTTACATATATCACACTTTTATCCATAAAGATAACACCAGATTAGGATTAATGTAAAAATCAACATAGATAAATCCAAATCATGAGTTGGTTAAATTTTCTCAGATCCTTTATATTTTGTGAGGCATAATCTATAACCATGCATTTCTACATGATAATGCGTCCCAATCCATTGTTGGACGCATTAATATAGATTAAAACACCTTATCTACTATAGGGTAATGTAATTATAGGTTAACTAATTAATATTATCTTTAGTTCCTTGAAATGTTCCTCACATTCGTCCATCCATAGGAACTTGGCTCCCTTCTAAGTTAACTTGTTGAGGGGATTAGGTATTCCTAATAAATTCACCAAAAACATCCATAATATCCAGCTAAACAATGAGAACATTAGATATCAGTTATCATGGTTAATCTATTTCAATATTAAATATCATTTTTCTTTTATGGTTATACTGATACACCATCACATGAGATTATATGACCCCAAAACAAAACATTTTGTTTCCAAAATCCACACTTTGTAAATTCTCCACACAGTTTATCCTTCCTTAATGACTTCAACAAAATTATCAAATAATATTCATGCTATTCCTTGCTATTCAAATTGATAATAGTATTTTTAAAAATACTACCACAAACTAATCAAGGTAATATCTAAAAACTCTACTAATTAAATTCATAAGGATATCAGGGAAATTATGAAGACCGAAAGGCATAACTATGTACTCATTGTTTCCATACCTTGTATGAAGTGTTGTCTTGGGTATATCTTCCTTCTTAAACCTCAATTGATGATATCTAGAATGATGTTCAATCTTGTAAATGTTCTGAACTCTGTAAAGTTGATCAAACGAGTCATCAAAATGGAATCAAGGATACTTGTTCTAGATTGTGATCTTATTGACCTCTTGATAATCAATGTAGAGTTGTATAAATCCATATTTATTATTAACAAAAAAACCATTGCACCCCAGGGTGAAACACTTGGCCGAATGAATCCATTTTCAAAGTTCTACTAGATTTTCTTCTTTACTTCCTATAACTCAATTAGGTCCATTATATAGGTATTCTTCGACATAGGTGTGGAAATATGTATGAGTTTTATTGAGAACTCAACGTCACATTTTAGTGGAATACTATGAAACTATTTTAAAAATACATAAAAAAATCCCACAAAATGGGAATATCATCAATTCTAAGTCTCTCTCAAACCATTTGATATAAACACCCCTATTGAATGGGAATAAAGACCCATATAATGTATCTGAACTCCCTCAAAAGTTCATATTTATCATCACACTAATATATGACCATAGGTTTGTTTAGAATATCAAACATGAATTCCTTTCCTAGAAAATGGATGTAGGATTTATTTAGATAAATCTAATCCATGTCTAAGATAACATATAATTTAATTAGGGGAAGAATAATAAGGTCTACAGTAAGCACATTCCCACAATATTCAACTAGAGAAGAATCATAGACTAGAGATGTGATCATCATACCATTAGGGGTTTTCGCTGATTGTTGAATACTAATAATTGGGGTGGAATTTGGATACCCTTATAAAATTCTTCAGATATAAAATAGTGGTTATATCCAAAGTCAAATGAGACATTATCAATTCTAGAGTGGATGGTAATTGTTAATTTCACTTTATTATTATAATACCCTTAATATGAAAAAATGATCACATGAAGTTTCCCATATAGAGAACCTCTCTTTACAAACATTAAAATTTCATTACATATGAGGAATACATAAAAATTATACAAATAGGTACCCAAATATCGTAGTTGGCATAGTGACTTTGAAAAAATGGAAACATAAAATTATTATATATGTTATCTACATTATCACCCACTAGGTTCTACAGAACTAACACCCTTCTTAGACACATCAAACATAATACACATCATCATAAAACTGGAAAGAAAACTTAAAAATTTCTGAGCTATAATGATATTTTAGGGTAAATAAGGGATACATGTAAGCATAAACACGATTATAAGGGTATGAGAATATAATCATGAAAATAGAAGATCATACCCTACATATCAAAGAGAATATATATGATTCATGGAATAAAGCTTAGTAGTTCATAGGAGATGAATCAAAATGAAATGAAGGACATAATCCATGAAATCCTAACATATGAGTAAGGCATGGAATTTTTGAAACACATAATCATAAACTTATTTCCATAGTATCCAAGGAATCACTTCCACGACCATCTTAGTGGAAAAGGTCCATTACTGAACTAGGTGACCCCCATTACAGCCCTGTATTATTGAACTGAGTAACCCTCATTCTAGCCTTATTTTATTTAATTGAGTAACACTCACTATATACCTATATTACTGAACTAAGTAACACTCGTTCTAGCCATATTTTATCTCATGAGATATAAATCATTACCCAATACATTAAAGGGAGATATAGGTCCCACCCGTCATGTAATGGAATCATACATATTTGTTCCATAAGATCAAAAATTAACAAATCATATACCATGAGATGAAATGGGTATCCTAAACATGCTATCATATTGTAACATGTGGAAAGATACGTGTTTCATAACCTTTTCATCATAAACATAACCCATGAAATGATGCGGGTTTCAAAAGTATAGAACCTGTGAAAGAGAAAGAAGCATCATAAACATCATGAAATCAAAACATAGTCTATTAAAAGAAAGAATATGAATGTAAAAATTTAATAATTTCCCCATAAAGTCTTTATAAATACCAATGGATGTTATCATAGAGGGGAAATAATTTTGAAAGGTCTTTTAAAAACATTTCTGGAGGAAAATATCCTTTCTTGGAAAATGATTTTTATAACATCACACATTTTTTAAACCCATTTTCATAGAAAATAGCTTTGAAAACATATAAAAGAAGATTTTAAAACATTTAAATATCATCTTTCATTGAAAATGATCTTTAAGGTTATTTTGAATACATTTTTAAAACGTGGTTTTTGAATATAATGGATTACCGACTGATGAGAGAGAGGGTCTAATTTTATTAAAAACATTATCTTAATTAAAAAAGTTTAAAAAATATGGTACTAACAAATGACTATGTATTTAAAAAAATTATAAGGAAACTCATTATTATTCTTGAGATATTTATTCAAAGGAATCAAAAACATAAACAATCTTGAAAAATGATAAGATTATCTCAATAAACTCTTATAAATTGGTTACTTGGAATAATACTCCCCATGTTAGAAAACGAAATTAAATAAAGCTTAAGATATCTTGAAATTAATCATAATAATTATATAACATGTACAATGAAAGTATATAAACCTCAAAAAATAGTTTAGGTACATAATAAAACATGATTTTCAAAGACTAAAGATTGGGAGAAAACTGTTTTACCGATTTAGTAAATTTTAAAAGATAAAAACTATGAAATTAGTATCATAGAGTGGATATGTGAATACCCAAAAATTTAGGTATAATATACATATAATTCAGTCATGGGAAGTACCTAAACCACAGAAAAGGAATCAGTGGTGATCATAACATGAATGTCCCAGAAATTAAAGGTGAGATGAAATTCCCATTACCTTGTGTCTTGACACTCTCTATACTCCTACAAGATTCCTATATAATAAATATATGTTTAATATAAATATTTTATAGAATCATATTCTTCTATTGATTACCATATATGGTATTATTATAACCTTATATTTCACACTTGTTAATGATCTTATGTTATGGTTTCAGTTCGGGTAATATTCACTTTTTTCTTCGTATGTGTATTAATTTGTTATATCATTGAAAATTATACGTATATCATGATTCCAGAATGTAGAATATTATATAAAAATAATTTATATATAGTATAATTATATTATAGTAATCTATATCATAATGAATTATGTACCAGAATGCACCGTTCATGGAGATGGAAGGTCGTACAAATGCATGAACACTGTTTTGTTTTTTTATTGCTGTATTGAAAGAATGTATGTAAATGACATATGTATATATATACATATTATTATTAATGTATAATTAATATATAATAAATATCATATACGTTCATTAATCCTGGCCTTAATAAATTCAATGTGGTGTGTGAATGAATCACATCGTTTTGAGGGGCGGTAGTCCACACTTCCTCAAACTAGATTATCGTATTAACACCAAATGAAAGGTAAAAAGATGTGTGTTTAAGAATAATACAAAAGAATAAATAAATAATAAATATAATAAATTACATATATAAATAGATTTTCCATCATTATGGCCACCATGATTGGTGGTAAAGGAGAAATGAACAATCATCATTTTGTGAGGCAGTAGTTCATCGTACACAGAAACAGTATGTTCAACATACATTTGATGTAGGTGTGTGTAATTATATATCATAACCATTTCATAACAAAATCCTAGTATATTGAGTATATTTTTTTGTCACAAAATAACGTAATAAAGAGATTTTAGGGGGTGGAGGAGGAAAATAAAGGAAAGGAGCTTGAGAGAAGATGCTACCTCATAATTGGGTAACTCCTTTTGGTTTATGCCAAAAAGATTCCTTAAGAGGGTTTCTGCAAAAAGGTACGATTCAAGGAAGAATTTAGGATTGTTATGAGGAAATTTGGATCGGTCTTGGCCGAACTTAAGAGGATTGAGAGGTGTGAGGAATGTGTAGAGGTGGTGAACATTTATAGGGAAGGAAAATGACTCACATGGAATTTTTAGAAACAAATTAGGTGTGCACATGTTCATGTGACAACCGGGCCCCGGTGACAGCACAGACACCCCGCCATAACAAGCTCATCAGGTCCTGGCCTACCAGGTACAACCAGTTGCCCCCGCAGACACATGGGGCCAACCCCAGGGTCCACCCACATGACTGAATGGGTCATCTGACTAATGATAGTCCCCACAGGCCAACACTTGTCCTTTCTAGTGTGATTTGTCCTCACTCACCCGCACCCTAGGAAACTTCCCAGAAGTTCACCCATCCTGATCACTACTCCAGGCCAAACACGTTCAACTGTGGAGTTCTAATCAGACAGGCTCCTGAAAATGAAGGTGCGCCTTGTTGACATGAGTCATATCATTTAGTGATTTAACCCTGTATCATTTGGAGATGTTACAATCACCCTCCCTTTAGAGAACAACGTCGTCGTTTTGGTCCCTACATCTCAACCTAGGCAGTGCACCGAACTTAAGGACGGGTTCCTCCTTTGATACCAAATGTGACAATCGAGCCCCGGTGACAGCACAGACACCCCGCCTTAATAAGCTCGTCGGGTCCTGGCCTACCAGGTACCACCAGTTGCCCCCGCAGACACGTGCGGCCCACCCCAGAATCCACCCACATACCTGAATGGGTCATCTGACTAATGATAGTCCCCACATGCCAACACTTGTTCTTTCCAGTGTGATTTTTCCTCACTCACACACACCCTAGGAAACTTCCCAGAAGGTCACCCATACTGATCACTACTCCAGGCCAAGCACTTTTAACTGTGGAGTTCTAATCAGACATGCTCCCAAAAAGGAAGGTGCACCTTGTTGACATGAGTCATATCATTTACTCATTTAACCCTGTATCATTTGGGGATGTTACAATCACCCCCCTTTAGAGCACAACGTCCTCGTTGTGGGCCCTACATCTCAACCTAGGCAGTGCACCGCACTTAAGGCTGGATTCCTTCTTTGATACCAAATGTGACAACCGGGCCCTAGTGATAGCACAGACACCCCGCCTTAACAAGCCCATCGGGTCCTGGCCTACCAGGTACCACATGTTGCCCCCGCAGACACATGGGGCCCACTCCAGGGTCCACCCACATGCCTGAACGGGTCATTTGAGTAATGATAGTCCCCGTAGGCTAACAATTGTCCTTTCGAGTGCGATTTGTCCACACTCACACGCACCCTAGAAAACATCCTAGAAGGTCACCCATCATGATCACTACTCCAGGCCAAGCACGCTTAACTGTAGAGTTCAAATCAAACAGGCTCCAAAAAAGGAAGGTGCACCTTGTTGACATGAGTCATATTATTTAGTCATTTAACCCTTTATCATTTGGGGATGCTACATTTCATAAGCAAAAAAAGTCTTAAAGACCATAATAACATAATCATTGATGGGTCATGTCTTAAATATGGACATAAAATGGGTGATATACAAGATTCTAGGTCATTTGGGTTCTTATTTTTAATGATTACTCTCTAATTAAGCTTAATTTTTCCATAACACTCTGATTAATTTTAATCACTTTTACTAATCATTTTGGTCAAAAATTAACATGGTTTTATTAGACTCTAAAAAATAGAATAAATACAATGTTTTATGTCAGATTTTTGAAATTACAGTCACATAAGAGTAAAAATTTAGATTAGTGCTAATCCCGCGGATGGGATGAAATAATGGGGTTTTAAAGTAGGAAAATGTTCAATAGATTGTAATGAATTAATATTCAGTTTCAATGTGAAATTTATTATAATGAATTAAATTGTATTAATATAATTAATATCCACGTTGGTATTTCATGTGAATGGAATTCCTGAAATTCTATTTTAATATACATATATATATATATATAACCATATTACAATGTCATGTTGTATGAACCATATTGAAAAGTTAAATTAATTCGAAAAAAATAATTCTCAAAATCTCATAGTGTTACATCCCATTGTCCCAATGCTTAAGTGGTTTCTAACATCAATCATGATCATTAAATTTAGAATTTGGGCATAGTTTAGTATAAATGAAAAGGGCGACATACCAGAAGGGCTCACCCAATCAAGACCACTTAACTTGGAATATTCCATGCATAAGCCGCAACACTCCCAAACTATGTGGGATCTGATTCCTCTCTTTAGGATATGTAGGAAACCCATCTTATGGTTCTGATCCCAACATCATATCATCTTCCACCCTCCATAGATGATGATAAACACCAAAGCGCCTTATAACAGGGCTTAAGTCAGCATTACATCCGTAACATCAAATCCTTGTAGGCCTATGATGATACTGGAAACTAGGGGAAGCCCATGGAAATAATATTTGGGAATGAACCAAGGATTTTCGAACATAAGAACATGAATTAAATCTATAACAGTGACCTGAAATAGGTAATACCCCCCCCAAGGGGTGTGGTGATCCCGACTTCCCATCCTCTGGAATAATGGAGTCCTTATGTGTCGTTGGCTAAATAACCATCTAACGGGCACATTCCTTTGGAAATCAGTTCCTTGAATCATGGATACCAGGGCCATTGGGTGTTTCTGGCTCCACAAATATACCCGTTAGAGACCATCCGAGGAAGTAATATCCTGAGAGGACCAATTTCACAAATACATGACCCCATGCAATCACCCGTGGGGACTATTTGACTACGAAACCTCGTTAAAAATATAGAAGGGGTAAACTACACAATGCTCATGAGATTAATACAATCCTAATTTGAAGGATAATGACACAAAATAGGTCGACACAAAATAAATGGTGAACATGATGTGAGATTGTCCCTACAATAAGAGATGTATGAGGATCCTCGGCAGAAAATTTTGTCATCACCCTGAATGTGCCACCTCGGGTCGAAACAGTGATCCAAAATTGTTAAAGGACCAATAGACATAGGTATTAGTTTTACCTTCTTTATAAATATCATTATCATCTTACATAGATAAATTCCACCTTATTGCTAACTTCAAATCCAATATCACAACAGAGATTACTAGTAAAAATTTTCTCCCAAATTAATGCTATAATTATTTTTAGATGAATGAATCGAACCTTATAAACTATTTCTTCAAATATTTTAGGTCCTTAATAGATTTATTTCCTACTTCATCCTAGTTTTTTGGAGTTATACACTTCTTTATAAAGGGGTTTTTATAAAGAACCATATAAATGCTAGAGTGAATGATATTGTTTTATGAAAACTAAACATGAGGAGGGTTTTGATACCAAACACCTTTGAAATACATAGAAAAATATCTCAACATATAATATAGGGTTTGAATTTTTTTCTCATAGTGACCAAATATTTTAGGATGATACAAAGTGATGAAAATCAACTCAGTATCCAGAGCCTACTAGAGACTTTTCCAAAACTTCAAGGTAAACCTTAGATCCCGATGATACAATATGGAATGTGGTACTCCATGAAAACATCATACTTCCTTAATATATATCATGAAAAGATGATCCCAAGAGAAATATTATATGATAGTGATGAATTGTTCTGACTTTGTAATGTGATTGACTACAACCCATATAATGTTTTACCCTTTATATGTTTTGGGTTGTCCACTGAAAAAATTACACGGTGATGTTTTCCCATTTACATTCTAGTATGGGTAATGGTTGTAACATCCCATTAGAATTTTTTATCTCAATAATGACTTTCTAAAATAACAATAATCAAGATACAAACTCTATGATATATCTCCTCATGTGATATCACTGGAAATACTCTTTCAAATATCTAACATCTTTTTACTTCTATGAAAAATAGAGATTAAAGAACACTGAGAATCTTATAATAACTCCTTATTAAAATATCGTATGGATGGAACAAACACATAGTTCTAGAACCTTATCACTCTATAAAAATGAATTCTAAACTTAAGAACATTTCTCACCTTCTTTTTCATCCCCATATCATCATTCGGTAACTCTTTAATGATCATCTAGATAGATGGTTGAGCACTCAATTGAGAAAGATAATATTTATCCCCTACATTTTGGATTTCTAGATCCATATTTTATAAATCCATAAATATTGGATCTTTTTTATCCTCATCATGAACAATATATAATTATAATTTTGACTCAATGCATATGTGATCACATTGTCGAGCAAGTCCAATCAAAAATTGTTTTTACTAGAATTTATACAGTATAGAAGGAACCCTAGGTTTTATCATTACAAGGAAATAGATTGTTAATTTTAAAATCTGTTTTTTATTGTGAAAATAAAATGGTGATGATATTTTAGAAAACATGGGTTTTTTATTCATGAAGCAATAGATTTAAGAAAACAATAAAACAATGTAGAAATGAACAGATTTGATTAAGCTCGATGAACATGGGGAAATATCATGATGACCATCCTTGATCACTTAAATAGATAGGGTGTGGAAAATTTAATACATATTTTGTAACACATAGAAATATAATTTTAATTATTTTATACTAGTATACCTCCCAGGTTTTAGTTAGAAACACAAAATGATTCACTAGTTACCATCGATGATTGTGTGTTTTGTGTTCGACAACATAATTGAAACTCACAAATAAAAACATGAAGATATATCAATTTTTTATATTTTTATGTTATTTATATGTGATTCCATGAAATAAATTTTATTTTACAGGTCATTTTTTATGTTAATTTAATCAAATCACACAAACACCACAAATGAAAGGGGGAAGAAGAAGTGGTCAATGATGTGTGAAACATCACATTAATGGGTAACCCCAAACATGATCATATGAGTTTAAGAACAACATACCAGTACTAAAATAAATTAAATAAGAATATTTTATGAATAAAAACAACATGAAAACTTGTAATTTAATATATCATTCAAATAACACAATCATAAAGCTTGAGATTTACATCAGATTCCTACCTAGGTGATCACAAGGAGTTTAGAACTCCATGAAAGTGAAAGAATCAATAGATGTTGAATAATCACTTCCCAAGGATTATAATATTACCCTATATTCTAGAAACAATTATGAAATATGGGTATAAGTTGTTTTATGAAAAAAAATACATCAAAATAAGTCTATTTCCTAATGGTCTAGGTGAATATTCATGGAATACTTTTTTCTTATAATGTTTCTGGCTGGTTGACTAACCAAAATCTGTTAAATTGACTTGAAATTATATGTAGAGGTGTGAATTAGAGTTATATATCAAATGGAGGATGAATTATATCCATTAGAGGTTTGATTTCTATGTTATTCCACAATCCCTATAGGTAGTTCCAATCTATCTTACTAATAATTTCTTCAATTGTGGGCCTCGTTTTCTATGATCCAGCCACTATTATAGTTGGATGAATTGAATATCAATGATAATATAATATTAAAAATATATTTTTCTTATTTTGATAATTTTGGTGAATGTTATGATTTAAATAGTTAAAAACTATCAAATTGATCCATTATTTAATTACATCTTTTTAAGAATGTTTTCAACAAATGAATTCAAAATATAAATTGAACACAAAAGGATTAAATAATTGGTTACTAGAACCCATAAAAAATATAATACACAAGTGTAATGGTGATAATATAATATATATCTCTATGATACCTATAAGATCCTATATTTTTTAAAGTATGCCCCTCTGAGTTTTTCGTTAAATGTCTATTGTTGGGTTTTTTCCTTTGTTTTTAAGCCTTGGTGGCTAAGACTTGTTTAGAGACAGAGATACTTTTCTGGGTAAAATAACCTAAAGTTAATGGATGTATTTTTATTTAAATTAATTGAGTCTACATATAAACTTGTTAAATAAGTTTATGAGGTTTGTTTTATGATTTTATAAGGCATCAAAGGTGGTTTCATCCCTTTTTGGAAGCTAGGATGAAACTATTTACATTATGATTACACACCATGTACATGTTACACAATTTGTAACTACCACTAGAAACATGTCATAAACTGGTTCATTCTATGAAATGGGTATATGTCATGTACCCATTCCATGCTGTATAATGCTCGACTGAGATAAATATTAACCTGTGGTGATGGTTTTTTGGCATATATTTTAAATAGAGAAATACATGACACGAAATGTTTACAAATAGTGTAATTCTCCACTCTATAAGTTTTAAGTCTATCATGTGCATAATTATTTTTCCTTCTAAAGTAGGAAACCCTCCCCTCTTGATCCTAGGGTGAACTCCAGACAAATTTGGAGGCTCTTCTTTTAATCTAGACATCCTAATTACACATATTATCTACAAGGAGTGTTTATTATTAGGTTTCCCTTCTCTCCCATCACCCCTTGTTCATTAAAGTGTAATCTTCTAACCATGGGGTTTATTTTGGGGTTTTTATCTTGACATGGTTTGATCTAGGTTCTTATATCAATCATTTGTACCTTTATCCTTGTTGGCTTTTATCATTGTAAGTGTTTCCTTAATTGTCGGTTAAAGGTATGAAGTCTAAACCTAACCCTATGGTCTGCTTAATTATTAATTATATGAAATATTGTGATTGTGACGACTTATCATGCAATATAATTAATTTATTCATTTAGTAACGATAAATCATGGATTGGAAAATTGGTTGGAATCTATTGTATTCTACTATTTTTGTGACCAAGCTTATGGATACCCGTTGGGTGAGAAATCCTTTGAATAACAAGTACTTGGGTAATGGAATAAAGTGAGTTTATCATGACATGAAACCTTAGGAGATTTCATGATATAGAATCAATGGGTAAGAGATTTTTTATTTGATATTATTGTTGATAATTTGAGATATAAATTAAATTTTAATCGAAAGAAAAATAATAATTTTCATAATTAGCCATTGAGGATTATGATCTGATGTTGTGATATCATTGCTATTCTAAATCTCAGAGTTCATGTTGTAATTCTTATATTGAAAATGGTTTTCCCCATCCCATGTTGTAATGCTAAAATTGAGAAATAATTTCCTAGTCCCATGCTGTAATGCTTATATTGAGTGGGATTTACCCAGTCCAACGCTATAATGCCTATATTGAACAAGATTTTCCCAGTCCCATGTTGTAATTATTATATTGAGTGGGATTTTTATAGTATCATGTTATAATTATTATATTGATTGGGTTCTACCTAGTCCCATGATGAAATTATTATATAGCAGGATCAAGCCATATTTTTTTGTTTATGCCCTGGATTATGGTTTTGGTTGGCATGAATGTTTTAAATGCTCAGATACATTCCATAATGGTGCTAAAGAAGGTTGATTGATGTATTATATTAATTGACTAATCAATACAGGTGGATATCACTTTATTGAATTTACTTATTATAAAACTTATTTTGCTTACACATAGTGGTGTTGACCTAAAAATTCTTACTCACACCCTATTTAGTATACCATTTGGTACCCAAGAAGATTACATGGAAGAAAGTTTGGAAAAAAAAGGGACTATGTTGCTGATTCTTTGCTGCTTGCTGGATGGGATGAAGTTTTGAGATCTGTCTGACGTGGGGTTCAAGATCAAGGTATTTTTGGATTATTTTTTTCATCTAATTATTTTATTAATATTTTTTTTCAATTTGAAATTTAGATATATCTATTTTTTTCATTATATGATTCTTCATTATTGGTTTGTTGGCTTCTACTATTACTTTATAGTTGTATTATATGTTGTTTCGATGGTTCTTTATTACTCTAATATTGATTATTACTTGTTTATTCCCACTGAATAATAATCCATATTATGGTGTATAGTCTCCCCACTATACATATCACACCACCACTACTAGTCGGTAGCCTATGACATATAGGGAGGCGCACTAGAGGTCCATTAACCAACCTATTTGGTCCATGTGTGAGAGTACCAGATCAAGGGTGTTACAAAGTGGAATCAAAGGAGCAGGTCTCTCTTTTCTATTTCATTATGATTTGGGAATGTCGAAAATGATACTAGGATGTGTTGAGACTTGGTAATAAGATTGTGCATAAGAGTAGCTAACCCATGTATGGTGGAAAATCTAAGTGTCTAGGGATAGGATTGTTGTTCTTGATGTTCGCTTCTTAGAGTTGATGTTATTTAACATAGGGTGATTCACATGTTGTGTGATGTTATTTTTTGTGATTTTATTTCTTCTTGATATTTACCCTTTTGGCCTTGTATGGTGAAAAATGAGTATGCATGCATCATGATAGTCATATAGGGATATATATTGGCATGCATTGTTCATGATAGGGAAAAATTTATTTCATGTGTTATATACTTTCCTATATAAAATGTGATATGAGATACTATTCTATCTAATAAATGAAATTAATAAACTGAAATGTCTTGCCAAAAAAATTATAATCCAATATTGGAGAGGCCAAGAGTAACAGTTCTCTATTTTTTTCACCTGTTGAGGTTGACATTGTAGAGAAAATGCCTCCTCGTAAACTTCGAGTTAAGAATCAGAAGAGTGGAAATCATCATTCTTCTAACATGGTTGATTCAGAGCTTCCTATATCTTTTAAGTATCAGATGGATGTTCAACCTCAGGATAAATATATTAGGGTCCTGTGATCCATGGAAAGGGAGGCTATTCACATCATTCCTTTGATGTATGAGATGAAGAGAGATTTCCATCTACAACATCTCCCAACATTCATCAGGGAGGGTGGTCCCAGTGAAGTCGAGTTCTAGATCGGTTCAGTCCAGATGATCTTCATGAATCTTGAAAGACCCATAGATAAGAGGTTGAATCTTTCTGTGTATATGATTCTTGGACCATACACACATTAATGGGATATTCTAGAGGAGGCCGGGCCGTTGGAGGAGTAATCTTTGAAGGACTTCAAGGAAAATTTCTAATGCCGCTTCTATCCATAGATTTTTAGGGATGATAAGGGTCAAAAATTCATGCATTTTAAATATGAGGTCATTTCAGTGATGGAATACATTAAATTTTTCTACTACCTTCATCAGGTTGGGCCATCTTTAGTTGCTGACGAGATATCAAGGTAGATATGTTTTCAGGTTGGGTTTCACTATGAGGTTCAATCATAGGTTAATGTTTTCCATATTAGTATCTTTTTAGAAATGATAAATCAAGAACTGATCATGGAAGGGATTTAGAAAAAGTCTATGAGCAGTGACCATGATGTTTTAGTAGGGTGAACTAGGAACTCGTCTTATAATGGAAAGAAGAATCGTTATGACATTATTTACTAAGGCAATAATGGACAAAGTAGTTAGGGTAGTGGGTAGTCATCTTAGATCCATGTACGTTTGTACTATTTGTAGTGTGTCGAGTAGGGATATAAGTGGCCTTAGTTCATTACCCCAAATTAGAGTTTCATTCTTGCGGAAATATGGGCCACATGGAGAGGTTTTTTAGGGCATGTAGTAAAGAATAATGGAAAGGGATAGGGATAGGTACCAGAGTCTGGGAAGGGCTCAGATACACCTCAGTTGATCGGTAACTGTATTTCTACTAGATGTTCATATTGATGTAGGGGACATGGAACCCCAGTACAGGAAGGAAAATAATAGGAAAAGGTAATAGATCTGGGAATTTATGATGGAGCCTAAGGAAGAGGGTATTGTCAACTGCATGTCATGCAGAATACTCCAACTATTATGGATGAAGGACCATTTTCATTAAGAGGTATGATTCTTAAATCATCTAATATTTATTACAAATTATTTAATATATAAGAATTGCATAAATCTTTATCCTATCTTTTTTAAAATGGTTTCGGGTAAGATGTGGAAAGCTTGGCTGGTGCATTGACCATTTACACAACGTTGGAAGTGCTGTAAGAGAATATCAAACATTGCAAGGAGTGTTCTCTAGATTTTGGAGGTTACTAGTTCTTATGGGAACCGTTTTTGTTAGAACTGAAAAGGTTAGATTTGATTATTAGTATGGATTTGTTAGTTATAAACCATTCTCATATTGATTGTTATGGTAGGATAGTTTTCTTTATATCTCTAAAAGGGAATAGTTATTCCCACCAAGGTTAGTGGGATATTAAGCCTAGTCTTCCCTGACCAATTTAGTGTAGATTAAATTTTCTCCTAGCTCAGACAACTAGTATTTCTCTAGATGATGGTGGAATGTTGTAGTATTTTAATGTCTAGTGGTAGAGAATTTTTATGTTGTCTTTCATAACAAGTTATAAGGCTTACCACCTAAGAAAGAGATCAAGTTCATTACCAAGTTAGTACTGGAAGCTAAGGGTTTTATGAGGCCTAGTACATCTCTACAGGTTTCTCCAATTCCTTTATCCAATATGGATGATGGAACATTTATCTTATTTTTGGATTATCAGAGATTGAACTAGACGATGGTAAGGAACCTATATCCTCTTCCATGCATCAATGATTTCATCGATCAGCTGAGAGTTGTTAAGTTCTTCTTTGATGACTATTTGATAGCATAGTACCACCCGTTGAGGGTGAGATCCTAGAACATATCTCAGACTTCTTTTAGGAGTATGTATGGCCTTTATGAGTTCATAGTTATGTCGTTTTGTTTGACCAATGCATCGATGATATTCATGGAATTTATGAATTAGATCTTTCATTCTTTTCTAGATCAGTTTTTGGTGGGATTTTTGATCAAATATTGGTGTAATCCTAATCAAAAGACAGTCATGTCCAACATCTAGACATCATATTGAGTACATTTAGAGATAATTTTCTTTTCACTAAGCTAAGCAAATGTATTTTCCATATTGATATAGTGAACTTCTTGGGTCATGTCATCTAAGAGACAGGAGTGTTAGTGGACCTAGAGAAATTTTCTGCCATGGTATCTTGGGAGAGACCCAATAATGTATTCTATATTCAAAGCTTTCTATATTTATATGTTTATTATCATAACTTTATCTAGAATATATCCCATCAAATAGCATTGATGTTATGGCTATCCAAGAAGGGAGTGATGTTTTTTGGTTAGATACATGTAAGAGATCTTTTCAGAAGCTAAAATGGAAGATAACCTCATCACCTATACTCACTTTACCTATGATGGGTAAATCATATATCGTTTACAATGAAACATCTAAAGTTGTACTTGAATTAGTTCTAATTCAAGGGGATTGAGTGGTTGCTTATGGATCAAGACAACTGAGACCACACAATAGGAATTATCATATTAATGATCTTTACATAGTAGTAGTGGTACATTCCTTGAGATATTGGAGATGATATATTAAGGTTGAGAGGATTATGGTATACACAGACCACAATAACCTTAGGTATATCCTTTCTCAGTGGGAATTGAACCTTCAATAGAGGAGGTGGGTCGAGTATCGATAGTATTTAAACATCGAGATGGCTTATACAATGGGAAAGGGAAAATTTTCTGTGACACCTTGATCTAGAAGATTTAGATAGTGATAGTTTATGACTCTTGTGAAAATTGTAAAATTATAGCACACTTTGAAGAAATGCATCTAAATGTTCAAGAGTCTCAGTGAAATGTAGCTATTGAATGTCCATCAATTATACCCACGCATTTGGATTGTATCAATTCAGAGTTGTTATCTTATCAAGAGTTCTTATTCCAGAGATACAAATTATAAGGTGGGGAGACACCATTACGATGGTATCTTGTTAGTGAAAAATCTATTATTTTTCGTGGATGAGTATGGGTTCCTATGGGATTATGTGAGGTGTTGATGAGAGAGTTTCATGATTCTAGATGGGTGGTACATCCCAGTTTGACAAAGATGTATCATGATCTATATAGAAAGTATTGGTGGCATGGAATGAAGAAGCATGTATCATGATTTATGGAGAGATTATTCACTTTTTAGTAGGTGAAAGTAATGCATCAGAGGATAACTCGGTTGTTGGAGCATTTGACAATTCCTAAGTGGAAATGGGAAGATTTCAATAAGGATTTTATGATAGGATTACCCAGGAAAAACCATAAGAATGATGCGGTATAGGAGATCATGGATTGAATAATGAAGGTACCCTGCTTCTTATAGATATCCTCATTTCACATCGTGGTTATAACATGGTACTTAGAAGCCTCTGGTAACATAGGTTCTTTTAATAATTTTCTATCATCCTTAAACTAGTAGTCAATCAGAGAAGACCATTCAGGTTCTATAGGATATTCTATGAACATGTGTTTTGGATTTCAATGGTTTCTGTGAGCATAATATGGATCCCATGGAGTTTTTATATGATAATTTATTCCATTAATCAATGCATATGGAACCTTTCAAGGATTTGTATTAAAGTTCATGTTGTTCACATATTTATTGGTTGGAGGAAGGTTAGTTAGTGCTTGTGGGGCATAGTCTCATGAATGATAATTTTGGGCTGGTTCAGAAGATCAAGAGGTAGTTGGTGACCATTTATAGTAGGAATAAATCATATGTTTACCATTAGAGATGACCTCCGGAGTTCTATCATTTTCAACTTGTTTTCCTTCTGGTGTTTCTTAGGTTAGGGCAATGCCTTATCAGGAAGCGGGCGAATATAGCACCAAGGGTTTTTAGGTTGTTTGAGCTAGTGGACAGGATCAGTCCAATAGTGTAAAAATTATACCTTCCTTAGCTATATAGTTTCATTCATGATTTGTTTCATGTGTTGTATCTTTAGAGATATTATCTTAACCCATTTCATGTAATTGACGTCAAGGACGTCGAGCTTTTTGGTGGATTGTATTTTAATGAGAATTCAATACAGATTTTGGATTGTAACGATAAGTATATCATTGGATGTATGTTTATTTGAAATAATGAATTCCAGGTAAAACAAGTTTATGGGATTATGAGTATTTTTCGTTGAGTTTGTAAGGTATTTGTGGTGGTTCAGTCACTTTCCTTGAAGCTAGGTTGAAAACTGTTCGTGAGACAATTACATGTCGTGTACATGTTACATGACTAGTAACTACGTCCAAACACATGTTGTTAAACAGTTCATGACATGAAATGGTTACACATCATGTTCCCATTTCATTTCTTTTAATTCTCAATCAATATAAATATTAACTTGATGCGGTGGGGTTTCTGGTATATCTTATAAATTGTGAAATACATGATGTGAAAGGGTTACAAGTCATGTAACTTATGGCCATAGTCATTTTAAGTCTGACATGCATAAGATGTTTTTTAATTTAGACCTACCCTCTAAATCATTGGGCGAACTCCAGATTATTTTGGAGTAACTTCTTCCATTCTGGACATCCTGATTACACATTCGATCCCCGGTGAGTGTTTCTGCTTAGGTTTTCCTTCTTTCCATTTATCCATTGTTCATTGTGGTGTAATATTTTGACTGATGGGTTTGTTTTGGGGGTTTCTCTTAACCTGGTTTGATATAGTATATTCTTGAGATCATCTAAAACTTAATCCTTGTTGTCATTTACCATTGTAAGTGCAGTGTTAATCACTAATAAAAGGTAGGGAGTCTAAACCTAAACCTATAATCTATTTAATTATGAAGTATACGCTGTATAATGACTAAATAGATGTAATGTGAACAAGAATTAAATTATTCATTGATTAATGGTAAATCATGGATTTGAAAATAGGTTGGAATATTTTGGATTCAACTATTGATGTGACATGTCTTATGGATAACCATTGGGTGGAAAAACCTTTAAATAATAAGAAAATTTCTAATGGATCAAAGTGTGTTTATCATGACATGGGACCTTAGGTGATTTCATGATATATAATTTCCTGGTAATGGATTATTTATTTGATATGCCTTTTGATCATTTGAGATATAAAATAAAGTATAATTCAAATACTAATGGTAATTTACAAAATTAACCATTGAGGATTATAATGCGATATTATGATATCCTTATTGTCATGACTTATTGATTTCATGATGAAATGCTTATATTGAGTTGGTTGTTCCTAGTCCCATGTTGTAATTCTTATATTGAGAAATATTTTCAAAGTCCCTTGCTAGAATTCTTATATTGAGTGGGATTTTCGCAGTCCCATGTTGAAATGCTTATACTGAGTAGGCTTTTCCCAATTCCATGTTGTAATGATTATATTGAGAGGGATTTGTCTTGTACCATGTGGTAATGATTATATTGATTGGGGTATACCCAGTCGTATGCTGAAATGCTTATATAGGGGGCTAGACCCAAATTTGTGTGTTTATTCCACAGATTATGGTTGTGATTTTAATTATTTTTTACATGATCTTATATGTATTGGTAGGTTTCTAAAGTAGTTTGATTGATGTAATATATTAATTGATTAATTAGTACATCTGGTTTTTAATTTGATTTAATAAACTTGTTATCATAATTGTTTATTTAGACTTGGTAGAGTCAACCTACTAAGTCTTACTCAGAACCTATTCTGGACGTTCTTTAGTACCTGAGTATATTACAATGATGAAGGTTTGTAAAAGGTAATGGGACATTGTTAATGATTCTTATTTTCATGCAGGATGAGCTAGATTTTGAGGATGGGACCTATATGGGGTTCTAGAGTGGGGTCTTTTTTTGATTATTTATATCATCTAATTCATTTATTTGTAATTTTTTAGTTTCACATTTGGATACATCTCCATTTTTCATTACATGATTCTTCACTATTGGTTTATTGAATCATCATTTTACGTTCCAGTTGTATTATATGTTGTTTCTAAAGTTCATCATTACTTTGATATTTATCATTAACTATTTACTGTACACCAAACTAGGGGTATAGTCTCCACACTATACATATTACTCCCCCACAGCTGGTTAGAATCCTCTATAATATAGGGAGTCTTGTTTGTGGTCCAGTAGAGAACTCGTTTTGGCCACATGAGAGAGTTATAGATCTAGGGATGTTACAAGATAAATATTTTACCATGTTCTCTTTCCTAGGTTGGTAAAATATTGAGGAGTCATAATATTTAATCTTCACTAACCAAATTATCAGGTTCATATTCAACTACTTATGTATGAATATATATTTTAAACTTTTGTGATTGTTACATATATCACACTTTTATCCATAAAGATAATACCACCTTATAATTAATGTACAAATCACCACATATAAATCCAAATCATGTGTTTTTAAATTTTTTCAGAACCATTAATTTTCACGAGGCATAATATATAACCATGCATTTCTATATGATAATGCATCCCAATCCATTATTGGACACATTAATATAGATTAAAACTCCTTATCTACAATAGGGTAATGTAATTATATGTTTACTGATTAATATTATCATTAGGTCCTTGAAATCTTCCTCACATCCATCCATCCATAGGAACTTGGCTCCCTTCTATGTTAACATGGTGAGTGGATTAGGTAGTCCTATGAAATTATCCAAAAACATCAATAATATCGATCTAAACAAAGAGAACATTAGATATTAGTTATCATGGATAATCTATTATAATATTAAATAGCCTTTTTAATTTATGGTTACACCGATACACCATCAGATGATATTATATGACCCCAAAAAAAACATTTTGTTTCGAAAATACACACATTGTAAATTCTCCACACAGTTTATCCTTCCCAAATGAGTTCAACAAAATTATCAAATAATATTCATGGTCTTCCTTTCTCTTAAAATAGATAATAATATTTTTATAAATACTACTACAAACTAATAATGGTAATCTCTAAATACTCTATTAACTAAATCCATAAGGATTTCAGGGGAATTATGAAGACCGAAAGGCATCACTATGTACTCATAGTTTCCATACCTTTTGTGAAGTGTTTTCTTTGGTATACCCTCCTTCTTGTACCTCAATTGATGATATCTAGAATGAAGTTCAATCTTGTAAAAGTTAAGAGCTCTGTAAAGTTGATCAAAAAAGTCATCAAAATGGAATCAAGGATACTTGTTCTAGATTGTGATCTTATTCACCTCTTGATAATCAATGTAGAGTTGTATAACTCCATATTTATTATTAACAAAAAAACCATTGCACCCCAGGGTGAAACACTTGGTCGAATGAATTCATTTTAAAGGTTCTACTATATTTTATTCTTCACTTCATGTAACACAATTAGGTCCATTATATAGGTATTCTTTGACATAGGTGTGGACCTATGTATGAGTTTTATTGAGAACTCAACATCACATTTCAGTGGAATACTGTGAAACTATTTTAAAAATACATCAAAAAAATCCCCCAAAATGGGAATATCATCGATGCTGAGTTTCTCTCAAACCATTTGATATAAACACCCCTATTGAATGGGAATCAAGACCCATATAATGGATTTGATCTCCTTCAAAAGTTCATATTTATTATCACACTAATAGATGATCATAAGTTTGTTTAGAATATAAAACATGAATTCCCTTCCTAGAAAATGGATGTGGGATTTATTTAGATAAATCTAATCCATTTCTATGATATCATATAATTTAACTAGGGAAAGAATAATAAGGTCTACAGTAAGCACATTCCCACAATATTCAACCAGAGAAGAATCAGAGACTTGAGATGTCATCATCATACCATAGGGGTTTTCACTGATACTTCAATACTAATAATTGTGTTGGAATTTGGATACCCTTATAAAATTATTTAGATATAAAAGAGTGGGTTTATCCAAATTCAAATAGGACATTATCAATTCTAGAGTGGATAGTAATTGTTCCTTTCACTTTATTATTATCATACCCTTCATCTGAAAAAATGATCACATGAAATTTTCCATATAGAGAACCTCTCTTTACAAACATTAACATTTCATTACATATGAGGAACATATAAAAATTATACAAATAGATACCCAAATATCGTAGTTGGTATAGTTACTTTGAAAAAATGGAAACATAAAACTAGTAGATATTTTATCCACATTATCTCCCCCTGTGTTCTACACAACTAGCACCATTCTTACAGACATCAAACATAATACATATCATCATAACCATGGAAAGAAAACCTATAAATTGGTGAGGTAAAATGATCTGTTAGGGTAAATAAGGGATACATGTAAGAATAAACATGATTATAAGGGTATGAGTACATAATCGTGAAAATAGAAGATCATACCCTGCATATCAAAGAGAATATACATGAATCATGGAATAAAGCGTGGTAGTTTGTAAGAGAGGAATCAAAAGGAAATGAAGGACATAATCCATGAAAGCATAACATAGGAGTAAGGCATGGAATTGTTGAAACACGCAATCATATACTAATTTTCATAGTATCCATGGAATCACTAACAAGACCATATTAGTGGAAAATGTCAATTACTAAACTGGGTGACCCCCATTCCAGCCCTATATTACTGAACTGAGTAACCCTCATTCTTGCCCTATATCATTGAATTGAG
Organism: Viscum album; assembly: GCA_963277665.1. Lineage (NCBI taxonomy): Eukaryota > Viridiplantae > Streptophyta > Magnoliopsida > Santalales > Viscaceae > Viscum > Viscum album. The sequence continues at coordinate 1,433,958,878 of OY728145.1, forward strand.
TAACCCTTATTATATTCCTATATTACTGAACTGAGTAACTGATAAAACACTATTTTATTGAATATTTTATTGATAATAAATGATTTAATTTCCTCACATTGTGTTAAATATGTTTAATTAGAAAGTATTTGGGATTAGATCATTCATTTTAATATTTGATGAAAATTCAAGTTTTACCCTTTATAGTTCACTATAGTATTTTGAATCTAAATATTTTTATATTTATTATTTGAATTTGAATGTTTTTACCAGTGTTTCAGACATAATTAGCTACAACTTTTATTCAGGACACTAAAGCTAAAGAGTGCATTTGGTTGTTGAAAATGGGCCATGAAGTCAAATTTGGGCTGGACTCGCCAGAATGGAGAAGCTTCTGTCTTTCAGTCATAACTCCTTAATATGGGACTGGATTACGCCCAAATTTATATAGGAGATATAGGATCCATATCCTCACATATTATCCTTCTGGATGTCTGGCCAATTCACGCGTTTCGGTGGTCAAATGGGGGGGGGGTTCAATTTTCATTAAAATATTTGGCCGAATTTCCACATTCACACTTGAAACCACTTGTAACCTATCCTCCCCTCCCCTATATAAATTAGAGTTTTTATCATTTGGAGGGGTTGGGACGTGCTTTGGAAAGTTTAGGAAAGATGAGAGGTGGATCCCCTCCAATTATCCAACCATTTCAATAAGGTTATCTCTTGAAGCAAGGATCCCTTCGACGAAGCCTTCTTCTTCTCCTTCATGTTGTAATGATTTTGTTTGTGTAATAAACTTCTTTGTTATTATTTAATTTATTCTCTTTTATTATTTTTTGTTTAAAATTCTTATACTCTTAATCTTCCTCTTTGGGCTGGAATTCTTGAGTAGAAGCGTTATTGGGTTATACCCATTATAAACCTTTTCACATGCAAAACACTTCTACGATGGTTACGCCACCCATGGAAGAGTAGTCTTTTAGTAATCAATCTATCTTCTACACTATTCATTTAATTATTTTGAATAAATTAGCTACTGAAATTCACATAATATGATCCATGAATTGTGTTTTTAAATTACAAGAAACTAAGCAAGCAATTGAACAATTAACACAAAAACACACGAGGTCAAGATTTTGTGTAAATTGTGAGAGCGTAATCTTAATCGGTAATACAAGACCACACGGGATAAATTTTTAGAGTTAAAATATAATCCCTAAACATAATTCATCCTCATTTACAGAATGGATATGCGCTCTAATTAACCACTGACCATAAGCTATCCATAGAACAACAATCAAAGCAGGGTGCTGCAATTACGTGTTCCGAAGCAAGCCTAGGGTTTAAGTAATTTCATCTTTTTGGTTAAGTTAACTCACGTAGGGTTCGAGGGATAAAAAATTAGGGGATCATAATTAAGTGGATATTTATTTAAATGATATTTATTAATAAGTGAATGAATAGGTAGAGTTAGATCGATTACGCCTTTTAAAATAGATTTCTAAAAAAATATCTTTTTGTTGTGTCATTTTAATCGAAATTCATTTCAAAACTAAAAACAAAAAAATATACAATCTTCTTCCAGAAAACTTCTTCTAGATTCATAAACTATAAAAAAAACCCCAATCCTTTAAAGTAGTGTTTTTATTTTATTCTCTTTTATTTTATTTTTAGAATACCTTTAATAAGTTGTTAAATTCACTTCCTCCTTTGAGAGACGACCTTGGTCAGCCACTCTGCTGCACCTAAGTACCCCAAAATCTCATTAATCATTTGAGGGCACCCACGATAGTGCTATTTCAAATTGGCACCGTTTCCGGGGAGGCAAGTAATTTATTCAACCATTTAGAGGTATTTCTTTTATTATTCATTTTATTATTTTCTTCACCTCTCTCTTTCATCTTTCCCCTTTCTGAAGTTTTCTTTTTTTTTTCATCCCCTTCTTTTCTTTTTGGACCATCAACTCAACTTCACATTTTTATTTTACTATGGTCCAATTTATTTATTTTTTATTTTTATTTGATTTATGAATCGAACTAATCCTGAAGATCTATTAGATCTTGACCCTGAGATTGAACGTATCCTTAGGGCACAAATCAGACACTCTCAGTCTACGGGAAGATTCAATATTCAACCAGTTGGTGAATTACTCTCTTCTGGAAACATTGGAATTAGATGTTATTAAAATTCAAACATAAAAGAAGAACCAATGGCTAGAAATAATGGAAATGAACTTAACATAACCATTCGAGAATTGGCTGCACCTGATATTAACTATCAACCAAATTGTATTGCATACCCAAATCTCAAATCGAACATTGAACTGAAATCTGGGTTAATTCACTTAATTCCAAAGTTTCATGGCCTATCGGGTGAGGATCCCAAGAAACATTTGAAATAATTTAATGTGGTTTGATCAACCTTGAAACCAAGAAATGTATCTGAAGTCCAAAAAAATTAAGAGCATTCCCATTCTCACTTGATGGAGCTGCAAAAGATTGGATGTATTATTTACAATCCGAAGATGTAACTTGTTGGAACGATTTGAAACGTCTTTTCTTGCAGAGATTTTTTCCAGCATCAAGGACCACTTTCATTTGTAAGGAGATCTCGGGGATCAAGCATGCACAAGGGGAGTCAATGTATGAGTAGTGTGAGAGATTCAATAAGTTGTGCACAAGTTGTCCGCATCACCAAATCAGTGAGCAACTACTCATCCAATACTTCTACGAAGGACTCACACCCATGGAGAAGAGCATGGTGGATGCTACAGCTAGAGGAGCATTGGTGGACAAGACACCAGTAGCTGCATGAGCATTGATTGACAAAATGGCCCAAAAATCCCAACAATTTGGCGATAGAGGTACACCACATGTCAGGGGAGTAAATCAGGTAAGTCCTTCTTCTCTTGATACAAAGTTGGAAGAATTGACCACTATGGTGAGGCATATTGATTTGGCTAAAAAGACATCCCAACCCATTCCTTCAAGGCCTTGTGGCATTTTCACTGATACAAGCTATCCAACTGACTGTTACCCACAACTACAAGAGACAGAGGGTTGCGCAGCAGTATTCCCAGGGAGACCATTTCAGCAGCAACAACAACCATATCCCCAAAATAAGTTTGATTCATTTGCTCCAACATACAACCAAGGGTGGAAAGATCAACCGGACATGAGGTATGGATCTGGACAACAACAAAGGCCACCCTTTCAACAAAACTTCCAGCAGCCTCCGCTTTACCAGCAGGGTTTCCAACAACCCCAAAGGAGATTTGAAGATCAAACATCAACAAGCCAATAACAAGGGAACCCCCCACCCAAGTTAGATTCTAACACTGATGACCTTTTGAAGCAAATTGTTCGTAATCAACAGAATGAGCTAAAGAGTCAAGGTTCGGAGCTGAGGGAGTTAAAGACTCAAATGAGCCAGATTGCCACCACCATCCATGAACTTGTAAGTAAGAATTCCTGAAATCTACCTTCCCAACCCAATCCAAATCCAAAGGGGAATGTTAGTTCCATCACATTGAGAAGTGGGAATCAAATGAACGATACATCTATACCAACCATTCCACCGGGATTCACCTCAACTCCGGAGAAGCCGCATTCCAAACCAACTGATGAGCAATCCAAAGAGAAAGAGAAAGGTAAGAAAAAGATTAATGATGTTCCTTCTATACCCCTTCCTTATCCCAATAGGGTTGTTCAAACAAATAATATGGCTGAAGAAGCAATGAAAAAGGAGGTTTTGGATACATTCAAGCGTGTGGAGATCAACATTCCTCTACTTGAAGCCATTAAGAAAATTCAATGGTATGCAAAATTAATAAAATAACATTGTACCAATCGAAGAGGGCTCAAGGTAAATGAGAGGATCAACCTTTGAAGGAATGTCTCAGCACTCATTACACCAACTCTAGAAATGCCAACAAATTGCAAGGATCTCGGGACATTCACCATCCCATGTACCATAGGGGAGTTTCACTTCTTTGATGATCTTTGTGATTTAGGATCTTTAATAAATGTGATGCCTCACTCTGTATTCTCTTCTTTACAGGTTGGTGAGTTGAAGCTGACGAGAGTAGTGGTGTAGTTGGCGAATAGAGCTATGGAATATCCAGCGGGAGTTCTTGAGGATGTACTTGTCCGGGTAAAAGACATGATCTTTCCAGCGGATTTCAATGTTCTTAACATTAAGGATGATCAGGTAAGTTCTCATGCCCCCATTATCTTAGGTAGGCCCTTCCTAAAAACTGCAAAAACTATCATAAATGTCAATGAGGGTACACTTTCCATGGAATTTGGGGATGAAGTTGTGATATTTAATGTCATGGATTCCATGAAGTACCCCTTAGAGGATCATTCTGCATTTGTTATCTCCTATTTTGAACCTCCAAGTAAAAACACCATGGAATTGGATTATCCTATGCCTAGGGAGATTATGAGTATTGGTTCTATTTTTATGTCTAAAAGTACTTCCACACCCGATTCTAAGGAACAAGACTCTCTAAGATTTGATTTTGAAATTGAATCATATTCTGATTTTGATCATGTGAACTCTAATTATGACATGGATATAGAGTATGATGATGGATTTTATGCATTATTCTTTGATTTTGATGATGTATATTCTAATAATGATGCTCTTTGTGAACATATTTCGGTTCCTTCAATGTCTCCATCCATACTACACCCTCCTTCATTAGAACTCAAGCCATTGCCAAAAAATCTGAAATACTCATACTTATTGAGTGGTGAGAGATTACCTGTTACCATTGCTAATAATATACCTTTTAAACATGATGAAAAGCTTTTGAATATTTTGAGGGAGAACATCAGGGCGATTGGGTGGACCTTGGATGACATATCACTTTTTAGCCCCTCCATTTTCATGCATATGATTCTATTAGAGGATGAGGCTAAACCAGTGAGACAGCCACAAAGGAGACTCAATCCCACCCTCCTGGAAGTTGTTAAAAATGAAGTTGAGAAATTGCTCGAGGCAGGTATAATCTTTCCCATTTCAGATTCTCAGTGGGTAAGTCCAATTCAGGTTGTGCCTAAGAAGAGTGGTGTTACTATTTTTAAAAATGATAAAGATGAGTTAGTTCCAATGAGGTTGCAAAACAATTAGCGTGTGTGTATTTATTATAGGAAACTAAATTATTCCACTCGCAAGGACTATTTCCCCCTCTCGTTTATTGATCAGATGCTTGAGAGACTAGCTGGGAAGACACAATATTGTTTCTTGGATGGATTTTCTGGATATTTTCATGTTCCTATAGCTTCGGAGGACCCGAAGAAGACGACATTCACCTACCCATTCGGTACCTTTGCTTACCGAAGGATTCCATTTGGACTTTTCAATGCCCCATGTACCTTCCAGAGATGGTGATTATTTTTTCTGATTTTATTGAGACGTGAATGGAGGTATTTATGGATGATTTTACAGTGTATGGGTCTTCATTTGATGAATGTCTAAGTAGTTTGGGAAAGGTGTTGAATCATTGTATTGAGAAGAATATGGTCCTGAACTTTGAAAAGTGTCATTTTATTGTAGAACATGGCATTGTCTTAGGGCATGTAGTGTCAAAACATGGGATAAATGTTGATAGATCTAAGGATAAATTATTTCATCCTTTCTCTATCCTTCATGTGTGCGTGATGTTCGATCATTCCTTGGACATGCTGGATTTTATTGATGCTTCATCAGAGATTTTAGTAAGATCGCTCTACCCTTATCTCGATTGCTTCAAAAAGATATTGATTTCAATTTTTATGATTCATGCAGGGTATCATTTGATGAGCTAAAGAAGTTTCTGACAACTCCACCTATCATACAGCCGCCACGGTGGGAGATTCCTTTTGAGCTTATGTGTGATGCCTCCAACTTCACGGTTGGTGCGGTCTTATCTCAGATGGTGGAAGGACGTTCACATGTGATCGCCTATGCATCGAGGAAACTGGATTCACCCAATAAAATTACACAACCACAAAAAAGGAGTTCCTTGCTGTCATATTTTCTTTAGAAAAATTCTGTTCCTATTTATTTGGCTCTAAAGTAGTTGTTTTTTCTGACCATGCAGCTTTGAGGTACCTCCTAAAGAATCCAGATGCAAAGCCACGACTTATCCGTTGGATGCTCCTTCTTCAAGAATTTGATATTGAGATAAAGGACAAGAAGGGATTAGAGAATTTGGTATCAGACCACATGAGTAGGATTACTCACACACTAGAGGATGACACCTTGGACCAGGTACCACTTCGGGACAGTTTCCCCAATGAGCATCTCTATACCATCTCAGGTACGCATCCTTGGTATACTGATTTAGTTAATTACATTGTTTCCTCTAAAATCCCAGCATATTTGAAGAAGCATCAAGTCCAAAAATTAAAAAGTGAGTCTAGGTATTATGTGTGGGACAATCTTTACCTCTGGTGCATGTGTAGTGACCAAGTCATTAGAAGGTGTGTTCCCGATCATGAGTTTGAGTGTGTTTTGCATTTATGTCATACACTTGCTTGTGGTAGACACTTTTGACCCCAACGGACAGCTAGGAAGGTTTTGGACTCTGTATTATATTTGCCTAGCTTGTTCCATGATGCCCATGTGTTTTGTAAGTCATGCTCTCATTGCCAACACACTAGGAATATTTCTAGGAGACATGAGATGCCCCAAAAACCCATACTATTCTGTGAGATTTTTGATGTGTGAGGCATTTATTTTATGGGTCCTTTTCCTAGTTCATTTGGATTTTTGTTTATTTTTGTTTCTGTTGATTATGTGAGTAAATGGGTGGAGGCCAAGGCCACCAGGACTGACGATTCTCATGTTCTTGTGGACTTTGTCAAAGCATAGATTTTTTGCAGGTTTGGAGTACCAAAGGCCATCATCAGTAACCAAGGGACACACTTTTGCAATAGGAATTTTTCTTCCCTCCTTCAGAAGTATGGGGTGACACACAAAACATCAACACCATACCACCCACAAACAAATGGCCAGGCTGAGGTTTCAAATCGTGATCTGAAACAAATATTAGAGAAAACCATGCAGCCAAATAGGAAGGATTGGAGCAAGTGCTTGGATTATGCATTGTGGGATTATAGGAAAACATACAAAACCCCCATTGGTATGTCCCCATTTCGGATTTTGTTTGGGAAAGCATGTCTTCTCCCAATGGAAGTCGAGCATCGGGCATATTAGGCTATAAAGAAATGAAACATGGAATTAGCCCAAGCTGGAATTCAAAGGAAGTTGCAAAATCAAGAGCATGAGGAGATTCTAATGTCATCATATGAGAACTCAAGGCTCTACAAGGAAAGATCAAAATCATCTCATGATAGAATGATCTAACAAACTGAGTTTCATGTTGGAGAGAAAGTCCTTCTCTATAGTTCACGACTCAAGCTGATGCCTGGTAAGTTGCGTTCCAGATGGTTAGGTCCTTATATTGTGACTAATTTTTTTCCTTATGGTGCAGTGGATATCACACAAGATGACACTGGAAGAAGATTTACAGTCAATGGGCAACATTTGAAGAGATACATTGAGGGACTTCCTACTGATGCAGTGGATTTTATCACACTGCATGACCCCATCATCACTTGATCACATCAGGCTGTTCCTAACCCTTTCACTTTTATATTATTTGTCCTATTTAAAAAGTATGCATTTCATGTGCATATATCATCTCATAGGTTCACATTGAGGACAATGAAATATTTTAAGAGTGGGGGAGGGAACCTTTTAGTTTAGTAATTTCAATTTTTTTTCCTGTTTAAAAAAACAAACAAAAAAAGTTTGTGTGTTTATTTTTTTCAATTTTCTTTGTGTTTTGAAATTTTTGAGCTAAAATGATTCTCATCACAATTTTGAAATGCATACCATGAGTGAAACAATTTACCCCATGAAACTGAGCTTAAATAAATGCTTAAAATGACTTTGTTTCAAGTTCAAATATTTAGTAATTTCATGAAAAGTACAATGAAATTTGAATCTGATGCCACATCTCACTGTCTTTATATTTGAAATCACATTCTTGTGAGGCTTCTGAACCATTATTTTCATATTCTTTACATTCACCTCAATTCTTAAGAGAACCAAACCATGCTTAATTTAACAAGAATTTGATCTATTCCTGTCAAAACATGAGGGTTTGAGGTACTTATGTTTAAATGATTGAGACATTTGTTTAGTATTAAAGCCCCTATTTCAAATAATCCTTTTTTATAATGGCCTAACATGAATATTTAATCCTTGTAGCCCTTAAAATCCATGCACAGCCTGTTAGTTTAGCCACATTACAAGCCAATTTTCCCTATCCAACCAACTCTTGAAGTGAAATTGCATAATCTAGTTGAGCTTAAGTGTGAGGGAATCTATCTTGTTTTGTGCCACCACATTCTATGATACTTTGGGTGGAAAATTAAATTCTTAAGAGATGTGTTTGCTGCTGAAGAAAGTCATTATATTGAAAGCTGTGCCTTTTTTGGAGCTTTCATGACAAGTGAAGCTGTGCCTTTTCTGGAGCTTCTAATTGAGGTGGAAAGCTGTGCCCATCTGGAGCTTTCAAGAAAATCATGTTTGAGAAGATTGAAATTTTTGATGCTGAAATGATGAATAGTGTAAACTTTTCATGACTTTTCATGATGATGGAGATGAATTTATACTATGGGGATTGAAGAGAAGACCATATTTAAGTGAAAATTAGATTAATTTAATTTTGCTTCAAAAAAAGAGTCAGGGTCTCCTCATTCAGCCTCAGAGTTTTTCACATCTTAATCCTACCAACCGAAAGCCACAGAACAACCCTAAAAAGTCCTCATGATAAACATATGTCCTTGAATCACATCGAGTAGCTATATAAGAATTTATCAAGCCTATGGTGACCCTTGTATGAGTTTGGATGAGAAAGTCATTGAAAAAAAAATTGATATTTGGGTGATTAGAGAAAATTCAAGGGAGGTAAGTGTTTTGTGCGTGGGAGGATAAATAAAGTGGAAATATATAGAATGATATAAATTAAGAACTTAAAATAATGGGTTTTTATGAGGCATGATATCTTTTGTTTCTTGGTGTTTAATTGTTTGATCTCAAGGATATGTTTTTTAAAATTGGTTTTGATTTGATATTAATGTTTACTTGATATGCAGTTTTTCCCAGGAGTGTAAAAGGGTAAGTGTGGGGGAGTTTATAAAACACTATTTTAATGAATATTTTATTTATAATAAATGATATAATTTCCTCAAATTGTGTTAAATATGTTTATTTAGAAAGTATTGGGGATTAGATCATTCATTTGAATATTTGATGAAAATTCCAGTTTTACCCTTTATAGTTCACTATAGTATTTCGAATCTAAACATTATTATATTTATTATTTGAATTTTAAATTTTGTAACACTGTTCTTGAAATAAATAGCTAAAACTTAAATTCAGGACACTAAAGCTAAAGAGTGCATTTCGTTGTTGAAAATGGGCCATGAAGTCAAAGTTGGGATGGACTCGCCAGAATGGAGAAGCTTGTGTATTTCGGCCATAACTCCTTCATATGGGCCTGGATTAAGACCAAATATTTAGAGGAGGTATAGGAACCATATCCCCCCATATTATCATTTTGAAGGCCGAACAATTCACGATTTTTGGTTGTCAATTGGGCGGTTCAATTTGCATTAAAATATTTGGACGAGTTTCCACATTCACACTTGAAACCACTTGTAACCTCTCCTCCCCTCCCCTCTATAAATTAGAGGTTTTCTCATTTGGAGGGGTTGAGACGTTCGTTGGAAGTTTAGGGCAGAGGATAAGTGGATCCAATCCAATTATCCAACCATTTCAATAAGGGTAGCTTTTGAAACAAGGATCCCTTCGACGAAGCCTTCTTCTTCTCCTTCATGTTGTAATGATTTTGTTTGTGTAATAAAATTCTCTGTTCTTCTTTTATTTCTTCTCTTTTATTCTGTTTTGTTTAAATTTTTTTCTTCTCTTAATCTTCCTCTTTGTTCTGGAATTATTGAGTAGATGTGTTATTGGGTTATACCCATTATAAACCTTTCCACATGCAAAACGCTTCTACGATGATTACGCCACCCATGGAAGAGTAGTCTTTTAGTAATCGATCTATCTTCTACACTCTTAATTTAATTATTTTGAATCAATTAGATACTGTAATTCACATAATATGATCCATGAATTGTGTTTTTAAATTTCAAGAAACTAAGCAAGCAATTTAACAATTAACACAAAAACACGCGAGGTCGGGATTTTGTGTAAATTGTGAGAGCGTAATCTTAATCGGTAATACAAGACCATACAGGATAAATTTGTAGAGTTCAAATATAATCCCTAAACACAATTCATCCTAATTTACATAATGGATACGTGCTATAATTAACAACTGACCATAAGCTATCCTTAGAACAACAATCAAAGCAGGGTGCTTCAATTGCGTGTTCCGAAGCTAGCCTAGGGTTTAAGTAATTTCATCTTCGTGGTTAAGTTTACTCTCATACGGTTCGAGGGATAACAAATTAGGGTATCATAATTAAGTGGATATTGATTTAAATGATAATTATTAATAAGTGAATGAAGAAGACGAGTTAGATCGATTACACCTTTTAAAATATATTTCTAAAAAAACATCTTCTTGTTGTGTCATTTTAATCGAAATTCATTTCAAAACTAAAAACAAAAAAATATTCAATCTTCTTCCAGATAACTTCTTCTAGATTCATAAACTATAAAAAAACCCCAACCCTTTAAAGTAGTGTTTTTTTGTTCTCTTTTATTTTATTTTTTGAATATCTTTAATAAGTTGTTAAATTCACTTCCTCCTTTGAGAGACGACCTTGGTCAGCCACTCTGCTGCACCTAAGTACCCCAGAATCACATTATTCATTTGAGGGCACCCACGACAGCACTGTTTCAGTTTCCCTCATTCTAGCCATATTTTATCTCAGGAGATATAAATCATTACCCAATACATTAAAGAGAGATATAGTTCCCACCCGTCAAGTAATGGAATCATTCATACATATTCCATTAGATCATAAATAAAAAAATCATAAACCATGAGATGAAATGGGTATCATAAACATGATATCATATTGTAACATGTGGAAAGAGACATGTTTCATAAAATTTTCATCATAAACATATCCCATGAAAAGATGTGGGTTTCAAAAGTATAGAACCTGTGAAAGAGAATCAAGCTTCAGAAAAATAAGGACATCAAAACATAATCCATTAAAAGAAACAATATGAATGTAAACATTTAATAATTTCTCCATAAAGTCATTATAAATACCAATGGATGTTATCTTAGAGGGGAAAAAAAATTTAATGGTCTTTTAAAAACATTTCTTGAAGAAAATATCCTTTCATAGAAAATTATTTTTATAACATAACACCTTTTGAAACCCATTTTCATAGAAAATAACTTTGAAAACATATAAAGGAATATTTTAAAACATTTTTAATATCATTTTTCGTTGAAAATGATCTTGAAGGTTATTTTGAAAACATTTTTTAAAATGTGGTCTTTGAATATAATTGATTTCCAAATGAAGAGAGAGACGATCTAATTTTATTAAAAACATTATCTTAAGTACAAAAGTGTGAAAAATATGGTACTAAAAAATGATTATGTATTTAAAAAAAATTATAAGGAAACTCATTAATATTGTTGATATATTTCTTTAAAGGAATCATAAACATATACAATCTTGAAAAATAATAAGATTGTCTCAATAAACTCTTATAACTTGGTTACTTGGGATCATACTCTCGATGTTAGAAAAGGAAATTAAATAAAGATTAATATATCATGAAATTAATCAGAATAATGATATACCATGTACAATGAAAGTATATAAACCTCGAAAAATAGTTTAGGTACATAAAAAACATGAGTTTCAAAGATGAAAGATTGAGAAAAAACTATTTTACTGATTTAGTAACTTTTAAAAGATAAACACTATGAAATAAGTTTCATAGAGTGGATATGTGAATACCCATAAATTTAAGTATAATATACATATAATTCAGTCATGGGAAGTACCTAAACCACAGAAAAGGAAAGAGTGTTGATCATAACATGAATCTCCCTGAAATTAAAGGTGAGATGAAATTCCCCTTACCATGTGTCTTTATCTCTCCATAATTGTACAAGATTCCTATATAATAAATATATTTTTAAAATAAATATTTTATAGAATCATATTCTTCTATTTATTACCATATATGTTATGATTATAACCTTATATTTCACACTTGTTAATGATCTTATGTTAAGGTTTCAGTTTGGGTAATATTAACTTTTCTCTTTGTATGTGTATTAATTTGTTATATCATTGAAAATTATACTTATATCATGATTCCAAAATGAATAATATGATATAGAAATAATTTATATCGAGTATAATTATATTATAATAATCTATATCATAATGAATTATGTACTAGAATACACCGTTCATGGAGACGGCAAGTCGTACATATGCATTAACACTGTTTTGTGTTTATATTACTATATTGAAAGAATGTTTGAAAATGAAATATGTATATATATACACATATCATTATTAATATATCATTACTATATAATAAATATCATATAAGTTCATTAAACCTGGCCTTAATAAGTTCAATGTGGTGTGTGAACGAATCACGTCGTTTTGAGGGGCGGTAGTCCACAATTCCTCAAACTAGATTATCGTATTAACACCAAATGAAAGGTAAAAAGATATGTGTTTTAAAAATAATACAAAAGAATAAATAAATAATAAATATAATAAATTACATATATAAATAGATTTTCCATCATTATGGCCACAATGATTGGTGGTGAAGGATAAATGAACAATCATCGTTTTGTGAGGCAGTAGTTCATCGTACACAGAAACTGTATGTTCAACATACATTTGATGTAGGTGTGTGTAATTATATGTCATAACCATTTCATAACAACATCCTAGTATATTGAGTATACTTTTTTTGTCACAAAATAACGTAATAAATAGATTTTAGGGGGTGGAGGAGGAAAATAAAGGAAATAAGCTTGGGAGAAGGTGCTACCTCATAATTGGGTAACTCCTTTTGGTTTATGCCAAAAGGATTCCTTAAGAGGGTTTCTAGAAAAAGGTAGGATTCAAGGAGGAATTTAAGATTGTTATGAGGAAATTTGGTACGGTCTTGGCTGAACTTAAGAGGATTGAGAGGTGTGAGGTATGTGTAGAGGTGGTGACCTTTTATAGGGAAGGAAAATGACTTACATGGAATTTTTAGAAACAAATTAGGTGTGCACATGTTCATGTGACAACCGGGCCCCGGGGGCAGCACATACACCCCGCCTTAACAAGCTCATCAGGTCCTGGCCTACCAGGTACCACCAGTTGCCCCCGCAGACACATGGGGCCCACCCTAGGGTCCACCCACATGCCTGAATGGGTCATCTGACTAATGATAGTCCCCACATGCCAACACTTTTCCTTTCCAGTGTGATTTGTCCTCACCCACCCGCACCCTAGGAAACATCCCATAAGGTCACCATCCTGATCACTACTCCAGGCCAAACATGTTTAACTGTGGAGTTCTAATCAGACAGGCTCCTGAAAATGAAGGTGTACCTTGTTGACATGAGTCATATCATTTAGTGATTTAACCCTGTATCATTTGGGGATGTTAAAATCACCCTCCCTTTATAGCACAACGTCATTGTGGGCCCTACATCTCAACCTAGGCAGTGCACCACACTTAAGGCTGGGTTCCTCCTTTGATACCAAATGTGAAAATCGGGCCCTGGTGATAGCACAGACACCCTGCCTTAACAAGCCCGTCGGGTCCTGGCCTACCAGGTACCACCAGTTGCCCCCGCAGACACGTGCGACCCACCCCAGAATCCACCCACATGCCTGAATGGGTCATCTGACTAATGATAGTCCCCACAGGCCAACACCTGTTATTTCCAGTGTGATTTGTACTCACTCACATGCACCATAGGAAACTTCCCAGAATGTCACCCATCCTGATCACTACTCCATGCCAAGCACTTTTAACTGTGGGGTTCTAATCAGAAAGGCTCCCAAAAAGGAAGGTGCACCTTATTTACATGAGTCATATCATTTACTCATTTAACCCTATATCATTTGGGGATGTTACAATCACCCCACCCCCTTTAGAGCAGAACGTCCTCGTTGTGGGCCCTACATCTCAACCCAGGCAGTGCACCGCACTTAAGGCTGGATTCCTCCTTTGATACTAAATGTGACAACCGGGCCCCGGTGACAGCACAAACACCCCGCCTTAACAAGCCCATCGGGTCCTAGCCTACCAGGTACCAAAAGTTTACCCGCAGACACATGGGGCCCACTCTAGGGTCCACCCACATGCCTGAACGAGTCATTTGACTAATGATAGTCCCCACATGCCAACAATTGTCCTTTCCAGTGTGATTTTTCCTCACTCACACGCACCCTAGAAAACTTCCTAGAAGGTCACCCATCTTGATCACTACTCCAGGACAAGCACGCTTAACTGTAGAGTTCAAATCAAACAGGCTCTAAAAAAGGAAGGTGCACCTTGTTGACAAGAGTCATATCATTTAGTCATTCAAACCTTTATCATTTGGGGATGTTATAGTTCATAAGTAAAAAAAGTCTTAAAAACCAGATTAACATAATCATTGATGGGTCATTTCCTAAATATGGACATAAAATGGGTGATATACAAGTTTATAGGTCATTTGGGTTCTTATTTTTAATTTTTACTCCCTAATTAAGTTTAATTTTTTCTTAACCACTCTGATTAATTTTCATCACTTTTACTAATCATTTTGGTCAAAAATTAACATGGTTTTATTAGACTCTAAAAATTGGAATAAATACAATGTTTTATGTCACATTTTTGAAATTACAATCACATAAGAGTCAAAATTAAATTAGTGCTAATCCCGCAGATGGGATGAAATAATGAGGTTTTAAAGTAGGAAAATGTTCAAAAGATTGTAATGATTTAATATTCAGTTTCAATGTGAAATTTATTATAATGAATTAAATTGTATTAATATAATTAATATCCATGTTGGTATTTCATGTGAATGGAATGTTTGAAATTCTATTTTAATATACATATATATATATAACCATATTACAATGTCATGTTGAATGAAGCATATTGAAAAGTTAAATTAAGTCGAAAAAAATAATTCTCAAAATCCCATATTGTTACATCCCACTGTCCCAATTCTTAAAAGGTTTCTAACGTCAATCATGATCATTAAATTTAGAATTTGGGCATAGTTTAGTATAAATGAAATAGTATTTTCATTTTAAACACTAGAGCATGGGTAGTGAATTTTATGGATGTTTCTCCCTATTCACTCCATTGTATAACTTCTTCCCATCACCTTGATAATTGTTTTCTCAATGACCACTTTTATACACTTAAAACATTTACCATTCCACTTAATAAAATTTATTCTTTGTTTCCTTCCACCTTTGTGAATGAAGGAAATATCACCTTCGTTTCTCTATGGTTTTATAGTTTCTATTTAATTACATCTATCTTTTTTTATTAAACCATGAAATTTCTGGGTAATTCTAATATCCATTTTCAAAATAGTAACACATTGAATGTTTTATTTATAGGTACATAAGTCCCTTTTGGAAAATTCCATTTGGAGACTTGGTATTAGACCATAAAATAATTTATCAACCTTGTGTTCATGATGGATGATAATACTAGAAGCATACCCTGTAAGAATTTTAAAATTCTTAACATAGGTATGGATGGATTCATTATCATTATTTTTTAACTCAAGGAATTCCTTCTATATTTAAATAAAAATAATACTAGGAAAGTAGTTATTGAAAAACAAGTTCATAAAATCATTCCATTATATGGATTAAATTTCATCACATTGACTCATATTCTTGTTAAGAGTCCACCATTGATATTCTTCAACTTCAAAATGTAATACATCCAATTATTTTTTATTCTCTAAACACTGGAGAACAGAAAATATCATTTCAATGGTATCAATCCATTATTCAAAAACTAGTGGATTAGTAGAACTACTAAAAGATGGTAGAAATTTCCACATAAAGGACTCAACAAAACATTGTTCCCTCCTTTTCTATTTTGGATGTTCATTATTATTCATTTCTAGATAAATTTTTATGAACATAGCAATGCGATTTTTCATTCCATCTCCCATAAAATTTGGTTTTCAGGAAGAAAATTATTTCATTTTCCACTACATTCAAAACTAACATGATTCCTCCATGTGGAATCCATTTACGAAAACCAAAAATAATAGTTTAATAAATACTTATCATAGTGGGAAACTATATAATCATAAAAAATAATTTACTGGATTTAAAAAGCTCTAATCCTTCTTTATAGTATAAAACAACCTAGGTTTAATCTATTCTATTCAGTTCATCATCTATTCAAATACTTCATGATGTTTCATATAGAATTTGTGAATATCCAAAGCATATCCCTTGGGAGTGTCAAACTATGTGTCCAATGTGGACCATTACCATGCTCTAAGTGATGATAGAATCCCAAACAATGCACTAGTTTTTATGTTATAACCCCTATGTATAACATTAATAGATTCACATCCAATTTTAGTATACAGACATGGATTTTTTTTCTTGGAGAAACAAACTCCTTTATTTACCATAATTTAGGATATTGTTATATGTTTAGGATTATTATTTGGGTTTTCATTAAATATTTCTTATCGTGGTTTCCAAGGGATAACTAAAACATTGATTTGATTACAACTATACTGACTCAGGATTTTCATATATAAATATTACATATTTTTAGATGAAAATTCAATACATTCCATAAATACATGCCAAAGGATTTTAAAGGTTAAGTGTATTTTGGAGACTAGTTAAACAATATTCTTAATTCATGAAAGATATTCAAT
Organism: Viscum album; assembly: GCA_963277665.1. Taxonomy (NCBI): domain Eukaryota; kingdom Viridiplantae; phylum Streptophyta; class Magnoliopsida; order Santalales; family Viscaceae; genus Viscum; species Viscum album. Next base: position 1,433,975,805 of record OY728145.1, read on the forward strand.
ATCTGCCGTTAAGATATTCCCATTTAGTAATATTTATAAACATACCCTACTTAAACAATTCTTCATAACCCAGGGAAAGGAAAAATAATAATAGGATATTTTAGATAAAAAATAAGGGAAATATGGGAGATATCAATCAATGATCATATGAAAACATAAGATAAGAATATGGGTATGAGATTATGAATAAAAATTACAAAGTTCATACCAAATCTACCATGGATCATAAACATGATCGATTAGATAAAAAATTATCATTTCAAAATACATGAACAATTAGAGTGATAAATCATCATAAATCAATCATGTACCATAAGTTAATGTTATATAAGTGTTGCACCATATTATGTATAGAAACTATTTCATATTCCACGGTAAATATCTAAGACCATCAAATCATAATATATCTGACATCAATAACTGTTTCACATTTTATAATGAATCAGGAATCATCACTCTTTTCCCATATTGAATCAAGCCCATTGAACTATTTCCCATATTAAATTAAGCACATATGATTCTTTCCCTAATCTATATCATGAAGTATAATATTTTACTCAATGAATTGGGGGGAGATATATGTCCCACACATCACGTAATGAAAATCATACATATGTGTTACATAGGAGCATAAATCATTAATCATATCATAACCCATTAAATGAAAAGGGTTCAATAAACATTCCATAAATAAATAACTCATAAAAAATAGGTCTAAAAATATTCTCATTGATTCATTATAGAATAACCTATGAAAAGGGAATGGGTTTCATAAACATCTCTATATCATAATAATAAACCATATAGTGAATGAATAAGGATGTTATAATGGTTTAAATCTCGATTAAAACTTATGTAACATCAAATTATGTCAACATAGATTGAAAATAATTTTGAAAGTTCACTTGAAACATTTCTTGAGGAAAATAATCTTTTATCCTTGAATTCATTATTAGAAATCTAAAAACATCCCAAAATTTAAATGAAAGAATTTCTTTGAAAATAACATTGAAAACATTTAAAGAGAGATTTAAATTATTGAGTGGTCATGGTGGAAGAAAATACCATTCATTCCATCCATATCAAAAGGAACATTCCTTTCAAATTTCTGGTATAAATTCAACATTGACTTTTTTTAATAAGATAAGAATATTAATATTAATTTTTTTATAGAAAATTAAAAATTGGAAAAAAATATATTTAAAAATCATTGGTGAATTTTTAAAACCTTATTTAATAAATTTTTAGAAAACATGGATACAGAGGAAAAAGGGTTTCCAACCAAAGGGGAAAATAGATTTAGTTTTTTAATAATAGATTTATTTTTTTAATATTGAGTACATAAAGAGAGGAAAATTAAAGGAAAACATGGATAACCTAGAACTAACTAGAGGATAATAAAATTCAATATTGTTTTGAGAACATTTCTTTAAGGGGTTTGGTTCACTATCTCATGGGGAAGGTGACTCTTATATGAATTTATTCAAGATTTTTTGTGAAAATATATGATGAATATTCCTCAATTTAAATATTATCTTAGGGAATGGATTCATTCCATCTGGATTGGTAGAATTCTTTCAAGGATTCGGTTGGTGAATCTCTAAGGAACAAGAAGCCACCTTATGATAACCTAAATCTTTTCGGGGTATCATGGATTTATAAAATTAAGGGGATTACCTTTTTTGAGGCTCTTAATGGAATAGAATAGTACAGGTATGAGATTCCTAGACAATCTGTGTTCAAAATGATGAATGATGGGGGTCTATCAGTTGTTTTAGATTTGGAGGCCCTATATTAAAGACTTGATCTCTGCAAATTTTATATTCATGGGCATGTCATGTACCTGATAGAGAAATTCAATATCTCAATTTTTTGTGAAATTACATGGTTTAAATTGGGTTTTTTAGAATCCTAAAATCCTAAATGATATTAATGCTTTCCTTGTTGTACCTTTAAAAATTTATCAACGAACTCTTAGTGGTGAGTTTGGTTTATATGCTAGATTTTTGGTTGAGGTAAATTTTCATATAAAACATCCATATGTGATAATATCTACAGAAAATGGACAAATATATGAGGTAAGGGTTGACCTTGAATATGTTCCACCCTTTTTTGAGCTATGAAGGATTGTAGGACATGAAAATTCCAATTGTAGAGTTGCTTGTAATCAAGTTAAACCTCCTCCCCGATGCTAATGAATAGAAAAAAGTCAATAGAAACAAATAAAATGTTGTTTTAATTGGAAATAGTGAGCCTATAAAAAGGGATGAATTTGGAAACTGGGCAAAAATCAATCAAGTGCCTTTGAATTCAATAATTCTACTGAAATATCTTTGGGTTCCCTTGTGGAGGAAGAGGGGGTTGAGGCTAATTTAAACTATGATTCTCTTGTTGAGCCTGATTGTAGTTGTGTAAAGGTCTATGGTACTATAAATTGTGAAGATAAATTCATATGTATTTAAATTTCTCAGGACAAAAATATTCTGATTGAATATTTGTAGAAGAAACACTATAAAAGTGTCACTAACTTGTAGGTATTTATTCCAACATCCTAGATTGATAATCTTATGATTTTTATTTCTGTATAGGATGATAAGGATACATAATATAAAGATATAGTTGATTCTACTAGAAAAACCATGGAATCTATAAGATTATACATCTCTAGGGATGGATAGTCACATTTATCTAATGATTATTTGGTGAATGTACATCCAATGAAATCCACTGGAGATAGTTTCAGTGTCAACACCTCACCTGATGGGGGATGTAACCAATAAGTGTATAGGGATAACATCTATATGGAAAATGTGGAACCTGATGGATCAACTATGGAATTTTTAGGTTTTAATATGGATTCTAGAACTAGAAAACCTTTAATACCTACTGGTAATTTGGAGCAGTAACATCTAGTGAACTCCACCCAAAATATTTTCAGATCCAATACCCCATATCGGGGGGGGGGGGGGTGATTCCAATAGGAGGATAGAGAATACACTATCAAGAACATTGCGGTTTCTAATAGAATTACCATCGACTCTATATGTCTTTAGGTTGTTTCTAAATCAATACATCCATCACTATCTAATGATATTATGGATGAATTACATTTAGTGAACTCCAATAGGGGGTCAATATTGGTCATGTTTATATTAGTTTGAGTTCTAATTATGAAGATTGTCTAAAAATTCATTGAACTGATAAACAAGGAAAGTTATTGGATAATTCCAATATAGATTCTCCTTGTATGGAAAATTCTATTAGAAGTAGGGATGGGAATAAAGTTGTCGAAATTAAGAGATTATCTAGGAATAAATACTCTAGTGTTAAGAAAAAATGTAACTTTATCTCTAAATGAAAATTTAAATGGGGATCATTATCTGGAATTTTTGGGGATTGTACAACCCCAATAAAATTATATCTCTTAGTATTTTTGTAAAAAATAATAATCCAAATCTTCTTAGTCTTGATAAGACCATGCTGTTTTTTCTAATAAGCTTTATACTCTTGAAAAGATGAGATATCAGCTGGTTAGTTATAATCAGTCATGTAATGACATAAAAAGGCTTTCGGTTTTTGAAAATTTCAGTATTAATGGAGTCTCTCTTAGAAATTATTCATAATATATGGTGAATCATAATTATAATTTTTTGTGAGTGACATAAATTTTCTCCTTCATCTTTTCATAAAATGGTTATCAATAATTGTGAAATTTTTTTATGGATATTATTTCTCTAATTAGTAAAATGATGGGTTCTTGGAGTATTATTAGATATTTAAATTCTATTATCAATATGGATGATAAATTAGGAATGGTCTTCTCTTCTAGTTTAACCAAAGAATTTTGGGCATGTATAGAGGATATAATTCTGTGTGAAGGAAATCTTGTGGGTAGTAAAAATAACTGGTATATGAATCATATGAATAGAGTGGTGGCCAGTAGATTGGATAAGGATTTATTCAATGAGATGTCCCTTGATGCTTTGGACTTTTTTACATGATCCACTATAGTAAGGATTAACTCATACCACCATCCTATTTTGGTAAATATTTTTATTAAAGAGGCCAAATAACCTTTTCCATTTAGAATCAATAAAACCAAAACATTGCACCATGAATGTAGAAAACATTTTTAAGAAACATGGAATTACTTAAACTACTGTTACGATGCCTTATCTAGTGTTTTTAATCTCAAATTGATTAAGAAATTATTGAAGATTTAGTGTCATGGGAACTTTAACCACCTGGATAAAATTGTCATTTATCTTGAATCGTTGATTTATACTATTTAAGAGAGTGATAATTTTGACAATTTATCAATAGGTCTTGAGATGAAGAGAAATATCATATTTCATCTCAATAATCTATTAAAACTCAAATAATGCATTCAAATATATGCTTTTAAAGTGAAATATCTCAAGGAAGGGGATCGAAAAACTAAATTTTTAAGTCTCTTCAAAGAGTCAGAAAGCATAATAGACCCATGGACATTCTCAATGATAATGGGGTATTTCTTAATACAAGAGTGGGTTTGGACACCCAAGTAGTTTCTCATTATAATAATCTTTTTGACAGACCTATTGCTAATATTGATATTATAGAGGGTATTATTCCTAGAATTTTCAATGTTGAGGGAAATTCAAACCTTATTTATCTCTCCTTTGAAATTGAAATTAAGGATGCTATTTTTTTAAAATTATACAATCTCCTAGAGTATATGGGTTTGCTAACACATTTTTTCAATCTTATTAGGAGATTATTCATTTTGATGTTTATAGGCATATCCACAATTTCTTCAAGGGTGGGAAGCTAACATAGGGCATTACATTTAAATTTCTAGAACTAATTCCCAATGTGATTAATGAAAATGACATTAAACTATTTAGACTAGTGTCACCTGTAAACATTATTTATAATATCATTAGTAACATTATTTCTTATAGGATCTCCAATATTTCAAAAATAATTGTGTTTCGCAATCAATTTGGAATCATCAAAGGTATATTTATTCAGGAATTCTTTATTATTTATTATGAATGTATCAATATTCTTAGGAAATCCACCAATGTGGGTAACATTTCTCTCATGCTTAGTTTTAAAAACTCCTTTGATACATTAAGTAGGGGTTTCATTTATAATGTTTTATGAAGGTTTGTATTTGATGAAATTTTATTAATTAGGTCATAACTCTCATAGGATCCGCACATATCTTAGTTATTATTAATGGCTACCCTGAGGGTTATTTTACTTATATGGGAGGTGTTAGGAAAGGTGATCCTCTCTCAACCATCATTTTCTCCATTGTTGAAGATCACTTAATTAGTCTTCTTCTCAACATGTCAAATGATAATAAACTCAAATACATTAGAACTACCAGAGGTTTTGTTGCTCCCACTCACTTATTATACGTTGATGCCAGATTAAATTTCATTTAGTGTCATAAAAGAAACATAAATAATATTATAGAATCTATTCATTATTATTAGAGTGTATTGGGGTAGAAGATATGATGGACTAAGTCATTCTTATATTTTGGAAAAAATATCACCCTAACTAGAAATGTTTACATCATTAGAGAACTAGGAATCAGAGAATTTGTGTTTCATTTCACTAATCTTGGTGTAACCATGTTTTGGGGAAACCACGTATCATGTATTTTTCTCATATTGTTAGCCAAGTCCGAAATCAACATGATTCCTAGAAGGGAAAGACACATTTGATGGCTGGGAGGGTCATCCTTGTTAAAAATGTGATTTTCTCAAAAAACTATATTCTCTTTAATGGTAAAAAATGGTTGTTAAATATTATTAAGAGTATCCATACCTCCATGTAAAAATTTGTTTGGGGTTGAACTATTATTTAGAGTAACATTGTGATGGTTTCTTGGAATTAGTGTTATAAACCAATTGAACATGGTGGTATTTGCATTAAAAAACTATGACAATTAAATTAATCCTTATTGTTAAATTTCATGTGGAGACTGATTAATGAGTAATCAGAGTCTCTTTCGTTTTAAGGATCCATTTTTTTAAATAGAATCAATTATGGGTTCTTAAATTATATGGATTATTTTATTTGGTCTGCTTTAAAAAACTCTTTCTCTGTTATCTCAGTTAATTCTCATTGGTTAACGAGCATCAATTATTCCATAAATTTATTGTTAGATAATTGGATAGGTACGCCTCTTCTTAACTATATTATCACTCATGATACTTCTCTAAATAGAAATGTTTCAAACAATGATAAATTAGAAATTTTTTCGATGTGTTTCGTATTCAAATCAAGGAGTTGGTTATGAACTATGAAATTATGAAAATTGATGATACTATTTTTTGGGAACATGATCTAAATGGGCCTATTTAATAAAAAATATTATATCATGAGGCTATTTAAGGAAATGTCAATAATTGGGCTAAAGTATTGAACATAAATTTTATCTCGCTATCCAGATTTTATTTAGTTTTGAGACTCATGCACTGAAAAATGCATAAAGATGAATTTTTTAGATTTTTAGTGTCATTATTATCTCCAGATGTTCTCTTGGTCATAACTATAGGGAGGAAATTGATCACTTATTCTTGGGATGTGCCACTTCCCTTATGTTATGGGCTGTAATAACATTTAAAAAATAATAATATTCCCATCACAAATCATTTTAGGGATCATATTCTTGTTTTTATTTCTCTACTCCTTTCACAGCAGATGCAGAACCTCTTTATTATCGCCATTTTAAGGTTATTAATTATATTTGGAATAGTAAGAATAAAATGATTCATGTCGGTGCTTCCTTTAGTGTACAATAAACTTTGGCTCATATTCTCCCTACTATGGAATATAAAAACGAGCACAAAAATTTATTTTTGTGATAATTCTATTCATGATAATTCTATTCTTAAAAAATTTGGAATTACAGGTCACTATCTCCCTCCTTATAGGGCCTTGGAATTCATGTGGATCTCTCATTTTCTAGGTGGGATTAAATGTGACACAAATGGTGCATCAAGAGGTAATCCAGGTCTTTCTGGTAATTCTGTGATTTTCATAAATCATTATGTTGATATGGAAGGATGCTTTTATGGACCTTTTGGTATCACCACATCCCATGATGATAAAATCATTGGTGTTAATTATGTGGTATATTTTTAAAAGAAGATATGATATCTCAATTTGTGGCTTGAGTGTGACTCCATTAATGTTATTTAGGATATCCGGAATCGCATCAATCATCTTTCATGGAAACTGACTTCAAAATGGAACAAATTTATGGATGTGATTTTATATTTTAATTATATCATCAATAAAACATATCATGAGGAAAATTATTTTCATTATGGTATTTATTCTAATAATATTACTTCTCTTTAGTTGATATGGGGAAACAATATCCCTGATGAGCTTCTGACTTTTTGGAAAAATGATTATCGTAAAAATTCCTTATCTAAAATTTTATAATATACTATTTATTCTATAAAGGAGACTTGTACTTTTGGGAAAGTTATAATTATATAAAATAATAATAATATTTACCAAACTATATATGATTTTTAATGACCTTTTACTAACCATTTATTAACAATTCCTTAATAAAATCACATTTTGGGTAATAACTGCTTCATGTTTCATGTATGTTTTGGTTATGTATTTTTAAACCTTTCTCTTTTATTTATGTTAAATAATAAAAATAATTTTAACCATGAAATAAATACCATATACATTCAATATATATATATATATAGATTAATTCACTAAGGATAGATATAGAAAATGAATTGCATTCTTTATAGAGATGGTAGGCTGCACGTACACATGAATTTTGTTTCTATGTATTCAATATAGAAAATGAAATAAAGGTCAATAACATATTAACTTTTAAAAATAATATTTATTTCATACATATCAAATATGTTCATTAAACCTATCCTTATTACCTTCATTTTAAAGCAAAATTGTAGAACGAATCACGTCGCTTTGTAAGGTGGTAGTCTGCCGTACACACAAAAGACATTATCATATTCCCATGAAATGAAAAGTAAGAAGTTATATGTGATATTATAATTCCAAAAGTATAATTATGTAACAAATATCCTATATATATGTTAATTTAATAATTACATACATCTATGAGAAGTGGTTATGGAATTGATGGAAGAGGATATAGATATATGTCATGACACTAACATAATAACATCTCAATATATGGTAGATAATTATGTGATTATTTCATTATGTTTTCATAATATTTTAATGAGTTAGAGGAGAAAATATAAAGAAAAATCATGGTTAAGGACTATTCCTCTTCTTTGGAGAACCCCTTTTGGTTTACAAATAAATCCATTTTAGAAGGGTTTAATAATATAAATAGAGAATATAGGATTTGGGGTTGGAATTAAGGGATGGATTTAGGATTGTATTGGTTCAGAGAAGGAGTTTTTTAACTGTTAATATGAGAGGAGTGGGGGTGACCTTTTATAAGTGGGGAACATGACACACATGGAATTTTTTAATAGAAAAAGTTAACTGATGTTTTAAACATGAAAAGGCTAAAAAATGGAATATCATCAAACAGTAGAAGTGATAAGGATTAAATATATCCATAAAATTGTATTTTTACAAGTTTCTAGGTCATTTTCCGTCTTGTATTTTTTGTTTAACCCCTAGAAAACTAGTTTTAACCTTAACCTAGGTAATTAACTTTTACTGTTTTTTCTATTCATTTTGACCAAAAAATAAGTCTAACTTATTATATAATATCAATTATTATAATTAAAAATATTCAATTTATTTTTCAAAATTCCATTCACATAGTTGGAAGGATATAATTTAAAACTAATCCCACATACAAGATGAAAATGTGGTTTTTCATAGAGAAAAATTTCTTAAGTATAGAATGTTTTAATGTCAAAATTAAATAGGAAATTGATTCAAATGATCTAATTTGATAAATAAATATATAATTTGACTAATTATAAATTTAAAACATTTTTAGAAAAGGTCTAACTTTGTATATTATTTGAATGAAATTTATTTTTTTCTAATAAAATTTTGTATTTTTTATTATTCACTGAAAAATTAATCATTTCAAAAAATTACCAAAAATTCATCTTAATATAATATAGAAATTTTGATTTAAAAAATAATGTAAATTTTCTAAAAATAATTTTTTAATAATTTTCTAAAATTATCTTTATAATTTGTTCATAAAAAGAATTAAAAATCTTTTTTTGAGAAAAAATGTTATTTTTGAAGCATATGAAGTCTTTACTAAAAATTATGTACTTATTTAAAGATATTTTTTATTTATATAAAACCTTTACAAATAAATTTTTTTTAAAAAATATTCCTATTAATACATCTAAATTTAATGTCTTGGTCGTAATAAATATATTTAAATGATACTAATAATAGTATGCCGCGACTCACTAAAACTCGGTGTTGCATGTAATGTATGACATCAAAGAAATTAAATTTATTTAAAAATGATATATAATAATGTTTTATGGTGTTACAATTTTGATATGTGTATTGGGTGATGTATGTGATCTAAACCAAATGTCAAAGAGCCTAACATGGGTTGATGTTTAGTATTCCAACAACACTATTATTATGTAATTCGTTAGATTATAATGGAACCATAAGAGGATTAGTGAGGTCACACACACCTTGAATGTTCCCACATTAGCTAAAATATTTAAAACCTTGTGTAATGTATGTGTTCATGTTCATTTTGATTACATCATTTGATTGTGAAGAGGGAAATGTTTCCTAAAAAAAGGAAAGATCTGTTGGAAAATAATATATTAATTAGAAAGAAGTGGTATAAATTTAAATACTTGGTTCACCTTATTTGTCATTTAGTTTCTTTGGAAGATTTATTTTACCTCTAAATTTTTTTTATTAGAGAATTATTTACATGGGACAATTTTTTCTAAAATATGTATATTGTTTATCTTTATTATATGGATACAAGACTGGATCAGAAAGAGATACCAGTTTTTATTGTAAAGAAAATCCAACTATATTATAGTAGAATGCAATGGTACTTGAGATAACTAAAAATATCTGTTTTCTTGACTACCATATATGGATTATCTATTTTTGAAATTGATTATTAAATAAGTGATTTTGAGTAATGCTAAATTTATTAATAAACTTTGAGGATCATGGATTGATGTTCTACACACTATTGTAATTGAATAAAAACTGTCTTAATCTATATGGAAAAAGATTATTAATATATATGAGGGTGACACTAAAGATTACGATGCTAAACTTAAAATTTTGAGAAAAATATTTTTAGGATCCCAAAATGAATGTGGAGGATTCTGTAAATGATCATTATTTAATAATGTGGCTAATTTTTTAGATCCATTAAAGGGATAAGAGAATATATAATTGACATCTATTTTTTCGAGTGAATATTAATTATATTACCTCAAATTTTTAATCTAAATGTTTTAATAATTGAGTAAAGGTTCCATAAAACTATCTAACTTGATTACTTATAAAACATCTTAAAGGATTAATAAATGATGATTAGAGAATTTTTCAAAAGGTTAAAATATATCCTAGAGGAGTTTCTATAAAATCAAGATAGAGATTCAATATGAATGATGAATTATGTTATGAAGCTGAAAAAATTATTTTTATTATTATAAAAAGACTTAGAAATAGGTAATTGAGTGTTTAGATAGAAATTGTTTCTATATTATTCTTGTCATGGGAGTGAAAGAAATATTTCTTCCAGATATCCAACTAGGTTTGAAGACCGATTTGTTGAAAAATATTTTTCATATAGGGATTCACATAATCCATTTATAATAATGTTTAATAAAATGTTATGAAATATTAATGGAAGGAATCTCATTTAAAATGAATATGAGTTTAAAAGATTGAATCAAAGACAAAATATGTTTACAACATTGAAATCTATAATGTTTTGGAATTTTTTATGGTTTAATAAAAATTTTAATAACATACAAAAGTTATTTTAATCCCTTTTTGAGGGTCTCTAAAGCTAGAAATATGAAAAATGTATAAAAATATAAATTATTAAATAATATTAGTCATGTATACTATAAAAATAATAGTATTTTGAATATCTTTAACTTCATTATGAGATTTGTTAAAGATCATCTAGGTTATAAAATGTACATCCTTTTTCTATACGGTATCCATGAGTCAAGTTGAATCATCCAAATTTCATATACAATCCACTCTATCTCCATAACATGCTAGTTCCATAAATTCACAATAGAATAATGAAGATATATTTACATTATAGAGAGGTTCATACATGAGTAAATAAGGCTCACACATACACAAAAATCACATGTCAGTGTTTTTATATTCCCTATGGATTCTCTATGTGTTGTCATATTTACTTATGTTCTTCAACACATGAGTAAATTCCGTGTATAGTTTATGTATCACATATATTTATAAACCTACTCCCAAAAATTTCATCTTATGAAATGGTATACTAAATGAATACTTATATAGATGATTGATAAAATCTATTGGCAACATAAAATGATATTCCAATAATTTATGAAAATAAAAAAATTTATGAAAAAAAGAAAAATAACTTATATATATCAAATAATTATAAGTTTTTAGGGTTCATCATCTTCAATCCCAAATTCTTACTAAAGCTTAGAATATTATATGAAATTTCACTTTATATTGTTTCATATAAAATAATATATGAAACAATATCCAAAAATAATTTTATATATATTCCAAAACACTTTTGGAATGATATCATTAACTTACCCATTTATAACATAATATGTAATACTTTGTGAATTCCTATTAAATTATTTTTGGGTTAACTCTAAAAAAACTAAACTGTAAAAGTCAAACACAATCCCCATTCAGTCAACCAAAATTTGTAAAACCATGGGTCTTTATAGAGTTGAAAAAAATATAAATCTATAAATCCATAAATGTAATAAGTTAGAGGCCTATATTAAAGCATCAATGATATTTAAGCTAAAAAGGTATTTGGCATGATCTCTATCTGAAACATGTATCTTCATACCTACATCCACTACACTTCATCATATCTAAACATGAATTATAATATATTTCATTTTTATAAGACATCAAGTGACCATGGTACATGGATCACTTTAATCCCATATATCCAACTCATACATTCTTGATTATAATGGTAAATACTGAATTGGTTAGTGAATACATCACATGTAATTCACCTTTAATGATAAGTAAATCACATTAACCGTATCTGAATATATAATAACATCATACGTACTATCTTCGTATGGTTTTACACTCTATAGTATATCTCAATCAAGGGATTGGATTTCATACTTTTCATACATGAGAAAAATTCCCATATTGGTTGAGTTCCAACTGATGAAATTAGCAACATAAAACCAAACCACACCCATATTAGAGTTTATATGTAGACATTTATAGGTAGGGTATCAATGTATAATGGTTATAATGTTATGTATCTCACCAACCTCAGGTAACAGGGACTCAAATATGATCCATATACCCTAAGTATTCCACATAAATCTATGTTAAACTATATGTGTTATTCCTAGTGGATCATCCAATGCACAAAATGACTCATATTCTTGTTTGTGCCTCACAATCATATTATATATCTCAATAAAAGAATCCTACTTAGACTAACAATAACATTTCATCATAACTGACAATATTACATGACAAACATAAGTTAGTGATAACTCATAGTGTTACTTTGAGAGTTAAATTAACATTACACCTCATGATATATATATATATATATTTATTTATGCAGCCAATGTGAATAATTGATAAAGTAGAAATTTACTCAAAAATGATACATTTGATATCCTTAAAACAATTTTAAGAATATTTAACAAATCCAACATAAGTAAATGTCTATCATATTATATATGATAAACTACTATATCTTCTTTATATATGATTTAATTTAAGGGGTTTGGTTAAATAATTACATCACATGTAGTCATTTACACATCCTAATGTGACCATATGATAAATCCCACAAAATAAACATTTAGTGAGAAACAACTATGAAGTAAGGTATTATGAATAATAGTGAGGTTTAGGAATAGTATTATTAACATGAAACTCTTTAAACATATGAAAACTTCTTAACTTCATAACATCAAATGTTACAATGTCAGCTTCTATTGTCGAATTAAATTTATTTACATGTTTATCATCAACATCTTTGGAACCATTTCCATCAAAAAAAAATTCCTTGATTTTTATTAAATAATGTAACTTTAATATTATTACTTTACAAGTATAAATTTATGCCTTTTATGATAAAGTGGTATTTACATTGTTATGACAACTAATGTAACTATTTAAATTTATATTTACCATCAAACCATAAACTCTTTTATGATTTAAATATTAATTCAATTTATAAATTGATTGGAATAGTCATATAAAAAATATTGATGTTCACTTATTCAAAATAAGTAAATGTAACTATTTATATTTTTACTTATCATCACATATCCTAAAATATTTACGAAATTAAGTAAATAATAATTTAATTTTAGAATGGTAAAAAAATTAGGAAGTAATTATATCCACTTTCTATGGTAATTAAATACAATTATTTACATTTTTATTTACCATCACATGTCTTAATCTCTTTAGGATGTTAATTAGAAATCATTATAACTTTAGAATGCTGCATTCCATTATTTAATATAATTGAACTTATCAATGTCCAAACACACTCTAACTAGATTCATAGATTCTATATTATTTTTAGAATATATTTCTATGAAACAAACACAAACCCTTTGTGTTGGAAAATAACATTTATATCTTATTTGTAGGAATATTTAATAAATCAACAATTATTCCATACCATATATGAAATTATATGCATTTGAATACTATTTTATTGAAAAGAAGTCTATCAATTATAATAAAATACTAATGGGTGGGAACCACATTCCATTATATTTTATCAAATTGTCGGATACCCATTTTATCATAATTAATTTTTTTTTATCTTTTTCTTCTTATTGAAACAAGTTACATAAACTAATTAATCATAATACATGTGGATCAAATTGTGTTTTTCATAACAACCCTCTATTAGAAATCATATTCTCTTATAACATAAAAGATATCTTCATCCTTTACATATATTCATGTGATCTTGAGATATTTTTTTGTATTTAAATCTTTTATATAAAAACTATTTTTTATGAATATAAAATACAATATTAATCAATTTCCCCTTTTTAACTCTTTTATATATTAAAAACCTGTAAAATATACATTTGGTATCACATACCTTTCATAATTAAAGAATTAATTTTGATATGATCCATACCATTCATGTAAATTCCATATAGTTTCCTAAAAAAATTAGTTATATCTTGGATAATACAATCATATTGCATTATTATATTTCACATTCCTGATAGTACAAGGTTTTATTGTCCTTAACTGGATTGTTAAGAATCATTTTTGAAATTTTCAACAAATTTTTAATCTTTATTTTGAACTTTTACCCACAAGTACTAACGATACACCACTTAAAACCTAGACATAATATTCTCAGTTCATCTATTCTCAACACTTTGCGAATATTCGTTAAACGTTTCTTGGATTTATTCACATTTTTAGAGAATTTTTATAAATGAAAATAGGATTAATTTTCCAAATATAACAAGAAATATTAGCCTCCCTTAAATCATGTTATAGAATTTTACCAATCATAAATGATGTATTCTAAAAAACACCAAACTAATTTTATTAAAAAACACTTTTTTACATTATATTCTTTTGAAAGAAATAAGATAATAAAATTCTTACAACAAGGATATCCAAGATTGAATAATCTAAGTTATTATTGTAGAAACTCTTTTTTTACATTTCATCAAGATCATTTATTCTATTATTTTATACTTCTAAAATTCTGTATATTTAAAACCAATGTAAATCATACATTTAAAATAAAGTATATATCATAACAATAGAATTTAATTCTATAAAAAATAAATCTTTAAGAAAACCATTAGTATCATGGAGTCATTAACATAATCAATCGTATTGAATATCATTTTCAATACCCAATCATACAGAGTATATGAGACTACAATTATTTAAATTATTAATGTGACTAATCATATTGAGTACTTGAATAGAAAATAAGATTCCTTTGTTTATTTTGCATCTAATTATTTTGAAACCATAAGTGAATCACTATACTCATCAGGATTAACTTGCTGCATAATTTCAATAATTAGGTACATTGAAAGTAAATATTCTAACACATATATTGTTTCTTTTACATAATAACATTTCTTAAGTTACAATTCTATGTATTTTCTTACATCAAGCCACTCATTTTATGGACTAGTCATGTTTTATGATGATAATGGTGTTAATTTTCTATAATATAAACAATTATAATATTAGTATCATTTTTTATTCCCTGTCAAGAAGGAATTTTATTAAATAGTCTCCCACTAAAATGATGATCCACTATAAAACAAATCATATCTATTAGCAGTCCAAGATCCATATTTCACAAAGGAATGAGTTTAGTTTTACATTCCCCTCACTACATAGATATTTAGGCAGAGAATCATGCTAATTATATCATATATGACCCTTAAATGGTTGATTAGGAAATTACTCTTCAAATATATCGAAAAGATAAACTGAATTCCACTACATTTATATCATTCTTATGTTTTCCTAGCTAAGTTAAACCCATAGAAAACACCAATAAAAATCAAAAAAAAGTCAATATAGGGGAACCCTACATTGGAAAAACCTACCCAATGATAAACCAGTGTCACCCATTACCTTATTTCCTTATAGAAGATAATACAAGGGCACCAAAAAATAGAAGAACCTAACCATTTAGATGATCAATGTGTTGAAAGGTTCTGATTTAAGGTGAATATAACACTTAGTATTTGAACGTGTTTCAATCTAACCATGTTTTCCCATGTTATTACCATTATGTAATAATTGTTCTAATAAATTTTTTTAAATCCTATTCCCTCCACCAAATCAATATGTTTGATCCATATAGATATGTAACTCATAAAAAACCCATAAGTTTGTCTCACTCAACCAAAAATATATGTTGGGTATATATATACATATCTAAATTCATCATATGTATAAGGTACATGGAAATTTCATGAAAATACATAAAGTTATATGAAATATAAAATCATCACATGAGTAACCTTGGAAAAATAGATAGAAAACATCATTCACCATTTAAGACAATTCATAATCCTCTATGGCGATAGCTAGTCGGACTCCAAGTCCCTCTACCCAGGGATGCTTTACTCAAGAGAGAATAAAATTTATCATAACTATAAAACCTAATATTCACAAACTACATTTAATTGAAAATTCAATTTCATAAATTCTATTACAAACCTATGTAATGGTAGATGAAAAACTAAATCAATTAAATTATCATTTCTAACAGAAAAATAAAAGGCATTATCATAGAAGAAATTTATTTTGTACTTTTTTTGTACAAATATTCGAAACATAAAAAAATTACAACTATGAACAAAATAAGTAATAACCTTTAAATAAATTAACAATTCAATTATTTAAACTTGAGATAGCAGTTTATGAACAATTCATAAATATAAATTATCATTAAACAATTTATAATCATCTATATATTTTTTCACATTTTATAATTTTGAACAGAAGTATTTTTAATTTATTCCCATATAAACTGTTTCATATTTTTCATTTTATTAAAAAATATTTTAAATAATTTTTTTTTGGAATTTTAAACAATTTTATATTCCAATTTAAACTACACAAATATTTTACATAATCTAAATATCATATACTTTGAATTATTTAAACAATGATCATATCAATCATCAAAACGTTTTTTATGTTGTTAAAATAATATCCTAAATGAGTCCCTTTTAATTTTAATAGTTCAAATTAATTAATTTACGAACAATTCATAATTAAAATATAAAAAATTTATAATTTGGACTTATTTATATAATTTATAACTCTTTATAAATTACCCCTTATTATTTCTAAATATTTATTTTATTTATATATCATATTACATTCCATATAATTTGTTAAAATGAATTTTAAATATTAACATTTACTATTGATGAAATACATAATAATAAGAGTTTTAAAAAAATTTATTAATTAACTGTAAAATATTTTTAATTAATTAAGTAATAAAACAATTATTAATTAATTAAAATCCCCAAAAATTACTTTCATTATTATTTATAAAAAGCTTAGCAATTATTATCCAAGTTAAAAAAATTTAATTTTTTTTAAATTTGTCTTTACCCATGCACTATTGGGGTCACCTGAATAAAAGAAAGGTCATTTTCCATTATACATGCAAACTATCTAATGGTAAATCAATGGTCGCCATTACAAAACTTGGATACATAAGGGTATACCAAGAAGACCCTTATGTTGACTGGTTTATTCAAGGCTAATCACTCATAACCATTAAGAAGCATGCTCTTCAAAAGGGTAATTCAAATGGACCTTATATAGACTCCTTTCCATAAGGGTAAGGCATGATGACCCTTACAAAGACCAATCTGTGTATAGTTAATTCTATATGACTCTTATGTAGAACAATTATATGCAAGGTTTATCCTTGATGACACTTAAGTAGAATGATTTTATATAAGGGTGGTCCATTTTATTCAGCATTTCTAGAAAAATAAATTGTGATTATGTGTTTTCTACGTTTTCTTCATTTCATACATGATTTAAAAAATATAAACTTGGGAACTACTTTAAAACTATTTTTTGGGTTTTTAGGGTATAATAACAATGATTAAAAAATTAGGATGTGATTTAAATCGCTTATTGAGGATCTCCCACGCTAAAAGTATAAAAAACAAAAAAATATAAAAATACTGTAAATCATGCATACCACACATTGAAGAGAATATGTAAAATATTCATTGTCATCATATGGTTTGATAGAGATATCCAAGGGCATCCAAATTACATCCCCTCTCTATAGTATATCCACAGTTTAAGCAAAATCATCTAACATTCAGACGAGATCCACTATATCTTTATGATATTATCATCCATAAGTATTTTCCTTGGGAATTCCCATTTACTGATTCATTTCAATGCATGGGTAAATTTAATGGCTATTTTAGGTTTTTTATACATGAATACACCTCCTCTAAAAATTTTCATCTTATGAAACAACATAATAAATGATTCCATATGTCGATGATGGATATAATCCACAAACAATATGAAATAATATACCCATAATACATTTAAATAAAAATTTACATGAAAAGGAATAAAAATTTACATGAAAAGGAATAAAAATTAGAATATATATATCATATACATATAAGGATTAATGGGATATATCTGTATAAATAAGATGCTCTTATTTATATTATAGATCAACAACATATCAAAATTTATCTTAATAAGATCAAATAACATTATACTATAGTTTTTAATAGGGAGGTTGAAATAGAATATTCTATTGAACAACTCTCTCCGCTTTAGAGAAGAATGAATTTTACAGTTATTATCTACATGGTTCATAAATAATTTTTAGGGATAATGAAAACTATGTATTACTATTTGAAATTTCACACATGTGATTTAGAGTTTATATTTTTTGATATTATGAGGCATTATTTTATTTAACTAGTGGAATAAAAAATAAAATAGACACTAAAAGGTCATATCTCTTTCTTTTTATACATTTCAAGTGGTTTAATGGTGATAAAAGTACCCACTATTAATGAAAATAAAGTCAATGGGCTTAACATAAATAATTATACTAAGTGTTTAATGTCCATATTTTATTCTCTACATAATCTCCTCTCAAGATCAAGGGTTTATTATCCTATAATCCTCCTAATTATACTTCATCCATCATTCTCCAAGTTATTTTAATGTTACTATATTTTTTTCTTTCTATCTTCAGTAGTTTCCTACTCATGACCTTGGTGGTGGTCCTGCTCACTTCATAATTGGATTTTTTTGGGTTTCTCTCCAATTTTCTTCTTTTCTAGTTTCATTTTCTTATCTTTGATGATGTTTTATCTCACATTACATCTATGCATTGATTCATTGAAGTGTGGTCATCCTTATACCTATTATACTATTTTTTGTATTTCTTATCCGAACTGAACCCATTATTTTCTAGAATTATGGAGATGTTGGCGGATTGGGATTTTGATTTGTGTAGTTTATAGGATTTGGTTACATCATTTTTATTCCATTTTCATTGGGATTTTATTATGTGTTTGTGTATGAAATCCTTTTTTATGTGGTATGGATACATTATATTTTAGTTTAATTCCTTATTTTTGACCTAATGTGAATTCCTAGTATGTATATGTTAGAAATGAGGGTTTCCAAGGCTTCTTCGAAGCCCGGAATCCCAGATAGTGGAGGAGACAAAAGAGATGCATGGTTTGTAGAAATTGTGTATCATAGTCCACACCGTTTCTTCTAACTGTACGAGGCATTTCAGTTAGTAGAAGTGGGCGACACGAATTTCTCAAACCACGAGACCCATGTCGCACACCCATGCTTAAGCCTTAAACTTTTTAGGAAAGGACAAATACTTGGTCGATGCATCGTTTTTCTAACCATTCTCCATGACCACATGAGGGAGTATTGAGATAGTGTATGGCTCATGTTTTTTCCAATCATGTGTTCAAACTGTGTGACCCCTTATATTTTTGGTAAAGTTTCCTATTCATAACATGAGTTATTATATTTTTAAACCCCTTCTTTCATCTATTTTTAGAGTGGATCACCTTCTTATTTCTCTTATTTGAGCTCCTCCTCCCATAAATCTAGGCTCTTGGATAAATATTTCTTATGGACTATGATTCAATATATTATCATATCATTCGATAGATCACAGTAAGTGATTCACTCCTTAGGCTTGTTTTTTTTTCATTTTATTTCTATCAGAGAAGTGATTCTGATGCAATCACATGTGCCCTATTTTTATATATTTCTTTGGTTTTTCCATTTTCTTTTGATATAGGACACACCAAATATTTATATTGGATGGGTTCTTTTCTATGGAAATAAGGTAGGTGATCTAGTAATTATCTCTCATGGTCATAATTTTTTATATTATTCTTCATGTATTGCACACCGGTTTCAAAATACATTTCCCCTAAATTGAATTTTCCTTAAATTGTTTCTATTTCTAGGACTCAATTACTCTTTTTGATCCTAGAATTCATTGGAGGAAATCAACCATATCATGAACCACCCATTTGTGTGTACCCATTTTTTATGCATATTCAACTTTCATGGTCATATAACAAAAACACCAATTGGTGTGTTTGGTTTGGCTTCTAAAACGTGATATTATAAATGATAATGAATAATTGTTGTAGTATAGAACGACTAACACACTTATCAAACTATACTGAAATAAATAGTGGGTGAGCGGTGAGGCCAAATCGTGGTACAAAATTGAAAAATGGTTACGCCCTTCTTAATAAGGAATGTTAATGAATTCTAAATTACTTTTGGGATATTATTAAAAACTTTGACTACTTATAACTATTATTATATATATTTATGGCATCCCTTCTATAGTTTTTATATACAGGCTTGGAATCCCTTATACTATTGTTATATACGGTAATAGTGTCCCTTATACTGATGTTATATGTGGGAATGGAATCCCTTCTACTATTTTTATATACAAACATGGCATGCCTTACAGTGCTATGATAAATGGGAATGGTGACCCTTATGAATTATGATGAATGGGAATGGTGACCCTACTGATATGATTCGATCATGGCGACCCAGTATTTATGATATGGGAATGAAGAACCTATATTTATGATAAGGGTATGGTGACCCTTCTAATATGATTCAGGCATGGAGACCCTAATGTTCTTATACGGGGATGGAGACCCTATTAATATGATTTGGGTATGAAGTCTATATAGTTATGATTTTGTCATGGTGACCCTATTGTTAAGATTTGGGCATCGAAACCCTACTGTTATGATACTGGGCATGGAATCCCTTGTTCTAGTGATACTTGTCATGGAAGACCTTAACACTTGTGAGTCATATTCTACTAATCCTGGACACAATAGTTACACCTAATGTCCAATATAGTAGTTGTATTTACATATATTGTTGTAAAAATAACTATGCATACAAACCATAAATAAGTACACATATGGTAACTTATTCAGATATTACTGATACAGGACAAAGCTCGTAGTGTCATCCTAGTATCCTTCATGAAATATAGTCAACCCCTTTATATTTTTATTACTTCTTATTATTTATTATATCTATACACTTTCTATATTATATGCACTGACTGGATATTTATAGAAACATCCAGTGGTGGCATACAGAGTTTATCACACATGCTATCCAAGCCTCTGATGGTACCTGAAAATATTATTTGGATATAAGTATGGAAATGTGAAATTACCTAGTTGTTGATACTTTAGTGTTTATGTCATGGGTATAAGGAATTAAAATACTTTACTATGGCTCATGATGCTATTGGAGATAGACCTTCTAGTCCTTCTGATATTTGGAAACAAGTATTTTATTTCACGACTACTTCCATATCTACTTAATTGGTTTTTTTAGATACATGACATTACATCATTTTGTATGTGATTTTCGATATTACTGATATTGGTTATTTATTACATCTAGATCCTTTACTATCCACATTAAGTTATTTATTATGCTTCCCCTGTTTATCTATTTATTTTACCATCATGATGGTCTGATCATATCGGGGTACTCTCCCCACTATACCACCTTGGAACATTTATTCTAGTTGGAAGCTTCTGGAATATGGGGAGGCATGCTTACGACCATGTAGCCCACTAGATCAGGGCTCCGTTTAGTAGAATATGGGTTAGAATATCACAAAGTGTTATCATATGATTTTCTTTTATTTTCCTTACTCCTTTAGGATGGTAGAAAAGAGACTATGACGAGTTAGGATTTGGTCATGAGTCTGTTCCTGGGAGAATCTTACCCACATATTGTTAAAATCCAAATTACCAAGGATGGGATGTGTTGTTCTGGAATATGACTTTAACTGTTGATCTGATTCCATATTTGGGGTATTCAAATGATGTGGGATGTTTATTATTATGATTGGGGATTATATTTTATTTATGGTCAAAGATGAAAAGGATTTATTGATGATGCATCATTTTAGGAACCTTAGAGAATTTATATGTCATGCATTATATCATGTCACATTTATTATTTTTTGTTCATTGCATGTAGCATGTTTTAGTTATTTTTTATATGTCCATGAAAGTGTGCTAACATTTTATCAATGGACATAATAAATTATGAGTTTGGATTAAATAGAAGCCACACTTCTATTTATATGGTGTATGGGACCTTATTAATTGGAAGTGGTGATCCATATAGATCAACGTTTCAAATATAATTTTTATATAAATGAGAATGAAATAAAATTAAATTGGGTTCTAAAATGAAATGGTAACAATTAAATAGGGATTCTAGTTGTAATTCAAAGGGGGATTTTTTATAAAAATTGTAATTAACACTCTATATACCAAAAACCTTATAGATAATCATAGATATTGACATAGACACAACCTTATTAGTGGATAGTAGGTAGAATCTATTATGTTCTATATAATGGTTCTTATCACCAAAACCAGGCTCTATGGCTAGGTAAAGGGGTGTGTTTATTACATGAGAAATCTTGTAACGATCCAATTCATGGATTTGCAATCTTTACCATTATTGAAACCTATCTATGGCATTTTTTTTGGAATTTATAGAGATATTCCAACCCAACAGCCTCTAGTTGTGCATGAGGAGGGCGATGAAGACCTTGATACAGAGGTGGGGTCCTTAATCTACCAATTATATCTCTAGTAGTTCTACCTATGAAACCTCCTATTATTCTTAATGTGGATGATGATTTCCAATTTCAAGGGGATTTTATATGACTTATGAAAACAATACATGGAACATTGAAACCTACACATTTTATGGGAGAGTTGATGTAAGAGTTTCAGTAGCAGCATCCAACTAATTTTTCAAAGGATGGTGGCCCCCAAGATATAGAGTTATGGATTAAAATGGTCATATCTATCTTTAAGAACCATGAGACACATCCTAATAGGAGATTTGAGCTATATAATTATATTATTTGACGATCCAAAAAATTTTGGTGGTATATTATGAACTAGTCAGGTCAGTATCGAGAAGTGAATTATAGGGATTTCAATCTAAATTCTATTACTATTTATTCCCTAATACCCAGAGGGACGATCGTTCATAGGATTTCATGACCCTATAGTAGCATTTTATGTCCATTATAGACTATTTAGTTTATTTTATAGATCTTATGTTCTATGCACCTATCTATACTACATTTGAGCCAATGAAAGAGAGAGTATTTGAGGATGACCTTAGGAATTCCATTCAGTATTAGGTGAACATGTTCTAGTTTAAAATCAGATCTAAAATATTAAACCAAGCTCTCATCATCAAGAAGAACTCGAGGGAAGCTAATAGTGTAGGCTAGGGTGGTTTATAATTGAGAATGAATAGTGGTTTAACCTGTGGTAAGAAAATATGCTTTGAAACTGCACGTGTGAGAAATAGAATCCAGTTGACACCCAATTATCGTTATGTCGTTTTTCAGTAGGGTGGGAAGCCATAGAATAAAAATATGAAGCGTCCTAGAGACCCTGTAAATTACCATTTCTAGGGTAGGTTGGGTCATCTTCATTACTTTAGTAGGACCTTCCCATATATGCCTAGTGGGAGAGGATCCACATCATCTCTGCCTTTAGGAGAAGGATCAGTATAACCAATCCATGATGGTAGCTAGTGTACTACCAATCGTACATGCATAAGAGGATTTCATGGACAAGGTATCCTGGATTCAGATACATAGTGCTAGTATAGAGGATCTGTTAAGGGTATTCAATCTATAGAAAAGTGCCATGGATCCAGTCATATTTATTCATTTTTGACTATACCAGGGGAGCAGGGTACTGGTCCATCTACTATTTGAGGTGCTATTATAATATCCTCTACTATTGTATCTGACCTATTTGACATGAGTGATTCTAATTCATTTATCTCTATGGCTACTATGAAAACCAATAGGATTGATATTCATTAAGTCTATGGAAATATGATAATTGACACCCCTTTGGGTACACATTCAGAGAGTGTATGTAGGTTCTAGTAATTCCCCTTTGATTTAGGAAACCATTATTTCTTATTAGACCTCCTCATCATAAGGATGATTGGATTTGATTCCATTCTTTATATGGATTGGTTGGTCCTCTATCACACATATATGGATTGTTAGAACCAAAGGTCGTTGTTCATATGACCCAAGGGCAGTTCTTATACTCATAAGGGATATTGGGATGTCTTGGAATGTAGAGTGGAACTAGAAAATCTTGGGCTAGGTGGAGTGACCACCATTATTTATAACCTTTATATGGATTATTTGGGATTAAATCAGAATAAATTCCCTAATGTACTCAATTTTTTTAGGTATTATTGCCCTCGGTGACATTTCAATACTACTTCCTGAGAGATAAGTATAATCTAATATCGATATATTTCCTGGTGATGCACTGACATCCATTCCGCCTTATAGGATGACTACTAATAAGATGCAAGAGATCAAGTGGAAGATAGAGGATTTAGAATATAAGGGTTTTATACAACCCAGTACATCTCCCTGGGGTTCACTAGTCCTTTTCACCATGAAGGTGTATAAAACCCATAGGAGTTATAAGGATTACCAGAAATTGAACCAGTTGATGGTTAATTATTGGAATCATTTTCCTTGGATATATGATCTCTTTGAAAATATCTAAGTAGCTCAGGTGTTCTCTAAGATTGAGCTTAGACCAGGTTATCATCTGGAATGATTTAGGCCTTCAGACATACCATGTATGGATTTCTAAAGTCTTTATCATCTATATGATTATCTGGTTATGTCGTTCAATCTCATGAACAACCCTTCCATTTTGATAGCCTCTATGAATATATTTTTCCATCACTAACAAGATTTATTTTTCATGGTTTCAGTGGATGAACTATTGGTGTATTCTCATACTTAAATCAACCATGATAAACATCTTAAGAACATTTTAAATACATCGAGATAGAATCAATTATATTCTAAGGTAACTAAGAGTCACTCTTGTATTGACATGTTTCACTTCATAGTTCATATTATCTCATAGCGAAAGATTATTATTTGAACCATAGAAGGTGATTGTTATAGTTACCTAGGAGCATCCCAAGAAGGTCTTTGATATATTGAGTTTCTTGGGGATAGTTGGATATTACAGACATTTCATACATGATTTATCATGCCTTGAATCACCTCTAATGGGATTGACTAATAAGGGTATGAAGTTTATATGGTCCAAATCCTATGATATGTCCTTTCATGAATTAAAATAGAGAATAACATTTGCACCGATCCTGACTGTTCTAGAGTAGAGAAAACTTTATATAGTGTATTTTAATGAATTATGTATTGGGCTATGAGTAGTTATGATGTAGGAAGATTGATTCATTGTGTATGGGTCACGAAAACTAAATCCTCATAATCCGAATTACCCTATACATGATCTTGAGTTGGTAGTTGATGTTAAAACCCAAAATTGTTAGAGGCATTACATTCGAGGAGAGAATATTGTGGTGTTTACAAAACCGAAAATCCTCAAGTATATTTTCATGTAGCATGAATTGAACCTTAGGTAGTGAAGGAGGGTTGAATACCTATGGTATTTTGAATCTGATCCTACTTATACACCCAGGAAGGGAAATGTTATTATTGATGCTCTGAGTAGAAGGACTTAGAACAAAATAGTATAGAAGGCTAGAAGCGAGTGGAAACTTATGGCCCTATTTTTTGAGATGCACATAGTGGTTTAAGACCATCATGGGTAGTCTATACATGCATCTCTATTTGTGACCTCTTCACATCTAGAGAGAGTAAATATGTGGTAGTTTTCAGATCACAGAGGCTTGTTCCTATAAGAAATTATTTCCAGTGAGGACACACTTCTGGATTCTTCTATTTATGGAAATGACATCCTATATATATGATGTCGTATATGGGTTCTTAGAGAAATGTGATAAGATATAATTTGATATTCCCATGATTCTTAGTGGGTAGTGCACCCAGGAATCTCCAAGATGTATCATGATATGCACCATCAGTATTTGTGGCCTAGGATAAAGCATCCGATAGTGGGTTTTATCACTAGGTGTTTCACATGTTAGTAGGTGAAGGTAGATAATTAGAGGCTTAATGGATTGTTATATACATTACAAATCCCAGAATGAAAATGGGATGATGTTGTGATGGATTATGTGGTTGGTTTACCAATGTTTCTTCAAGGTATCAATGTGGTTTAGGTAGTTGTGGATTGACTGATGAAATTAGCCCAGTTCATTATTATCTTGAAGACTTTCTCATTTTATGAGCTAGGATGATTGTACATATGTGAGATTATATGCTTATGTAGGGTCCCTCATACTATCATTTCATATAGGGAAAATCATTTCAAGTCGAGGTTATGGAAGAGGTTACAGAAATATTTTGGTACATAGGTGTTTCTAAGCACATCCCTTCACCCCCAGATCGATGGCTAGTCAAAATGGGATATATAGGTTTTTGAGGACATGCTCCGAGTATGGTTCCTTGATTTTAGTGGTTCATTGTTGAATCATATCCCTCTCATAAATGTTTCCTAAAAAAATAGTTTTTATGAAACAATTCATATGGCGTTGTATGATTCCTTATATAGTAGGCTATGTTGGTCACCTCTGTGCTTGCTAGAGGTAGGGGAGGAATTGCCACTAGTTCCTCATATTGTGTATGAGACTTTAGAGCATGTTAATTTGATAAAGAAATGTATGTATACTTCTCTGTCTATACAAAAATATTATGACAATCCCAATCGATTACCTATGGAGTTTTAGGTGAGGGATTATTCTTTCTTGTGGGTATCACACAGATTTGGGAATAGGCAGATATAGAAGCAAGGTAGGATATCACCTCAATATTTCTAGCCATTTGAGATCATATAGAGAGTCGACATGGTGGACTTTTGGTTGTTATTACCTCATAGGTATCATTTCATGCATGATGCCTTCCACATTTCATAGCTTCTCCATTATCATGTCGATTCATCTCATACTTTTAATCCTGAGGACATTGAATTACATTTCGATGCTTCTTTTGAGGATTATACCATTAAAATCATTGATTAGAGCACCAAATAGATCTGAGGCTAGTATGTCCCTTTATTATTAGTGATATGGTAATACAATTAGGTAGAGGATGAGACATAGGAGCGATACACCAACATATATGATTAGTGTTTGGGGTAATTCTAAGATGATCTTATAATACCCATGGAAGTGAAACTCAACGATGGGTTCCTTTAAGAGGGGAATATTATAAGAACCCAAATTTTCTTTGAGGTACTAATCCTTTAAATTTTAGTTTAATTCATTTTTTACCTAATGTGAATGCCTAGTAAGGATATCGAAGAAACAAGGGTGTTTATGGATTTTTTGATGCCGAGAACCCTGACCAGTGGAGGAGAAAGTTAGGATTCACAGTTCAGAGAATATATTCAGCCCAGTTTGCATGGTTTCTCCTAAATATGCAAGCAATATCAATGAGAAGAAGTGGGTTGCAGGGTATTCCCAAACCCTGTGACCTGGGCCACACACCCGTGAGGAAGCTCTTCAATTCTTAGTAGAGAGAAAATGCATGGTTGGTGCACAGTTCGTATGACTGTGCACCCTGACCATGTGAGGGGGTACTGATATAGTTCATGGTGCACAATTGGTGCAAGTTCTGTCCAACCATGTGTCCAAACCATGTGACCCATTATTTTTTGGGAAAATTAGCTTTTTGACCTTAAGAGATTATATGTTTAAACCCCTTATTTTTATCTATTTCCAAAAGATAGAATTATTCATTCTTCCATTGGAGATCAACCTCCCATTAAGCTAGGTTATTGGATAAATCTTTCTTCTGGACACAAATTCAATATCTAATCATCACGTGGGATAGATCTTGGTAAGTTATTCGCCATTTATTCTTGTTTCATCATTTGTCTTTCTATCAATGATGATATTTTGATATAGGATCATATGCACTATTTTCAGGGTCTTCGTCTATTTTTTTTTTCAATTTTCTTATGATCTGGACCAAACCAAAGGTTGATACTAGATTAGTTCACTTCTAAATGAATAATATTGATGGTATAGGAATTATACCTCAAGATTGTGATGCTTTATATTATGTTTCATGTGCGCACAACGATTTCACCATGCATTTTCCCTAAATTAAATATGACTAAAATTGGTTGTCTTTCTAAAACCCAATTACTCTTTAATATCCTGAAAGACACTGGAGGTTTCAAAAAACAACATGAGCCACCCCTTTGGGTGCAACCCTTTTACATGCCTATTTGAATTTCAGGGTCATATAACCAAAACACCCATCTGTGTGTCTGGTTTGGCTTATAAAATGTGATATCAGAAATGAAATATATTTTTTGTGGTGTAGAACATCTAACAACTTATCAAACTATACAATATTAACTGGAGGGTGACCATTGAAACAAAGTCACGTAACTAAATTGAACAATGGTAACAACCTTGTTAATAAGAAATGTGAATGAATTATGAATTATTAATTTGATCTTATTAACAACTTTGACAATGTATCAATGTTATTATATAATTCCATGACATATCTTATACAGTTTTTATATACGGGCATGTAATCCCTTATAATGTATTTATATACAAGCATGGTCTCCCTTCTTTTGATACTATATGAAGGAATGGATTCCCTTCTAATATTGTTATATACGGGCATGGAATCCCTTACACTGCAATGATAAATGGGCATGGATATCCTTATGAATTGTGATGAATGGGTATGGATACCCCAATGATATGATTTGGGTATGGTATCCCTACAGTTTTGATATGTGCATGAAGAACCTATATATATGATACAATCCTGGAAACCCTACTGATATGATATAGGAATGGAGACCTTACAGTTCTGATATGGGAATGGTGACCCTATTAATATGATTCCAGAATGAAGTCCCAATAGTTTTGATTTATGAATGAAGACCCTATTATTATGATTTCGGCATAAAGATCATACTATTATGATACTTGTCATGGAGTACCTTAATCATGTGATACCGGGTATGGCATCCATTGACACTTGTGATACTTATGCTACTACTCATGGATTCCAGAGTTAAAACTCGAGTCCAATCTAGTATTACTATCCACATATATGGTTGTTGAAGTCACTATCTAAACAAACTATATATATTTATACATATTGTTACTTGTTCATAGATCAAAGGCCTGGGCCATAACAGGTAGTGTTAACCTGGTATCCTTCCCAAAATAGAGCCAACTCCTTTACAATTTAATTATTTCTTTTCATTTGTTATATATTCAAACTTCCCATATTATATGCATTTACTGGATATTTATAGACATCATTGGTGGTGGAAAACTGAGTTTATCTTATTCCCTATCTGGGACACCGATGGTACCTGAACAGATTACGTGGATTCTGGTAGGGACATGGGAAAGCACCAAGTTATTTATAGTTGAGTGTTTATATCATGTGGGTGGGGAAGCACTGGACTGAGCTATGGATCGTGATACTATTAGATATTTATTTTTTGGTCTTTTTGGTCTTCTGATACATGTATTGTATTGAATACTTCATACCATGTCTACCTGACTACTTTTCATAGATACATGAAATTAAATAATTCTATATGTGATTATGGATATTGTTAATGTTGGTTATTTATTACATCTGTATTCTTTAACATACACTATAAGTTATTTATTATGAATACACTATTTATCTATTTGTCTCACCTATGTGATACAATGACCATGAGGGTATAGTCTCACAATTCTGTCACCTTGGACACTTATTTCTAGTTAGAATACTCGATCATATGGAGTGGAACACTTGAGGCCATCTGTCATACCATCTTGGGGAGCTGTTTAGTGGAATCATGGTTGGGAAGTCATAGGTCCAAGCCCTGTTGAGGCCTTATTTTTTTTAATCATTGTTTATTATTTTAGATTTATCATACAAGACCTAATATTTATCCATTTTAGTAGTTTTCATGGGTTTTTTGGGTGTAATTTATAATAATTTGATGGTGTTCTAGAGAGTGCTTCTATATTGGTCTTGCTTCCTCCCTTATGTTTTAGTGGTTATATTGTGGTGGTGATTCATGCGACCTGAATCCATTGAATCTTGATATCCTGGATCACATTTATTCTTATACCTTGATCCTTTATCTTTCGGTATTGTACATAATTTTTTTCATTATAATCAACTTTAAGAGTATCTCCTTGATAGTTTCAAGTTTGTATTTGTACTAGTGAAAGAGACACATCTGACATGATGAAAACCTTTCTTTCGGATGATGCAATTCTTTGATGGCAGTGTGGTAGACAATTCTATATTTTTCTGGCTTAATGTGTATTGGTCTTGTAGATGGTGAAGGTGAATGATCATTTTTTGTTCTTTTAAAATGATGAAGATAGTTCTCCTTGAATTTTAGCATGGAATTTCAGTGAAGTTTTTCCTTGAAAATGTTTCAATTATACGTGATGGTGAAGTTCGAAGCATATCCAGTGGCTCTTATGAGTTCTCTAAATCAATGATAACATTCTGGTCTACTTGTGTGGTTTTAGTTAGTTTAGGTGTTCCATAAATTATGCTATTATACTAATGATCAACAACTAATAGTGATCAGGTTAACTTCGGGCAATGTATGGTCTTAATTAACAAGGGAAGGTGTAAGGTTTGGTGCCTGGTATTGGTTCTATCATCCTAAACCACTCCATAGACCTCTATTTTATGAAATTTGAAATTTAAAATCCAGGTTTATTTTGGAATTTTTTGTGTTGTAATTGTAGTGTTTGAGTGTGCTAGTCATAGTTCTATTTTTTAAGGTTACCACTTAACCCTAAAAGTGGAATTTTTGTTCAAAAAATGAAAATATATATTTCAAGGAGAATTTTATTTAGTAATTTATTGTATTAGATTAAAGATCATTGATAATGTCTAAAGGATGTAGATAAAGTGTTTCCTTACATATGAAAAGATAATGGATTGAAATTTTAATTTTTTTATTAAAAAATATTTTGAAGATCACGGGGATATTGGTAGCTTATGAAGAACAAGGGTAAATTGGTTTGTTAAATAATGGAAAACTATAGGTGATTGTTGTAGAGGTAGTTTTGTTGTATGTAAATTGGATCTTGATTTCCAAAGGGTATAAGATAATAATGGATAAAACAAGGAGTTGTTTTAAGGGAAGAGATAATATTAATTATTTAGGCTTTTAAGAGAGGAATAAAGAGAATACAATAGAGTTAATATAGGAAAAAATTGTTGAATACATAAAGTCACATTAGGTTCTTAACATTACTGTTATAGTAAAAAATTCATATAAGAGTTATGATGGTAAAAATAAACTGAAGGGAGAACCAAATATATGATGAAATTTTAAAAATTTCTCTTCTATTAATATTATATGTTTGTTGGGTGATGGGAGTGATATGAACATAAACAAATTGAGGCAAACAATGGTCAATAATGATTCATCCAATAATGTTTCTATTATGTAATTTGTATGATGATAGTAGAACCATGACATAATTAATGATCACTTTATCACCTAGGATGAAACTGATATTGGGGGAACCAAGTAAATCACTATGTTCATTTTTTGTTCATGTGTATTTATATATCATCTATAATATCATGATATATTAAAAGAACATTTTATTTGATGCAGTATACAACACATGACATCGAGAATAAACGAACCATCACATATTGTTATTAAATATTATAGTTATAACCTAGGAATTAAATTTGATGGTATGACAAAATTCTAAAAATTATATAAAGTTTCTACTAAATTAAAATTTACTGATTAATTATTAGAAAACGAGAACTCATTTTTAAAAGTAATTTCATTCTTGAAAAATACATTTTCTTCAAAAGTGGGTTTTATTTCATTCTATGAATGAATATTATAATTAATTTTTTGAAATTATAGAAGATTTATTCGATAAAAAATATATCATTTTTGAAATAATAATATCAAAACCTTCTTATGGTATAACTTTTTTATTTTTCTAAAAAATATATTTTTCAATGAATAGTGAAATATAATGATTTTTGTAAACCTATCATTTATTTTCATTGAAAACCCCATAATAATTTTAATTTTCTCTTAATGTAACATATTTATTAATTATTTATATATAATCTAATTAATTAAATTTTTATTAGTATTATTCTTTAATTTTGGTATAAGATTAATTTTCAGCTTAAAATCTCAATTTTAAAAAAATATTTTTTTATTGATTTTACGTCTTTTGATAAAAATTGATTTATAAAACTTCTAGAAATTGAATATTGAAATAAGTATTCCATATTCGGAATTTTGAGGTCATAATTTGGAAAATATGCGCCTTTAGTTTTTTTCGTTATGAATAGTAATCGTAATAAATATTTGTCAGCTCATTTAAGGTAAATCCATTAATTAAGGATAAAAATAATGTGATAAGAACTAAAAATAACCCTAAATATTACCATTTACAAATTTGTTTTATTTTTTTAACCTCATAATTAAATATTATAATTTATGGAAATTTTGTTCCATTTTTCTTTGAAAATTAAATATATTATTTTAAGCAAATATAAAGTCAAGAATTTTGAACTCTTTCTTTTAATATCATTAATATTTTTAGATAGTGATAAAAATAAATTATGTTTGATTATAAATTAATTTTTGAAATATAAATTAATTTTTATCATGATAATTTATTTTTAATTTTTTGTGATGAAATAAGTACTTTAAATGATTACACAATGCCAATGCAGTTCTTGTTCAAGTAGATAAAAAACAAGTAAATTATATTAAAAACTCTAAACATAATATTTTTTAGGTTTAATTAAGGATTCTGATAAAATTTATATATAAACATAATATATTATTTATGTTTTAATGGTTTATACTCAAATTCCTTTTCTATCATGTGGTTTTTAAAGTAAAATTGAATGAATAGTGTCAAAAAATGATATTAATGATATTTTGCATTAAATAATATTTTATTTAATTATTTAAAAATAATAAAATGTATAAATAGAAAAATTATTATGATAAATGGTCAAAACGTTCATCTCTTTTCCATTTATGAGATAATTTTTAACTTATAAGTAAATTTATTATCATTTTATTTTGAAAATTTTATTACCACAGTTATGGTTAAAATTTTTTAACAAACAATTTAACCCCAAAATGTAAGTTTCAAAATGATATCTAAACCAGTGTAAATTTTATTTTATGATTATATAACAACCATATAATATTTATAATAGTAATAATGTAATTTTAAAACCATTTTTCATTAGATATACACATATTATATTAAAATATTCATTTTATTTCCAAAAATGACATTAATGATATTTTATAATAACCAATATATTATTAAATGATTTAAAAAATAATAAAAATATAATATCAAAACTATTTATTGGGGTTTTATTCTAAATATCATCCATATTTCAAATATGGGTCATTATTCATTTTATATTTACTTTCTTGACCCCTAAAGAGTAAAAAACATTGTTATAGTTGTAATTGTCAAAATAGTTAATGCTGGGTTTAACCAAAGAGACAAGAGTGAAAATATAATATAAACATATCCAAACATTATTTTATGATATTATTTTGAAAAATCCTTAAATTATTTTATAATTATATTAATTTGGATCCATTTTTTAATGAAAATTAATTTATATTAAGTTATTACTTTTAGAAATTCCAAGAATGTACCTCCCCTTGATTATAAAAGGGAACCCCCTCTCTACTCTTATTCACACATCAATATCCATTTGGTTAAAAAATTCCAATCCAAATATCTTCATAAAATACCTAAACATTTCCCGGTGGACTTGGGTTTATCATAAAACTAATCTAGTAAGACATTAGGTTTAAACACAAATAATTGGTCCGAAGAAGGGGTATCATTCTTAACCTGGTGTTTTTCAGGTTTATTCTTCTTCTATATCGATCAAATATTCTTAAATCATGCTAAAATAATAAAAAAAGTATCTTACATATACATACATGTTATTAAGTTAATTTAATAACCAATATCCATCTCTTCATCTATCAAATTAGAAACAAAACCATCATTCATGTGTATGATTGACTACCGCCTCGCGAGCCAATGTAATCTATTTCCTATCGCCACCTCTCACGTCTGGTTATAAGGATAAATTTATTTTATATATATAATATTAACCAAATAATTAACAATATATAATTATTATATGTTATATATATACTTACCTTTCTATCCATTTAAATTTGATAACATGGTTCGTGCACACATGTGGATTACCATATTCACGAAGAGATTTGATTCGTTTTTCAGGGCCACATCACAGGGATTATATATTCAAGTGTATTTAATCAAATAATCAGATATTTATGTTATAATAATAATTCAATAAATAAAAAATAACACATAACTTATTTCCATCATTTTCATTGAAAATTAAAAATGTTACTCGTGCCTATATATGACATACCGTCTCTATGATTGTAACATAATTCATTTTTCATAACCATATTTCATGGTTGGATTTAAAAGTATTATTGATAAATAAAAATTATAATAATTTCATGATTATTATTTGGGATACGATTGAATAATTATCCCTTTGACTATGTATTGCTTAACAAATTCATTGTGGATATATGAATCAAATATAGTCAAAACATTCGACATGATCTTAATTAATTAGATAATTATATTTTACAATTTAATAAATTAAATGAAACAAATAATGTACCTGAATTTTTTCATATGAAATAAAATAATTAACTTAAATTTATTATTCTATAAGATAAATAATGTACATGATAAGTCATACTTAGGGTAAGGGACACTTTACATTAAAATCCCCATTTTAAATGTTGTGAACATATATTTTAAAAATATATTTCCTATGTTTCTATATTCAAATTTTTTTTAATGTATGTATTTATATGGGAATAAATGAATTATGATGTAAAATTTATGTCACCTTTTACTATATTTCATATTTTTTCAGAAGGATTCTATTTAAATATTTTATACAGAATATTTTGAAAAAAAGGAAAAGAAATGTTCTATTTTAACATATACATCATCAATAGTTTCCCTTATATACATAATCATTATTTGATGTTTTTATTACCTTAAAACATATCATGTTTTATTCAATAAAATCCCTCTATCCTTTATTCTTTTTATTTTCAAAAAGGGTTTTAAAAGGGATATATACTTCAATATCTGGAAATGTTTTCTTAAGGGTGTGAAGAATATTTTTAAGAGTATGATATTGGAAATAAAATATTTCATGTATTCTTATTATGTTATGGTTCCTGAGAATTTATTATGATGAACGGAGATTACTTCTTAATCCAAGGATGGGTGGTTATATTATATACTAAATAATGGTTATTCTATTATAAACCACAAATGGGTGAGCCTGATATAGTTATCCAATGAATTGGGTAAATAGACCATATTAACCAGTTCGGTATCTCCTAAGAAATTGTTCGAATATAATGGGTATTTTATTCCATTTTTTAGAGTGATATAAAAAATATGTACCTTGTTAACTTCATTAAATTTCTAGGATTTATAATCTATTTTCTTATAAATTTTTAGATTTTAAAAGGTATTCTAATGATCTTTTGTAATAATGGAATGATTACAACTATTTATGGAAAGAAAATTTGTCTTTTAGGAAATATTTTTAATGGGTTCTATTTTTTCTAATAAAACATTGTGATAATTAATTTTTCATTATGTTTTATTATAAAATGTTTTGTGAAATAACATTAGGTATTAAATTTTATTTCATGTGTAAGTGATTATTAGAGCGCAAAGTCTATTATGTTAAAGGAAAACTCACTTTTATGATTTCATTGCTTTGAAAAGGAATAAAAGGTTTCCTTCTTCATTTATATGTACCTTACTATTATTTTTGTGCTTAAACCATGATTTTAAATGTGTCTCATAGGGTTTTAGTTTGAGAAGGATAGTTAATAAATTCATAGTTCTAGATATGGAAGTGACCATGATTAATGTAAGAATGTATTTATAAAGATATTATTTTATAGTAAGAATGGATATTGTGTGTTAATTTTGACATTGAAAGAGTTTCTATTAATTCTATAAAAACATAAAACTAAATATTCCCTGGTTATTTATATGATCCAATATTTTAGTATTATTTTATATTTTTTGAAGGATCAAAATTGGGTAATGTTTATCGGTGTTACATATTGAAATATAAAGATTATGTTTTTTGAACCATATCTGGGGGTGCGAGTTTAGGGTGGTTATAGTTGGTATCAGAGCCATGTTTATATTATATTAGAGATTATGATTTTTTTCATGTGAGGTTATCTTAAGAGTTATGGATACCATCATGGGTTTATAATTTTAATGTTGATAATAAGTTCCAAGGCTTAGACAACCATTTTTCGGTTTTAAGTTATGGGATTTTAAAATGATTAAAGATATTTTGGGAGAACTTTTACTAGTTTTAGGTATATGTAACCCATAAGTTTAATGTGAATTACTATTTCATAAGAATTATATTATATTTTTGGGTTTATGAGCTGAAAGGTATGAGATAATCATTAAGGTTAAAAGATTATTTAATATTGAAGTAATTAACGTAATTTTTTACGATATTAAAAAAATTACTAGGAATTTTATATGAATTATATTACTATAGTTTTAGTAAAAGGATGAAATATAGGCTAAGAGACAATTAGAAACATTTAGAAAAATCCCAGAGTTTTAACCCACAACTTAAGGGCAATAAGGGATCAATTCCTAAAACTGGCCTACTTGACTTCCTAGTTAGTTTTTCAATATGTTTTTTTACTTAAATTATTTGGTAAATAAATATTAAGTTGATTTTGGGAAAACATGTTTTATTATATGGATAACCATGGAATTGAAAAGTTATTTATTGAATAAGTGATTAATTTTATAACAATAGTTTTGTGGAACATTAATTAATAATGTAAATGAAATATTATGTGATTTTATTTCGGGAATAAATGTTGAATTATCTTTTTGAAGTATATGTGATTTTATTTAGGTTTTAAGGTGTCTTATGATCTTTATAATGATGATTATCATAACTTGAAGATTATATGATTTGGGAATATACATTTTGGTAAGAAACATTAATATTGATTTATGTTATTTAGATATAAATGTTAAATTTATTTTAAAATAATTGTGATAAAATAATTTAAATTATTGGGTTTCAATCATAGTTAGGATTATTTTGAACGATTTTAACGATATTTATTTATGAAAGGAGTAAGTTTGAACTTTAGGTATTACTATTAAAATTTTAATTTTAATGTGTTATTTCTTCAGATGAAGGTTTATACATTTTGGATATTATCTTATCTTATGCTAAATATTTTAGGTTTGGTTAATATCTAAATATAGGAGGAATATTTTGTTATCTTTTTGGGGAAATGTGATTTGTTAGTAGTATATTTTAGTGCTCCAAGCATGAAAAATAAATCTTCATTGTTTTGATAAATAGATGATATTGTGGAAGAAATTTATTAAAGGATGAAATTTTATTTTTAAAGCATGTATATTTTCTTATGTTATTATTCTAAATGATAAATTAATTACTCAACTCCAGTAAAATTATCTTGAAACAAAATTTTTTCCTACTATATTCATTTATGATGAATCAATTTCACTTTTCACACTACATTGATTTACAATTTTGATGTAATTAACATTTTCCCGATAATTTAATTTCTTGTGATAAATATTTTCTATCACTCTCAATCATTATTTATACATTATGTTATCCATCATGCCCATATTTTCACTTCACAATATTTTTATCCTATTTAGAAACCTTGTTATATGTTATTCTATATGTCTTCATATTTCATTTTCCCTCTTTTGAAAAGGATGATTTATTAACCCTTTTTATGATGTTGGTTTTTAACAAATATATTTTCAAATTTCTAAGACCGAGTCCAAATTTTAAGGATGCATTTTATTAAAATAGGGATGTAATATCTTGATATTTTAAAAGAACATTATGTTCAATAATGAATACAACCCGCAACACCGAGCATAAATGAACAATAAAGTATTGTAATTTAAATGTTATAGTGATAACCAAGATCATAAAATTTTAATTATTAATAATATTAAATTAATTATTAAATTTATATCTAAATAAAAATTTATTTATTTATTCTTACTAAATAAGAACCCAATTTTTAGTAAATTCATTTTATTCTTCAAAAATATATTTACTTAAAAAAAGGTTTTTATTGATTTTGTAATGAATATTAGAATTAATTTTTTGAACTCATATAAAAAATATTTAATTAAAAGGATTTTGTATTTAAATAATCATATCAAAATTATTTTAGGGTTATATTTTGGGATTTTTTGAAAAGATTGATTTTTTAGTGAATAGTAAAAAAAATATAGATATTTTTAAAACTATCATTTATTTTTGTTGAACAGACCCATTATTAATTTAATATAATATTAAAGTAACATAGTTATGTTGAGATGATATGTGAGTATGATATACTCTATAATACCAAATATACGATCAAAATAAAAGAGATACTGTATGGAGTATCTAATGATGCTCAAAATATAAGAGGGGGGTTGAATTGTACACTTTTAAAAATTCCTTTGGAACATTTAAAGATTTTTATGTTTAAGAAGGTTAAACAAGGTAATTCATAAAACCTCTATGTTCTACACACTTTCTTGTTTC
This sequence comes from Viscum album, assembly GCA_963277665.1. Classification (NCBI taxonomy): domain Eukaryota; kingdom Viridiplantae; phylum Streptophyta; class Magnoliopsida; order Santalales; family Viscaceae; genus Viscum; species Viscum album. Next base: position 1,434,014,803 of record OY728145.1, read on the forward strand.
AGGAAACAAAATTCCGAGAAAGAAATTCAACAAAAGTGATTTCGGAAATGAAACTTAATGAAAGTTTACTATGATGAAGATTCCACCATAAAGCGTATAGAATCTAACTAAACCGGAGTACATGTATAAGGAAGTATAGGATAGTTATACTTTCCTAAACAATACAAACGAAGTGGAAAACTTGTAACAAAACAAGTAACAAGTAGTAAATCTTTTAACCCAAAGATAACGGTATCCAATAAACTTGGATAAAGGTCCCTTGATTTATACTTTCAAGAATGTTTGTCTTACCCACATCAGGGTAAGCCCTCGATATGAAGATTAGAGTCTGTCTTTTTATCCCTGAATGCCCTCAACTTCAAGGTAGTCAACACCTTTGTCTTCCAATCCCCAGAAGCCCTCGATTGTACACAACAATAATCAGAGTCGCACAATGAAAATATGAACAAGAAGTTTAGTACACACAAAGCAATGAACGTCACTCTCTAGAAATCACTTCAGCAGTGTGTAATCTCTAAATTCATAGAACAGTTCATCAAAGTTGTGAGCTCTTTCAAATGAGCTTCTATTTATAGGCACGACTTCAACGGTCAACTCCCTCCTCCAACTATCATATTTTTCCTTGAATTTTGAAGGGACCAGTATATGTGTCACTCAAACAATAGTTAGATAGAAATTGAAAGTAGGACATTGTTTTATAACAAAAAAAGTGAAAGAAGAAATATGGTTACTAAAATCCAATATTCAGAATGTAAGAAAATATGTAAGTTTGGAGTCGAACCAAAATTGAATTTGGATTCTATAATACAATGATATTTGGATTATGTTTTCTAGGAATTCGGAACCTGAACTCTATAGAATTCCAGAGTCTGAATTTCAAGGAAATTTGGAATCTGAATTCACAATAATTCAGAACCAGAACTCACAAATTTTGGAGTCAGAGTTCATGAGAATTTAGAGTTAGAACTCATAAGAGTTCGGAGTCTGTATTCAGAGAAATCAGAGTTAGAACTTAGAGGAGTTCGTAACCAGAATTCATAATCAGAATTCGAAGTTAGAACTCAGAAGAGTTCATAACCAGAATTCATATTCCGAATTCGGTGTCAGAACTCAAAATAGTTTGTAACCAGAATTCTGAGAATTCGGATCCTAAAACAGAATGCATCATATCTAGGTATTTATAAGATTCTGAGGTATTGGATACAAACCTAATTATACACATAGAGAAATTATTATATGAACAATGAAAACAAGGTATGGGTAAATTTTTGTGGGGAAGGAAATTTTTCTTTATAGAAGTAAAAGATAGGGTAAAAGGAAATTTTCCATAGGATAAGATGTTTGTAATTTTCAAAATAAGATGGAATGGTAAAGTCATAAGGAAACCTTATTGACTTAACAATTTCCCCCAGGTATGTTGGAATGGAAAAGTCATAAGGAAAACCTTATTAACCAAAAAATATCCTACTTTTTGGAAAGCACAAACATCCTTATGAAAAATTATATAAGGACTTAGAAAATGATTTCTAGACTTTGAAATAAAACTTATCTCTCTTTATACATGAGAAATGGGGAATAAGACTAACTCCCCCTTAGCGTTTGGAAAAATAAGGATTATATTCTAGATTTCTAGAATGAGATTTTTCATTTATCTTGAACATGGAAATCTTCATAATGAGAACTCGCCCTTAGATAAACTCCCCCTTACTTAGGGATATTTCTTCTTTCCTTAGAATTTTTTTTCCTTTCTCCCCCTTTGTGTTTTTTAAAAAGAAATTTAGGGAATTGGAAAGAAATTATGGTACCTGAAAGATTAGTACAAAACATCCAAACAACAACGATCAACCAACAATTTAATTAGGGTAGGAAAAAAATTACAAGGGAAAAAATAAAACAAAATATCAGATTGATCTATTTTTCTTCCTTCTCCTTAGGTATCAAATTCTTTACTACAGTTTACAGCTTCTTTATCTCCTTGCGATCTTCCTCTGATTTCTTCTCTAAGGCTTTGATCCTATCATCCTGAGCCTTCAGAACCTCTACCTGAGCCTTGAACAAGTCATTTTCTTCACTATCTTCTCTTCAATATCGATCCGGAGATCCCTTTCTCTCTTCCAGCTTTGAGCAATAGAGTTAATCATCCAATTCAGATCTTTAACCTCCTGAATCTAAGTATTCTGATCAATATTTAGCTTTTCCTTAAATCTATTTGTGAGATCTTTGATTTTTTTGTCTTCATTGTCAAAAATTTTCTTAACTTCATCTTGAAACTCATCAATCTCTCTCAAATCATCAACTATATTCTTTGACCAGCTAACCATTTTCTTGCAAAATTTTCCATGGGATTCATAATTGATAATGATGTTCTTGTAATCATCCTCAATACTTAAGCACCTATCCATCACCATGGATACAGAATACGATTCTTGATTCATGCTATGTTAGAGAATTTGACATTTGGAGTCAATGGTTGGAAAGATCAGAATGGTGTCAACAGGCTTCTTCAAAGATTGGATGACAAAATCATGTGCCAGAGCTGATGATTCTGAATCTGACACTTTGCTCGGTGATAGTTATTCCTCTAGCTTGACTGACTTCTATTTAGAAGATCCTCCAGCTTCCTTCATCCTTAAAATTGCTCTTGTAGGTGTATCAGCAACCACCTGTCTGCCGTTATTGGTTCTCGAAATAGATTCATCATCTGGAGACTCATGCTCACATTCAGACAACTGAATAATCTTATCCTTATCAATTTTTTCTTTCTCGGATCCTGCCTTAATATATTCAAGATGAATGAAGTAATTATTATGACTCTCTTTCTCAGATAACATGTTCACTTCCTCTTCATCATTCTCATCAATTCCAGGAGTAGCATGTTCCGAAGATCCGGATTGAGAAGCACGGATTGATAATTTTTTAGATGCACTTTCCTTCTCATGAAAGTATTCAACTTGATTTATACGATCAGTTATTTTGTCATTGATTTAGGCTTCTTGTACTTCTTTTACAGCTTCCTTTTCTTCAAAAACCTTTCCAATTAATTTTTACGGAGTGAAAAAATTATTCCCCGGAGTCTCAGGTAAGGGTTCAACCAGGAAATATTTCGGTACATGAATGTTCTCGGATGCTATTTCAGTGTCCATCAAAAGAGATTGAACAATTTTGGCCTCAGTAATATTCTTCTTAAGCTTCTTCTCTTTGACTTTCTTCTCAAGCTCATCAGTTGCCTTCTCTTTTAATGCTTTGGCCTCTGCAGGATCCAGGCCGAACTGTGAACCTCCTTCCTTCATATTCTTTTTTTCTTCCCTCTACTTGGAAACCACTTAATCTAGATAGGCTTTATACTTCTTGGGATTTGTAGGTGCGGTTTGAGCTTCCTTAGCTTTAGGGGTTTTCTCTCTTTCTTCTATTTCCTTAAGTTTCCTCTTTTTTTTCAGCCATCTTCGACGGTTCAGCCTCTTCTGCAGTTTTTGGAACAGCTTCTGCTTCTTCCTCTGGTATGTTATAGAATTCTCCTGTCTCCTTAGGAAAACCAACTTTCATCCTCTTGAGGGTATCATCCCTGATTATCATTAATTTTAAATTCCTCGGCATCGAACTGCAAGGGATCTTGAATGATTCAAGGCACCGAACAATCAACTTGGAGATTATGGGATGATACATGATTATCTATGCTCTCAAATAACCATTCTTGATATTCTCGATCGTAATGAGAATATGCTTCATCATATTGATCTTCCTTAAATTTACCAAAAAAATCTAAGATATACATATCACTTTTATTCAATGTGTCCTTGTCAGCCTTTCATGGTATGATAAAACCCTGAACCCATAACTCAAGGTTCCGATTGTTGGTAGACAAGTGAGAAATATTTGCGGTCTTGATATCTGTAAGTCCAAGACACTCTATAGCCTTCCCTTTTATAAAACTTCCTTGAACATCTGGCAGCTTGTGGGAACAAAACTTGGATTACCCTTTATAAGGCAGCCCCAACAATCTAGCATCCTTGGTGTATCAAAGTGAATATGTTTCTCCATAGCTTTTGTAGAAATTTTTTTCTCTGCCATATTTCATGGAAAAGAAAACTGATTTACAAAATTCTATCAGTAGATCCGGATACAAAACATCTTGATCTCCTGGATTTGATATAAAAATGCTTCCCTATCCATTAATCATGATATTATTTGAAATAATAGAATCATACTTGTTGAATATGTTCGGATTTACCAACCTCTCCCTATATACTTTCCACTCCACAATCGTCTTGACATAAGATATACCATGGGAACGAACTTCACCAGACATTCGGAATTGAGAATCCTTTGAAAATATAGAACAAACTTTTGATGTGTGGTAGATATTCGACACACAAAAGCTTGAAAACCGATGTGGGACAACCATCGGGGGTCCCCTTTTATAGGTTCTGATGTGACAGTTGAACTTCCCATCTCAATCCAGTGGCTGATAATTCTTCTAATCAGATCTAACGGTTCAAATGATAGCCGTAAGGAAAATTTGGTAGGATCCGATCTTTTTATGTTTTTAAAAGAAAATATTTGTATTTAAGGAAACTAGAATCCAAGAAATTTTAAAATCAAAAGAATCTACCAGTAAGTAAAAGGTGATTACGAAAACTCAAGACAGAGTCATACCTTTCAGATTGCTAGGAAGATTATTCGTAATGAGTAATTTTCTTCTTGATGATTTTTTTAAAAAATATATGAAAACATCCATTACGAAAAATAATTTGAGTACGCAAATCTTCATTATGAAAATCTATATTACATAAAAAAAATACATTATGAGAAACATTCATTACGAAAAAAACTTCATTACGAAAAAATTAGAAACCTTCATTACGAATTTTTTTGAAAACTTTATTACAAAAAATTTTGAAAACATAATTACGAAATTTTTTGAAAACTACATTACAAATTTTTTTTAAAACTTCATTATGAAAAATTTTGAAAACTTCATTATGAAATTTTTTGAAAACTACATTACAAATGTTTTTGAAAACTTCATTACAAAAAGTTTTGAAAACATCATTACGAAAATTTATAAAAACTTCATTACGAAATTTTTTGAAAACATCATTTTGAAAATTTTTTAAAACATCATTACGAAAAATTTTGAAATATTCATTACCAAATTTTTTGAAAACATCATTATTCAAATTTTTGAAAACATCATTACGAAATTTTTTGAAAAATGACTACGAAAATTTTTATTATGAAAATTTTGAAAAACTATAAAACAAATGTACCCCCCTATGAAAAGGATTTAATTTCTATAAAAATATTGGTTCCACATGAGGTTAATGAGGAATATTACCTTACTGTTATCATTCATAACTTTTGTATAATGTATTAAAATCTATCGGCGGGTAAATATTTTGTGAAAATATCAGAAATATGATCTTGTGTTTTGATAAATTGAATAATGATATATTCTTTTTTTTGTGTGATCTCTAAGAAATTGATGCCTAATATCTATGTGCTTTGCACGAGAGTGATGTGAAAGGGTTTTTATTTAGGGAAATGGAACTTGTATTATCAAACAAAATTTGTGTATTTGTAATAGTCATTCCATAGTCCATGAGTGTGTGTTGCATCCAAAACACTTGAGTATAACAACTTCCATCTGCTACATATTCAGCTTCAGCAGTGGAATGTGCTACTGAGTGTTGCTTCTTGCATGACCAAGAAACTAATGAATATCCTAAGAAATGCCATGTTCCAGATGTACTCTTTCTATCCATTCTACATCCACCAAAATCAGCATCTGAAAAAAAATTTTAAAAAAAATCATTTCCAGAAGTATAAAAGAGTCATAAATCCATGGTTCCCTTTAAATGGAAAAAGATTATTTTCACTACCTTTAAATGTGATTATATAGGATTAGATTGATATCTTTCATTTAAGCATACTGAAAACATTATGTCTGGATGAATAGCTATCAAGTAAAGTAATCTTCTTATCATACCTCTAAAAGATATTTGATCTACTAGTTTTCCAGCTTCATCGAGATCAAGTGTATTTGAGGCACCAATGAGAGTAATTATACTCTTAGTTTTGTCATATCCATAATTTTTAAGAAGATCTATAATATACTTAAATTTGGATATATAGAATCCTTCTAGTTTTTGAGAAATTTGAAAACCAAGAAATTTTTTTAACTCACCCACCATACTCATTTCAAACTCATATTTCATTAGATCCACAAACGAAGTGGATAAAGATTAATGAGTTGAACCAAATATAATTTCATCAACATAAATTTGAACAATAAAAACATTTTTGTTTTCTTTATTTATAAAAAGGGTTGGATCTGCACTTCCCTTAACATTATTATTTTGAAGCCAAAATCCTATAAGTCTATCATACCAAGCTCGAGGGGCTTGCTTACGTCCATAAAAAGCATTGGTGACTCTAAAAACATGATCAGTATGTTTTGTATCTTCAAAACTAGTAGGTTGTTGAACAAATACTTCCTCTTGAACATAACCATTAAGGAAAGCACATTTCAAATCCATTTTAAAAAGTTTGAAATTGAATAATACTATAAAAGAAAGTAAAATACGAATAGATTCAAGTCTATCTACTAGAGCATAGGCTACTTCATAGTATATTCGTTCTTGTTGATTATAGAATTTAACAACTAATGTAGCTTTATTTCTTACAATGATTCCATTTTCATCACACATATTTCTTATGACCCATTTTACACCAATAACAGAAGTTTTCTTAGGTCTTTCAACCAAGGACTAAACTTTATTCCTTTCAAACTCATTTAGTTCATCTTGCATTGATTTAATCCAATCATCATCACCTAAAGCTTCATTAGTTCTTTTTTGGTTCTAATTGGGAAAGGAATGCTATATATTCTACTTCATTTCTTAAGGAAGTTCTAGTCATTACATTTTGATTCACATCACCAATGATGCTATCACTAGGATGATTCTTTAGACACAACTGATTTTTCTTTTGTAAAACCTGTTCATCAACATAGGGTAGGAAATCTTTTGGTGTAAATGTTTGAGAAGAATATTCTTGGACATTTTCCTTATCAGAAAGATCTTCTATAAAAGGTTAATAATCAGTTTTTGAAAAAACATCTGAGGATGTAGGTTGGGGTTGTTTAAAAACAAAAGGATTGGTTTGATCAAATTTGACATGTACTATTTCTTCAATACTACAAGTGTTTTTGTTGAAAACTCTATAAGACTTAGAAGTAGTGGAGTGTCCTAACAAAACTCCTACATCAGATTTTGGTGCGAATTTTTGTAGATTATCTTTAGTATTCATAATGAATACCGTGCAACCAAAAACCCTAAAGTAGGAAATTCTATGTTTTCTACCATTCCATAACTCATAAAAAAGTTTTATTAAGAAAAGGTCTAATCAAAACTCGATTTATAGTATAACAAGTAGTACTTATAGCTTCAGCCCAAAAATGTTTGGCTACAGAATAATCACTCGATATGGTTCTTGTTATTTCTTGAATAATTCTACTTATTCTTTCAAAAAGACCATTTTTGAGGTGTTTTGGGTGCTGAGAAGTTATAAGTAATGCATTTTCTACTACAAAATGTTTCAAAATCATAATTTGGAAATTCTCTACCATGATCACTATGAATAGTTTTCAATGGATGATTTTTCTCATTTTTAACCTGGGCTCTAAAACATTTTAAATAAGAAATAGATTCAGACTTCTTTGCTAGAAAATAGACCCATGTAAATCTAGTTTCATCATCAACCAAGAAAAATACTTAATACTTTCCCCCAATGCATCCAGTTCATGTAGGACTAAAGATATCCATATGCACTAGCTGTAATTATTCAGTAGTTGATACTTCACCGACTAATTTAAAACTTGATTTATGTTTCTTTCCATATTGAAAAGGGTCACAAACTTTTGAAGAATCAAATATATGCTCCGGTAGATCCTTAACTAATCTTTTCATAGAATTTTTTCATAAGTTCCTAAGGTTATAATGTCCTAACCTTCTATAACACAACCAAGAATGATCTTCCATTTCACTATGGAAAGGTAGATCTTGGCTCATAAGATCTTCTAAGTATAGTGTGTAAACATTCTGTTTCATATGGTCATAAAAAATAAACTCTTCATTGGAATTGTGTACTAAGCACTTATCATTCCTAAAATTCACAAGGCAACCTTCATCACATAATTGAATTTTGATAATGAGGTTGTGCTTAAGTCCCTTAACAAATAAAACATTTGAAATCAAAGTTTTTCCAAGAATAACGATGTTACCTATACCAATAATTTCTCCCTGAGCATTATCTTTGAAAGTTAATTTTCCTCCTTTCATCTTGATAATCTTATCAAAGTAGTTTTTGTTACTAGTCATATGCCGGGAACATCCACTATCCATGTACCATGTATTACTGTTGGTAGCTTCTCTATTTTCCTAAAAAGACGAAAATGTTAGGTTTTTGGATTCCAAACTTTCTTGGATACAGAAATCTCAGAATTTTTTTTTGGCACCCACATCTTTTTAGAAAAAATGGCTTTATGAAATCCTAAAGGCTGGGTTTTATTTAAGGGAAATTTTTTTGCCCGGTGTCCACCACAATGATACTTAGTACAGAATGGAGCACTTTGAGGAACAAAATAATTGTTACTAAAAATCTATTTAGAACCAATATAACAAAAACCATAACTATTCCTTAGAGGTCGGATTTGGGAATACATTTTATCAAAATTTTCCTTACCTAAGGTAAATTTTGACAAAAAATTCTTCAAGGAAAAGATTTTGGATTTCAGTTTGACAACCATGTTCTTGCCTTCATTTGATTTGGAACTAGAGCTAGGGTCGAAAACATTTTTCTTAGAAATTACATTTTCTAGATCTTTAGAAAGTTTATTCTTATTAGAATTTACTTCCTAAAGATTTTTTGAAATATTTTCAAAATCAAAATTTTTCTTATCATGATCATTAGAAAGATATGATATTTCCTTAATAAGAATATTATTCCTAGATTTTTCCTTATCATGTATTTTTCCTGAGTTTTGAGTTCCCAATCTCAATGAGTTTTGTAAACCTAGAAACATCTTCATAGGAAGGTAAAGTATTATCTTCATCAGAAGAAGATTATTCATATGAAGAGTTATAAAATTTATCATTACTATAATTTTAATTTAAAGAAATATTGGTCATTGATTCAACATTGTGTACCTTATACATTAAGGAATGATTTTCAATAGTTAGTCTGGCTACTATACCAAGACTCTTCTGTGAAGAAGATTCATAGACCAAAGATTCATCTGAAGAGTCTCCACCACTGGTGCTCTAGGGGTCATTAGCATTCAATATATCTTAGATTTAGCATTTTAATTCTTCTTTGTGTTTATCTCATAATGCTTTGCCTTTCATTATTTTCTCTTACGCAGAAGAAAATCAGGTCTTATATGTCCATATCTCTTGCATTCATAACAAGTAACTTCTGAATCGTTCTTATGCTTCCTTTCATTATTCTTATATCTGGATTGAAAGTTCCTATGTCCAGCTATCTTGTTCATCCTTCGAGCAAGATTGGATAATTCATTCTTTAAGGATTCACTTCCACTAGATTTGGATTGAATAACAACCTTCTTAGATTTGGATCTACTAACTCCCTCAGGAGTATTCTCTTTCATATGAATAGAAGTTGTAGTAAAAGAAACACTGCCATTCCCATTATTCTTATTAACATTATCAGCATCTCTCTTCATTCTAGTCTCATGTTGAAGAAGAGTTCCAAATAGCTCATCTAAGGTAATCTGAGTAACCTTTCGGTTATCATATATTGCAGTCCTCTTGGATTCCCATTCATTAGGCATGATGTATATGATCTTATCAACAAGAGCATCATAATCTAATCCTTTCTCACCCATGGATTGTAAACTATTCACTATAGTCATGAATCTTTGTTTTACCTTACATATTGGTTCTCTATAAGGAATGTTAAATCCATGATATTCAGCTCTAAGCATGTCTCTTCTTGTTTTAATAACTTTTGGAGTTCCAAAGTGTGTAACTTGAAGTTTCTTTGAAATAAAATTTGATGCTTCACAAGATGAAATTTGGCAATATATATTTATAGTCATGGAGAAAATCAAAGTATTGTGTACCTTATAATTTAGTTGATAATCATGGTTTTCTTGATTGGTGAAGTTATTAACTTCTTTGTCAGGGATTTTATATCCTCCAGTAAGCATAACAAAATTCTAAACTCTAGTATTTATAATGAAAGTATTCATTCGGACCCTCCAATATTCATAGACATTTCCATAAAATATAGCTGATCTAGTTGGATTGAGATTGTCTATGGATCCAACATTGATTCCTTCCATCTTAAAGAAAATTCATACCACAAAAACATGTTAATGGAAAATGTTTTTAAACAATGAAAATATTCCTAAGCAAGGAAAATATAGAAAAAGAGTATCTCTAAGAAAAAATGAATCTAAACAATACGAGTCCAGAAAAGTGATTCTGGAAAAGAATAAGTTGATTTCTCTTCTAAATCTAATTGTGAGATTAATTTAGATTGAACCAATCATCTGATACCAATTGTTGAGATGGTATGTGAGAATGTTAAACTCTATAATACCAAATTTAGGATCGAAATAAAAGAGATACAGTATGGAGTATCTAATGATGCTCGAAATACAAGAGGGGGGGGGGGTGAATTGTACACTTTTAAAAATTCCTTTGTAACTTTTAATGATGGTTATGTTTAACAAGATTAAACACCGTAATTCACAAAACCTCTAAGTTCTACACAGTTGCTTGATTCAGGAAATATGATTTCGAGAAAGCAATTCCATAAAAGTGATTCCAGAAATTAAACTTAATGAAAGTTTACAATGATGAAGCGTATACCTTAAAGCGTATAGAATCTAACTGAATAATAGTACAATTATATGGAAGTATAAGATAGTTATACTTTCCTCAACAATACAAATGTAGTGGAAAACATGTAACAAAACATGTAACAAGTAGTAAATCTTTTAACCCAAAGAGAAGTGTGTTCAACTACCTTGGATAAAGGTCACAAGATTTATACTTTCAAGACATTATGTCTTACCCACACTAGGGTAAGCCCTCGATATGAACATCCGAGTCTGTCTTGCTATCCCTGCAAGCCCTCAACATCAAGGTAGTCAGCACCTCTACCTTCCTCACCAAGGATGCCCTCAACATCAAGGTATTCAACACCTCTATCTTCATATCCATGGAAGCCCTTGATGGTACATAGCAACAATCTTAGTCACACAAAGAAAATCTAAAAAAAAATTCAATACGCACAAGCAATGAAAGTCTCTCTCTAGAAATCACTTCAGCAACATTTAATCTCAAGATTCGTAGAACAGTTAATCAAAGTGGTGAGCTCTTTCAAATGAGCTTCTATTTATAGGCACGACTTCAACGGTCGGCTCCCTCCTCCAATGGTCATATTTTTCCTTGAACTTTGGAGGGACATGTATACGTGTCACCCAAACAATGGTTAGTTAGTAACTGAAAGCATGACATGGTAAATGTAAAATAGAACTTATTAGTTATGTTGACGTAGTGCTTGTACAAGTAGTAGAACAATCATGTAAATTATAAGTAATATTTTTTTAGTGAAATATAGTGTACCATGAAATTTATGGATAAATAGAACTAATTAGTTATGTCTAAAAATTTTATATTTTAATTAATTTTCTTTCATGTTGTTTTTAAAGTCATATTGAATGAATATTGTCAAAAAAAATACATTAATGATATTCTATGTTAAATAATATTTTTTTTATAATATTTAAAACCATAAAAATATTAAAAGTGTACAATAAGTATAAAAAATGGCCTAACATTCCATCCCTTGTCCATTAATGGTACAATTTTTAACTTATAATTAAATTTATAATCCTTTTATTTTGAAAAAGGAACTACGATAGTTATGAACAAAATTTTCTAACCTACAGGTTAAACAAACATACAAGGTTTACAATGATATCTAAACCTATTGAAATTTGATTTTATCGTTATAGTTTGAATATATCCTCTTTATCATCATATTCTTGTCATTTGGGGAACATTTTACATGAGATAGATACATAGTATATTATAATATTTCACGTATTTCCAGAAATGACATTAATAATGTTTTATAATGAACATTATTTTATTAAATGATTTAAAATTCCTAAAATTCATATAACTGGAAAATTTATTTTTATTTGGTTAAACATATCTACAATATTCCATATATGGGTAATTTTTCCTTTTATATTAACGTTTTGACACCTATTGTGTGAAAAACATTATTATCATAGTAATTGACAAAAGGGATAACAATGGGTTAAAACAGAGATATAAGAGTGAAAACGTAATAAAAAACATGTGAACATTTTAATGGATGAGATTATTTAGAATCATAATCCTATAATATTCAAAATATATTAATTTTTATCCACGTCATATTAAATTTAATTAATATTAATTTAATACTTTAAAAAATTTTAAGAATACTCATCCCCTCACTTGTAGAAGGAAAACCCCTCTCCTCATCTCTCAACACTTAACAAACCATTTGGTTCAAAAACATCATACCAAAATATAATCATAAAATCCCTCCAAACATCCTATATTCCCTAGTTTTATCATAAAACCAATCTACTAAGGATTTAGTTATAAACCTAAATATGTTTTTGAAGAAGTAGTATTTTTATTAATCGAGCATTTTCATTTTATTTTTTCTTCAATATCAATAAAATATAATTCAACCATGATGAAATAAAAAAACCAAAATCATAAAAATACTATTAGTTTATTATATTAATGGCATAACTTATATCAATCTCTTCTTTTATCAAATGGAAAAGAAATTCATCATTCTTGTGTATGATAGACTACCGCATCACAAACCAATGTGATTCAATTTCTATAACTACTTATAACGAGTGGTTATAATGATGTATTTAATATATATATATATATGATAATAATGAAATAATTATCATTTTTTAAAATATAATATATCATATATTTTTCTACATTTTATCCATTGAAAAATGATAATATTATTCATGCGTACATGTGGACTACCACCTCCAAGAAGCGATGTGTTTCATTTTTTCATAGCCGCATTGCATGGATTATATATATAAGTTTATATTAAAGAAATAATTTAATATATATGTTATATTTATAAGTATGGAAATATAAAATAATAAGTACCTTCGTTCCATCATGTTCGTTGAAAATTTGAAATGTTGCTCTTGTATACGTACGACCTATTGTCTCCATGATTGTAATGTACTTCATTTTTTATAAACATATTTCACGGTTAGTTTTTAAATTTTAATTGATATATAAAAAATAATTATTTCATGATTATTATTCTATACATGATGTAATAATTATCTATTTCACCATAGTCAACTCACCAATGTCATTTTAGATATATGATTCATATATCACTGAAACATCCAACATAAACTTAATTGATTATATAATTGTATAAAATAAGGAATAAAATAAAATAAATGAATAATAAAATTTAAAATGATTCCTAATAAAGTAAATAATTAATTTTTTTTATTATTCATCAATACAAAGAATGTGTATGATGAGTTAGGCTTGAGGTAAGAGACACATTTATTTAAAACCCTCACTCAATTTTTTTTCAATATTTATTTTCTAAATATTCTTCATCAATTTCCACATTCTTAATGTTATTTTATGGAAGTATTTATATGGATACAAATTAACTGTAAAAGACATTTTATTTCAATATTTAATTTCCTCTAAAGGTTATCAATATTAATATTTTTGTAAAGACCATGACCCCAGTAACCTAGAGCTAGTGGTTGTATTATTATATTGGTACTAAATATAAGTGACATTATATCAAAAGACCATAGAATTTAGTATTATTTGAAAAAATATACATACATGAATATAAAATTACATTTTAAAACATAAAACATAAAATAGTATATTCTTTGCTAATGACATTAGTCCCTTTATCATATCACAACATCACAATCATAATACATTTACTAGATTCCTGGGGAAAGAAAGCATAATAAATGTGTAATCATACATTTTCATTAAGGGTATGCATGCAATTAAATCTAAAAAAGTAAATAAAACATGAATAATATGGTTGAGATAAATAATAATCGAATATTTCATATAACAATTACCATAAAATATGGGACTAAACCCATGGATAACATAAACACATAAATTGTCACATATATAAGAATAACTAGTTTCAGAATTATTGAATGCATAATGTCATACATCAAAAACTTGTCGTAAAGGCATCATGCCACTATATCTTACATAAATGGGAAAAAAATCGACCAAATACCCAAATTATTTTTTCACATAAGACATATTGATATATTTAAGGGAAATAGAAGGCCATGTTCATCACATACTATATCCAAAACATTCATTTAATTAAAGAGATGAAACATAATCAATGTAACCATTTAATTTAGAAAACTAACATATGAAATGTTAATAATTTCTAAAATCAATAAAGTTAATCATAAAAAATCAATATAAATATAGGGAATTGTATTAAAATCAAGCATACTTAGTAAATAATAATATTAACCGAAATAATTTTTTCACATATGAATATATATAAAAAATATCACTGTAATATTTATTTAGTAAAGTACCCATTTCACATTGAACCCACTTGTTTCATATTTAAAAACTTCCCGAATATTATGGAAAAGAATTATTCGAAATATCCTTAAAACCATATAAAGGAAGATTTAAAATGTTAAGTGGTCATTCATTAGGAATCCATGGTCATGCATTATATGTAAAAGAATGTTATTTTCATGGTTTTTTATGAATGTTTTCAAAAAGAATTTATTTGGAAAATAATAAGAAGATTCCTTTAATCCCATTTTGGAAAAGTCAAACATGGGTAAAAAAATATTTATTAACTTGTAAGAAAATAGTAAAAATATTTTTTAAAACATTTTAATTAAAATATGTTTATGGATTAAAAAATATTCCATACTGTGTAGAAATATCAAATAATTCCCTCAATGGAGACTTTAACATAAACAATATTGAATAATGATGAGATTGTGAAATAAAATCTTACCTTATGTTCAATTGGAATCATATTCATTTTAACCTCTTTTATAATAAATATATATTTATTATAAATCATTTATATAAAAATAATCATATATATCATACCATAAATTTTTTACTTGTAATTTTTTATCACTCATTTATTAATAATTCTTCGTTAAATCCATTTTTATGGGTGATAAATACATCACTTTTCATGTATGTTTCAGTTTGGTAGTTTTGGTAATTATACATTAATCATGGTTTCATTATATTTGGATTGTTAATAATAATATAAACATCATATATATTCATTATATACATATTTAGAGTCATAAATAAAAGTTATAAATATAAAAATGAATTAAACTATTCAAGGAGACGGTAGGTCATACGTATGCATGAACATTGTTTTAATTTTAAGATAGATGGAAAAAAAGAAAGAAAAATAGTAATTCACCATTAAAAAATCATTATTATATCATATATATAATATCTATTCATTAAAAGTGTCCTTATTATCATCCAAGTAAAATGTAAATGAAAAAAATCACGTTATTTTGTGGAGGTGGTAGTCCACATATATACATGAGCAACGTTATTATTTTACAATGGATTGGAACTTAATAAGGTAGATATGATATTATTATTACATAAGAATAATTGTTTCATAAATATCGTATATAAATATTAAACCCATCATAATACCCATCCGTAAAATGTGGTGATGAGAAATGAATTGTGTCACTATGTGGATATGGCAAATCATACATATACACGAATGATAATTCTACTTTCTATTGGATGGGAAAAGGGTGGATAATGGTGGTTTCATAATAATAATAACATCTAAGTATATTGGGTATAATAAATTTATTATTTAATAATAAATAAAATATATTTAGAGTAGGTAAAGGATGAACTAAAAAACTAATGTGATTGGTTTGGGTGATTACTTCTTCTTTGAAAAAACGGCGTTATATCTTATCATAAGGACTTAATGGTTGATACTTTGGGGAGATACACACATAGAAACCATGGATAGGTATGTTTGGGAGATAAATGGGAAGGTATTAGTTGAGATTGGATGCTCAATATAGTGTAATGAAAATAGAGAAGGGGTGTCCTTTTATAAGTAAGTGGAGGTAAATTCTTGGAATTTCATAAATTATTAAATTAATATAAATTATGTTTCATGACATAATGGATAAAAATTGAAAAAACTCTAAGATAATATTATGATGAGTTTAAATCCACTCATATAATATTTTTTTCAAGTTTTAGTTATTTTTTCACCCTTATTTTTGGTTTTAACCCTAGTTTACCCATTTTTAAAATACTGTAATCTTAAAGTTTTCCACACATTAAAGGTCAATAATGTTTTGATATGAGGAAAAATAATCCATAAATGGACCACAACTAATGTTTTCAAGAATATCCAATTCACATGGCTGATGATAATATTTTTATTAATTTTAAATCATTTAATAAAATATTATTTATTATAAAGTATCATTAATGTCAATTTTGGAACGATTCATCAAATTAGACTTTTAAGACACTGTTTCCAATGTTTTTCTGTGTAACTCATCATCGTACGGTGACACAATAGTTGATTCCCTACATTTCTACTTTATAATGGTGGGTGAAAATCGTTGCTTAGTTAGGGACATTTACTCCTGGATCGAAACAGGATGATGGTGTATCAGTCTCTCCTTCCGTGGATTCATTCTCGGAACTCACCACCTAGTCTGGGTCACCCATATATATTTGATTCATGGTTCATGAATCTCATTCCTAGTTCCACATCTTTGTGGAAATTGGTGAATGACGTTGCTTCTGTCTAGACATACTATGGGGTCAGGTCATGGAAGCATCCATCAGTCAGGATAGTAGTCACACTGGACATCACTGGCATGTCTGGATGCTAAAACACTGCTAAACCAAGATGTATTTCCCTTATGTAGGGCTTTTCAAGGGGCAGAATCCTAAGGCATCCCACATCAAGTGCAGGGAATTATATGCCATAGGCATGTCCCTAAGGTTTTCCTCAGCTTCCCATGTTTATCACGGGGTATGTAGTGAGTTTAATTTCTAGAGGAGATGGATCATTCTGATCACTACACTGATGGAAGTGAATCAGATGGGTACATCTCTAGGAGGGATCACCTAGAAGGTTCACCAGACAGATGGATCAAAATGCCCAATGTGGACAAATCCTAGGATGGTTGGGTCCCTACAAAGGGGACACCAAATTTTACCATTGGCCAGGATTTAACCTCAAGGAGGCCTCATACGTACCCTGTATATAGAATAGGGATCAGAAACCACGTAGTTCAAGGGGGTGAATGATGGGATCAGGGTGTACACAGTGGAAAAAACCCGAAGACAGGATGGGGCGTATGCGTGGTTAGTATCCCGTTGTAGGAGGGGCCCTCTTGGTTCAATCGTTGTGGATTGTGTGGGGTTTACATGTGGTTAGATGCCTAGGTGGATGGCATGATCTTACCAGGATGTGGATGACCGGGTAAGAACCAGGATGGATGATGGAGGGTTGAATGATGTGGATGGTGAATGAGATGGAATCGTCATGAAGTTGACAGTGATGATGTTCTTGAGCCTTAGGATTTCTTCCTACATATCCTTGTGGCAGTGAATTAAAGTCCACATAGTTCGGTGGGGCGATAGGACACTTGAAGAGGAAACCTATAAGAATGGAAGAATGGATGGGACCTAAAAGAAATAGAACATCAGAGTTGGGTCTTGACCTTCCTGAAACACAAAGGATCAAAGGAGAGACCAGGATGAGACATGAGTGATGGGATTGAACCTCAAGTTGTCTTCCTACATATCCCCGTGGTGGAGAATCAAAGTCCACGTAGTTCAGGAACATGACATAGAATCGGGGTGTACACAATAACCTGAAGACATGCTGGGGAATACATGTTGTTAGTATCCAATAACAAGAGGGACACTCTTGGTTAGAGGAGTGTGAATTATGAGTGGAACATATGTATGGTTAGATTCTTGGGTACTGGTCTACAACCAATAAAGGGTGGACCATGGATGTGGGTCCCAAAAAAGGGGATTCCAAAGTTTGCAACTGTTTATGGTTGAACCTCAGGGAGGCATCCGACATAACCTTTCTTGGATAGAGGGATCAAAACCCATGTAGTTTGAAATCATATAGTTTAAAATCTTGCAGGAAGAAAGGGTCATACAGTTTAACATCATGCAGGATGACGGTGAAGAAACTTGAAGTGTTCGGGACCGATGGATGATGGGATTGAACCACAGGGAGGCTTCCTACGTATCCCTGTGGAAGAGATTCAAAGGCCACAAAGTTCAGGAATGGGGGGGTGGTGGGGATTACACAATGAGGCTGCCCATGATGGTGTCATGGTCGATGCTTACTCTAAGCCCACGTGTGTTATGACCGTGTAAGAAAAAATAGGCAACAAGGATATGATAATCACATTCCAAAAGGTGGATCTGAAAGGAACAGATCAGGGCGTACGTGTGGATAGTGGCCCAGGGATATGGAGATTGGGAATTACTCTAGAATGGGTTCATGATGGTGATAAAGCCCAAAGGGAGAGGGATGGGGTATCAAGAGTCCCCTATTCCCATCTCTCCTCTAGTCATTGTGTTTAGAAGAGGCGTGGAGGAGTAAAGGTGCTAACTCCTACAAGAATGGCTAGGGGATTATGCTAGTATGGTTTCAGTTCCTCATGGGCAGACGTCGTTCTGTACAATGAGGATCTCATTCCATGTGAGGAAGATCTCACTCTCTTAGAGATGAGTGGGTGTAGAAAATGTTTGAAGTGGGGAACCCCACATATATTTCATGGGGAGAGAATACATTTTATTGTCTGGTGTTGGGGATGAGGATGCTGGGTAGTTTAACATCTTGCAGCTCAAATGAGAATGCTTGGAAGTTTAATTTCTGATAGCTCCGAGATGAAGATTCGTTCCCCAGCCCTATGATTTACATAACTAGTTCACTTTAACCCTTGGTGAAGGGAAGACACCTACAATGCCGGGTGGAGATAAGGTTGTGGAGTGATCCATTGATGGGATCGCGTTAGTGTGGCTATGCAAAGAAGAAAATTCCATTACTGTGCCTATACAAAGAATCTTGAGGAAAAGAAACACAACATGAAGCACCACCCAAGGGACCATGAAATCACATTGTACAAATCTGGAGGTCCATAAAGGAGAAGTAAGGTTTGTGAAGAAAATGGTTTCATGGAAAGGGACCTTACAAAGCTATGGTGCTCCACAATGTGAAGAGACTTCTCTAAGGGGTATAATTAACGAATTATAGTGTTCTAGCCTAGGCATGGAGTATACATGTGTATAAAGAGTACTTAGCAATGTTCTAGTTCTTTCATGAAGTAGGACTTCACAGAGCATGGGTTCCTTACAAATTGTGGAATTGCGAAGCAACGTACATTGCGAATCATAGTGATCCTACCTTATCATGGGGTTCACAAGTGCATGGAAAGTACTTCATGAAGCATGAGTGATTTGTGAAGACTTGAGTTCCCATAGAGATATACTTCTTTTGCTATGGACCATGGTATTTGCGAAGGACGTCCAATATTTGAAGAGGGGTTGAATATCAGAAAAGGTAAAGGTATTTCATAGTGCTCAAATACCTTAAAGAGTATATTTTTCAATGTTTCGAAGAGTATAGGGTGTTTCATGATTTGAGAGCTAAAAAGGTGAAAGGTTAGGATATAAATCATTTAGGTTTTGGGGAATCCTTGTATTTTTAGTCGAGAGGTGTCTCAAAGAACATTGTTCAGGTCACGAAGGAATTGGACCTCAAAATCAGAGGCAGATCAATCAATTCCTTGGACTCGCAAAGCTCTTCGCCAGCCACTTTACAGCCCACATAGAGGGCTCTCTCTAGTGTGTCATAGTCATAGTGTTCTCCTTCATCTATTCAATGGAGGCACATATATCTCTCTCAAGTGTGTCATAGTTTTTTATTTCATTGTCATCTTCTCTACGACGACAATAGTGGAGGTATTTTCCACTACATTGCACCGATTGCAGAGCCGGAGGGGCTTTGTGAGGATTCTGTACGGGGATGCTCTGTGAGGTAGGATTCCTTGGAATTTTTGTGTGGTTTGTTTTCCCATGGTAAAAATGTTGGCACCAACAAATTCCACACCTTATAATGGGATCTAAGGAAGAAAAAGGGTTGGATTATAAGGTTACTTCACTAAAATCATGGTAGATCATGAAAAAAAGCAGGGGCACAAAGAGAAGGTCGAGCATGTGACGGATCACCGAACACATAGGGTATAGATAAAAACCTAGTTTTTTTGTGGAGGGAGGGAGGAATGACTGGATAATGAAGTTCTCAGAATAGTTGAATTCCCACTTTCCCAACATGCTCTAGTGCACGAGAGGGTAACTCTAGGGGCGTTGGAATCAATCTGAATAGAGGGCAGTAGAATGTGTGAATCCTGATATCCAAAATTCCAAACATTGTATGGATAGAATGAAAATGAAATATAACTATTTATAGTGTTCGAAACACAATATCCCTATCGTGTTAACCTGAAATGGGGACAAAAAATTAGGGTCAACCACTGACCATGTTCGAAACATAATACCTATATCGACATGCCCTTCAAAAATCTCCCTGAACATTGGCCTAAGATAGCAAGTTAGCCACAGGGTGACCATCCATAATGTTAGGGGGTTCCTTTGGATGTGAAAGGTGGTAGGGACAAATGTAAAGGGACAAATGAAGCATGAAAATAGAGTGAGAGAATGTCCATGCGGAATTCAACAACCTAGATCCTAAATCACGGTGCTTCTAAATGTGTTGATGTTAGAAAAATATTGGTTTTTAGCCCATTTTAAGAGTAATTACCAAAAAGGATATGTAAAGGGGTAAGAGGGGTGCTAATGGACCTGAGGCTGGGCCAGCGGAAAATATGCCAACACAATTTATTATCATGTCATTTGGAAAAGTGATAAAGGTGATCATGAGGGAGGCGCATGGCATGACTGTTGCAAACCTGATGTGAGTGAGGACCAGGGAGGTCCATTCCATGCCACCGACCTCCAAAAAAGATCCTATGCTAAGGTTCCAGATGAAAAGGAATGGGAGAACCTAATAATTCCACGCAGTTTAATGTCATACGGTGAGGAAAAATGCATAGGGATAGGGCCCCTTAGGGGATAACATGGTTTGATAACCAGCCCCGATGTGAATGGAGATCGACGAAATCCACATCCCAATGTGTTCCCCTAATAAATAACCCGCAGGATAAAGAGACAAAATGATGGATGAAGTTGGTGCTGTGCTCTAGGTAAAATGACAGGAAGTTCTTTACATATCCCATGAGGATGGGAATCATGTCGGGCGTAGTTTTCAAAGTTAAGTGTGGTGAGATACAAACATTGGTGAGGGAAAACCTCTCTAGCGGGGAAATGGAAGCATCCCATTATCATCATGGTTCATCCAGAATTTATCTATGGTAGAATCGTAGTTTAAAGTCATGCATTGAGGGTGTGGTTACTCAGAAATGAAATTTGTGGTGTGGTACATATCCTGATATAAATGAGAACCATAAGAGTCCGCACCATACCACATGTTCTCGGTTGGATTCATTAGACCATAAAATAGTGGTGGCCTAACATGGGGTCAAAACCAGTGGAAAGTGCTTAGAAGTTCCTACATATACCATGAGAATGGGAATCAATCCATATGTAGTTTTGGAGGACCCATGTAGTTTAATGTCATATGGTAGGATGAAGAGTGATAGGGGAGATCCCAAATGTGGGAGTACGCAGTGCGACTTTTATAGACCTGACGTGAATGAGGACCAAAGTCGCCCATACCCCACCACATTATCCTCAAAAATATATTATGTTGTGAGACCGAAGATGCAAAAATTTGGGTAGGGCCTGAGACGATTTGTCTAGTCATTCCTACTTATCCCATGAGGATGGGAATCAAGCCACATGTAGTTTTGATAGTGCAGTGTAATGTCTTGTGGTATGAAAGGCACGTGTGGTTCGACTGCACCCATTCACATCTAACCAAAACCACTAAGCCCACTTGAGTCGTGCTCTATGTGGAAAGAAAAGATTAGTGAGGGGATTTTCCTTTTATAGTGAGGCACACATTAGGGGAAATGGAATTTTAGGTGAATGAAGTCCCAATAATATTGACCCGCCTGCATAACGCACATAGATGCACGGAGGGGTAAAAATGAGTGTGTTGGAATTCCAATTAAATAAGGAACTAGAAAGATGTGAATCATGGTTATTTAGATCTAGATTGAAATTATGATGGCATGATGATGGAGGATAACTGGTGACCATGTTTGAAACATAACATTTGTTTCATGTTACCCTGGTGTGGGGACAGTCAAATGAAGTTCGCCCACTGACTACGTATGAAACACAGGACCTGTCGCAGAATGTCGTCCAATGTATTTTGGGGCATTGAACCAGGATGGTAGGCGATCCAATGTTGGATGATACCAGGACATAAAGGGGTTCCATTTAGACTTGTAAGAGGATGGATATGCAAATAAAGGGCTCATGAATCTTGGATATGAAACAAGGGAATGTTTATGTGGAATCCACCACTTTGGGCTCTACACCACAACATATTTGAGTATTCCAATGAGACGTTTCAGATAAAGGGAGTCGAATCCATTTTTGAGGACAAGGGTCTAACAGATGCAACCTCATAGTTTAAGTTCATAGAGTGAACCATTGAGAGGGGACTGGGTTTAATGGGATTTGAGATGGGTGGAGAAGTAACAAAACCGGCAGGGATGAGGACCAAAGAGGCCTTCCATCTTATAACACATTCCTGATGAAAAACCACACATAGTTTAAAGTCATGATTCTTGGACTGGGGTATTCAGTTTAACATTATGCGCAAGGACTAATGAAGGATTTCTAGTACCTGGTGCTTGACCCAATGACTAAATGTCTATGCATTCCTACGTATCACATGAGGATGGTAATCATACCATATGTAGTTCACATGGAATGATCTTTTTTTATTTTTGTAGAACTCAGACCAAGCATGGAAGATACAAGGGAGACACATGGTTAATTTGATGCAAAACCCGACATGAACAAAGAAAGTAGAAGTCCATACTATACCACATGCTCCCAAGGGAAACCTTTGGTCGAGGGACCAAAGGTCAAATTAGGGATGGGCCTGAGACGAATTGTCTGGGCATTCCTATGTATCCCATGAGAATGGGAATCAACCCATACATAGATATGGAGTGATTCATATAGTTTAACGTCATGAGATAAGGATGATTGGATCTATGTTTTAATGACTCTGAGCTCGTATCATAGTTAAAAGGGGCGAGGTAAACACATGGTGTGACTGTTATAAACTCAACACGAATGAGGAAAGTAGAAGTCCACATCACACCATGTGCATCCATGGAAGCTTTTGGGTCAAGGGACCAATGTTGAATATTGGGTTGGGATGGAGGAAAAGTTCCCGGGTGTTCCTACATATCCCATTATGATGGGAATCATTCCACACATAGTTATCAAAATTGATATACTTTAACATTATATGGGACGCCATATAGTAGAATGAGGTTCTAAAGGTAATGTGCATGGTGTGGTAAATCATACCTAACATGAATGTTTATATCAGTCCACACCACACCGCATGAACCTCCAAGGGAAGGGGACCTCAAACCAAGGGTCCAGAAAAGATCAAAGGATATGGGGACGGACCAGAAGAAAAAATGTCTGGGCATTCCTATGTATCACATAAGAATGGGAATCAAGATGTAGATAGTTCTCTAAATTTGTGAAATTTAATATCAAGGTATAAGGATGAGGGGGTATTAGTTTTTGGTCATAGATCTTGGACCAAAAGAAGTGAGATTCCTCCATGTGGGCATAATGTTTGACCAAGTCCCTATTCCCATGTGTGCTCTAATAAATGTGAGAAACATGTTAGAAGAATGTTTTCATAGCATATGGAATGATCAGTAAGGGGAAACGGTGCGGAGTTAATGATGAAACCATGGCATCAACTGTTAACATATAAATGCGCATGGCGAGATAACACCAAGGGTATTAGAATTCAATTAGAACATGATGAAGTGTGAAGGAATGTGAATCACAAGAGAAATATTTATGGTTCAGAGGGGGTGACACAATAATGGAGGATAAGTATTGACCATGTTTGAAACACAACATCCAAATCATGTGTCCTGAAATGTGAACAAACAAATGAGCATCTAACATTGACCATATTCACAACGTAGGACTTGTGTCAAATTATCATTCAAAATCCTCAGGGACATTGTCCCAAGATGGTAGTAGAGCACCTAGGCTTAACATCCATTCCCTTTTGGGGTCCTTTTGGATTTTAAAGATGATGGAAACCCAAATAAAGGGAAATGTAAAGCATGAAAATGGATGAAAACATATTCATGTATAATCTTGCATCCTAGGCCCTAAACCATAATGCATCTGGGCACGTTGGTGGGGCATCAAAAAGGGCCGAGGGGCCAAATTAGGAGCAGGAGAGTCGAGGACATGAGTGGAGGAAAGGGGGTTGGAGGGATCTAAAGATAGAGGTACGTGGCATGGATATTGAAAACCCGATGTGAATGAGTACATAAGACCACACCACACCTCCTACCCCCAGGGAACTTAGGCCAAGGCGCCAAAAGAAAAGTTAGGTTTCAAAAAAATAGGGCTGGACCTGAACACGAAATGTTTGGGTGTTCCAACATATGCCACGAGGATGGGAATCAAGCCACACATAGTTCTGAAAATGCTGTGTGGTTTAACATCCTGAAAAGAATACATGTTGTAGAGCTTAGTTTTTGGTCCTAGAGCTTAGTCCGTAGATTCCCATTTGAATATTGTGTGTAGGGGACAGAAGTTAAGAAAAGTAAAATCCCTGCTCCTACCATCTGGGAGACTATGGGATGACAATAACTATCAAGGATTACTACTGACCATGTTCACAACACAATATCCATCTCGTGTGAGCTAGAATGGGAACAAAAAATTGAGCATAAACCGATGGCTATATTCATAACGTCGGACTATTGTCAAACTTTCATTCAAGATCTTTCAGGATATTGTCCCCAAATGGAAAGTGAGACAAGGTGGTGTGAGACAAGGCCGTTAAAGAGGGTCCTATTAGATGTGAAAAAATGATGGATACCCAAATGATGGGATGTGTAAAGTGTGATGGTACCCGTGTAGTTTAACATCTTGTAGTAAGGATGAGGGATGATAGAGGGCTGTCTCAAGGGGATGTGTGCATTATGGTAGAAATAGCCCAACCTGATGTAGGACATAGATTCCATACCACACCACACAATCCTCCGTGAGGACTCAGGCCAAGAGGAAAAAAAGGTCGAGGGACCTGATGTTGGGCCATGGATGAAAATGTTCAGCGTTTCTATGTATCCCATGAGGATGAGAATCAAGCCATATGCAGTTCTGAAATGTCATGTAGTTTAACATCATATGACATGGACATGTGATATCTTAGTTTAAGGATGTAGTGCTCAGACCATCTTCCATTTTATCACTATGTACGATGATGGTGGCGGTTTAACATCCACTAGGATGAGTGTAGGTATTTTAACATATTGTAGGATGGTAATACAGTTTAGTGTCATTTGGGATGAGTTTTGGGTGGCTTTACATCCTTCATCCTGGATGGACCACACAGTTTGACATCGTTCAGTAAAGATAGAATAGTTTAAAGTCATTTGGAACTATTGTGCAAAATACTGCCTGAGGAATTTTGCATCGGTTAGAGGAGTAATATTCTCACTATCTATAGTGACCATGGAGTATGCACTATTAGGGTAAACCTTGTGGATGATATAAGGCCCCTCCCATTTGGGATCTATCTTTGGCGGCTTCTTCCCAGATATCATCAGTGTTTTTAGGGCCATCACCATCTAACCTTTTATGAATGAATAGAGGTGAACATTCATATTGAAATCTTTGTCTATCTTGTTCTAATACCTCTCCAGATTGTGTAGGGAACACAGACTGTTATCGTCAAGTGATTCCAGTTCAACCAGACAGATTTCAACTACTTTTTCTAATGCTTTATGATCATAGATGGCTATGCGCAATGAATGTAACTGAATCTCGATGGGTATGACTATCTATGTTCTCTACACCAGGTAATATGGTGTCACCTTGGTGGAATTATGATCCATCCTTCGGTACGCCTAGAGAGCATTGGAATTTTCATTCAGACAACTCTTCTTGTTCTGACCAACTATCTTTTGCAAGATATTAGATATGGTTTTGTTGAATGCTTTGATCTACCAATTTTCTTGTGCATGTCAGTAAGAGGTATGATTAGAACAAATGTTGTACTTGGACTACAATTTCGTCAGTTCGGCTTCCTGGAAGTTGGAGCAACAATCAGTAAGTATGAAATGAGGCACATCGAATTGATGGTTTATATTGGATCCTATGATGTCGATGATAGAATTGTCCTTGAATTTTAGGAGAAGAATTGTTTCTTCTTATTTGAAAAAGAATCTACAGTGGTTATGATGAACCTGCACTGGTGAGCTGTTGTTAGTGGATATGGTCCCATGACATCGAGTCCCCAGACTGCAAAGTTCCAAGAGTACATGGTAGTATGGAGAGGTTCTTGTGGCCGATGCAAAAAATTATAATCGATCTAACATTCATAGAACCTCTTGGGGAACTTGATATAGTCACATATCATAGTGGTCCAAATGTATCCAAATCTTCAGATCCAATGAGAAAAGTTTCAGCCTAGCTTAATGAGCCCCACAAGAACCAACATTGACTCCTTTCATGACGTGAGAAATTTCATGTCCTTGAATGCAACAGAGGAGAATACCATCAAACCCATGTTTGTAGAGGATATTCTCAAGACTGGGACCACTCTGGAGGGTGAGATTCATTGTTCATTATCGGATTCTCTCACGCTCCGCTCGATCTTCCAGGATATTACCATGTATGAGATACTTGATAAAGGGGGTCCCCCAGTCATAAGTCACTTCTAATACCTTGGAATGAGGTCCTTGAGGTTTTTATGTGGAGGCATCTGTAGTAAGGTGGCTTACCTGTAGGCTATCATCGTCATCCAGAGTGACAGGAGTGATGAATCATCGATTAACCACATGGATAATCAAATAATCATGGTTAGGCTCTGCAAGAGATATGAGTAGGCTAGCCAAGGAATTAGCTCGACCATTCTGTGATTGAGGGACATGATTAAATTCTGTCTGGGAAGGGAACTGGTCAATCACATAGCAAGAACGATCTAACAATGGTACGTGCTCTGGCTTCCTGATGATGTAGTCACCATTGATCTTCTTGATGACTAGTTCAGAGTTCCCTTTCACCGGAAAGTGGGGAACATCGATCTCAAGGGCTATCTTGAGATAATTGATGAGAGCCTGATACTCTACATCGTTGTGGGTATAGACTTATGACAATAGTAATGAATATGGAAAGACAGATTGTGTAGGTGTTATGAAGATGATACTTGGGTCCACTCTGTTGAGTATGGGGTCATTGAGTTTTATGTGGGTAGGGCTTCAGGAAGCTCCATCAAAGTTCATTTTCCAACAAGGAATGGATTGATCCATTGAGAGGATGGATTCATCTGAAATGTCAAGATCCATATCCTAGTCTGTGGGAGATGGATGGGTGACCAGAAAGTCTTCCAACACCTATCCCTTGATAACATTTTGGAAAAACATGATGTCAAATAGTTGAAGGATGACTACCCAACAAGATAGATGGCCTCTCAACATGGGGAAGTTCAGAATGTACATCAACGGATCCACTCAAGACAATATTTGTATCTCATGGTTCTGCAAGTAATGTTATAATTTATGCACTGCAAATACTAGCACGAGCAAGCTCATCTTGACAGAGGAGTATCTGGTCTCTCTATCGAGGAGCATGCAACTAAGATAGTAGAAACTATTCCCTATTTCCTTATTTTTCTTCTGGGTGAGAAGGGCACTGAGGAACCATTTTATAGTGGTCACATAAAGGACTAGAAACTTTCTAGAATTGGGTGGTCTCAAAACTAGAATTTGTATCTGGTACTACATGATTTCCTTAAAATAAGTCTAACACTCCTCATCCCACTAATTATAGGCACCTTTTTTCATGAGCTAGGAAAAGTGCATACACTTTCCAGCCATATTTGTGATGAATCTACATATATAGTAAAAGTGTCCTTGAATGATTCAAAGTTCCAAAATGTTTCTTGGTAGAGACATCTGACTAATGGCCTTGATCATTTCCGGATTGATCTCACTGACTCTGTTTCTGACAATAAAATCGATAAAATTTCCAGAGGTGACCCAAAAGCCGCACTTTAGGGGGTTCATCTTCAGATGTTGAGAATGGGGGATGCCAAACACTATCTCAAGATTTTATATATGGTCTTGATGGTGGTGAGATTTAAATACCAAATCTTCCATGTAGCATTCCACCAATGTCCTATGGATTAGCTTGAATATGTGGTGCATGGAATGCTTATAGGTGGAAGCTATATTCTGTAAACCGAAGGGCACTACCTGGTGATAGAAAGTACCCTATGGTGGCCTGGAGTTAGTAGAATATTCATTCTCAGGGTCCATTCAGATTTTATTATACGTAGAATACCCATCCATGAAGGAGAGAGCCTCGAACCCAGCGATGGCATCAATCAACACTTCTGTCATAGGAAGGGGAAAGTCATCCTTTGGAAAGTGACAGTTGAGATCCTATAAGTCTATGTATAATTTGATCTATTATTTAATTTTTGTAATGGGAATAATGTTATCTACCCATCTAGGGTACTGGAATTCCTTGAGAAATTTTTTTTGATGAGTTTATCATCCTCGACCTTGACCATGGCACTGTGAGAAGGGCGCATCTTTTTGAGAGTCTATCGGAACTCATGATGATATACTGGGAGAATGAGATAGTGTACAATGACATGAGGATCTATCCCAGGATTTTTTTTTATAAATCCATGAAAATAAATCATGATACTGCCTAGAAAAATCCATGTGTTGTTGTTTCTCTTCTACAGGCATAATGACACAGATCATGGTTGGATTAAGATCTGTCTCGGTATCGAGGTTCACCTATACCATTTCATCAATCATGGTGTAGAATCCCTATTCGAATGCGGGATTAGAATGTTCCAAACCGTCTACATCATATATGGCAAGATTATCATTGGAAGGAGTTAATTTCTTCTATTCGACAGATCCTGACAGACACTGGAGCTATATTGGGCGGTAGTGGAAACCCCATCAGGGGAATCCTGCACTACTGAAACTATGGTGATAATTGATGTTGAACTGATCCCATCTAGCCTACGACCCAAGGGTCCACATTTGATGAATTGAAAGAAATAGTGGCGTGTCGTCTTGAGCCATTATATCCCATCCCTACAGAATAATAAATTATAACGTATTATCGTTACCAGTGGGTGGACATATCAATACCTTATAAGAGTATAGGGATTTGGGATCAACGAGCCTGATTTGTATTGGTATACGAGGTGATATTATGAATTTATTTTGAAATGGGAATGAACTTCCTCTTCATTTCGGAGACTATAAAACATTTCCCCAAATATGGCTTTATGGCCTCCAATCAGTGGATCGGGAAAATGTAGGCATCATCCAGGTATGTCCACTGGTCAGTCATAGCAATAGCGTGTTCAAACATGTTAGCCTGAATCTTCTTGTCATTTCTCTTGTAATATTTGGCATCCAAGTAACGGGATTAACAAGTAGAAAAGGGAGACACATCACCTTGAAGTAAACCTACTTGACCATTAAGGGAGTACTTAAGACATTTGTGATATAAAGAAGGGACAGTCCTGTATAGGTGGATCCATAGCCTACCCATCACTATGTTGTAAGAGGTGTCTTGGGAGACAACCATGAACCTAGTTCTGGAAACTAGGCCACTGAAATGTGTCTTCGAGTGAATATTTCTAATTGGTGTCTTCTCCATCCAGTTATAACCATGAATTTTAACGTCATAGGAACCCAGATCTTCCTCAGACAGTCCCATTTTTGGGAGTTTCTAGGTTGGGATATGGTTGTTCCTAGAGCCTCCCATGTCTACAAGATAGCGGCGGACCTGTACGCCATTGAAATGTAGACTGATGTATAGTGTGAGAATGTTCCCCTATATCGGAGAAACTTCATTTTCCTAAGAAGAAGAGATGATGGCCTGACATTATGCATGCTCTACTATCTCAGTGTGGAAGTTTTTTGTTTCTGCTACCTCTGTCTCAAATTAGATGGTGATTTTAAGGCTTCTTTTAAGGATTTTCACATATCATCTGATAGGAATAGAACCTTGAGGATATATATTTTCATAGGAATACTGGCATGATGCTTGAGGATATCATAAATTCATGCCAGACATAAAATTCTAATGAAGGGAGGTCGATCTGTAGTATGAGGTTTGATGGGCACGGCTGGTTGAACCAGCTGCTGACTAGTACTGGGAATGTCTCGCTTCACACCAGCTAAAACACATATAGTGATTACCAGTAGAGGTCCATATGACTGAGGTCTATCCATGACAGGATGTGGATAACCATAGCATAGTCGCGGTGGATCTTCCTGATCAAGTATCACAAACGGTGGTGGTGGCATATTTGGTGAAACGAGATGATATGGATTCGCTTGCAGAGCTCTACTATGGTCCTACTGTCTGGTCTTGGTAGCATTCATAGCTTGGTAGGAAGAATATACCAATGTATTCTGATGACTCACATAACCTTAGATCTATCGACGCTCTCATCGATTGGGGAGGTTGGGAGGATCAGTCCATCACTCTTCATTGTTGGGAACCGTGTAGGGGTTTACCTGCTCCATGATGTTAACTGAAGCATACCCTTGACCACCACATGATGAATCCTCTATCCCAGTGTGGATTCTGGGGGAGAATTCTATCTACGGGGGCATGAAATCACTATGAGTATGGGATGATGATGGAATCAGTGAGGGACTTTCCTCTCCCTTGTGTTGTTGATGTTTTCTCTTCTGGGAAGAGGAAGGATGAGATGTTAATGAAAAAGTAGCGTCTACAGGTAATGCAATGACAAGTGAAAGGTCGAGCAGATTCAAACATGCATGAATAATACCATGGGCATGGGAGACTTTTTTTGGCACATCTGGTCAGCATAAATTTTAGACCCATAGTTAGAAACCTTATGCAATTCACCCTTGCTATCACTGTCAGGATTTATAAACACACATGCCACCTACTCCGGTGTTGGACCCAACCAGAATATGTTGTTATTGACCAAATCTTGGATCCAATATTTAATCATGTAGCACTACTTGAGGTTGTTCTAATGGATCTAGTGATTTGGGTAGTAATTGGGGAGATCAGTGATATCCACCTCATCGGGTCTCTTACATTTTGGCAATTATAGGATATCTGGGTCTAAGGCACTTCAAAAATAACTAGGGACCTAAGCCTCATTAAATGTGTAGGTACGGTTCCTTCTCTCTGAGAAGGGGGATCTAGGAGCTAGGACCTAACGAGTGGCTGGAGGAGCCTGTATAGGAGGTGGAAACTAATTTTCTCGGCTAGGTGGAGGCAGCGTGTTACATGGGGGAACCTACCGATTATGAGGTGGGTGCTACGGGCCAGAGGCTGTTCCGGAGGTAGTGGCCCTCGATGAGGCTATAGATGTGTTACCACTGGTAATAACTCTAGCTATCTATGGGGGTCTATTTTTGATATTGTGGCGGGCTCATCCTTAGCGGCTCTTCTCACGACAACTACTGAAGGTGATGGATGTGCCTTCTTGGTTTGCAGTAAATATTTCTCTATACTCCGGGCTTCATTAGAAAAATCCAGAAATCCCCCCCCCCTTGGTAGCTATGAGATATTATAAAAGGCTCCAATTTAGTATTGAAATTCCCTGCACACATTGTTAGCATTTGTTCTTGAGTCAGTTATATATCAAGGAAGTACATGAGGCCTTTCCACTTGGCGATGAAGTCCACAACGTGCTCTTGAGGCCTCTACTTGCATGTGAAGTGGTTAGCAGTACTCATATTCTGAGGGGCGGAACTGAACTGGTAATGAAAATTCCAACTACGGTCCTCCAAACAGGCTATTGAACCGATGTGAAATGTTTTAAACCAGAAAAATGTGGTCCCTTATGACGTCTGTATGAAACACTAGAGTTTGGCGGACTCTTATTGTGCTGGAGTTCTTATCATGGGTCCACACCTTGAGAAAAGGTTAGGCAAATGCTACAGCGGATCAGTGGTCCCATTAAAGGGGGCGGGGGTAACATTTCTAAAACCTGGGGGTGATGGCATATCATTCACTCATGGTGGATATGGATTTCCATCAGGTGAGATTTCCACTTGTTGGGTTTCCAAATCATGGAGGTGGAAAATGATCGTGGCCATCAGATCATCTTAG
Organism: Viscum album; assembly: GCA_963277665.1. Taxonomy (NCBI): domain Eukaryota; kingdom Viridiplantae; phylum Streptophyta; class Magnoliopsida; order Santalales; family Viscaceae; genus Viscum; species Viscum album. Next base: position 1,434,047,376 of record OY728145.1, read on the forward strand.
TGGGGATTCTTCTCTTGAAAAGGATCTCTAACCACCAGTGAATTGGAAGGTTCTTCAACATGGTATGTTGGACTAGTGGCTCATAGAGAAGCTGGTGGGATGACTTGTAGGACTACCCGAAGAATGACCTATAGAGCCGCTAGGGGAACCTAAGTTGGGTCCCGATGAGGGTTATCATGTAAATCAGATAGATTTTGTGATGCATATAATCCTTTTTATCATAAAAATCAGATTCTACCCTGTCCATATGGATATGATGGTGAAGGTCACTCAAAGGAAACTCACCCAAGAGAGGTTGTACCTGCACCTACTGCCCCGATCAAGGATTAATGTAATCTAGTTGTTGTTCCACAACACGTTCAATGATAATTTCATCGACCATATTTTTATGTTACGCGAGATTTTGATACAACACAACCATTTAGTTGTCTTTTTCCATATTTTTCAATAATCTAGATGGGTCAAAAGTTTTGATGGCCCCAATGTGTTCTTTACCCTTATTGGGCTCACGATTGAAGGGTAATGAATCAGAAGGGGAAGGAAGGCCCAGTAAATTTCTTTACTGGAGATTATCCCTTCCCAAAGGATCCAACAGGTGTGGCACCACCTTGATTGGTACGTTCTCTTCAATGATTCCAAGCTCGGTTTCCTCCTCTGATGGGTCAGCCATATTAACTATGGATGTGCCTGGAGGAATACCCTCAATATCACATGGAACGTTGGGTTGGTGCCAGATAGGACTGAAATGAAGGGCAGTATACTACCCCCAAACATAGATCTGAACAAGGGGGAATCCTCCTGAATAATTTCTTTTAGCACTACAATGATCTGGTCATATCGTTTCTAGATGGTTTGATGATGACCGGGAGACTCAAGGCACTGAGCAATGGGGAGAATAGCCAAGTCGAACATGAAACAATGCGGGCCAATGTCATCAATGTGTTACTAGCATTTGGGGTAAGCTACTCATTGATGAAGGATAAAGAAGTGTATTTCCCAGAGGGTTTGGTGGAAGCACATGACCTCCTCCTGGGTAAGAGATTCCAGAGTACTGAAGTTCACAGTTGCAACTGGCTAGAACATCTCTTGGAATTGGTCCACTACGAGGATGTACTACAATATCCTCAGATAAAACTCGAGATCTGGCCCTTGGTATCCTCACTCATCGACTGGGGGCTATTGAGGGAATAAAAATGACATTGAAGAGGAGCATTGCGATGGTAGAATAGATGGTGGAGAATACAGTGCGTGGGCTGATAAGCTGCTGCATCTTATAATATCTATTGAAGAATGCAATGATTACACCACCACATCCCGATAATATGGACTAATGACCACAACTCCCTGTGAAGGGGTTTCAGTTACTGAAAGTTGGTCATGTTGTTTCTCATCCCCTATTGGTCCCCATAACATCTATTTGTGGTCTTTTGTTGAGGTAGAGAATGATCTTGTTGACGATAAGGAGGATTTCAAGGCTAGTACAGGGAAAGAGGTCAAATATTCTTCCTCTCGTATGTATTTTCAGAGGGATACCGGGATCCGGTGGAACTGAAATTCTGGAAGGATGAGGATTATATGCCTTGTCCCTATCCCAGCCCCCGACACAGAAGATCACAGCGAGGGTTCCATCTCCAAATCGATCTCTGTTTTAGAATCAAAAAATCATAAGGGTTTAATCACAATTTGGAACATCCCCGAGTTTTTCCATTGGAAGTTGTGACCCACCCTCCTTCTCCTTGATGGTTCCTTAGAACATGGTAGATTTTTCACATGGGGGGATCCTCCATTTAGATTGGTGCAAGAGTGTGGAGGACCTTCGTCTGCATTGGATGAGATATGAGGAAAGCCTTCATATCGGCTGATTCTGATGCAGAGAGGACCTCTGATCTAATGAGGTGGGGTAAGAGGTGTACCCAGACAAATATCAAAGGTAACAAAGGAAGGATATTTATGTCATATAGTGATGGAGTGGAGAGGGCCTTCACTAGAACTGGTAAACGAATGGGGAGGACCTCCATGGTGGCCGCCCAAAATGTGGGGAGGTCCATTGTGTCAGTCAGCCTTGATAGTAGCAGTACGTAGAGGGCCTTCATAATGATAATACTAGATATTATAAGGACCTCCGGGTTCACCTTAGATGCAGTGGGGAGGACCTCCAATTTGTTGTTGGCTGGCATGGGGAGGACCTCTTCTGAAATTGATGAGCACATGGAGATGGCCTCCATGTTATTTGGATACTGGGGAAGGAATACCTTCATGTGGAAAACATAAAAAGTGAGTGAAATTCTCATACCTGAGGCTAGGATCACAGGGAGGACATTCGTGCTGAATTTTGATGAAGTGGGGAGGGTCTCCCCCAGAGTTGATGATAGTGGTATGAGGAGGACCTCCATACTGAATGAATGAGTGGGGGGAAACTCTACTCTATAGGATACTAGTACGAGGAGGACCTACATACTAGATGAAATCATCATGGGTCGGCCCACAGTGTGTGCTGCATGACCAGGTAACCAGGAGAGCCAATTCAACCTTCTCGCAAAGTGGCTAGTGCCTCAAATTTGGTCAGGTTTAGAAGTGTCCATGCCCTGTAACTGGGGGTTTCCGTTGCCAAATAACGATAGAGGGATGATAGCTCAGGTTAGTGGTGGATTGGGAAATTGAAGATGAGGACGATGGTGCCCCTTGGTTGGCATACTCCAAAGCCTATACCCGACATTGATGTCGGGTCAGTTAAACTGATGCCGGCTATATAGGGAAATGGACCTCCTGCTCTTTTGTCTGTAGGACCGGATGGTGATGCTGATGCAGTTTGGTAGGATCCCTACTTGGAGGCTCCCTAGATAAAGTCATAGCCAGGTGGACCTATAAATCCTTTACTTTGTCAGCTTAAGGGAGTGTGTCGTATGAGAACTCTAGGGATAGGATCCCAAAGATGTTGATGGTCGGAGTGGGGAGGAGTATCTCCCTATGCGGCCCTTGGGGTCAGTGGTGCAGAAGGGGCACATAGGCCTCCATGTCATGGCGAGCCATGTACCTCATAGACATGACCCCTTCCTACTCATATCATCGAACAAGTGTATCAATCACCCTCCTCTGAATAAATTCAGAGGGTGAGAGGGGGCATGCGAGCCTGGTAGATATGGGGCATGGGATCCAACGTGGAGGAAATGGATCCATGGGGAATTGTAGAGTACGCAATGCCCCTCCCCCTATATCTGCAAAAGGGAGATGATCAGTTTTATATAGCTTGATCTTGGGTCCTGTGAAGTAGGGGAATTCAAAAAAAAGTACAGAAAATAGAAAAGTGATGCCCAGTGTCCCAACTCTCTTCAATCTTCCATGGATGGATAGAAAGATCCATGCTGACAATGTCGCAGACCAGGATTTACAACGACTAGCTACTCCATCTTTGGTTTGTTTCACGCCAGGCCCACTATTTTTTTGGGAGGACTTGGCACCAAATAGATGGATCTGGTGCCACACATATCTATTGATTTCTCAAACTACACTAATCTCCATATTAATGAGAAGATTCATGTTAGGATCACCATTTATATTTACAACACATTCTATGAGGTGCATGTCTTCGTGCTACGAGGCAATGGATATTGCCCCGCATTCCCAATTTCCAAAGGCAGGTGGCATCTATTACTTATTCAGGGACATTTATTCTTTAATATAAATTGGATGGTGGTATTTCGGTCTCTCCTTCGGTGTATTCCTCCTCATAAGTCGTTGCTTAGTCCGGTTCTCCCTAATAGATTTGAGTCATGGTTTGTGAATCTCATTCCCAATTCCACATCATTGTGGACACTTGTTAATTACACCACTTTTTTCAAGACATTCGAAGGGATCAAGTTAGGGAAGAAACCATTGGTCAGGGGAGTAGTCACGTTGGACATCACTGGTGTGTTTGGACATTGAAACACTAGTACACTTGGATTTATTTACCTTATGGCAGGGCTTCTTGGGGGTAATGATTCCAGAGGCATCTCACGTAAAGTGCTGGGAATTATATACCATAGGAATGTCACTGAATTTTTCCTCATATTTCCATGTTTAACTGGGGGTGTGTCATGAGTTTTACATCACACAGAGACCGATTGGGTTGATCAAAGCACTGATCGAAGTGGACTAGATGGGCACATCTCTAGGACGGAGAACCTGGAAGGTTCACCAGATGGAGGTATCAGAACGCCCAATGAGGACTGATATGAGGATTCTTGGGTTTTTACAAATGAGACACAAAGTTTTTCCATTGGACAAGATTGAACCTCATGGAGGCCTGCAACATACCATGTATAGAGGACAGGTATAAAAACCCTTACCACTTAAGGGGGTGAATGATGGGATCAGGGTGTACACAATGGACAACAACCTGAAGATATATTGGGGCATATGTGTGGTTAGTGGCCCATCACAAGAGGGGAAATATTGGTTGGATTTTTATGGATTGTGTGGGGCTTACGCATGGTTAGATTCCCAGGTGGATGACATGATCTTACTGGGATGTGGCGTCCTGAGTAAGAACAAGGATAGATGACAGAAGGTTGAGTGAGGTGGATGGTGAATGATATGGAACTGTCATGAAGATGACAGTGATGCCGAGATTGAGCCTCAGAGAATCTTTCTATATATCATTGTGGTGGGGATTCAATGTCCACATAGTTCGGTGGGGGTGATGGGACACCAGAGGAGGATGCCTATAAGAATGAGTGTATGGATGGGACCTGGTGTAAATAGAACCTCAGGGTTGGGGTATAAACCTTCTAAAACAAAAAGACTAAAGGGAGATAATAAGATGTGATATGAGTGATGGGATTGAACATCGTAGAGGCTTCCTACATATCCTTGTGGTGGAGAATCAATGTCCATGTAATTTATGAATGAGGCATATAATCGGGGTTTACACAAAAGACAACAATCTGAATACATGATGGGTCTTACGCATGGTTAGAATCCCATTGCAGGAGGGACACTATTTTTTGGAGGAGTGTGAATTAATTTTGGGGCTTACACATGGTTATCTACCCAATTACTGGTCTGAAACCACTAAGGGATGAACCACGGATGTGGGTCCCAAAAAAGGGGATGCCAAAGTTAACCATTGTTTGGAGTTAATCCTCAAGGAGGATTTCTACGTACCTTTTCTAGGATACATGGATCTAAACCCTTGTAGTTTGAAATCATATAGTTTAACATCATGCATGATGAAAGGGGAATACATTTTAACATCATTTGGTATGAGGGTGAACCGACTTCAAGTGGTCGGGACTGATAGGTGATAGTCTTGAACCTCAGGGAGGCTTCTATGTATCCCTGTGGTAGAGAATCAAAGTCCACATTTTTCAAGAATTGGGGGGATGATAATTACACACTGAGGCATCCCATGATGGTGTCATGGTTTATTCGTACTCTAAGACCACATGATTCATTGTTGTTGTGAGAAATAAGAGGTAACAAGGACCTGAAAATCACGTCGTGAAAGGTGTGTCTGCAAGGTTTAGGGCAGGGATTACTCATGGTTAGTAGCCCATGGAGATAGATATTGATACATACTACAGGATGGAATCCTAATGAAGATAAATCCCCAAGGTAGAGGTACATGGTATCGAGATTCCCATGTGTATGTCTCTCCTCTAGTATTTGCGCTCAGAAGAGGTGAGGAAGAGAAAATGTGCTACCTCCTACAAGAAAGGTTAGGGGATTACACCATGATGGTTTCCCTTTTCCCATGTATAGATGAAATTCCATGAAAGAAGGATCTCATTCAATGTGAGGAAGATCTCAGTCCCATGGAGATAAGTGTGGGTGGAAAACGTTTTAGGCGGCGAACCACCCATATATGGAACAGGGCGACGATATAGTTTAACGCCATGTTCTAGTGATGAGGATGCTTGGTATTTTAACATATTGAAATTTAGATGAGGATTCATTGCAATTTAACTTCTTGTAGCTCAAATGATGGGGATTCATTCCCCACCCCTTAGACGTACTAAATTGGCCCACTTTAACCCTTGGTGAAGGGAAGACACCATCAATTCCATATAGAGATGGGGTTGTGGAGTGATCCCTTGAGGAAATAACATTAGCATTTATAGGTGGAGAAGAAATATCCATTAGCCTGTCTATGTGAAGAAGAATGAGGCAATGAAACACAACATGTAGCACCGCCCAAGAGAATTTTAAATCACTTCATACAAACCTGGAGGGTTATATGGTATAATTAGGGTTTTTGATGCAATGAGGTTCACTGGATGGGACCTTCAGAAGCTATGGTGCTCCACAAAGTGGAGAGACTCCCGAAGGGGTATGCTTCATGAAGTAGAGTGGTCTATACTGGGCATAGAGTATACATGTGTATAAAGAGTTCTTGACGAAGTGCAAGTTCCTTTGTGAAGTAGGACTTCATGGAGCATGGGTGCCTTGAAAAGTGTAGCATTTCAATGTAATGTACTTTGAAAAGAAAAATGATCACACTTTAGAATGGGGTTTACCTGTTCTTTGAAGGTAATACATGAAGCACATGTGCTTTGTGGTGACCTGAGTTCCCATTGGGATCTACTTCATTTGCGATGGCTGGTGGGCATTGCTGAGGGAATCCTTGCTTGAAGAGGGGTTGAATATGAGAAAAGGGACCAGTATTTCCCAGTGCTCAAAAACCATGAAGGGTTCATTTTTTTCAATGTTTCTTAGAGTAGAGGGTGATTCATTATTTGATGGATGAGATGGAGAAAGATCAGGGTATCAGTCCTTTGGGTTTTGGGGAATCATATTATTTTTAGGAAAGATGTGGCGCAAAGCTCAGTGTTCTGGTTGCAAAGGAATTGGACCTTGAAATCGGGTTAGATTTATCATGTTCCTTAGACTCACAGAGATATCCATCAGTTTTCTTTGCGACGCTCACATAGGGCTCTCTCTAGTGCATCGTATTCGCAGAATTCTCCATCAGCTACTCTGCGTCCACACAATGCTCTCTCTCAAGTGCATCGTAGTCGCAGAGTTATCCATTAGCTGGTTCGCGATGGCCGCATATGAGGCTTTTATTACTGCTCCACGTTGATCACATAGCTGGATGGGCTTTTCAATGGTTATATATGATGCTACTCTATGATGCATGCTTCTTTGGATTTTTGGGGGGTTGTTTTTTCCATGTTACAAATTTTGGTGCCAATAGACACCCATAGAAAATTTAAATCGGAATATAATACTCTTATACATCATTAAAATGTTATATATTACTAAAAAATTCGTGGAACACTATAAATCACTCAAATTATATTACTTTTATTATTTCTACAATTATTTATTATATTTTTTAATAATTGAATAATTATCGTATTATCATTGTGAAATCATTTAAGGTAATTATTCTGTCTCTAAAATTTTAAATATATTTAATTACTAATTTAATTATTCATTAAATAATCATAAATATTCATTCAAAACTTTCTTTTATCCCTTTATGAACACATGAGATATGTTTTAAACTAAGAGAGTGACGTTTTGAAACATATGTTTTTTTAAATATTATAAAAGTCATTTTCATTGAAAAGTATCTATTAAAAAATTAAATTTCAAGACTAAGGTGATAAGGTTTATATTTCCATCATCAAATAGAAATTTAGATGAAAAATAGTGACCTTAACACTAATCTTTATCCTGGATTAACCGAAGTTACCCTTTACTAGGGTGATAAATGCTACCATAGCTAATATTTATAATGCATAAAAATAAAAGAAACCTATTTACAAAATTTTAACCACTTAATACAAATATGGAATCCATTTTACCAAATTCATCACCTATAAGTTGTAGATATTAATTTAAAGTAAGCGTGAAATATACAGAAAAAAACCCGTTTTAAAAAAAAATTAGTTTTTAACAATAAAACTGGGTTATATTTTATCCCTTGCATTCTAAAAATATTAGATGAATGTTAAAAAAAAATTTAATATATAATAAACACATTTCATTAAAATCATTCTTCAAAATTGATTAATTTTATTTTTTAATATAAACACATTTCATGCATAAAATGAGTTCAAAAAAATTCTTCTTTTCCTTTCAAATGATTTTTATTTATATTTATAATAAAATAATAACCTATTAATTTATTTTAGAAATGTGAAAACAATAAATTTTTTAATATTTAGTTATTTTTATTCATATCTTCCAATTTAATAACTTGGATATAATATTAATCAATATTAAGATTTATTTAAACTTGTGGTTTCATGTAACACTAGATATTGAAGAGAATAAATTGATTTAAAAATAAGTATATCATAAAATCATTGGTTTTACATTCCTCCATACTTTAAAAAATTGTGTCCATTATATTTTAAAATTTAATCTTAAGAACGTATTTGGGTAGTTATTCATCATAATTTATTCATGTTCCCACATCACCTATTTTATCTTGTGAATTTCCTCAATTACCTTTTCCATTTGAGTCATTTTATTCCTGAACACCTATTATGTAGTGTCCAAAATCTAGATAGGCTCTTTATATTATGATAAATCAAGTTCTAATTCTATTTTTTCATGAGGTGATCAAATTCATCAGTTCTAGCATGTACTTATTTAACAATGATATATAGAACACATGATGTACATTAGAGATACAATGAAGAATTTCCAAATAGTAAGCTAAAACACAAATTATTTATTGGATTTCAAAAGGACCTATGTATCTGGGACTCAGTTTCCCTTTCTTACCAAACCTTTTGACAACCTTTTATGGAGATACATTAAACAAAACATTGTATCTTAATTGAAATTTAAAATAATTCCTCTGGTTATTAGAATAACTATTTTTTCCTAATTTTAACTACTCTAAAATGTGTTTATATATCCCTTACCTTTGTCATTATCCCATCAACATGTTATGTTCCTACAATATTCCTTCACCAAATTCATCCCAACAAGTTGGAGAACAACATCTATTTCCATATAATGATTCATATGATGCTACTTGAATACTTGAAATGATGTTATTGTTATAGTAGAGCTCTGCCAAATGAAAATATTGATTCCAAAATCCTTTAAAGTCAAGTGATAATGACATCAACATGTCTTATAATGTTTGTAAAATATTTCCAAACAATCCTTCTCTTTGAGGATGATATGTGGTGTTGAAATGAAGCTCGATATCAAGATCATTCTAATTACTCATCCAAAACTCAGATGTAAAATGTGGATCATGTTAAGACACAATTTATTGAGTCGAGCCTTGATGTCTTATAACATCATTAATATTGAGTCATTCAAGGTACTATAGAGGCAAATCTTCATTATAGTGTTCAAATTTGTAGATTCAATAGGGCGATCAACAATAACTCATATTTCATAATTATTTCTATGAGTATTTAGTAGTACAGTTGTCATGAACCGAATCTGATCGCCACCAAAACTGGCACCAAACCCCGCCCAAGACAAGGACCGTAGGGCGTTCCCAATCCCCAGGGGCTGGTACAAGTGCCCAGGTATCATAAAATGAGAATTGGGAATGATTTACCCATGTTTATAAACATAAAAAAACAAAAGAATCCAATATAACAAATCTGGATTTTTCAAACCAGACAATGTTTTACGAAAATTCAGAAATGAATTACATAGTCTAAAACAACTAAACAAGACTATAACAAAGGTAAAAAACCAGAAATGAACAGCCCAAGAACCTCAACATGGTAAGAGGCATTACCTTCAAGCCATATCCACAACACTGCATCATGAATGACCGGTGAAAACCTGATCTGTTGGCACAAAAGTTGTACCCAAACCTGTGACAAAAAAATTCAACCAAGTCTACTTACACCCAAGGGTCTAAGTAGGGTGTGAGGAAATGCCCAGTAGGATACAAACACTAAGTGATTCCATGTTATAAACATTCAAATACAAAAATCATGCATGTTTTCAAAAACATGTAATTTCTAGTTTAAATTTCTAAAAGATGCAACTTAAAAAAATCAGTTTTCAAGTGGGATAATTTAAAGAATCAACACTTTTAAAATAAATTCAAAAGTTGCTGATTTTTTTCAGCCAAATATAACTTATTATGATGGTAAGTATAAAGGATCCAATGCGCACAACCAATAGGAAATAACCCCAAGTCACTAGCTAGCTATGGGTCCCAGGTACCTTTTATCTATGTGAGAGTAACCACATAAAATATCCATTCTTGTGAATGAGCCACTAGTAGGGAACATACCCATAACCTAGGGGTCCCCAATCATCATCATTATAGTTTAGTTAGAGTCGTAAGTTTCAATCATTCTAAGTGAAATTGAGGCTAAACCCCACAGATTCACTAGCATACTAGTACATGTCCACCCACCAAGATACCCGGGTTTTCCCTTTGTGCTCAAACAATTTCCACAAGCCTAGAAATATAGTTTTCACATGAAAATATCACTTCCACATCACACATTAACCAAACAGCCCCATGTACATCACACAAGTCATAAATTCCACTTTTCATTCAAATGAATTTTGAAATCAAACTCACAACAAAATAGCCCACAACACTTTTTGCATAACTTTCAATATCCTACACATCCTTAAACAATTTTATAAAGTACCTCAAAATACGCTAAACATCAGCTAACAGCTCACTCACATGTTTAATGAAACCCTTTTTATAATCAACATCCATTTTTGACATCTCACTCACACAAATAGTCCACATCACGTTCACACCTCTTTCACATTTCAGTAAATCCATTAATCATTTTTATAAAATATTTCCAATAGGATACACATCACATGACAGACCTATTCACATTTAAAATGGTCTATTTGAAAGTAAAAACAATCCAAAACAGTTTTCCAATATGGTTTCACATCTTACATAAATCAGTAAACCATTCAAAACTTTCATAAAACAATTCTAAAGAGTGTACCAAATCTTTTCACATAAAACCTATTTCAAGGAAAAAATTACACCAATACAAAAACACATCAGAATTGACAGCCCCAAAAACATTTATCAAACTACCCCCAAGGGTTATACAAACACCTCAATTAGTACCATAAGAGATCCACATGAAAAGCACACGTTTTCAAAATCACTTTCATGAAGTACAATATGGTTTTACACAATAAACCCATAAAAACCCTCTTTAAAACCTAATGGAAGACCAATACCCTACCAAATAAAAATTTCATCCCAAAAATGATTTATTAAACAAATTTAATAAGTTATGAAACACACTCAAACAACACCCAAAGGGTTATACATGAAAAAAACATAATTTTAAGCAAAAATGAAACTATAAAAATAAATTCTTAACCAAATCCAACATAATCAGTTTTATCACCACACACATAATATTAGGAACACTCATAATATGTAATTCAATAAAACTAACTCATCAATAAATGGTTACACATGGAATCACATACCTTTTATGTCGAAACCCTCAAAACATGGTGCAAAACATCAACCGCACCATCGCTGCACCTCAGGGAAGATAAATCCAAACCTATACCACAATATTTGACCCAAAAGACACCAAATCAAACCCTACATTATAACCTCTACTTTTGTACATGAGTAACGTCAAGAAAGGTTGAAAGAAACCCTAAGGAAGGGGAAGAAATCAAGGAAAGAAACACTTACGTGAAACATCTCTAATCAAATGATCCAAATATACCAAAATTTGAATCTCCTAGAAACCAAAGGTGATATGTAGCCTCTAATGGGGATGGGAAGGTCATGTGGGGACTAAAACGAGGGAAAAGAGTGAAAATTAAAACATTTATGAAATAATCAACTTACCTTCTCAAATCTGGATGATTTGATGAACCCTAAGAGTTTTTTCCCTACTCCGCGAGGCAAATGAGGTCCAAAGTGGAAAAATAAATAATGGGGGTGAGGCTTAGGATTTTGGCTTCAGGTGGGAGGTATAATAACGGGAATATAGTAAAAAATCAGTATGTTATTAAATACTTAAAAAAATTTAAATCATGAAATGGCTCATGGGCTGGCCCAATTCCAAATTAATTGAATCAAACCCAAAATGACAACGGAATAAAAAGGTTCTAAATGGACATGGTTATTTAGATAGGTCATAGGAGGAAAAGTGGGAAGTGGAATGGATGAAAAATTTTAATAAATGAAGGATTTATAAAAGAAATAAAATTTATTTTTAAATATGGAATTGGGCTCACGGTTTGGCCCAAATTTTGAAAACCCTCCATTTCCACCAAAATTAATGGAGAACCCCCAAAACAAAGAAATAATGGAAATTAAATGAAAAATACATTTAAAATAATTCATGGATGTGACAATTATCCCCACCATAAAACTTTCCATCCCCGAAAATCCATAACAAGGCCAAATACAAAAACCAAACCCAACCGAAAAACCAAGAAGTAATTCTTTACCAAGATTCTCCCCCAAAGGCCAAAACAACTACAGTGATCATTTAAGGAAGGATTTATATCACAAAAAAAACTTACACCACTTTCCTGATGCAATCAAGAACATTCAGGCTTTATCCCAAATGAAAACTCTTCAAACACAATTTGAACAATACTCAATAAATTTACCTAATCATAAAACAACATCAAACAAAGTTACACTTACCCTACAATAACTAAACCATTGGGAACTCTCCAATATCAATGTTTACCCAAGGAAGATTTAGGTAGTCAGATATCTCCAAATGATAATACCTACTTCCAATATAATACCAAGGAATAAAATCTGAGTTACTCGTATGAAGAGATAGAAATGGGCTCCCCACGATAAGAGACAACTTAAATTTGATCCCAAGACAGAATCAGGACACTAACAGGGGGAGGGCCAAATAGGCTCCCGAGTACAATAGGTATACATACATTAGAAATTTCTAAATTAATATGAATGATACCCATGATGGGTCTCCCCACCAGAAGAAACAACCATCTTAACTAACCGGTGTGGGCTGATACGTAAAGGCCCAAAAAATTTAATGATTTGGGAAGGCTTCCAAGTTAGTCCACACAATTTGGGTAACCATGCACTAATTGTGCATATCATTCATTCCGCATGGCTTCCTAGAACATGGTCACTACTAATCGTGCACAAACTATGTGTTCATCCTTTTTAGAGAAATTTCAATCCATTCTACAAAGACTCAATGGAAACCAAAGGGGGGGGGGGAGAATTTGGGTGATGACATGGGCACAAGGTCCTCCACCTATTTCCACCAAACGAGAACAATAGAAGAATGATGATGAAACAACAGTTTTAAAATCTTCTTATCTTTAATACTGAGTATAGGACTTTTTACATGGGTTTAAACGACACTGGGGTTTCCCCTGACTACACACCAGCTTCTCTTCAGGACCTATGGCTGGAGCTCAAAATATTGAAGCATCTTCATCCTCGCAGTTAGTCTGTGTAAACCCCTGTGTGGAACTTCTTCTTTTAGTTCCACAAATAACTACACTGCATACCCTGATAGGTTCACCAATACATAACAAACTTCACAACTCACTTTTACAAAACCTTAAATTTCACTAGAACAATGGATTATAAGATTCACAAACATCGCATCTTGTTTCTTTTGGTGAGAAACAATAAAAGGGTAGGACACATATATACACCTTCCTCTAAGATAGAGAATTTGATGTTTTTCCCAATGAAGACATACACCCAACATAACAGAGAACCTCAAAGGATTCCGTGACGTTCACCTTTATATTCAAATGAGCACAAAACATCACAATGCCTCACCGAACATGACCTTTGTGATTGATAGAAACAATACATGGAAGGAGATATTATGCCAAGTCCCTAAACAACATAAAAGTCCAAAAAGTTGACACAATAGCCTCTGAAGAACAAAATACCAAAATTGGTGGTTTAACAAGAACTCTTGCTTCAATGAAACTGTAAAGAACCCAGAGGCCCTCTTAGACACCATTGAGACACTCATCCACACTAACAACCCCATAACACTTCCACCTTTGATAAATCAGGATAAAAAAGAAACTAAGGTATCTTTTAACATTCCACAAGAACTATCCCACTACAAGAGGATCCAAAAATCATTGAAATTAATGGGTGTAGACTCAGTCAACAAGGATCAATAAAATATTCCATATATTGATCAACTAGAGGATTTTAATATGGCGAAACAATACGTGTTTCACTTCAGTTGTGCATTATCCCTTAATTGGGGTGTACCTTATCCAATGAGAGAACCCAAATACCCAACCAAGCTGGTCCATTTTTTAAAACATGCCACAAACTAGATCCAAACACATGAAGGGAACCACCGTAAAGGTCTCCCAAAACATATCTCAGAAGAGACTACTATTCGGTCCTTCTACACAACATTCCATCCAAACACAAACCCAAAACATGGTTCGAACAAGAGGGGTTCATGGACTCAAAACATATCAAAACATCAACATTTTCAAGAAACACATAATATACACCATCCCAATGAATTCAACAAGACATCATTTTTTTCTTTAAAAACATCTCTTTGAAAACTAACGGTTCAGCGGTTAGTATATCAGCCAATGGTACACCATGGGCCTCACACATGCATGTTTCTATGCCAAACCGAGCACCCTCTTGATATCCTTCTAGGCACTCATCCCATCATGCCATCAACCATCCATCATCCCATATAACCCCGTGCACGTGGTCTCTCCTGAAAATAATAAAGGTTAAAAAAAATTCATTCCACTTTTCAAAACCAAAATGGTTAACCAACACATCCTTTTTCTCAAAACTACTAACCACAAGATCAAAATACCAGTTCCCATTTCACAAAACGTTTCACAAAGACAAAAAAATTTATAAAATTACTAAATTTCAAGTTATTCACATAAATCACAAAATATCTCATCCCATTAAAACACCATTTTATTATTTAGAAAACTCTATTGGAAACATTTTTTCAAAACAAACTTCAATATAGTTCTTTATTTCAAAAGATGTATAAGAACACCGTTTTTCATTTCAAAATAATTCTGAAAATTTAGTTCCACCATTTCATAAATCAAACCATTCCCACTTCATTTGAAAATCTTTTCACAAAAACTATTTGCTTCTTAAAACCAAGTAACTTTAAAACCAAAGTTCCAAGATTTCAAAACTAAATTATACAAGACAATGTGAGAGGAATCTAGTTTCAGTATGTGACTTGGACATATGGTTGGCGCCCATATTCCAATCATTTAAATCTTATAGAGAGTGTTCTAGGGAATATACTTATCTTCACATGGCTTGCTAGGCACTGCGAGCTCATGAAGACCATTAACCCAACTCTCTTTTAATTTCCCCTAATCATCATTAAACCATGAAAACCAAAGGACTCCGAAAGGTCCTGACATCCTCGGGAGACTTGAATCCCGTCATAAGGTGTGGTGATCAGACAAACAACTCATAACCTAAATTCCATGTCCCGAAAATCCTAACTCCAGACTATCTCAACTGTTCCCCAAATAACATGACCCAAAGAGAGTGAACCTCCTTTGATACCATTTTGTCACGAACTGAATCTGATCGCCACTGAAATCGGCACAAAACCCAGACCATGACAAGGCCCGAAGGGCGTTCCCGGTCCCCACGATCTGGCACAACTGCCCGGGTATCATAAAATGAGAATTGGGAACGATTTACCCATGTTTATAAACATAAAACAACAAATGAATCCGATAAAACAAATATGGATTTTTTAAACCAAACAATGTTTTAAAAAAATTTAGAACAGAATTACATATTCTAAAAAAACTAACCAGGACTATAACAAAGGTACAAAACAAAAAATTAACAGCCCAATTACATCAACATGGCAAGAGGAATCACCCTCAAGCCATCTCCACAACACCGCATCATGAATGTCCAGTGAAAACCCAAACTGTTGGCACAAAATTTGTACCCAAACCCGTGGCAACAAAAATAACCAAGTCTACTTACACCCAAGGGTGTAAGTATGGTGTGAGAAAATCCCTATTATGATACCACCACTAAGAAAGTCCCTGTGATAAATATTCAAAGACAAAAATCATATAAGATTTCAAAAACATGTAATTTCTAGTTACAATTTCTAAAAGTTGCAACATAAAAAAATCAGTTCTCAAGTGTGCTAATATAAAGAATCAAAACATTTAAAATAAATTCAAAAGCTACTGAATTTTTCCATCCAAATATACCTTATTCTGACGGTTATTATAAAGGATCCAATGAGCACAAGCAATATGAAATAACCCATAGACACTAGATAGTTGTGGGTCCCAGGTACCTCATATCTTGGTGAGAATAAACACAAAAAATATATATTCTCATGAACGAACCACTAGTAGGGAACATACCCATGACCTAGTGGTCCCCAATAATTATCATCATAGTTTAGTTAGAGTTGTAAGTGTCAATCTTGCTCAGTGAAACTGAGGCCAAACCCCACAGATTCACTAGCATAGTAGTACACATCCACCCACCTAGATACACAGGTTTTCCCTTTCTGCTCAAACAAGTTCAACAAGCCAAGAAATATAGTTTTCACATGAAAATATCACATCCACATCACACATTAACCGAAACTCTCCATGTACATCACACAAGTCACAAATTCCACTTTTCATTCAAATTCATTTTGAAATCAAACTCACACCAAAATTGCCCACAACACCTTTTGCAAAACATTCACAATCCAAAACATCCTTTAAGAATTTTATAAAGTCCCTCCAAATATGATAAAAATCACATAACAAACCACTCACATGTTTCATAATACTTTTTTTATAAACAAAATCCATTTTTCACATCGCACTCACAAAAACAGCCACCGTCACGTTCACACCTCTTTCACATTTCAATAAATCCATTATACATTTTTATAAATCACATCCAAGAGGATACACATCACATGAAATACCTATTAACAATTAAAATGGTCAATTTAAAAGTATAAACAATCCAAAACAATATTCTAATATGGTTTCACATCTTACATAAATCATTAAACCATTCAAAACTTTCATAAAACAATTCTAAAGAGTGTACCAAAATATTTCACATAAAACCCATTTCAAAACCGCATTTCAAGGACAAAATCATACCAATAAAAATTAAAAGTAGAATTGGAGGCCTTAATTTTTTTTTATTTAACTACCCCCAAGTGTTATACAAACACCTCAAACAATACCACAAAAGATCCACATGAAAAACACACATTTTCAGAATCACATTCGAGAAGTTCAATAAGGTTTTACACATAAAACCCATAAAAAACTGCTTTAAAACCTAATGGAACACCAATACCCTACCAAATCAAAATTTTCAGCCCAAACACTATTTATTAAACCAATTTCATATGTTATAAAACACACCCAAACAATACCCATAGGGTTACACACGAAAAAAACCAAATTTTAAGCTAAAATGAAACTATAAAAATAAATGCTTAAACAAATCCAACATAAAAAGGTTCCGCACCACAAAAAGCATATTAGGAACATGAATAATAAGTAGTTAAATAAAAATAACTCATTTAGAAATTATTACACATGGAATCACCAACCTTTTATGTCGAAATCATCAAAACATGGTGCGAAACATCAACCGCACCTCCACCGCACCTCAGGGAAGATAAATACATCCCTAGACCACAATATTTGACCAAAAGGACCCCAAAGTAAACCCTAGGTTCGAGCCTCAACTTATGGACATGAGTAACTTCAAGAAAGGCTGAAAGAAACCCTAAGTAAGGGGACAAAATCTAGGAAAGAAACACTTACTTGAAACATCTTGAATCAAACGAACCATATACACCAAAATTTGAATATCCAAGCAACAAAATATGATATGGAGCCTCTAATGGGGATGGGAACGTCATGTGGGGACTGAAATGGGGGAAAAATAGTGAATATTAAATGATTTATGAAAGAATCAACTTACCTTCTCAAATATGGATGATTTGAGGAACCCTAAGAAGTTTTTCCCAACTCTACGAGGCAAATGAGGTCCAAAGTGGAAATATAAATAATGGGGGTGAGGGTCGGGATTTTGGATTCATGTGGGATGGTTGAATCACTGGAATAAAGTAAAAAATGAGTGAGTTATTAAATACTTAAGAAAACCAATTTAGAACTGGAAATGGCTCACGGGTTGGCCCCATTCCAAATTAATTCACTCAAACCCAAAATGCTATTGGGTTCCAAAAGGGTCCAAATAGACATGGTGATTTGGATATGTCATAGGAGGAAACGTGGTAAGTGGAATGAATGAAAAATTTTAACAAATAAAGGAGTTATAAAAGAAATAAAAATTATTTTTAAATCTGAAATTGGGCTCACCATTTGGCCCAAATTTTTAAAACCCTCCATTTACACCAAAATGAATGGAAAACCCCCAAAACAAAGAAAGAATGGAAATTAAATGAAAAATAAATATAATATAAGACAAGGATGTGAAAAAAGTGTCAAAGTTCGTACTAATGTCATCCCATTTCCATGTAGGAATAATTATAGGTTGCATGAATCATTTAGGATACTATCTCTCAGCCTTTACTTGTTGACATAAAAAAATCTTGACACCTAATCAGGAATTACCCACTTCATATTATCCCAACAAAATACTCCTTCAAATATCTATACATCTTGTTACAAATAGGGTGTATATAGAAGTTTGATATATGAGAATCATAAAAAAATTCCATTTTTAGATTATGTATAGATAGAACACATAGCCTATTTCTAAATATAAAAATTCCATCTTCATATATGAAGTTTTTCAATTTCCCATAACTCAAATCTTTAATTTTAATTTGATGATTCTCAACATTAGGCTAAGAACATTTTATCTTTTCCAATAAAGATAGTTTCACAATCATTTGAAAAGGAGTGATGCTTTCCATACTTAATAATTATTAGATCTATATTTACTAAATATATGAACATAGGATCCCTATCAATCATCATTCTAGTCATGACTCCTTGATCGTTTCAGTTCAATGAACCTGCAACCTTATTTTCCATCCTATTTTGTTATTTTATTAAGTAATCAATATCCTTTAGTAGCTCGAGCTTTATTTTTTGCATCATTTTATCTATTTTTGTGAAAAGTTGAATTTTAGACTCTTATTATCTATGTATATTTCACATCTTTCTCTATAGAGATAATTCCTCCATATATTTATATAAATGATTATGGATTCTAACTAAAGATCATTATTTTGATAGTTTTGTTCATGAGTCTTTAACTTCCTTGATATATAGGCAATAAAATTATCATTTTTTAAGGACACAACCAATTACCATATTCGATAAATCATTATATATCATAAATCGATCACTTATTGATAGTGGATTCAATATCAGAGCATTAAGAAATCTTTTTTTAATTATTCAAAACATTTTTCACATTTTTTATACATATGAACTTAACCCATTTATGATCAAGCCTACTTAATGGGTTAGACAATTGGGATTTTTTATTTGAACAAATCACAAATAGTAACCTATTAAACCAATTAAACTATATATCATGGTTATGTTCATTTTTCTAGGATATTCTTGGACTACCTTTATATTATTAAGATCAACCGAGGTTTCATCCTCAAAGACAATATGTCCAAGAAAAGAAACTTTTGAATCCAGAATTCACACTTATTAATTTAACATATAACACTTTTCATCTTAGAGAATCAAGAATTATTTTCAAGTGATTATCATAACTTTTATAATATACAAGGATAAAATCAATAAATACCACAACAAAAATTCAATATATTCCTTGAATACAATATTTATTATGTATATAAAAATAGAGGGATTATTAGTAAGGATATAGGGAATTATCGTAAACTCATAATGTCTATACCTCATTAAAAATTTTGTTTTTGGAATATCTTCCTTATTTACTCACAAGATATGATACATAGAAAAAGGTCAATCTTTGAAAAATATTGATCTCAGTGAAGTTTCTCAAATAAGTCATCTATTTAAGGTAGAAGATTCTTGTTTTGTATAATAATATCATTTATTTCTAAATAATTAGTGGACAACCTCATAGGTCCATCTTTCATCTTAAAAAACCCAATGTGAAACACTAGGGAACATAAATCCTTTATTACATGACTCTTATTGTTTATTTAATTTATCTAATTCCATAATGGTCATTCTATATGGATTCTTTGATATAGGTCTTACACCAGTGATTAAATCGATGGAAAACTCTACCTCATGCTCTGGTGGGTTTCTACGTAATTCCTTAATAAATAAATCAGTGTATTTAAACATAATAGGTGTATCATGAATTTAAAGATTAAATTTTCCATCTATATATTGTATTTATTAATCTTCCCCATGAATCTCATTTATATGTTTTACTAGTTATGGATTTATACATGACTCATATGATGAAGTATCCCCTAATTCCACATCTTCATCAAAAATCGCAATTTCCTTCTCTTTTGAATAAAAAATTTCACCATATTTTGAAATTAGGTCAATAAAAAGTATTATATCGAAATCCACCTCAGGTTGAATTATAAATTCATTAAACTGGGATCTTTTATGTGTTATAATGGTAACTAATTAACACTTCCTTATTGTGGTGAGACATCCACTAGATGTCTTGATTAATAAATATACTCTTAAGGTTCTATGAAAATATCAAATTTTATTAGAAAAACATGGATGATACAAAATAGTGCAATGATCCAAAATAATAAAAAATTTAAATTTGAGGATATGATTAAAATACCTATAACCACATATTTAGGAACTTCAAATTCATTTGTTATGATTTTATAAGCTTTACCTTTCTCACTTTTCCTTTTCAAGGGAATATTCCCCTAATACCTAGGAAAATCATTTTCATTATGCCCCATGTCATTACAGTTGTGTCATTGAACATTGGTATCTTTTTTCTCACCCCTAAAATCATAATCCTAGTGGAATTTCTCTCCATAGATGAAGAAAACTTATATTCCTATCAATTTTTTTTATCGGTGTTTCTTTCTGCATTTATTAGAAGTTGGAAATTCCATACTTCCCTTTTTCCCTTTTTCTATATTTCCTTTTCTAGATTATTCAACTTAACTTTTCTTATCTTATGTTTCTTCATTGTCACAATACATGAATAATTATTTATCTATATTGGTATAACACCATACTATATCTTGATATGATGATAAATTTTGAGAAAGTGGTTCCCTTCGAATGATTAGATTTTTCCCATCAATGAAATGGTCAATCTTATTATTTGGATTAGAAATATAGTCCAAATAATACTTTCTAACCTTGTAAATATAGATTCATACCTATCATAATTTTACTAATTTTTTTATCTTATATGTAATTATTTCCCCTCCATATCTACTCTTTTTTCATAAGGAAAAAATTTTTACAAGAAAATTTCCTTAAAATCATTCAATTCTAGGATCACTATTTCCTTATCATTTTTGTTGTGAATATACATACACTATTTATCTTTATCCCTTTAGAGATGATAAAATACCGTGAAAACCATCCCCCTTTCATGACTCCTAAAAAATATAAATATATTCTCTATGGAACTTATTCAGTGATTAGCTAAAAATGTGCTCGTATTTCTACTAAATGATGGGGGTTACTAGCGTATGAACCAATCTTACATTGTTACACAACATTGAAGATGTATAGGTTGATCTATACAATCTATGTTTTTGATCAAAATTAGAGTTATCTACCCTAAAGTAGTAGCAATTTTTTAGATCAATATATAGTTCAATATCTAGCTTAATTATCTTTCCTAAGAGGGATATCCCTACATGGATTACGTGCTTTGATACAGTTTTCATTACTTCCATTAGGTTTCATTTACAAAAAAGGGAATACTCTATATTATATCATAACATTATAAATATTTATATATAATTTTAATACTATGGAAACACTAAACATAACTTGAAAACTTATATATAAATAATCTCAAAATCATAAGCTCAGTTTCTTTGGGAATATTCTCAAAGTCCTCCATAGGGTTAAATTCCCAAATATATGTTTTCCAAAATCTAGTTCTCAATGATTATACTAAACATTCTATGAAAAAAATTATAAAGACCATAAACCTAGTATCCTAGAGACAGTGGTTACATTATTACACTGTAACTAGATACAAGCGATCACATTCCAAATGACCAAATAGTTTAATAGTCTTGGAAAATTAGATACACACTTAAATCTAACATTACATTTGAATACATAAAATAAAACAAAGTATTTTCTCTGAGAACACCATTATTTCCATAATAATATCCCTTAATATCAATCATAATACACTTCATATAATCCTAAAGAAATGAAACATAAGAAAGGGTTGTGCTTAGATTCATAGTAAGGGTATGTGTACCATGAAAGATAACATAATGTAAATAAAACATGTATAATATGGTCAAGATAAAAAATAATAAAATATTTCATATAACTAACACCATAAAAGTGGGGACTAAATTCATGGATAATATAACCACATAAATAATGAAATGGATAATAATAAATAGTATCATGATGATTGCATTCATATTGTTGGACTTCATAAACTCACTATCAAGGCCTCGTGCAAAGATATCTTACATAAATATGATAGGCCTCGACCAAATACCCAAACTAGTTAGTCTCATGAAATCTATTGATGAACCAAGTAGATATAGTGGGACTTTTCTCACAATTACTATGTCCAATACATTCATCATATGAAATAGGTAAAATATAATATATGTAAACATTCATATTTAAAAACTATCTTATGAAATTTTTATAATTTTCCCAATCAATAAACAGATTCATAAACCCTACAGAGTAATATGGTTAGTGGTACCAAAATAGAACATCCAAAAAATCATAATATTCACCAAAGGATGTTTAAATAGGAATATATACATTAAAAAGATCACTGGAATATTTTTTTTTATGAAAGTACAAATTTTTACTTGAAAATAAATTGTTAGAGATCTAAAAACATACCAAATATTAAAGAAACCACTTTCTTTGAAATAAAATTGTAAAAATGTAAATAATTCTTCAAAACATTAATCAATCATGAGATAGTTAAATTCCAGTCTTTCATTATAAGTTAAAAACACTCCTTTCAAAATTTTGTAAGAAAAGTCAAAAAGTTACTCATTTAGAAAATAATAGAAACATTCCATTTAACCCATTTTGTAAAAGTAAAAAATGGGTAAAAAATGATTTTATTAATCCTTGAGGAATATTAACAATATCATTTAAACATTTTAATGAAAATATTGATATGGATGGGATTTCTCGGACCTGGTTCACATATAAGTTACCAAACCCAGTTTGTCACATAGACTCAAGGGTATTACCTCATACTCCAGAGGCTTCTGAGTAGAACTGAAGGTCTATTATGGTATGGTGGGGAGACTATAAGCTCATGGTCAAAGTTACATGTAGCAGTGATAATAGATAAATCATTGGAAGAAAGAAAATAATAGAAAAAACTAAAGAATAACAGTGAATATAGTAGCAGAAGTAAATCATCCAGATAAACAACAACAGACAACAATATATATAATCATATAAAAAATGATTATTTCATGATTTTATACAAAATAAAATATGAATACATGGAAGTAGGCATAAATTATAATCAATGTGATATAGGTGGAACTTATAAAAGGCCAAAATCTAATCCTCACGAGAATCATGAGCATGAGATTGGTCTTCTACACCTGTACTTCAACCTAGTAAAGAAATAAAATATCCATAGAGGGGGACTTACATGTATCCTTGATTGCAACCATAAAGTATGTCTCGGTACCAATTAGTGGCCCAAACTTATTATGAGTTAAAATCACTAGTCCACTACTAATGGTGTCTAACGCTATCCAGTTTTTCAATATATAATGATTAGTGAGTAGTAATAATCAATAAAGTTGATATATAAATTAATCCCATCAGTTTGGGTTCCTCATGGGATACCCGCCTGATGGTATATGCTTCAGCCTAATATGGAATATCCCTGTTCAAAATACATGTCTAAATTTATATTATATGGTCAGGGCCCATGGTATACAACCTAGGAATCCATGTATAGTGATAATCATTTAAGGTTCCATAATATTTCATGGAAATTATGTTTTAGTAGTCATAGGAAACCAATTAATTTATATAGTTATACCCTTTTAGGAAAATAACATAGAGTGAGTCCATATACGTTCTTTTACTAAGAAGACACATCATTTGATCAGTATATTTCTTGATCCAATCAAGTTAATTCTATTTAAGGAATCTAAGTATCACTCCAGACATAACATAATCTCCATATCCTATGTGATTGTCCACGGTATCCCGAATCGGAGCCAAAATATCACCCAAGGTGGGGAATAATTGAAATTTCCCTTAAATCAAATCCATGGAATTCCATGTATTGAATCTGAATATCACACATGGAATAATAAAAACCCATAATCTTGGAAATCCCATATAAGGAATTCTATTTATGAAATCTATGTATCTCCCCTGACATGGAATAAATTTCCTTTATAATTCATTGAACTTAATAACCCTAGTGAGCCCATCCAAGGCATTCAATAATAGATCCTATGTATCTCCCATGGAATAACATTTGAACTAGTCATGGTTTGGATAACTATCCATGCAATTTAGCATTTCATTTAATTTCAAATGAAAATTTCATTTACTAGGAATAAATAAAGCATGAGGTCTGAAAAATAAAGGGCTAGGTAACATGATATTAACACTAACCTTTAATTGAAAAAAATTATCCATTTTGATTTTAAAGTCTGGTCATCACACCTTAGAATGTTCTTTAATTTCATAGATAAGGTAGTGTGTTCTCACTAGATATCATACTATTCTTTTCAATTCAAGTATTCCATTTCATTTATTAGGCCCAAATCAACACACATCAAAAGGTGGTTTAATCACTCAAAAAGGTATATTATTTTGAGTCAATTTATATAAGACACCCTAAGGGGTGTCTTGGATCAAGGAAGAAGACCTCCAATGATGTATATCCGTTTTTAAAGACAACCAATCCAAGGTAATAAAATTTTAATCAATTAATTTATATTTAATAGTTTTTTCATTAAAATTACGGAACATTTCATAATAGTCTATGATATTTACATCAATAATTTTAGGGAAATGGTCTAAACCACTTATCATATACCAATGAATCTTTTCTCAACCATTATCAGCATATAATCGTGGATATAATCGGTGAAATCAAAGAAATAAATAAATACCCTAAAAATAGGTCATATTATATCACATGGATTTATCATTCGATATGGAGAGATAAACAAAGAAAATAAATAATAGGACTTTTAGTCTTATAATTAGCTTTCCAAAGTGATGAAAAACACTTTAATTGTGTATTTCATCTTTAATATCTCCCAAAATATAGGAGAGGTGGAGGGAGAGCTCACCATGAAAGAGAGATGTTATTCGTCAGAATGAGGGAGAAATAAGGGTTAATGGAATAAAATATTTGAGGGAAAAATTTAATTTGAAAACATTTTAAGGAGGGAATAGTTTGGTTGCATATTTTTACAAACCATGAACCAACTATACACCACCACTTCCTAAGTGTAACCCCGATCACATGATTAGTCACACAGTTTGACCACCCATGCATATCCCATTCATGCTTACTATTCTTTTTTAACCTCCTCACATAGTTTGGTGATTAATTAGATGAAACTTTGCACCAATTGTGTAACATAAAATTTCAATTTATTGAATGTTTTTTATAACAATACGACATCCTATTATTGGTTTACCAAAGAATGCTTCTTCTTATATGGGTTTCATGGTTAAGTTTCACAGTTACTACAAATTTGGTACCAACCATGAGCCTCAATATTCATTTCAAAAAACAGGAGATTCGGGATCCAAACAAACCCCAAACTCTCTTGAACCCTTCCCTATACTTTTAGGAATTTCAATATAATTTAAAAAATATATTTAGATATAATTTAAAATTTGATTTATACCTCTCTAAATTTTTTGGATCTTGTAACCTCCCAAACGTATAACTTCTCATAACTAATAAGCCTTTGTGTCTATCAAAACAAACTACTCATCCCACCAGGGTCGAAAGTTTCCATTCAAATGGCCAAATTTTGTTATCGAATTCCAAATGTGCCTTTAATAACCTCATAAACACATGGTTCTAACCCTCCTAACTCAAGATGATTCTCTTTATCAAGACAAAACACCAAGACAATTCTCACTCTATCCAATTAACTTTTAGGAAATTATCATATCATTGTTTATTAGAACAACTAACATATGGTGCCCCCACCATTAGTTCTTAATTTCAATAGTCAATTATAGACCATGGTACTTCCACAATCAAAATATACAATAGTATCATTACCATGGTGTCCTAACAGTACCCCTAACATGAATCTGAACCAAATAAACTCAATTACATTTAGGGACACATACCTCAATCATTTATTTGATCGAATGGTCAAATTCCAATCAACCTAGATCAAACTTCTCACATAGGTGTTTCCTAAAAAATCAACAGATGAAACTTTCCCTACACTTGTCTCAACCCATGGAATACTAAATGTGGTTCCTCATTAAAAACATACAAAAACATGAAAGAAATTAATTCGAAACACCTACGAATTACTATATTTTGAAAATTATCAGCTCCAAAATCTTACAAATCACCAAAACCAAATCCTATCACCTTTAAACTCAAGAAACCCAATATTATTTTGAGAATTATCACTAAATTCCATACCTAGAATACATTTAAATCTTCTAGTGGAAGTATCCCACACTCAACTCCTTTACCATGCCTCGACATGAATACCATCACATTTTTGATATAACACTTCTAGATGATCACATGATATCTCATGCCTGACACCCACATTCAGGCTCCACCCATGTTTGTACTCAAACCAAAACATGGAATTTACCATGAAATCTAGTTATGTGTGGTTTTATTTTTCCAATGAAATAACATACCCAAGGATCATCCAACAACTAGTATCAGACCCCCACAACTCGTTTCTTATGAGTGTATCCTACCAGTGACTGATGTCCCACTTCCTAACATAGGAGCATCCATGACCTCATACTGATGAGAAGAATACCTAAAAATCAAAACCTATGTACCATCCATCCATAGAAATAATTACAATGCTAGATAAGAAATTCATTATCTTTGAGTGCTAATGAACATATCACCCATAGCTCATTCTTGGATTTCGAGAACAGTTCCCTTGCATCTCACTAAGTTTCACTTTACAAGAAGGGTCACCACAATAAAACTGAAAATGGGGTACTCCCCAACTTATATCTTTCCTTAAAATAAAACGTGAATTCAACTACAAATAAATCCCTCCTTTAAACCATAAAAGGATTTTTTAGCTCAACGTATATCCAAAACACTCTTATAAAACTTAGGAAGATTAAAATATATTGGGAATGATCATCAAAAGACTGGGAATACACTATGGTTTCATTAATAGACATGTGTTTCTCTCCCTGACCCATGCTCCATAAAAATAGATATACTTTCCTTTAACCAACTCGAGGCACTGCAACACATGAAAATGTGTGCCTAAGTCCCACCACTGGTCAACCACTTAATAATACCCAATTTATTTCCCAAAAATAATTGATCACTATTTGTGGAAAGAGCATGTAGGCCTTCAATAAAATCCCAAGTCACTCTCATCATATCCAAAACAAATTCAAAGTGTGGATTCTAAATAACCACATCCAACTTCTCACAAAAGAGACTATCGAAGCATCTATAGAATCCTCCTTAAAAAAACTCTCAACTAAAGCCACTGATGTATCCTCACTACTTGATCATAATTCCCTCACTTCTAGTGGTATCTTTTATGATATTTAAAAAATTCGTTATGAGACTCACACTCTTCCCTCCGTGAAACTTTCATGTTTGGTAACTCTAACAGTTATAATAACCAACTCATGGTCATCCAATATCCATCCAAAACCATTACTATATCCTTATCGGAAAACTATAAGGGTCACTCAGCTAAAAAAACTCATCATATTTAACATGACGTATATAAGGCAGTCTTAGGCTTACCACATAACCTTGTTTTTTTAAATGTCTATCGATCCACTCCATACTGACCTATTTGAAGGGAATCCAACTCAATGGATGACATATTTTCCAAGGCTCAAACATTCTACCTTAGAAACCAAGGGTATCCATGAATGCTTAGTCATAACCACTAATGTTCAACCTTCAATTCTAATGTTTACCAATGGTTGATAACTCAACCAACCACCTTGACATTGTGTCTCTTTCAATCCTAGACACATTTTCGACCCATCAAATCTCTTGGATCACTTATACAACATTATCCTAAATATAACGTCTAAAAATTTTCCAAACTCACACTTGAGTAAAAACTATACATCGTTTTTGAGACTAAAAATCATGAACATAATAGAATATGTTCTGACTATTTCTGAAAGGAATTCTATTGTTGTGTTCTTTCTACCTTGAAGGACACACTTCCCATGACCGATGTAACACTCCCCATATTAAGAATGTCTGATTCATCATCTTACTGATAATAGAATCTCATTCTATGGAACATGATCCATCAACCACTGTATACAGTTCTTGCACATGGAAAACATGCTTATTCTAAGTGTTGTTTAAAAAAAATGTGAATGTCATCCACTTAAAAGCACACTAGATTAGGTTTACTTATTGATACACATGTTATTCCCCTCTTGAGCCACATTCATTCATGTTATTGGCATCCACATTAAAATCCAAAAATAAATTGGATCTTTTGTGCTACAACACCCGATCCTTAAATAAAAAAACATAATACCAAAATTACTCTACTTCTTAGTAAGTATTCATAACTACCATACTCCTAGGAATCCCTTAACGCACATGTTACACTACTCTAGAGATGATCCATGGACACGAATTTTAGGAAATATAATAAATGATATGTAAAGGCTCATCCCACCACTCTTTAACTCAATAGGCAGTATATATAACCATGCATACATCCCTGATATATCATCTACCCAATGAACATCCAAGAATTTGATAAACCACAGGAAGGTTTAACCAAGAGTCTTATTATCCCATAATGATTTCAAACACGTTAACATACTTCCAATTCATCTATCAAAAAAGGAAAGTTTACAGGATCAAAAAAGTGGTTGATCATTCCATGGGAATTTATAATCCATTAGTCTGGATCTTTTCATGATGTTTATGTCCCTAACTAGGTTCAAATTAACAAATGACCACCCTTCTACCTGGGGTGTCACTTCATTATCAAGAGTCTTTCCTGGGTCAAAAGATACCCGAATGGAACCTCTCACCTGAGAAATAAACACTAGAATTTAATGATAATTTGTATCAATAAGGGTTCTACCATAATATTCTAACCCCTCACTTACATCAGGAATCATTTCCAAAACTAGAGTCATTCCAAAATGTTCATTGGGACCATTATCCTAAACTCTTGGTCTAAAGTTACTAAAGAATATAACCCAACTAAAACCCAATCATAACATCTACATTCCCATCCAAGGTACTCTCAAGGAAACATTAAAATAATTACCTACACTAGGGTTGAAGCTAGAAACAACACTAAAGTGTTTTATTTAAGTTTTTATAATGAAAGTATATATAATATAAACATTAAAGAGGATTAGCTCAAAAATAATTCATGTACTAGTTACTGGAAAACTGTACAAGACACTTTACTAAGCTGACACCATAAGGAAAATTAGGAAAATTATCACCTGATTTCTTTTTAAACCATTAACTTTTCATATATTCTCAAAATTGGGATTAGTTAAAGAAAATGACAGTCACTAGATATAGAATAAAAATAAATTAATGTTGTAACTGGAATTTTAATTAACAAACGCCTCATATCAAAAAGTCTTAAATAAAATAGATTGTTATCATTTTTGGGAATCAGTTAAATTATCTGCTAATATACATTTATACATAACAATGTATAACTACATGGTGACACTTCATATAACCATACATATTAATCATCAATATATCCCAAGTTATTACTCATAAATTCAATTCTAGGTAACTTGAATGATTATAAAGGATCACCAGTCACACTAAAACCACAAACTTCTATGGTCAGGTCTAGTTAAAGGTCTCATATATTATATCAATGGTTGTGTTATATGGAGTTTCAATTGGATGTTATATAGTAAAACCACATTCAATTTGAAATTGAAATCCTTATTTAATGTGAAAAATTTATTTGAAGAATTAAATATCATAAGTTTATATATATATATATATATATATATATCATGGTTCAATTAGAATTCCCTTTCATTACCATGTTATAATGTCCAACTTTTTATAAGTTATAATTATTATTTCATGTAACTAAAACCTTAATTTATGATGGTTTAATTATATGGATATAAATTCTATATTTTTAGAGATCTATACACATTATAAATTATAAGTATAATCTATTTAATTTCAACCACTAACATCTTAGCCCATAAACCAATAGTTCATTGAATAATCATGCAATAGTTGGTTAGCCAAAGTTCCAACATAATGCTATATAGGAAATCTGTATTTAGATTTATGTAGGCACTTGAATAATTAATTATCATTCTCATATTTCCCTAAAATAAACGTTATTTCCATCACAAGTACATCTATCTATTCACATAAAAGAATTGTAGGAAATTCACTCACTTACATAACATGTAATGAAATATTCATGACATTCAAATCCCCATGATCCTATAATGTTGAATGATAAAAAACTTACATGTCATCTTGGTCCTAGGGTGGAAGAGAATCCATAATAATATTATACTCCACAAATCATTTGTGCCACCCAATGATGATATCAATACAACTATAATAAGAAAAAACGAGAACAGTAAGTCTCATACCAGGAAACATGGAATTTTCCCTATATGTGGGTTAGTTACTCCTATGAACAAGCTCATTAACAAATCCTAATACATTCCTAGTCCCATATATACAAGAAAAAAATAGTTATAAAAAGGAAAAGAATCTCTAATACTACTATGTGACATCCCGGACCCATTTCATTGATAGGTAATTGATCCTAGTAGGCCACACTATCTCAAGAATGCCTCCTCATAAGATTGAGGATCTTTATTAGTAATGAGGTTCTAGAATTTTATGGGGGGGAGAGTCTATGCTCATAATTAGAGTAAACTTCAATGGTGATTATAGATAAATCAGAAAAAACATGATGTTAATGTAAACAAAGAAAGTATACCAGTGAAAATAGGATGGGATGTAAATCATTCAGATAAACACTAAGAAAAAATTTATAGTATGATATTCAAAATAATTATGTAATTATGATATACGCAATGGAACAAGCATACATGAAAACATACATACAATAAAATCCATGAGATACAATAGAAACATGAAAAATCCCAAAAATTAATCCCCACTAGCATCATGAAAACAATATTAGCTGTCTACTCATATAGTCTAACCAAGTACAAAAATAAAATTTATATAGTTGGGTGTTTCCCTTTATCCCTACGTGCAACCATGAAGTTGGATTGAGTACCATTCAGAGGCCAAAACTGGGTGTAAGTTAAACTTAGTTGGCAACCAACAATGGTGTCTAAAACTATCTAGTCTATGAATATATAATGAATAGTGAGTAGTCCTACTAAACAGAGGTGATAAATAAATTAAAACCATCTGTATAGGTTCCTCACAGGATACCAATATGATACTACCCTCTTTGTCCTAATCCGAGATGTCTGTATATAATATAAATTTCTTAATATATATTATAATGTTTTTACTCAAGGAATACAACCAAGGTGTCCATGTATAATGATAATCATTTAAAGTTCCATAATATTTCATCACAATTAATTCATAGAGGCCATAGGAAACCAATACATTTATGTAGTTAATCCCATTTTATGCATATAACATTGAATGTGTTCAATTTTATTCCTTAACATGAAGAACTCGTCATTTGATTGGTCAATTTCCTGAGCCTCTCTATGTAATTCCATGTAAGGAATCCATGTATTTCTCTAGAAATAATTTAGTCCCTCTATCCAATGGGTCCATCCTCGGAATCCAGAATTTCAGCCCAAGTATCACTTAAGGCAGGGTATACCTAAAATAGTCCTTTGGTCCTATGTATAATTCCATGTAAGAAACCCATGTATCACCCATGGAATAATAAAAACCCATTAGCAGGGGATCCCATCTAAGCCATTACATATACAAAATACATGTATCACCCCTAACATGGTATAATTTCCATATATAACTCATTCAATTTAATAACCTTTTTAATCCCCTCCAATTCATTCCATACTGGATCCCAAGTATCACCCACTACTTAGAATTTAATGTTGTCATGGTTTAGATAACTGTTCATACCATTTAACATTAAATTTAATTTATAAGGCCATTTCATTTACCAATGAAAAGTCAAGGTTGAGTTAAGAAGAATCAAGGTTTGTGTAACATGGTCTTACCACTCATGTTTCATTTAAATAAATTTTCAATTTCAATTTTAAAAGAAATTCATCATTCCCTAAAAGGTGGTTTAATTTCATATACTATGTTGAGGGATATACCAAGATATCATACTGTTCCTTTCAATTCAAGTAGACCATTTTATTTATGAGGTCCAAATCAATAGTCTTAAAAAGGTGGTTTAATAACACAATAAAAAATGTTGTTTTGAGAAATTTTAAATAAGAAACCCTAAGGGGTTACCTGTATCATCCAAAAAAAACCTATAATGATTATTATTAGGTTATAAAAACAAAATATCCAAAGTACTAAAATTTTATTAAATAAATTTAAATTTAAAAGGTTTCTGATGGAAATTTCAATGCATGACACGATGGTTCATGATATAGATGTCAATACCTTTAGGGAAGAGGGATAAAACTCCTACCTTATACTAATGAATATTCACTCATCCATTATCATCCTTTAATCCATGTTAGATTGGAATAAAAAAAATAAATGGACAAACACCCAAAAAATAGGTCATATTAGCTGTCAAAGATTTAAAATTTGATATAATGAGATAAATAAATAAAATAATTAGGAGGACTCGTAGTATTTTCAATATCATTCCAACACAATGAGTGTAGCTTGAATAAGATTTTAGATGATTATGATATCACAAACCCTATGAGAGGATAAGGGAGAGATATCAATGTATAAGAGCTACTATGTGTGAGAATGAGGTAGAAAGAGGGGTTACATGATTAAAGTATTTGAATGTAAAGACATAATTTCTCGATTATTCAAGGTGTGCATGGTTTGGCTGCACAGTTTTCCAAACCATCTCACAACCATGCTTCACCACTATCTATGTGGCATACTCCCTTTCATGGATTGGTTTGTGCTTTAAAAAACAATTCTTATCTTGTGTGTGGTTACTATCCATGTTGGATACCCCCTTATATGGTTAGGTTCGTATTTTAAAGAAACCTTATTCCCACCATGTGACACACACCCGCAATTTATAATAGGTTTCGCATGGAGATGTATCCTAACTAGTATAGTTTACTAAACTATGATTATCATCATATGGTTTGTATGGTTATGATTCCTAGTTACTACTAACCATGCACCAACTGTGCATCTCAATTTTCTTCTCTAAAAACTAGATCTCCATGCTCAGATCATGCCCCGAGCACTCTTGAACCATTCCCTGGACTTTTAAACAATATTATATAAATCAGAAAATAGATTTAGACATAATTTAAAAAAGGATATATATATATATATATATATATATCGGAAAATATGGGACTTTATAATGGAATAACAACATTTTTTATCAAGTAAAAATATCTAATAATTCCCCCAATGGGTACTTTAATATAAACATTCCTGAATAATAATGAGATTATGAAATAAACCCTTACCTCTTGTTATACTCCCTTCATATATGTCTAAACATCAAATATAATAAATATATATTTATTATATGTCTTTTAAATAATCATACTCGTATATATCATTCCATATATTATTTATGTATAATCTTTAATCACCATTTTATTAATAAATCATTGTTTTAATCACTTTTCCATGTAACAAATGCTTCATTTTTCATGTATACTTTTGTTTGGTAGTTTTCGTAATCGTACATCATCCAACAACCCAAAGGTATTTCATTTTTTTAATAAATCCCCCTTTTAAGGGGAAGGGGAAAAACCAACAGACTCCAAGAACTTAAAGACATAACATGACCTAAAGATCTTAGAAGATAAAACCAAACTGAAACATGAAACTGCCCCTCCCTAGCATAAAATAGTGATGGAGCACTTCGACATTGCAAGGATGATCGGTAAGCCAATGTCTTGTGTCAAAGAACATGCCTGATCCGATGGGTGACGCCATACCCTCTCAAACATCTAAATCCGAAAAGCTCTGCAAGATAAATCGCCAGCTCAAAATCCTCCTTCGGACCTGATCCATATGGTCTAGTTCGGCCATCATGGACCATCAAAACACACCATATAAAATTAATCAAATTACCAAAAACCACTTCCACAACCTACTTCCAGATTCAAAAAACCATAAAACAATATTAAAAAATTATACATCATCATCCTTCCCCGGAAACGAGTACCACCCTACCTCCAGACACACATCAGAACACTACCGAGCTCACCAGTGTCCGCCATCACCAACAAGAAATCTATCCACTTCCACGATTACCACTTTAACCACTATCACCCCCCTCCATCATTTCATCTCCCGAATATTCCTAGAAAACCCTGCCGCTCACACAAGCCCAAAAACTTCGCCGAACCAACACAATAAATCGACCTGGAAGGGATGTTGGATCTGGAAGCCAGAGCAATTGAAGGAAAGAACCTCCACAAAAAGCCAAAATAGAATCCGCAGCGAGGAGAGAACCAAAATACATGCACAGAAACAAAGAACCATCACCAAAATTATAGATCCATACAGGTAGACAACCGTCGCAAATAAAACAAACCAAAACAAACCAAAATCCCTCGCCACCATCGCTCAAGGAGCCTGCAGAACCACCCGAAGAACATAGATGAGATGCGGATTCAACCTCTGCCCATAGAAAAATTCCTCTCGACCCCAGATTCCACCATGCCATAAAGGAAGCCAAGCCCACTGAAGATGAAAGTCTTTGACGCCGCAAAAGCTCGATGATGGATACAATCCAAGACACTGCCAGAGTACCCGCGAATCCCTGAAACCGAAAGGCTGAAACCTAAAGTGTTGAAAAACACTGAAAACAAACCTCTTTGTCACCACAACATGGAAAGCACACCACAATCTCTCTGAGAACCATGAAGAAGAGCCACAAACAACTGATAACCAGATGGTGGCGATGGGGAAACCATAGCGCCTCGAAGGTGCCCCTTACCGGCTCATTCAGGTTTTTAGATCTTGTCGGTAACGGTACATTAATAATGGCTTCATTATATACATAATTTTAATCATGATATGAAAATAATATATATTAATTAGATACATATTTATATCCATTCATAATATATATATATATATATATATATATATAAATGAATTACACCATTCATGGAGATAATAGGTCATACCTTTTCTTGAATGATGTTTTCATTTTTCGAAGGATGGAATGAAAGAAAGGTGAAGAATAATTTAAATTTAAAGAATCATTATTATATTATATAAATTATATATAAATATTCATTAAATATATACTCATTACCATCCATATAATATGAAAATAAAAAACAAATTATATCTCTTTGTGGAGGTGGTCGTACACATGTATGCACGAGTGACATTATTGTTTTCCAATAGATTGAATAGAAAGAAGTTAGAAATGGTATTATAATTATAAAAGAATTATTATGTAATAAATATCATATATATAATACCCATCTATAAAATATGAGGATGAAAAATGAATTGTATTTCCATGTATAGATGGTAATCCGCACAAATGCACGAGCGAAACTTTCACTTCTATTTAATGGGGAAAAGGTTAGATAATCGTGGTTTCATAACAATAATAAAATTTTAGTATATTTAGGATTATAAAGGTTTTATTTTATGATAAATAAAATATATTTAGATTAGGTAAAAGAAGAAATAAAAAATAATGATATCAGTTAAGGTGATTGCCTCTTCATTGAAAGAACTCCTTTAGAACTTCTCTTAAGGACCATGGTGTTTGTATTTTGGGGAGAACAACACTTATAAATGTGTATACATATTTTTGGGGGAGAAATGGGTATGTATTAGTTGATCTATGTTTATCAATGTGGCATAATTAAAAGATAGAATTTTAGTCCTTTTACAATTAAGGGGAGGGGAATTATTGGAGATTCTTATATTATTAAATTAATATAAATTATGTTTTCATAGAAAAATGGATACAAATTTATATAAATAGAATATAAGATGTGTATCCATAAAAATAATCTTATAAAATAAAATTTGGGAATATTTTTTTTCTTTTTTACCCTTATCATTTATTTTTATCCCCCATTTACCCTTTTATCAATTACCGTGATATTAAATTTTTTGTAACACCCCGAGCTTCCACGATACGCTTCTCATTCAATAATGCAATAGCTTGCATTGTACGCAACTTCGAGTTCTAAAACATCGCGACAAATCAAAGTAGCCGTTATGAATAGTAATAACCACTTTTTAAAATTATAGAGATTTTATATTTCAAAATGGACTTCATTTTTGTATTCCTAATATTGAAATTAGCCTATGTTGAATTTTTTGTAATTTTCTGAGAACTTCAAAATTTTTATGAATAGTGAAAAATACTTAAAACAACTTTTTTAATAAAAATAATTTATAGTGATAAATTATAATATTTGGTGGTTTTAAAGTATAATTAGAATATATTTTTACCATTTTATCCAATGGTGGTCATTAGAATTAATTTAACATTGAAATTGGACATAAACAATTGCCAATCTTTTGATATAAATTGTTTCTAAAAAACAAGCTATTTGTTGTGACAGCGGGAATTAATTATAAAATTAATTAATGCAACTAATATGTTTGGAATTTTGTAAAATAGACATCATTTTTGAATTCGGAATATCAATTATAGCTTAGGGTGA
Organism: Viscum album; assembly: GCA_963277665.1. NCBI lineage: Eukaryota > Viridiplantae > Streptophyta > Magnoliopsida > Santalales > Viscaceae > Viscum > Viscum album. Next base: position 1,434,084,486 of record OY728145.1, read on the forward strand.
AATTTTGGCCTTATTCTGAAAAACTTCAATTTTTGATGAATAGTGAAACCACTAAGTGGTTGTTAAATAACTGATTTTTCGTTTAAATGAAATATTACCACTTCTGTGATTTGATTTTCAAAAATCCGACATACATGGTTGTCATTAAGAAGTAAAATGTGGTTCAATGGGATAAAAATAATTTTTTGGTGAATAGTAACTTATTAAGTTCTTAATCGCGATTAGTGGTAATTAGGGTAGTTTAAGGTATAAATAATACTTTAATAATATTAAATGACCTAGACACATGTCCCAACCTCATTGGTTGTGTCATGGCCGACCAAGACAAGCCATGGCCTAACTTGGGGACCCCATGGATCCACTTTTGTTGGGAAATAACATAAATTACTTTTTATTTAATGTTAAAGTGAAAATGACACTAACATAAAGTGTTTTACTAAAACAATTTTTAAGTAGGGTTACACAAGTCCAAATTTTGATTATAAATAGTCATTGGAAAGATAAAAAGATTTCCTATATCATAGTATTTTTTTATAATTTTTAGACATTAAATAAATTTAATTATTTATGACATAATAATGATGCAGCGATGACATCATTATTTGACGATTTAAATAAAATGGAAAGATAATATAAAATCTATGAACTACACATGGCCAAAACCAATTGGATGAGTGGATTTCGATGCCTTATCACCTTATCCACGAATTATATCAATGTGGGACCTTTTAAAACCGAAACACATTTTCAAATAATGTAATGTTCCTTTACTTTCCAAAAGTGCCCCTCCTCTCCTCTTATAAAAGGCCCCCACCTCTACCTCATTTCACACACTCTTCAAGCCATTGGCTCGGCCAACCCCTGCCCATTTGCTCTCTCCACATCCCTCTCATCATCCTAGAGGATTCCCTTTGGGCAGAATACTTTCAAAGGAAGCCTTTAGGCTCAACTCAAAAGGAGTTACACTTTTTAAGGTAATTCATTCTCTCATGTTCTTTTGTGTTATTTCGCTTCTCCAACCCCCTAAACTCATTTTATTTACTTCTTTTGTAACAACACCAGTATCTTAAATATACTAGGATGTTGTTATAAGATTTATTTGAGCTACACTTCCACACAACTACATCAAATGGTTAAAGAACATAAGGTTTCCGTGGATGGCGAAATTCTGCCTCCCGAAACGATGATTGTTCAACACTCATTTAACACCTTCAAAGGTGGCCATTATGATGTCACTATTTTTATATATGATATATAATATGTTTATGTTTTCCTTAAGCTTATGTTTTTTTCATTTTGGGCATACCTTTATGGTTTCCATTATGGGTAAAACACGATATCTTCATTTTAGGAAGCGCGGACTACCGCCCCCTGAAAGTGATTTGATTCGTTAATACCATATGTGGGATGTGTGAAGGATAAAGTTAATGATATTATATATGTTATTATACTGGAATTATAATATACTCTCATATCATTATGATTCCATTCCAGAAAATATGAAATAGAAATGGAAGTAGCGTTCATGCGTACGTACGGCTTACCGTCTCCATGAACGGTGCATTTCATTTCTTACCTCTAAATGTGATGTAATATTATAAATGAATGTATGTACTGGATATATATGACATATATGATATCTACATCATGAATAAAATTCTGGATATAATGAACCTTTGACCAAATTAACAACATGTAAGTGTAAGAAGCCTATTTTTGACTTAAGAACCAAATACCGACAAAATGAACATTATTAACTTAAATAATTACATAATGTTCATATCATTGTAATAAGTGATATAATAAGGATAATGAAGTTGAAAATGGTTCTTAATAAGGTATATATTAACTCTAGTTTATTATTCAGGAGGTTAAAGAACGGTTGAGTCAAGTCAGACACGAGGTAAGGGATCTTCTTAACCCAACTTCCATTCTTTGGGTTAATCTCCTACTTTCAAATTATGTCATGATATTATTATGTCCTATTTTGTATTTTTATGTTATTTATGTGTACCTATAGTGAATACACATAATATATCTATTTTATTTTAAAAATGATCTTTGTATGGGACTTCGTCTCAATCTCCTTTCGTTGAGGCATATTTTATTTTATACACAACTTTCTTTTATACGGTGTATAAACCCCTTTGACTTTTACATTTATTCAAAAGGAATCTTTTTACACGAAGCGTTTTACTAAACGACAAAAAGGGAATGTTTTTCTTTCCGTACTTATGCGGCGACAACGACTTCTCCGCCGCCGTGACCATTATTTGAGTTTCGGCTTCCTCTACAAGCCATCACTTTTTTTAATGAAAAATAAATACAAAGTTTTAACTTACTTTTATTTTGGTATTGAAAATGGTTTTGAAAGCGTTTTTATTATATCAATGTGTTGTATTGATATCTTGTGATTGGAATGTGGAAATGTTATGTTTCCTTTATGCATGTTTTATGTGATATGATTATGTTATGGTTTATGATATGTTTAAACCTATTCATATGAGGAATGTATTGGACTTAATAAGTGACGGGTGGGGCCCGCTATAGCTCCTCGATGCATCGGTAGGTCTCATGAGACAACTAGACGTGGAATTGGCCGAGGCCCTTTCCCAATTTGATTTATGGTTTTGGCCGAGGCCTTAATCATTTTAGATGTCTTGGCCGAGGCCTTGACAAAATGTTTCAGAATGTCCGGCATTATACATTCCCTCATTATGAAAGTGGTTATTGATATTACATGTGATTATTCGACCAGTAGAATATCCATGTGAAGAAGTAAATGGCATTATCTCATTTTACTTTTGCCATATTATGTTGAAGTTCATGTTTAAGAGGCTTTTGTTTTAGTTATACATTGCCTTAAATGTTAATGTTTATTTATGAAAGCTTCCGCATTATTGTTATCCTTACTGAGCATTTGAGCTCACCCCTTTCAATGTTTAAAAATTTTCCAGGTTGTGAAGAAGTATTTTATGACTGACTTGCAAGAATAATCAGTGAAGATATGAGTGTGGACTATGAAGACCATGTTTTTTTGTAGTTTGTTTAATTTTGATGTAATGAAAGACTTATGAATGTATCTAGTGTTTCCAAGGCTACTAAACTAATCGGTCTTTCGAGACTTGATCTTTTGTGATCATGCCAATGTTACGAAGTAATGCACCGGCTCTGGGTAGCTGGGGTCGGGGCGTTACAGTTGGTATCAGAGGCAGTTTAGTACTAACCTTGGAAGCTAGATGTAGATAAACTCTGATTAGAACGCATAGCCCAAAGATAGGCTTCGAGGATTAGTATAGAAGAACTTCCTAGAATTTTGGTATTATAGAGATGATATGAGTTTTCCGAGAAATACATCCCTGTCTGGATACGAGCAGGTAGAGGCGGCTCTGGCACAGATGTACCTAGGGGTAAAACCCGAAAACACCGCTTTGAGCTAGACTCGAACGGGAACTGGTGCACGACAACGGGCCTTGCTGCACTCTTGGTTACGACACTCCCGGGGGATACGCTTAGGATAATTCTCATTTTACTTACAAACCACTATGAAGGGTTATGAGTACATACTTCCTCAAAGAAAACATTTCTTTTTATGATTATGGATTATATCCATAAATAGTTCAATTTATGTAAAGTGTTTTACAAGTATGGAATTATGTATTTTGATTCATAAACTAACCTAGTTTATGCCGTTGTATAGAAATGGCGCCCAGTAGAAGGAATGTGAACTCCAGCGGTACGTATGATCCAAAGAGTAAGAAGGATAGTATCTTTCACGGTATTAAGCCAACATTTCGAAGGGAAATAGTCTCCCATGTGTTCTCAACATATGAAGAAATAGTATCATGTGTTAATAGGATAAGTAAAGAATTCTCTGAGTCCTATGGCTTTGAAGCGAAGCAAGAGATGAAAGGGATGGAAGAGAGAATGATGGATAAAGGGATGAGGGGAAAGAAGAATTTTCCAATATGTGGTAATTGTGGGAAGAAACATCATGGAACTTGCCTAAAGGGAATGGGAGTTTGTTATAAGTGTAGAGAAAAAGGACACAAAGTGCGTGACTGCAAGGGTAAGAAAATGGTTTCAAATGTACAATGCTTCTTCTGCAAGGATTGGGGACACTACGCAAACCAATGTCCAAATCATCAGAGCATGCCCCAAATGATGTTATTGGATAATAATCAAGTTATGATACTACCACAGATGAGGAGTAATGATTAGAGTTCTTATGTTGTTATTAAAGATTTTTTTTTAATTTGAGTGTTGTATCAATGATGTACTGGTTATAATAATTATGGAGTATATAAGGATTGTACTGCAGTACTATTTCATCAAGGACTTGAGATTGTGTGGAACCAAGAAAAGTGACTCCACAGTAGGTTAAATTTTTGGAAAATATATGGTTGAGAGAAAGATAAACCATAATATGGTTTTGATGCTGAGATTGTGATTTTGGAATAAGACGTGATTGATTTGGATAAATTATATTGGATATACTTAACTTCCTTGAAACTGATTGATGTTTTGTATACATTTTTGGATAGAAGGAGTATATCTAGTATTATATAAGGAATAAGGGATCATGGTAATTCAGTATGTTTAAAAAGAATACATGATGAAGGTGCTCACATGTTGTTACGTGGGATAAAGGATCTTCATTATGTTTACCTTCCTTATAAAATTTGGACTGTGAGTTGGACAGATGTATTTTGGATAACTATTAAGGTTGGAATGGATTAAGTTGAACCATGGATAGTATTGTTTAAGGTTAAAAAATTTATGAAGATTATTTTTGGAATATTATGATACTATAGTTTTAGGAAAAGGACAACCTGCAGGGTGGGGCATAACCCGTCGCGTCGGACAAAGCTGCAGGAATCGAACCCACAATCATAGTGCGACAGGCCTTTATTTCCTACCACTAGCCTACAGGAAGTCCCCGGTTATTACAAAATAATTTTACTAATCTAAATGGTATGTGTTAACATTTGGAACCTTATACAATTAGGATAAGTATAATATTTTTGAGTTCTATTATCTTTTGAGTGAAAGATGAGTTGAAGGTTGAAACTCTAATGTCAAACACATATATATATATATACCTATCTCTTATTCAATGAATAAATTAATTCTTAAACTTTAGTAAAGGGATATTAAAACAAAAAAAAATGTGTTATCCTAATAACTTATGTTTTGTTGAACTGATGATATTTTAAATCAACATAGATTGAAGGCTTTGAGGCCCTCAATTTGACAGTTGATTGTGATTGATGACCTCAATCAATCCCTACAAATATTTACGTTTTTCCTCAAATTATATGTCTCTAATTGCCACCAATGTTCTCCTTATCGAGATCATGATTTGGTGGTGACTTTCTTATTTCCATTTCCCTCTTATTAAGACTAAATTCTATTAACCTTATTTCCGATGTGGGTTTTCCACAAAGGTATTTTCTATTTTCAACCTTTTATTTTCCAAGAAAATTTTCAAATTGCGAGGACGCAATTTATTGAAGGAGGGGAGAATGTAACACCCCGAGCTTCCACGATACGCTTCTCATTCAATAATGCAATAGCTTGCATTGTACGCAACTTCGAGTTCTAAAACATCGCGACAAATCAAAGTAGCCGTTATGAATAGTAATAACCACTTTTTAAAATTATAGAGATTTTATATTTCAAAATGGACTTCATTTTTGTATTCCTAATATTGAAATTAGCCTATGTTGATTTTTTTGTAATTTTCTGAGAACTTCAAAATTTTTATGAATAGTGAAAAATACTTAAAACAACTTTTTTAATAAAAATAATTTATAGTGATAAATTATAATATTTGGTGGTTTTAAAGTATAATTAGAATATATTTTTACCATTTTATCCAATGGTGGTCATTAGAATTAATTTAACATTGAAATTGGACATAAACAATTGCCAATCTTTTGATATAAATTGTTTCTAAAAAACAAGCTATTTGTTGTGACAACGGGAATTAATTATAAAATTAATTAATGCAACTAATATGTTTGGAATTTTGTAAAATAGACATCATTTTTGAATTCGGAATATCAATTATAGCTTAGGGTGAAATTTTGGCCTTATTCTGAAAAACTTCAATTTTTGATGAATAGTGAAACCACTAAGTGGTTGTTAAATAACTGATTTTTCGTTTAAATGAAATATTACCACTTCTGTGATTTGATTTTCAAAAATCCGACATACATGGTTGTCATTAAGAAGTAAAATGTGGTTCAATGGGATAAAAATAATTTTTTGGTGAATAGTAACTTATTAAGTTCTTAATCGCGATTAGTGGTAATTAGGGTAGTTTAAGGTATAAATAATACTTTAATAATATTAAATGACCTAGACACATGTCCCAACCTCATTGGTTGTGTCATGGCCGACCAAGACAAGCCATGGCCTAACTTGGGGACCCCATGGATCCACTTTTGTTGGGAAATAACATAAATTACTTTTTATTTAATGTTAAAGTGAAAATGACACTAACATAAAGTGTTTTACTAAAACAATTTTTAAGTAGGGTTACACAAGTCCAAATTTTGATTATAAATAGTCATTGGAAAGATAAAAAGATTTCCTATATCATAGTATTTTTTTTATAATTTTTAGACATTAAATAAATTTAATTATTTATGACATAATAATGATGCAGCGATGACATCATTATTTGACGATTTAAATAAAATGGAAAGATAATATAAAATCTATGAACTACACATGGCCAAAACCAATTGGATGAGTGGATTTCGATGCCTTATCACCTTATCCACGAATTATATCAATGTGGGACCTTTTAAAACCGAAACACATTTTCAAATAATGTAATGTTCCTTTACTTTCCAAAAGTGCCCCTCCTCTCCTCTTATAAAAGGCCCCCACCTCTACCTCATTTCACACACTCTTCAAGCCATTGGCTCGGCCAACCCCTGCCCATTTGCTCTCTCCACATCCCTCTCCTCATCCTAGAGGATTCCCTTTGGGCAGAATCCTTTCAAAGGAAGCCTTTAGGCTCAACTCAAAAGGAGTTACACTTTTTAAGGTAATTCATTCTCTCATGTTCTTTTGTTTTATTTCGCTTCTCCAACCCCCTAAACTCTTTTTATTTACTTCTTTTGTAACAACACCAGTATCTTAAATATACTAGGATGTTGTTATAAGATTTATTTGAGCTACACTTCCACACAACTACATCAAATGGTTAAAGAACATAAGGTTTCCGTGGATGGCGAAATTCTGCCTCCCGAAACGATGATTGTTCAACACTCATTTAACACCTTCAAAGGTGGCCATTATGATGTCACTATTTTTATATATGATATATAATATGTTTATGTTTTCCTTAAGCTTCTGTTTTTTTCATTTTGGGCATACCTTTATGGTTTCCATTATGGGTAAAACACGATATCTTCATTTTAGGAAGCGCGGACTACCGCCCCCTGAAAGTGATTTGATTCGTTAATACCATATGTGGGATGTGTGAAGGATAAAGTTAATGATATTATATATGTTATTATACTGGAATTATAATATACTCTCATATCATTATGATTCCATTCCAGAAAATATGAAATAGAAATGGAAGTAGCGTTCATGCGTACGTACGGCTTACCGTCTCCATGAACGGTGCATTTCATTTCTTACCTCTAAATGTGATGTAATATTATAAATGAATGTATGTACTGGATATATATGACATATATGATATCTACATCATGAATAAAATTCTGGATATAATGAACCTTTGACCAAATTAACAACATGTAAGTGTAAGAAGCCTATTTTTGACTTAAGAACCAAATACCGACAAAATGAACATTATTAACTTAAATAATTACATAATGTTCATATCATTGTAATAAGTGATATAATAAGGATAATGAAGTTGAAAATGGTTCTTAATAAGGTATATATTAACTCTAGTTTATTATTCAGGAGGTTAAAGAACGGTTGAGTCAAGTCAGACACGAGGTAAGGGATCTTCATAACCCAACTTCCATTCTTTGGGTTAATCTCCTACTTTCAAATTATGTCATGATATTATTATGTCCTATTTTGTATTTTTATGTTATTTATGTGTACCTATAGTGAATACACATAATATATCTATTTTATTTTAAAAATTATCTTTGTATGGGACTTCGTCTCAATCTCCTTTCGTTGAGGCATATTTTATTTTATACACAACTTTCTTTTATACGGTGTATAAACCCCTTTGACTTTTACATTTATTCAAAAGGAATCTTTTTACACGAAGCGTTTTACTAAACGACAAAAAGGGAATGTTTTTCTTTCCGTACTTATGCGGCGACAACGACTTCTCCGCCGCCGTGACCATTATTTGAGTTTCGGCTTCCTCTACAAGCCATCACTTTTTTTAATGAAAAATAAATACAAAGTTTTAACTTACTTTTATTTTGGTATTGAAAATGGTTTTGAAAGCGTTTTTATTATATCAATGTGTTGTATTGATATCTTGTGATTGGAATGTGGAAATGTTATGTTTCCTTTATGCATGTTTTATGTGATATGATTATGTTATGGTTTATGATATGTTTAAACCTATTCATATGAGGAATGTATTGGACTTAATAAGTGACGGGTGGGGCCCGCTATAGCTCCTCGATGCATCGGTAGGTCTCATGAGACAACTAGACGTGGAATTGGCCGAGGCCCTTTCCCAATTTGATTTATGGTTTTGGCCGAGGCCTTAATCATTTTAGATGTCTTGGCCGAGGCCTTGACAAAATGTTTCAGAATGTCCGGCATTATACATTCCCTCATTATGAAAGTGGTTATTGATATTACATGTGATTATTCGACCAGTAGAATATCCATGTGAAGAAGTAAATGGCATTATCTCATTTTACTTTTGCCATATTATGTTGAAGTTCATGTTTAAGAGGCTTTTGTTTTAGTTATACATTGCCTTAAATGTTAATGTTTATTTATGAAAGCTTCCGCATTATTGTTATCCTTACTGAGCATTTGAGCTCACCCCTTTCAATGTTTAAAAATTTTCCAGGTTGTGAAGAAGTATTTTATGACTGACTTGCAAGAATAATCAGTGAAGATATGAGTGTGGACTATGAAGACCATGTTTTTTTGTAGTTTGTTTAATTTTGATGTAATGAAAGACTTATGAATGTATCTAGTGTTTCCAAGGCTACTAAACTAATCGGTCTTTCGAGACTTGATCTTTTGTGATCATGCCAATGTTACGAAGTAATGCACCGGCTCTGGGTAGCTGGGGTCGGGGCGTTACATTTTTCAACCATATAAGAGTTAAAAATGTTACCATATGAGGAAAAACAACCCATAAATGGACCATGGATGATTATTTAAATCAAATTACATTCACATGGTCAAATATATGACATTTATGGATTTTCAATTATTTAATAAAATGTTTTTTATTATAAAATATCATTAATGTCAATTTTAGAACTATTCACCTAAGTTGACATTGAAGAAACAAATAAAAAGATTAAATTTGAATATATTACTTTAAAAAATCAATAATATGTTATATATATCTAAAAAATAAGGAAGACTATAAAATCACTCAAATTAGTTTAGTTTTAATATTATTAAAATAAATTATTTTATTTTTTATTAATTAAATAAATATTGTATTAGGGTTAAACATACATTTAAGGTAATTATTTAACCTCGAAAAATTAAAAATAAATTACCATTATGAATATAATTTCAATATGATCAAAATTACAATTAATATTTGTTCTTTATTTTATTTTTTTCATATATGAACTTATAAGGGATATTTAAAACAAAGAGAGTGACATTTTGTAACTTTATTTTAAATATTATATAGGTTATTATCAGAGAACAATGACTATGAAAAGGTGATAGTGATCAAATTACCTTCATATAATAAGAATTTAGCTAAAAAAAGTGACCTTAACACTTATCTTTTACCTAGATTTACATGGTTTACGCTTGATTACGGTGTTAGATTTTACTACGACTATTATTCAAAATGACTAAAAATAGAATCTACATATTTAACAAATTTAAAACACTTTATTAAAAATATTTAATCCAATTTTCCAAATTATTTACCTAAAGGTGGCATGAATTTATTTCAAAATAAGTGTGAAAAACACGAAGAAAACCATTTTTTAGAAAAATACAGTTTTTAAGTATAATAAGGGATTTATTATTATCTAATGAATAATAAAAAATATTATATGAATGTTTAAATATTTTAATAAATATAAAATATAAAAATATCATTAAAATCATTCAAAAATAGTGATTAATTTAATTTATTATGATAAAACACATTGTGTGCAATAAAATAGTTGTTAAGGAAAACACTTCATTTACTTTCAAATGTTTTTTATTTGTATTTATAATCAATTGATTACCAATAAATTTATTTTATAAGTGATCAAACCATAAAATTTTCAAAATTTAGTTATTATGATTCATACCTTCCAATTTAATAGCTAGGTTAGACTGATATACTATATTAAGGTTCATTTAGACACTGGGTTCCATGTATCACAAGCTATCGAAGTGATTAAATTATATTAAAAAGAAATATATTATAAAATCTCATCTTTAACACTTTTTAGGTAGTTTATATAGAATATTTTAGATAAATAAAAAATGAATATTCTATTTTAACAAATTCAACATCAACAGTATCTCCCACTGCCATAACCATTATTTTATATTTTGATTCCTTTGAAAGATATCTTGTTTTCTTTAAAGAAAAAACCCTCTTCCCTTTGTTCGGGTATTTCAAAATATGGGTTTAAATGAAACGTATATATAAATTTATATAAATTTGTTCATATGGGTGTAAAGAATATTTTTTTGAGTATGATAATGTAAATGAAAGCTTTCATGTATTTTTATCGATTAATTTTATTGGGAATTTTTTATGATGATGGGTGGTTCTGTTATTATCCAAGGATGAGCAGTACCATTTTAAACCAAGGATGATTGATTATATTATAATCTATAGATGGTTGATCCTAATATATCTCTCTATATCATTGGGTAAAGTGATAGAAATAACTGATTAGTTTTCCTATAAGAGATTATTTTAATTTACTTATTAGGTAATATATTTATTAGAGTGATATGAATATGATATCCTAATTTACCAATATGAATTTTCTATGATTACTAATGATTTTTCATGGATATAATTTGATTTCCAAAGGTAATACAACGATATTTTGTTTTAAAAGAATGATTATTCAATTTTTCTTTAAATATGTATATCTTTATGAAAATTTTTATGGGTTATATTATTTTCTAATAAACCCTTATGATTATGATTTTCCATTATATTTTATGATAAATTGTTTTATTAATGTACATTGAGAAGTAAATATTATTTCATGTGGGAGTGTTTATTAGGTCTCAAATTTTATTATGTTAAAGGAAAATACTCTTTTATGAATTTATGGTTTTGAAAATGGCTATCAAGGTTCTTTATAAATTTATATGTATCTTACTATGGTTTTCATTTTCATCCCATGTTTTCAAATGTTTTTCAAAATTCTTAAGGATAAATGTAAATGTTAAAAAATTAATATTTCTAGATATGAAAATTTCCATGAGCGAAGCAATCATATCATTACAAGGAAATTGTTTTGTGGGGAAATTGGATACTTTTTCGAAGTGTACACTTTGAATGAGTATATCCAAATTCTGTAAAACTATAAACCTAAGAGGTACATGGGTATGTAAGTGATGTAATATTTCAGTTTTATGTTATATGTTTTTAAGGGTTTAAATTGTGCTATGTGTATCTATTTTATATCCAAAATTGTAAGAATATGTTTATAGCACTTGATTTAGGAGTGTGGGTTTAGGGTTGTTATATCATCAGAGTGTGAACATGTTGTAAACTTTAAGAAAAGTACATTATATGTTATTAAATTATATATTAATTAAAATTAATTGGTAAATATTTAAAGACATAATTTACCCATCTTAATAATGTCATCTTGTTATTCAATCATTATCATTTTACTACTATGGTAAATTATATGAAATGATTTTAAATGATGTTGAAAAATAATGTGGAATAAAGAAATGGTATTAGTGTTTGGAAATTATATATAATATACTTATCATAAAGGAGAGTTTTATATAAAAAAACATTGGATCCATCATCATGTGTCATCTATCATAACTATAATAACCAATGTTGATATAATGTTCTGAAACATGTTTTCTTAAATCATTTAAAAAACATTTAGTTAAATATCCTCTTTACATCATGGTGTTTTTCTTTGTATAATTTTTTTACTATATTCCATGTTGAGTACGGTAAAAAAATTAAGAGTTGTATAATTTTCTATTTAATCTTATGAAATAATCATTATTTCAGGACATCCATTTCCATGCCCAAATAGGGGTTGAGTTGTGTGATGTTTTTAGAGTTGACTGAGTTTTTAGTGAGTTATAAAGTGTATTGTCCACAGATTGGTTTTGAGATCTTTTGTTTATAAAGTATTGTGTAATAATGATTATACATATTGAATTTTCGTTTTAGTTTGAATTTGAATAATGTTTCCATAATATTTTGGGTCATGTTGTGGTTGTTCTGGCCAAAATTTTCATTATAAATAGTTAATGAACCCACTCTCCCTCATGTTTTCGTTTCCTTTCCCAAAAACTAATCTTTTAGTTTTTTTAATCCTATTCATGATAGATAATACTTAAACTAATAATGATATTTTTGGGATCCTTTATAAAATCCATAATATGGATTCATAGAGAATTGATGAATAAGATCTGAGGTAGGACTCTTTTCTTATCTCATGCTCCATTATCACATGATGTAATTTTTAATCTATCTCATGTTGTTTCATCATTTCCTTATGATATCACTATTGTAAATTCCTATATATATATATATTAGAATTTTATTTTGTAATTGAACCTTTTTATTAGATTTCCATAATTGATCTTGTATTTACAAACAATTCTAAAAAATTTCCTATTTCTTATGATGGTTTTATTAAGAGGCTACATTCCATTAGTATAATATATTGTTACATTGGTGATAAAAAATAGAGGTGTGACAAAAAGATGATAATGGTAGATGGGAGTGATGACAGTATTTATATTTTCATATTTAGTGTAATGTTTCAATGTGAAAAGACGTTTTCCACTTTGATGTATTGATCTCATGAATTTCCCCAATCCCTCATGAGTGTTTGACACCACTACACACATAATTTCACCATGACCACCCCCTTTGTATCCATATGTAAAAGTATGAGGGTCACTATGAAGAGATTGAAGTTAATATTACATAATGTATCTGGTTTCTAAATTGATCTAATAGAATTTTTGTTACGACATGGTGATACTGGATATAATTTAAAGGTGATAGTTCGATAATGGATGGATGGTTATGACATAATAATGAAAATATAGGATTCATTAGAAGCATGTGGTGTTTCATTATGTTGTGAAACTAGTGGGTTGGACATTATAGTGTGGTAGTTTGGTGGCCAACATGATTGTGCGGATCCCAAAATGAAATGACCCATCATGGTCCCTTTATAAAGTTTTACATATCTTTTCACCCATGTAAATGATTAGGGTTATGATACATCCCATCTTATGTTAGTTTTTCAAATAGATCATGGTGGTATGATACTTTAGACCACCTGAGGCCATTGAATTCATATTTTTGGTTAGGTTTAGGCTTTATCATTTCAACTCTGATGATAGGGTTCAAAGGTGATTTATACCCTAATATTTTAAAATAGGAACATTATATTTTGATAGCATATACAACACGCTACACTGAGATTAAAAAAACCCTTGAAATATTTGGCCATTAAAATATAGGTATTAAATTGGACAATATGAATAGGATTAAAAAATTAGGAAATATATAAATAAATATTCAAATAAATATAATTTTATTTATAAATGTTTATTAAATAATTACTTAATTTTTAGTAATGCCATTTTATTCATAAAAAAGTAGATTTTTTCAAAAATCATTTTTATAGATTTTGGTGAGAAAATATTATAATTAATATTTAAATTCTCTTTCACAATTTATTGGTTAAAAATAAAATCATTTTTAAAATCATATTATCAAAATTAACATAGGGTAAAATGTGGGGATTTTTGGAAAAACATTAACTTTGCATATATATATTTTTGTAAAATTAACGTTTATTTTCGATAAATTATGTAATTTAAATTTATAATTATGGTTTTAATTTTATTTAAGGTTACATAATTATTAATTACTTATATTTAATACCACTAATTACATTTTATTCGCCTTTATACTGGATTTTATTATATGTTTATTTTTGGGTTTAAAAACAGGTTTTTTTAAAAGCTATTTTAACGTGCACAATGTTTCTCCATTTTAATTAATTTAAAAAATCCCTAATGAATAATTATTTAAAATAAATTTATGTAATATATATCTACAAATATTTATTTAAATTTATATAATTATGATAAATAGTATTCTAGTAAATATAAAATCACCTTATGCTTGAAAAATACATATCTTGAAAACCCACTTTTTTGTCGTGTCTATGGGATTTATTTTAAATTAAATTATGGAACCTAGTTGAATTGGATTTCATAAAATGGATTCCTTATTCATAATTAAGATAATTTATATTATATAAAATTTTAAAAATAATTTTTACTTTTGATAAATAGAGAAAACGTTAAAAATCGTTTACTGTAATTGAGGTGAAAATAGGTTTACAGGGAGGCTAAAATAAAATGTTAAGGGTCAAAATGTTCTAAAAATTGTTTCAGTTATATTTATAGGGACATATTTGGACATTAACCCATATAATATTTAATAATTGTCCATTTTAGATCATTTTGATAGGAGAAAAATGTGGGAATAACTTTTTTCCAAAATTCAAGTGAGCCTTCTTCCCCAGATATGAAGGTCCACCGACTCTCCTCTATTATTCACAACATAAATAAATGTTTTTATATAATCCATGAAAAATACCTTAAATCACTATCCATTACATAGTTCCCTTGTTATTATCATAAATTCATCTTTATAATTCTTTTTTTGCTAACCTAAAGAGGTTGTGTGAAGAAAAATTATCATGCTTTACCAAGCATTTGTATTATATTTCTTCTTCATCCCACTTAAAATATTCTTTATTTATACTGAAATAATAACAAAAATATATAACATATATTTATAACTTAATATTTTAATTTAATATCCTAAATCAATCTACTCGTCCATCAAATGTGAAATGAAATAATCATTCGTGTGTACGTCAGATTACCACCTCAGGAACTGATGTGATTCGTTTTTCAATATCTCCTCCCATGGATTGATATAAGGATGGATTTAAATTATATATATGATATTTGTAACATTATTATACTTATTTAATGATGATATAACATATACAATCATACCATCCATTTTTTGGGAGATATTATAACATCACTTGTGTGTACGGCAGACTATTGCCTCATGAAGCAATGTGATTAATTTTTCACTAAAACATTACATGGAAGGTAATAAAGATGAAATTAATGAATATATGTTATGTATATGACAAAATTATGATATTAATAACATATTTATCATTCTTAGAAGATAAAAATTTTATTTCTTGCCTTTCAATTCAGTAAAAAATTATAATGTTGTTCGTGTGTACGTGTGGACTTCCCCCTCACGCAAGCGATGTGATTCTTTTTTAATCAAAAAAACATGGATGATATATATAAGTATATTTAATGATTTAATAAATTATTTATAATATTATTATAATTTTATAATGTAAAAACATTACCTATCTTCTTTCCATAATGATCATTGAAAAATGGAAATATTACTCATGCGTATATATGGCCTAGCATCTCAATGATCGTAATGTAGTTATTTTTTCATAATCATATTTCGTGATTGGTTTTAAAATATAATTGATTTATAAAAATTATAATTATTTCATTATTTTTTTTATAGATGTTGAAATGATAACTTATTTGACTGTAGTGAACATACTAAGGTCATTTTTTTACATATATGCCAAATAACGTCAAAACATCCTATGTAAACTTAATTGCTTGAGTAATAATATAAAACATGGTAATAAGTGAAATAAAAGAAATAATAAACATTAATTTTTTTAATCAAGTAAATAATTTACATTATTTTAATATTTAGGTAGATAAATAATGTACATATTGAATCATACTCGTGGTAACCCACCCTTTTACTTAAAACATCATTTTAAAAAGTTTTAAAGATTTAATTTAAAAATAGATTTATTCTTGGTTCTTCTAAATGTATCAAGAAAATTATTATTTATGTTTAAATGGATGATAAGTTCATTTTTTAGGGTATTTTACTTTCTTTAAAATGAATTAAAAATGAATGAATTGTATTAATGTTTTATGAAAGGGACACTCTATTATAAAACCCTTGTTTTAAAATGTTTTAATGATTTATTTTCGATGTATTTTTATTCCATATCAATATTCTCAAAATTATTTTATGGTACTATTTATATAGATTTAAAATAACTAGAAATTAAATTTTATGTATCTTTTAACATTATTTAAATGGTTTTAAAAAGGAATACTTTTTATGTGATTTGAACAAAACTTTTGAAAAAAAGGTAAATGCAATGTTATATTTTCCCATATATGATTACAATAACTTTTCCCATCCCCATAAACATTATTTTATTTTTGGATTACTTTACAATATTTTATTTTTTATTTAAATAAATACCATATTTATATTTTATTTGGGATTTTGTTATTGAAAATGGTTTTTTAAATGGTATAGATATTTGAATGTCTAGAAATGTTTTCTTATGGGTGAAAAGAATATATTATATGTGTAATGTTTAATATTTCATGATTTTATATGTCATGGTTTTGTTAGGATTATTGGAAATTATTTATGATGA
Organism: Viscum album; assembly: GCA_963277665.1. Lineage (NCBI taxonomy): Eukaryota > Viridiplantae > Streptophyta > Magnoliopsida > Santalales > Viscaceae > Viscum > Viscum album. The sequence goes on from OY728145.1 coordinate 1,434,101,438, forward strand.
TTATTAGTTCCATTATAAACCAATGATGGGTGGTTACATTATGAACCAAAGATGGGAGGTCATGTTATAAACTAAGGATTGGTGGTTATGTTATAAACCAATTATGAGTGAGTCTGTGATAGCCCTGCAATTCATTGGTTATTGATGTTGACCATATGGTTAATCTATTTGTGAGAGTTATGTGGAATTTGATTTCCTAAGATATCAATATGTTTTATCTCTTCTTGCTACGAGTTTTTAAGGTAATCTTATGATTCCTATAATGTGTAAAATGAGTTCTTTTTCAAAATAAATTATTTACAACTTATTAAGGGTGAAAATTATAAGTTTATGAAAAATTATTCATGAGTTTATAATGTTTTCAAAGAAACCATTATGATTTTTATTTTTTTCTATTATGTTTTATAATGAAATTCATTATGAAAATATTTGGGTAAATAATGTGATTTTTTGATTAAGAAAATGTTTATTTTGAGCCCATATCATAATTTTCAAAATACTTTTTAAATATTCATGGAGTAATGGGTTTATTTATTTTATATTATATCCTTTACTATGATTTTTGTGCTTATCCTATATTTTAGAATATTTTTAACTTGGTATAAGGATTGGTAAGACTAAAAAATAATTCCAGTTAAAAGTTTTGAATATTTTTCTTGAAAATGAAACATTTTTTTATTTTAATAGTTTTACGTTATTGAAAAAATGTATACTTATAAGAGGATTCCACTTTGTAATATCTTGTTTAATTATGTATGGGTTATGATCCAACACTCTAAAAATATAAACCTAAAAGATATTTGGGAATGTATTATAGTTAATTATACACTAAAGAATAAAAAATATGTAATGTTTAAGGTTGGGTCCTTATAGTTGGTATAAGACTAAAGGTTTATATAATTTTAGAGGTTAGATGTTATTTTAGCTTATGTTAAAACCCCTATATAACCACAAAGGTTAGTATGATAAAGATAATTTTGGTTATTTTGGATAAATAAAAATTGATTAATAATGGATGGTATGTTTAAGGATATCTTAGTATTTATCATCCATATAAGATGTATTATTATGGTATATTTTATATAGTCACAATAATTTTTTTTGTTTTAGGAAATGGATGGATCCAATAGGAAAACAATTAATAATGGATGTGATTGAAAACATGGTGCTTGTCTAAATGGGAAGCCAAATTGAATTGGATTTTTATTAAAAACTATAACTATTATTCTTAAGCAGCTATAAAAAGTCATGATTGACATCTTGGACCTAGGTGTGTTTCCTAACACACTAAACAATATAAAAATGGACTTCTATAGATATTTAGGAGATGAAGACCACAGATGTTAAAATATTCAATGGAATGTGTTAATAATTAGGGATGAGGAACCTAGGAAAATGAATTAATAAAACTAGGAAATGTTCTGTATTTGGTAAATGGGTCCATAAAACAATAATATTCTACGGAAAAAAGGAATCGTTTAGTTAACTCCATAATAGGGAATAATGTTCTTTCCGATGCATCAATTTAAGATTTTAAATGTGGGGAGCTTGGGAGTTATGAAAATCGATGTCCCAGGGGGGAATCTTAAAATGGAATCAATAATACTATACAGGAAAATGCCTAAAAAATTCTAATTCTATTATGGTTTAAGATAAGGAAACTATAGATTACATATGAAAGGTATGGATTATATCCTGGATTATTTTTTAAAATTGTATAATCTTAGGAAATGATTCATATTTTTGTTTACAGGATGAATGTATTAATTAATAAGATAGAAAATAATGTTTAATAGTTCTTGAAGAACGTTGAGTTACTAGGATGATTACATAAAGGGATTCAAGATTTATGATATTGTGGTATAATTAAAGATGATCATAAGTTTAGAATCACTAATACTCTTTTTATGTATTTTGTGATGATATTACTTTTGGATATATTTATTGAGTTTTGATTGATGTTTAAGGTATATGTAACCTTATCTTTAACATGTAAAAATTTTATTTGAGGGATAATTCTCTTTTAATTTTGCGTACATAAGTTTAAAGGTAATGAAACATTTAGGGTTTATATAGTCTTTTATGATTAAGATTATTTTTGAGGACATTAACCATATTTTTGGGAATTTTATAATAATGACATTAGTACAATATTTGAAAAAGGATAACACATCACATCTAGAAAGGTTACAAGGATTAAACCCACAACTAAAGGGAAACAAGGGTGTAGTGCCAACCGCTGGCCTATGTGATGTCTTGATTAGTATGACATGATTTTTTTTCACTCAATGAACAATAATTATAATGATTATGTTTATTTTGGTTGTTTATGTTTTATCATATAGATAACCAAGGTATTGAAAAGTGATTTAGTGATTAATTAATTAATGCGATTTTGGAAGAGGTTTGTGAATTTTGGAACATTATATAATTAATGTAAACCGAACATTATGGGATTTTAATTAAAGAATAAAGTTGAATTATCTATTTACCAGGGTTTTGGGGTAATTAAAGTTATTTATTTAAGTGATTGTTATATCTTGGATAATATATGATTGATACATATACATTTTCCAAATGATACTTCAAAAGTTACTAGTGTTATTTAGAGATAAATTGTTGATAAATATCAGAAGAATATGTGATAAAACCCATTTAATTTTTGGGATTAAATATTAGTCAAAAATATATTCACGATTTTTGAAGATAATTATTTATCAAATTATATATGTTAAACTTTGGGTGTTGGTGTTGAGGACTTTGAGATTAATTTTTTATTTCATCATATAAAGGTTTTTTTATTTTGTTAAATAACTTACCTTGTGTTAAACATTTTAGTTATTGGTCAATTTATAAATATAGTGATAATATATTATTACCCTTTTATTATTATATGATCCTTTAAAAATTATATTTTTGTTCTTAAAAAATGAAATATTAATCTTGAATACTCATCCATTGGAGCAAAAGATGAGGTTGTGGTGGAAATTGATTAAAGGATGAAATTCAACTTTTCACATAAGTGAATTTATTTATGTTCTTAGTCTATAAGGTAAGTAATTACTCAACCCTAGTAATATAATCTTGAAAATAAAAATTTCATCCTATTATTTTCTTTTTGGATGAAGTGATGGTCTTTTTCACACCTCTTTGGTATATGGTTTTGTTGATGTTGACTTTATCATGATCAATCAATTTTTTTTGATCAATAATATCTTTAAATCTCATTAATTATTTAGGAATTAATCTTTACTTACATGTTCAAATATTCAATTCCCACCAACGTTCTCCTAATTTGAAACCATGTATCTATTATTCCAAATAACCTTGGTATTTCCTTTATCTCTCTTAGCAAGAGAATGTTTTATTAACCCCTTTTAGGATGTGAGACATAAAGAACAGTATTTTAAAATGTAAAACCTTTTTTAATGATATAAATTTAATTTTTTGAGGATTAAAATTATTAATGGGGTTAGAATTTAACACCCTGATATTTTTAAAGAAGAACATTGTGTTTGATAGTGTATACGACACAAAACACCAAGGTTAAATGACCCATGAAATATATGACCATTATAAACATGTTGTTAAATTGGGGGGGGGGGGTATGTATAGGATTAAATAATTTATAATATATATATATATATATATATTATACTCAGCAAAATTTTATTGATAAATTCTTGTTAAATAATCCCCTAATTTATAGTAAAGTCATTTTATTCATCAAAAATATTTTTTCTTCAAAAATGATTTAGGTATTTTTTATGAAGATATTATAATTAAATTATATAAATTTTAGATCATAGATTTGATAAAAATAAACTTATTTTTTAAATAATAATATAAAAATTAACTTCATAAAAAACATTGTAATTTTTCATAAAATATTAATTTTTTAGTGAATAGTTAAAAATACTGATTTTTGTAAAACTTTCATTTATTTTCAATAAATAAAGTAATATAAATGACTTATTATGATTAAAATTTGATTTAAAATAATATAAAAATTAATTATTTAAAAATAATCCAAATTATGACATTTTAATTGTCTTTATATTATATTTTGTTATTAGTTTATTTTTGGGTTAAAAAAAGATTTTTCTAAAAACATTTTTAATGTTTATAATGTTTCTCCAATTTAATTAATTAAAAAAACTACTGAGAAATTATTTAAATTATAATTTATGATAATATATATATAAATATTAATTTAAATTAATAAAATTATGATAACTAGTAATATAGTTAATATAAAATCATCTTATGCTTAAAAAATACATCTCTTGAAGAATTGTTTTTTTGTGGCGTGTATGTGTTTTATTTTAAATTAAATTCTGCCAATTATTTGAATTTAAATTGTTGAAATGGATACCATATTATTAACCGTGATACGGTATAATATATAATAATTTATAAATTATATTTTGGTCTTTATGAATAGTCAAAATGATAAAAATCATTTACTACAGTTAAGGTAAACATGAGTTTACCAGGGGAACAAACTAAAAAGATAAGGGACCTGTTTTTAAAAAATTATATTTTCTGGAAATATTTGGAACATATCTCATATAATATTTGATAATAATTCATTTTTTATCATCTTTTCATGATAAAAACATGGGTATGACTTCTTATTTTCAAAGTATTCTAAGTGTGTCATCTTCCCCATTTATAAAAGGCCACCCCTCTCCTCTCCAATTCACATGTTAAACACCTTTTATTTCATCCAATTTGTACCCAAATAACTTAATTAAATCCCTCACCATGCCCTATATCCTATGTTTTTATCATAAATCCTTCATAGTAAGTACTTTGTTCTTAACCTAAGAAGGTCGTCTGAAGAAGTGGTATCATGCTTAATTGAGTATTTTCATCTTATTTCTTCTTTCAAATTCTTAAAATCTTATTCAATTTATTTGATATAACAAATACATTATATACCATATACTTATATATTATTTTTTTCATATAATATCCTAAATAAATCTCATATTCCATCAAATGGGAAATAAAACTATCATTCGTGTATATAGCAGACCACCATCTTGGGAAACGATGTAAATGGTTTTACATCATCACCGATCAAAGAAAGTTATAATGATGGATTTAATATATATAGATGATATTTGTAACATCATTATAATTTTTAAACTATTATTTCACATATATATTTTAACTTTTCATTTCATTTGGGATACAATATTGTCTCTCATGTGTATTGTGGACTACCACCATGGGAAGAGATGTGACCCAATATTCCTTAACGCTTTACATTAAAGGTAACAAGGATAAATTTAATGAATATATGGTATATATATGATATATTTAAGATATTAATTACATATTTAACCTTATTAAAATATAATATATCCTTTGATTCTTACATTTCCATTCACTAAAAAATGAAAACATCATTGGGGCATACATGTGGACTACCGCCTCCCCGAAGCGATGCAATTCTTTTTTATTCACCAAATCATAAGGAGGATATATATATATAAATAATATAGTTTTTATGATATTATTATCTTTCTAGAAATACAATATATTACTTTCCTTCTTTTTATAATAATTGCTAAAAAATGGAAATGTTACTCATGAGTATGTATGGTCTACCATCTTAATGATCATAAAATAGTTAATTCATCATAACCATATTTCAGGATATGTTTTAAAAGTAATTTGTTTTATAAAAAGGATTATATTTTGAGTATTATAATTATATATATGTTTAAATAATTACCCCTTTTTCCATAGTTAACATGCCGAAGTCATTTTGGACATATAAGCTAAATATCATGAAAATATCTTAAGTAAACTAAATTGATCAAGTAATTGAATATAACATGGTAATAAGTGAAATAAAAAGAATAATAAACATGATAATGTTTCTTAAGTATGTAAATAATTATCCAAATATTATTTTTCAAGAATATAATGAAATTACGCGATGAATCATACTCGATGAAAGGGTCCCTTTTACTTATATCCTTGTTTTAAAAAGTTTTAAATATTTAATTATAAATTTTTTTATATATTTTCTTATAAATTTTTAAATAAAATTATTATTTATGTTTAAATGGATTATAAATTTCATTTTTTACAATATCTTAATTTCATTAAAATGATTAAAAAAATAAAAAACGTTTTTATGGTGTTATGTAAGAGACACTTTACTTTAAAAACCCGGATTTAAAATGTTTTAAAGATTTATATTATAATTATTTTTATTTCATATCCATATTATTTATATTATTTTATGGGCTTGTTTATATGGTTATAGATTAATTATAAATGAAATTTTATTTTTCTTTTGAATTTCATTCAATGGTTTTCAAAAGGAATGTTTTTAAGTGTTTTGTATGGAACATTTTGAAAAAAAGACAAAAAATATATTTTAATTTAATATATAATTTGAAAATTACTTTTCCTACCCCTATATTCATTATTTTATTTCTATATTACATTACAATATTTTATTTTTTTCCTTATATAAAACCCCTCTTTCCCTTTTTTTGGGTATTTTTTGTATTAAAAATGGGGTTTTAAATGGGATGGATACCATAATATCCAAAATGTTTTCTTATGGGTGAAAAGAATATTTTATGGGTGTATTGTTGAAAATTGAAATATTTTGTATGTTATGATTATATTATAGTTCCTGGACATTATTTATGATTACTATTGGTTCCATTATAATCTAATAATGGGTTGTTACCTAATAAACCAAGGATTAGTGGATAAATTATAAACTAAGGATGGGTGGTTGTGTTATAAAATATGGATGGGTGGTTACATTATAAATCAAGGATGGGTGGTTACATTATAAACCAATGATGGTATGGTAATGCTATTTTTAATAGTGATATAGAATGTGATTTCCTAAGATACCAATATATTTTATCTATTATTTCTTTTAGTTTTTATGGTAATTATATTATTTATAAAATGGTAATGATTGAGATTTTTTTTTGATAGAATTTATTTTCTACATCTTAATGCAAGAAAGGATAAGTTTTGAAGAAGTTATCATGTGTTCATCATGTTTTCACAGAAACATTTATTTGTTTCATTTTTATTTTATGTTATCTGTTGAAATGTTTTATGAAAATATTTGGGTGGAGAAGGTGATTTAATAAGTAATAAAATATTTATATTGAACCCAAATCTTACTCTGAAAATGAATGTTATAATAAATATTTATGGACTAATGGGTTTCTTTCATTTGTTTTATATTCATTACTAAGATTATTTTTGTTTTTCCCACATTTAAAAAAATCACACGTTTTTAGGATGGGTAAGAATAAATAAGTGTTCAATTTTAATGTCATGAATATTTTTCATGAAAAGAAAACATTTTTTATTTAAAAAGTGTTAAATTATAGAAAAAATGGATACTGATCATAAATGTCCAATTTTTAATATAGGGTTTTGTTATGTATGGGTTATTAAATAAATCACTAAAACAAAAAACCTAAAAGATCCTTTTGAATGAAATAATGTTAATTATACTCTAAATACACAAGAATATGTAATTTTTAAGGCTAGGTCCTTACAAATAAAGAGTAATGTGTACCCCAGGGTTTATTACTCACTTAACATCATGTAGATTATAGGACATAGGTCCCCTATAGTGTTTACAAATTTATAATTCCCCCATATTAATGGGATGTGTGTATTCAATAGTTCGGGCATCAAGTATAAACTTCTTTGAACCCAACAGGGCATGATGCCTCTACTGGTTCAATATAATTTATCACTCCTTTGATCAGGGTTCAATTAATCATCGAGAAATGGTTCACCTATTTATGAATTTAGGTACTTCCTCATTTTATGAAATTGTACGAGGAGTGGGATCTCCTTTTACAGTTTGGAACTCCATTGATGGACACATATATTGGTGACGAACATGTCCCCCACTGAAATCAATGAGATGACATTGGATTGAATTATATATGTAGCTTGGATTCATGGGTAGCTCAAGGTGATGGATTTCTTGGGAAAAGTTGGTTTGTTGATGAGTGTGACTTGGTGTCCCAAATTGTTTAATTAGGAATGATAAATTGGTTGTTTTTTATTATTTGTTATATATTTTTTTATCATCCATAGTGATTCCAAGATGTCTAGTACTTCATTCATTCTTTTGTGCTTTTAGGTCATACTACTGGTTACTTATATAGCCACCCCTTTTGGGTGTCTCTCCTGCTTGTTTTGTGTCTTATATAGAAAATATAATGTTTAGTGGTAGCCTTAGAGGCATAAATGTTTGTGTAGTGTGAGTTTGGTTCTATTGAGATGTGTTAGTAACTATTGATGATTTTGTCTTGACCTAGTTCATTACGCAGATCCATGCACCATAGTTCTTTAGGTTAGATTCTTTATGGGATTTTAAGGAGAGTATTTTTCCCCTTTACCTTGTGTTTTATGCATTGGATTCCCATTTTTGGATCCTAGTATAACTCATGAATTTAGACATATTTCATTTGAATATTGATCAAGTATTTTATTACTGTTATTTTTCATGGAGATTAGTGGTTATGTACATGTAATTTTCAGTAATGTGTCCCTTCTTGTGTGATATTAAAACTCAGGGATAGTCACTACCCAATAGCTTATTTTAGGTGATCTTATAGTTTAACACTCATGTTACTGCTAGTCCAGTTGGGGTTCAATGGGTTAGACGAAATTTGATCATTATTAGAGTGGATCAGCGTTAGGGATGGAGTTTGGAGTTAGGTGTCATGTGAGATTGGTCTAGAAACGTAGGGAAATAGTGTCAAGGGGTATTGAATTTAGCTATTAGGATAGGAAAAAATGTGTTTGTGTGATAGAAAATATATACATTCATAATTAATAGGATTAATTTCTTTTTGACTCAGGAGCTCTGAGGACCCTATTGTAGGGAATAAATAAAAGGAACATGTACCATGTAGTATTTGACAATTGATTTCCATGTTCATTTTGAGTATTCTCGCTAAATATGATTTAATGACCATGGTTTATCTTTTAATTATAGGATTACATAAATTAGAAATACATCTATTTATTTGAGTGTAACAACCCAATATTTTATGATACGTTTCTTTATAAATAAATGTAAATTCATTTATACATTTCTTAACATGTAACACAAAGCATTAAGAAAACCATGATATATTATAAAAATATTATTTCATAAATATGATAATTATAACCTAAATATTAGTATTTTATATATGAAAATGAATAACCAAACTATAAAAAATAAGTATTTAGGTATTTATTAATTCATAACATATAAGTACTCAATTTTCAGTAAATTCAATTTATGCTTTAAAAAGACATTTTATTCAAGAATGGTTTTTTGTTGATATTATAATTAATTTATTTCCATTTTGAAAAACCTATTTGAAAAAAATGATATCTTTTTTTATTCATCATATCAAATTTATGTTAAAGTGAATTTTTATAAGTTTCTAAAATAATTATTTTTTGGGTGAATCATGAAAACACTAATTTTTTAAATACCATCACATTGATGACATTGTTTTGATGTAATAATGAATTCATAAATTTTTAAATCATTGTATCAAAAAAAATATATGTTAAATGAGATAAATAATATATTTAAAATCATTATTTTCAATTTTCTAACCCAATATTGATTTTGTGAACATAAGTTATATTCTATTAAAATTAATAACTTTTTTTGGGTATTTTCATTTATTAGAGTGAGAGGAAGGTGAAATTTGGTTTTTCCAAGATAAAAATGTCTAAAAAAATTAAATTTATTTTAAATAACCATAAAAATCCTGTAAACCAGCTTGTGTACTCCATTTTAATGTAAATTTATTTTTACACTTAAATCAATTATTTTCCCAAAAACAGTTTTTGTTGTGTTTTTTTCTTATATAAATGTTATTTATATGACCTATAGACATTTAATCTATTAAAAATTATTAAAAATTTAGATTCATTATGTAATTTTTTTAGAATTACTATTTTATGTTTGTTTATATAATTATTTAATCATAGAAAAAGTTAAGTAATCACGGTTATGGGTAAAATGGTTTTATAGTGTTTTAACTAGGATATAACGATTAAAATGTCACCAACACTTGTATTGATGTTATTTGTTGAGTTTATTTTTACTATATAACATATTAGCTTAATGTGTTTTTCTTTGGTGACTATTTAAATGATTATGATATATATTTTAATTAATTATTTTTAGTAATTCCAAGTGTGTCATTTCATACACTTATAAAAGGGAACCTCTTCTTCTCCTATATTCAAAAATATTGGGAACTATTGATCAAAAAATATCTATCGTAATGTAATACTAGATTTATTTACCAAATCCTAAATCTTATGTTATTTCCAAAGAACCATCCTTTCAATGATTATGTTGTAATCCAAAAAATGTTTATCAATGAAGAGGTATAACTCTTAATTGAGTAATTTAAATTTTATTTCTTCTTCTAACTTCTCTAAACATATGGTATCAATTATTAAATAAATACTTTATTATATTAAATATAAATAAATTTTTATAATGATTTAACAACCATTATCCTCCTCCTTTCTATTCAATGGGAAAATAAAACATTGATCGGGCATAAGTGTGGACTACCACATCCACAATGCTATGTGTTTCATTTTTCATCACAACATCACTTTATTGGTTATAATGATAGATTTAACGAATCTATATGATATTTAGGATAATATTTTTTTGAAAATGGAAATTATTATTATTTTTTTTCTTCAATCAATTGAAAAGTGGAAACGTCACTCATATGTAAGTACAGACTATTATCACCACAAGGTGATGTAATTCATTTTTCATCATCAATATATATGAATAGATATAAAAATCAATATATTGATTTCATATTATAATAATTACATTATTAAAATTATGTATATTATTTAACCATGTAGAAAGTAAAAGGAACATGACTAAGAAACTGATACATGCATGAAAAACAAAGTAGTTATCACCCAAAATAGTAATTTCAATAAAAATTTGATAATAAATGGGTGATAAGTTGTTATAATTTTATCATTCATTGTATGATATATATTAGTATGGTTATATAATGTCTTTATAATAAATCTATATTTATTATATAGGATGTTAAAACACATACGAAGAAATACAAGACTTGTGGTAAGGGATTTATGTTTCAATCTTATTTAAATCACCATTATTTACGATTGAATTGACAATAAGTGGAATTATATTATTATTATTTAATAAAAAACATATTTTTTTATCCTATGGTTATTCATGGAATTTTAATTTATTTTTACCATTTTATATTCTTTGTTACTTTAAATTATTGATAAGTTAATTTTAAGAAAAACAACATTTTTTTTATTTAGAGGGAATCTATTTCTTCCATGTACATATTTTCTTTAAAATGTCTTCAGTAATTTTTCCAACATTCTCCAATGATTTATTAAGTTCATTTTAAAAAATATTTGACTTTAAATAAAATTATTTAAAAGAAATATTGTCAAAAATCATTTCGGGTCTCCATCTAACCTGGCACCCAACTGAGTCTACAGTAAGGCCCTAAGGGCATTCCCAATCCCCACAGGTTGGCACAAGATCCTGGGTATTAGATAGAACAAGAAGGAATAATTTACAAAAATTAATCATATTAAAAAGACCTAAAAAATCTAAAAATTCAGATATGAAAAAAACCAAATGAACCCTTAATAACATTCATAGATAAATATTTACAACTCTATATAAACCCTCAGAAGTAATATGACATAAAGGAAAAAAACTATATAACAAAACAACATGGAATGAGAGGAACCACATCCTCAAGTTGTCACCCCCAATATCTTCACTGAAATCCACAAAAAACTCAAACTGCCATCACTGAAATATTTCCTTAATAAGAATCAAAAGACAACAGAGTCTGCATACACCCAAAGGTGTATACAGGGTGTGAGCCCAATCCTAATTGTATGCCACCAAGATAAAAATATTCCATTACAAAATAGATTAAATATAATCTAGCATTCCATTTTAAATTAATTATTTTAAAACTTTTCTAAGAAATAATTTGTGAGTAAACATTTTAAATAAAATAAACCACTTTAAATGAAAACTAGTATAAAATTTTTTTTAAAAGAAATCTAAATTCTTCTAAATCTACACATACACACACACAAGAGGTCCACCGTAGGCCTACAGATGGCAGCCCATCATATAAGGTTGTGCACCATGGGTAAATCCCTCGGGTCAAACTAGAAAAAGTGGGATTCTATGAACCTCACAACTCAGTGAAAATGTGGTATAGAAACTACAACCATCCACATCCCCATGCACGAGCCACTAGTGGGGAATCACCTACCAAGGAAAAATTCTCTCCAATCATATCAAATGTTTAGTTATTGTTATAGTATTCAGTCTTACTAAGTGAAACTGGATTGTATCCACTTCGAAATCCCTAGCTAGCTAGTCCTAATCGATCCACCTAGTTACCCTGGATTCCCTTTTTGTGCACAATCATGTTTCACATTCCCTTATCACATATATGGATAATTTTACCACATAAGTCATGCATCAAAAGTGCATGAGGAAAAAAATACTTTATATAACCAAAACCATTCCCAATTTCTAAACACACACTAAAACTATTTGGAAATAAATTTTTCCTCCATTAACATAATTCAAGAAAACCCATTACAAAACATAACAAGAGAACATTATGAATCCAATAATTTTGATGTAAAATCCCTTTTTCAAATCCATACATAAACTCAAATCATTTTTTAAAATGTTTTTCCCAATGTTCCCATAATTTTCCATTCCTATTAAAAGTAAAAAATAAGGGAGCAAACATGAAACAATTTTTATCTTGTTTAGATGACTCATTTTCATTTTCAAATCCCTATGAAATCTCATTTCACACATTCCACATAAGGAATAAAAAACTTTCAATGAACACTATAATTAGGCATACATAAAACATAGACATTTTACTTTAGAAAATCCACATTATCATATATGTTTTTCAAACACTTCAAAAATATATTTTCACACCACACAATTAAACTATAAAACATTCTTAAGCACCCAAGAAATCCAATCTAACACTACAGATTCCGAAGTTACCATTTACAAACCCATATTATATTTCTAAACCATACAAAATCTAACACCATTCTAAAATATGATCCACACTACTTAAACAATTTAATAAAACCTTTACACAATTTATCAAACACTTTCATGATACATAATGTGGGTTTTTAACATGAGCACACCCTATTTCACATGAAAAGACTAATTTGAAGAAAATACACAACCAATCAATTTGAAACCTACTTTCACACCACATGAAATAGAAAAAGAACATGATACATTAATTAAGAAAAAAATTCACCAACACAAATGTTTTTGTATAAAAACACTCAATTTCATATGAAGATTTTATTTATTTATTTATTTTAAAATCCAAATGTGCTATATACCCTTTATAGAACTAGTTTATGACCCTGAAAATAATACATAAATAATTATAAAATTAATCAAATGGAAAAATTAAATCATCTGAAAGTGTTAGGGAATGGAACCACCTACCTCAAGTGTAGAAATTATTGGAAAGTGGTGTGAAACCCCATCCGCACCTAAAACACACTTCAAAAAAACCCAAATAAGGAAAATTTTACCCAAAAAATTTATTTTGAATCTTGAATCCTAACACAAACCACCCTAAAGAGAAAGGAAACCCTAGAAAAAGGTAATACCTTACCATGAGGGAAAGGGGGTGCGGTCTATGGAGGGAGGTGGTGCCAAAGATGGCTTCGTCGGTAGGGGTCACACCACCAGTAGGGGATCATCGGTTTGTGGTTATAGAGGGGGTCGTCCAAGAGGCAAGGGTGGTGTGAGGGGATCTGAGGTGGTGCGAGGGTGGCTGGATGGGACGCGTGAGGGATGCATGATGGTAGCTAGGTGGTGTGACGGTGCCAGAGCAGGGAAGGGGTGCCACAACAGAATAGAGAGAGGAGGGATAAGGCATGACGAGAAGGGGGTAGGGGGAGATGTGTTCGACACACCGAAAGGATGTATGAAGAAACCCGAACAAGAGAAAGAAAGGAAAAAAATTAAAAATCAAAAACAAACAATCAATAATAATAATAATAATAATAATAGTAATAAAAATAATAATAATAATAATATTATTATTATTCATAAATTAATTCGTTAGCAATAAGAAGAATTATATTTATAATCATATTAATAATATTGATAATCATAATAATGAAAATAATAATACCTTATTGATAGGGTTAACAACAACAACAATATTAATAATAATAACAATAACATAATAAAATATTAACCATAATAATAATAATGATAATATACTTAAATAATATTATCACTATTATTATTATTATTGAAACGTTTTTTAATCCATTTTATCTTTCTCTTTTATTTTATTTTTGTTCTTATTTTATTATTCACCAATTTAATTAATTAATTAATAAAGATAATAATATTTTTTTTGGAACACAGGGTAGGACTCTGGGTGAAATGTCGAAGCTTCCTGGTTTCAACAATGTCATGCATGTGCTCTAGATGCTGCCAAGAAAAAAACATTTATTTACCCTCAAAAATGAAAAATTTCAATCGGTCTCAGCCTATACCTTGATAGAATATTACAAAAGTAGAAAAATATAGAAACTAAAATTATTTTAGAAGTCCAGGTGTGACAATTATCCAAACAATAATGTTTTTCCCCTAGAAAGATATCCCAAGGATGATTTGAAAGAAATAACCGGTTCTCCGGTACAACATTAGGATATTCCCAAAATAAAGACAAGTGGAAAATGACAAGAAGGCTACCAGACAGAAAAAATGTTTATGATTCGAACTCAGGAGGCTGAAGTGGACTCCCAACTATGAGCGAACTACCCCTAAGAGAATATGAATCTCTAGTTAATCAGTCTACAAAAAGAGAACTTTCACAAGGTGAAATCCAGCTTCATGTTCCCAGACACCCCAGACATCACCAAATGAAACACACACCACATGTATGTAACAACAAACAAGGCCATACACATCCCAACGAATACTCCCATAACCTTAATTCATCATAACCATTTAGAATTCTCTGATCCCAATATTTATTCAAGGAAGGGACTTGAAATGGGGAATCTCCAAAAAGGTCGCTCACTTCCAAGTCAACTAAAGAACCCTGACCAGACTACGAAAAGAGGGAGGCCCACACGGACTCCCCACCATATGGATAGACTATCTTAACTGACCAGAACCGACC